>CM055270.1:100590490-101070534 GCA_029237695.1 Conchocele bisecta
AAATGTAAATTTTCCTTAGGAAATATATGTCACGGATTTCAATTTAGACATTCGGAAGTTCAACGGATACTCATGCCCCTGGACTAATACGACATACTCCGTCACGACATCATACGATTGTGCCTACACTACATGGTTAAATATATAGAATAATTTAAAGAAATTTTGCATATATCAGAACAATTGTTTGAATGCCATACGCCGTAAAATGGTACAGAAAATACGATAGGCGATCTGTTCAGCTTCGATGTATATATGCTTATGCAATGAACATGTAAGATTGTGTTTATTTAGTATCATATTCATTAACCTCGTGCAACGTTAACTGTTTTCAAAAGAAACTCAGCTTATGCTCGTTTCTTATGAAAACAGCAAACTCGTTTAAAAATATGATATCAAATGATCACGCATGTAAGGTGCTTTATTAAACTATGTTATACCCTGGGATAGTGAATACTGGGTTTTTACACCACTGGCGGTCTCCCGCCTAGTACTCCGTACTTCTCCATTTAACACATTTTCCGACCTATCATTTTCTGATATACGTCGCATATTTCAAAATAACATTACTGTTACCCCTATGTTGAAAAATAAAAAGTGTTGAAACGTCCGCGCGCACGTACGTACGTATGTACTACCTACATACCTACAAGTACAACATACTCAACAGACAGAATATAGCTAATTAATAATATTAATCCAAATTTTGAGAAGTAATTCAATCCAAATGGTGTTCAAAGATGACCGCCAACATTTCTTAACTCTTTAAACTGAGCAAACATGTAGAATAGTTGGAATAACTATATTCGAATGTATTAGTTGGCTTATTATGAGACTTTGCAACTACGCAATACATTTAATACATAAGTTATGTATTATATCATGTAATGTGATGTTCAAAATGACCACCAAATTGCGAAAAATGTCACAAAGTAACGTACATTTGTTTTTACAATATATAGCATTAACATTAATTACTATATTTGAATTGTTATATGGGTTATAAGTTGATATTTGAACTATGCAATACATTTTATGCATATGTTATTTATTATACTATGTAAATTGATATTCAAGATGGCCGCCAGATTTAGATAAATATCTAAAAACAAATTGTTAACTCTATATATGGCAAATCAGCACAGGATGGTGAAAAAACAACTTGGTAGTGTTATGTATGCTTAAAACATGTATCACTTTGGCGGAGTTAGTTCTCTGCACCATTTTCAAGCATAATTACGTTCGTAACTGCATGTATACCATCGATGTGTCATTATCGGCCATGCGCAATGGAGTTGTGTTGGCTACACTTAATTAATTAATACCATTTAATACATACGTTATTATATTGTATAATAATGCGACAACAAGTACTATCTGGCATATTCAATGCGTTGGGTCTGGTACATCGATATTGAGTAAGTAGGCTTAATAATCACCAATGATCTGAAAATAATAACATTCACACAACACATCAGTGCATTCACAAGACTCATCCCTAAATTACATTAGCTGTTGCTGGGACGTTACGCCCATTCACTTTATATCACCTGTACCTATCAGTATAATCCAATTATGAAGGTTCCATGAAATGTAATCGTTGAAAATAATTAAATTTTGAAATCGATTGTTGTATGAGACTGGCAGCATACTAGTAACATTTTTCTCACGTGTGATGATAGCAGCAGCTACATCATATTATGCTACCAGTCGCTAGTTCCCTTCGCACATATACACATGCTTGATCGAGTAGTGCCATTTTAAATATAACAATAATACAGTAGTACCGTATATTCATTATTATCACATTTACCAAATCAACCATATATTACCGAACATATAAATGCAGGATTCACATTCTAACAAGTTGCACATTCCACTTTTTGACATCAGTAGGAACTTGTAAAACGTATACATACCACCATAGTATTAATCCCATGCATAATAGTAATGTAATCACATTTATCCCGTCAACACAGTGCGTATGTGCCGTGAAACACGGTGCCGTGAAACAATCTTGATATCCTGTCAATGCGGTGGCTGGGGTTATTTATTTGCATTTTAAAGACGTTTGTAAGTGTTGACGGGATAAATAGAATAGTACGTTAGTGCCGTGAATGGAAACAAATATCTGGCGCGGCACGGACACGGGATGTGCTCGGCAGAGCCTCGCCCATCCCGTTTCCTGAGCCTTGTCAGATATGTGTTCCCATTCACGGCACTAACCTACTATTCTCTATATATTCATCATATAGAGAATAGTAGGTTAGTGCCGTGAATGGGGATAAACATATCTGGCAAGGCTTAGGAAACGGGATGGGCGAGGCTCTGCCGAGCCCATCCCGTTTCCGTGCCGCGCCATATATTGTTTCCCATTCACGGCACTTACCTACTATTCTATTTATCCCGTCAACACCTACAAATAGCTTTAAAATGCAAAAAGATAACTCTAGCCACATCCTCAAAATCGGAGAATCAACTAGAGTGATAACCCCATCACAACTTTTATTGTTGATACGCACACACAAAATAAGTCTGTGCCTTTTGGAAGCAAACATCGCTTAATGTCACAGTAGTTTGGCATATTTCACACAAAAACATTTGTTCACGTATTTCTACTTTCAATAATGTCGAGAATCATGAATATTAAAGTATATTTAATAATTACACAGCTGTGTAAACACGTGTGTTCATGAGATTTTGGAGCGGCAACTTACTCGTTGCGTTTCGAACACACTGTCACTGGGCAGATATTTTACAATTAACAGCATGTACAGTTACTGTTTGTACACATGGAAGTTGTTGATTTTCAGTGTGGCTCCAACAAATAGTGACTGGACATATTGCTGATTCGTATTACTGGATATTGTCAGCGATTGAAATGCGACACCACTTTGCCTCTGGCCAGTCTGGGTATGTAAAGTTTCATGTTCACACGTGTTTACACTTGTCATAGCCATAGCAGAATTCCCATTGCAGCACACACGTCAGCACTGACCTCTACTACTTCAACACCAACATTTTCAGCACTGCCACGACCACTATAATGTCGTCCCAGAAAATGTCATATGTTCCTGGATCTAAATAATCAGACATCTTTTTGTTTGCAATACTTTTCCAAACTCAAGTAGAATTTATAATTTATCAATGCTTTTGCTTTTTCCAATTTTATTCTTGCTTGCAAAAGACAGCAAAATACAATGGATTGTGGGACTTGGAAGGCTGCCAGTTAATGCAGCAAAAATGTAAACAACTACTCTCAATTAGATGCATTTTAATTTGTTTTTGATTTCTTTCTTTCTGGTACTTTTTTATTATCATTTTACATTATTTCATAAGTAAGTGCCAAATCTCAAATGTCAGCGCCTTTCTCAAGCGTATCATTTTGTTTACAAGACTTCACCTAATTGTCAAAGGTTACTGTGTCAAAGTATTCTAAAGCATTATTGAAACACATATTCATACGCAGTGATTGGGTCGTATTGACTGGATATCAAAAATGTTTCACGGCACTGTGTTGACGGGATAAACATGTATTCACTGTCTAGACTGATGATTGAATCAAATAGTCCTCATACTGCTGTTTCTGCAATACACAAGTCCGCATAACATGTGTCTGCATATATCTGATGCATGACTTTACGGAACACCAAAGAGAAAGTAAAATATAGATAAACAGTATGTACCGTTAACATTGCTTATAACATCTGAAATATCCTAACAACGATACAACAAAGGTATGCATACATGTATGGCTGCCAGGCGACATACTCTTTATTTATTATTTATTTATTTCACAGGAATATATGCATTATGTTTACAATGTACTCATATACAGAAGTAATACGGTAAAATGAAGATATTTTATGAATTGTTATACACCGGGTTTTTTTACTGAACAATACAATATTTTAATTAGCAGTTTGTGTCACCCAAATTAATTTAAATGGATCTTACTTACTATGTTGTATTTCACTATCCTGTATGTTATCATAAGTATAGTTAATATGAATAATTCCATCAAGAATAAATACAGATGCTAATGCAAATGTTTGCCGAGCCCACTTGTTCAAAGCGAGACACGGTGATCACATGGTGTCCGTCGGAGAGTTAGTCATAAATCTGAGTTAAAGTTGTCAAATCACTTGTATTTCTCCAATCATAATGAGATTACCTTGCATAAAGTTTTCACAAAGCAATATGTTAAATTTTGTAAATAACTTATGCCAATGCTAGGTCGCGTCAACTGGAAATCGCAAACGTTTTGTTTTTGTCACCATCCATACTTTCTTTATGTAGCTCATGCAATTCGCCTATGAATTTGAATTTAATGTTTTAGGTACCTTTTATATCTAACAACTTGCATACATGTACAGTCTGAGCATTACACATTGAGGCTATCAATATATCCTCGGACTATCAAACGCCTCGGCTGGCTCAGCATGTGGGCTGCGGCCATCTATTGTACAACGTATTGGATCAGGTTTCGGCAGCCATCTTGGACACCGTATTATTTCAAATAGTAATGTATTGAAGCTGAAATTGTAATTACTGTAGTTAATAGATAATTACAAATCAAAGAAATGAACTTGTGAAGAAAATGCAGTTTTTACTTATTTTGTCGGCCATCTTGGCAGCCATATTGGCTATTTGAAAGGATAAGTGACTCAAAAGTATTGAAACGGTTACTATGTGCATTGTTCAGTGATATGCTGCCATATTACGTGTGCATGTGATCAGCATAGTCACCTATAGGAGCCTAATCAATGTATGGCAGCCATACTGGACGCCATCTTGAATTCTGGATTAAATTCCAATGGGATTTATGTGGAGTTTTGAGATGTGCTTCTCCTAATGATATTCTGGACCTATTCTGAAAAATTCAGTTTTGGCTTATTTTTTTCCCGATCTTTGGCGATTTTATGTCTTATACTATTCGCCCATTGGCCCGCATATCACATGTGGACGTTATGTTGGTAACGATAAAATGTCCACAATATATTAATGAAGAGTTGTGTATAATAAATCGATGCAGAATTTATCAATCATCATGTATGTAATGTTTAGAGTTACCAATCAAATATTAAATATACAGAACTTGTCCGGGTGTTTTACCTCTCGTACGTCTCTATTAAAACAGTACATTTAGATTATGTTCACTGATAGATTGACTGATCACTGGGGCCCATTTCACTAAACTTTGTACGACTAAGCTTTTCGTAAGTTCAAAATTAAAATCTACTATAACATTTGTTCTGAAGGCCGATGTTGGGAAATCGGTCGTGGACATGCTGCATTTAATGACGTGAACCGTTAAGTACCAACTGGTAGGATTAGAGAAACACGTTAATGTGAGAAGCAAATTCATAGAACTCTTCATAAAACATTATAAAATAGAACATTTTTATCGTACGAAGTATCGTGAAACGGGTCCCAGATATTCCACATTAGTCACAACGGTTGTCACGTATGATGGGTGGTTACTCATTTCATGTACATGTATTCCTTATTTCGTGGCGAATGAACGCTAATTACATGTAGCGTCGTAAGGGTGTTGAATAGCGTAACGGAGACATGAATAAACGGAGATTAACCATGTTAAAGACGCTAAATTTCACTTCTTGGTTTCCTCGCCGTGAAGAAACGCAAATTAGCCTCCATGATACGTAAAACAGTATGGCGAAGAAGCGAATTCGCGTGGGGTAATATTTCACCTCGTAAATATATTACTTTAACGCGATAATTAGCGTCTAGGAGGCGTAAAACGGCGTGGCGGAGATACGAAGGTTAATTATTAATATGCGTTCCTTAGTTTCTACGCCATGATATTTTACGTTACCCGGACGCTAATTAGCGCTTCTCTTCCACGAAGGAACGCGGGAACTAAATGTCCCTAACCAGCCACCTTAGTTACATTTCTTCAGCCTCATTTATGCAGTATCAGGTCGCATTTAATGAGCTCTTTCATTACCGAAAATCAATTCGTGAACATGATACGTGGTCATCTATGTATTTCTGCGTCTATGTACCACATTCACAGCCTCATGATGGTAATGAATCATCACCGGTGTGACCAGCGTAGCCCTAGATCGGACTGCGCATCTGGGGCCGATTCACTAAACTTCGTACGACTAAAATGTTCGTAAGAGCAAATTTAGGATCGTCTGGAAATTTCAATTCATTAATTTACATTTATTGAGCATAGGCTGCATATGCAGCCTATGCTCAATAAATGTAAATCCATGAATTGTTTTCAATAAAACATTGTGATTGTGAAATTTACAGACTATCATAATTTTGCACATACGAAACATTTTAGTCGTATGAAGTTTAGTGAAACTGCCCCTTGAGTATGTGCTGGTCGCATTTCAATAAATGTTGAGTGGATGGCTGGTGGGAGCATACGATGAGTGCAATTTAACGATCGGGGTTCATCCTTACCGGAATTCCGACCGGATAACTGGTTTGGCCTTCACATACATCTTTGGCATTTTGTACATTACAATTGAATGTGGTTATAACCCTTATGTGTGTATTACAATTATTCGTAATCCTATTTGAGGGGAAGGGGTCAAGTGACTTTGGTGTGGTATAGTGCTGGCACCAAGTCAGGTTATTCTAATTTCAGGGCTGAATATATTGTTTCGTTGGAATATATTCCGTTCTGATTGTGGGACCCCCCCCCCTCACCCCCCAATGCAGCAGGTTAAAAGGGATCGAACCCGTTTGCCCTGCCTTACATGACCTTACCTGTCGATAGGTCGTTAATCACCATTGCAAACAAATCAATCACTGTCGTACGTGTGTACTTTAATAGTGACCCGCATATGATACTGGAGCGACTATAGAACTGAGCGTAAAATGGTAATACATGTATTACATTCAAAACATCAACACATGATCTGCAATTGTCCCGACGTCCTCAATGTTACCCGCACACAATGTCAAGATCGTCAGCTCGGAAGTATATTTTAGCTGTCATGTCCACAGATTCATACGATGTTAAGCGGCCCTCACATATCAGCAGGCGTCCGCGAGATTTTTCTATTCGCAGGAGCCGCCGGGGGATTTAGAGCCAGTTGATTAATCGGGTGAATTTCATGTCTGCGAGGTGTGCCCTCAAACATTAGACGGGGCCCGGGCGGTGCTCTTTGAACATTGGATCGCCAAGGAGACAGTGCGCCCGCCAGGGCGTCGGCCTGACGCCAATAGATCATGCAGATAATTTGGCGGGCGCCGGCTGATCAAAGAACAGATTGGTAGGCGTAGATTGGAGCCCGGCCGGGCGCCGCCAGGACGTCGGCCGGTCGACTGGCGATTGATGTCGCGCTTCCCCCCTCGAGTATATATAGATTCGTTGTATCAATCTTCAGGGCTGGGCTACCGGCTTGCAACGACCTAAAATCGCTTTTGAAACATCGTAGATTTGGGAGTCAGGTTTTCACGCCTGCGTGGTTCTGGTGACCCCTAAAAATCGCAGCGGAGCCCGTAGAAATATGACAGCGTCCGACCGGACGCCTCGCGAAAATGATTGTTTGGCCTGTTTTAGGAGTCGCGCAGGTGCCGCGACCGATATGTGAGGGCCGCTCTTAAGTGACATTGATTCATGCACCCCGACGGTACTGTCTGTCGGTCTATGATTCGTGAATCTCGTGAAGTCCCGTTCGCTTATTGGTCCATTGTAATCTCTGTGAGTGACTTCATCAATTCAACGAACTCTGCAAAATCAAGATACTCAGTAGTGTATTAAACAACATGTGCAGGTAGTTAGTTATCTTATATTTAAGAGCGGAAATTGGCTCAAAGAACCTTCCATACCAGGGGCCAGTTTCAATAAGCTTCGTACCACTAAAATGTTCTTAAGTGCAACTTTAGGATCGTCTGTAAATTTTAATTGTTGTATTTACATTTATTGAGCATAGTCTGCATATGCAGCCTATACTAAATAAATGTAAAGCCAATAATTGTTTACAAGAAAACATTGTTAATGTGACATTTACAGACTATCATAATGTTTCACTTACGAACATTTTACTCGTACGAAGTTTAGTGACACGGCGCCCAGGTCCAACATCTGCACACAGTATGTTCTTTTGTTTAATAGCAGACGACATAATAAACAGATCAGTAGCCCATTACACCAACATTGCTAAGCATATTAACCACTGCATTTAGTTGATGATTAAACGTATGCAAAATTATTATACTGAATGTATTACATTATCACAGCCAAAATGGCTGTAATAATGTATTCAATTCAGTATAATAAAAAATTAATAAATTTATCCGTAAATTGACCATTTCTTCCTCAAAGTGTACTTAGCAAGATAAGTATACTTTGCAATGTATTGGTAAAATAGGCTACAGATGCAACAATAATAAATCGGCTTCTTGTTTTTCTCATGTGAATTTTGTTCCGTCACCTATGGAAGTTACTAAAAAATGTTTTACAAGTTCAAGCCCCGATATAGTCGGGAATGCTGTGTTCCTAAATACTATTCGCGTTCGATTGTTTAACTAAAAACTAGTTTTTTATTTATTTGATCTAAATTTGTTCTTTAGGTAGCAGTGACCAGTTAACCGCCAGTTTCGTATAATGGCACAGGTGAAATATTACACTTTCTGCTGAGTAAAATTACTTTTAATTGTTTAATTATTATTT
This sequence comes from Conchocele bisecta, assembly GCA_029237695.1. Classification (NCBI taxonomy): domain Eukaryota; kingdom Metazoa; phylum Mollusca; class Bivalvia; order Lucinida; family Thyasiridae; genus Conchocele; species Conchocele bisecta. The sequence continues at coordinate 100,599,153 of CM055270.1, forward strand.
TGTACTCGAAATTTTTATTTGATTACGATTTTACATCGTATTAATTGACGAATGCTCATCCCAGGGCTATCTGACCTGTTCCCATTGATCAGAAATGGGCAAATACGAATTGAGGGTAAGTTGTGACACCAAATAATCAAAACAACATATTTTTCTGGGAGTTTCAAACAATATTTTATTTCAGAGAAAACTCATGGATGGGAATTGGTTTGCACCATGATAATACATTTGCCTCTGGATGATGATGGAGAAAATTTTATATCTGTAGTTCTGCAAGTGACGTGGCACGGCATGATTTTAAAGTGTACATTTTACCTCAGAATTTGCTTATTTTAAAGAGGCTGCACCGAGATATTTCACATTGCTGTATAGGTAAGGAGCACTAATACAGCAGCATATTTGTGTTTATGTAAAATCTTCTAGTGTGTCTTGATCACAAATGTCGAGCGCTTATTGATGTCTGCCCACTTATTTGGAATATTGCATTAAATACATACTGTCCGAGGGCGTGAAGTTGATAATTTTAAATTAACTGGTCACTGCCCCCTTAGGTCATGCTGAACCGAAAAGAAATTGGTGACATATTGGTTGGCTGCGATCTTGTATATTTAGCGGCCATCTTGAATTTAGGTATATTTCATAATATACTTACCAGTATAATGGGGATAATTATACATGGGCACCACGGGTTTATGGGAAATATATCTATATTCAAGATGACCGCCAAATATCCAAGATTTCGGCGAACAAAATGGCACCGTTATATTTTTCGGCTCAGCAAAGGTAGACCATAAATCGTGTTCAGAAAAATAATCGAACGGGCATACACAGTATCCCTTTATAATTATTTCGTCAAACATGTCGTTTATTTTATGAAGTGCCAGGCCGCCAACGTTAATCCTCTCCATATAATAGTATCAACTTTTCTGAACATATACTGGCAATGCTAACTTGCAATCAAGCACTTTGATTGTCTGTAGCCTATTTCACCAACATTGCAAAATATACTTTTCTAGCAAAAAATACTTTGAGGGAGTAATCATTTATTTTCCCCAAATGCATTATATCATATAGAAATAACCATTGCATATATTTGATTGTCGCGTGACACGTGCATTCTTGTACATTCTGGATTCCGTATAATTGTATATTTGTGATGTGTGGTACTGTTTTGTATTGTTTTGCGTATCATTGATTTCACATACCTGTGATTCCACATACCTGTGATTTCACACACCTGTGATTTTTTTACATACCTGTGATTTAGCATGTACATTTCCCATGTACAATGTGCGTGTAATAACGGGGCTTATGTTGTATTGGTGGAAATACGTTTATGCGTGTCCTTTTTTGCGGATTTAAATACACGTCTATTTTATGAGCAATGTGTTACTGATGTCACGCCATATTTGCCACAGACTATGCATGTGTGTGGTAGAGAACTCGTTGACTGCGTGTGCTGGTTTCGCTAGGGAAAAGACCCCTTTAGTATTACGGATGTCCACTGTCCGTGCCAGCCGAGTTTGTCCGCGTGTCAGTTGTTCACCACATAAGGGACCTTCTGTAGGTGAAGCCAGTATATAGCGCAGACCATACCATGGTCTGCCCTGTTATGTATGCTACGGGTTAGTGTTTCAGCATAGCTTGGTACTGGCCAACACGGATATATCAGATCCCATACTGGTGATGCTTTGTGTCGTGATATTTCCGTAAATGACCACGATATTTGAGTTTAGTATGTGCTACACTCTCATTTGAGTGCATAGCCGTAGGACCGATATGGATGGGTTTGGCGGGGCCAAAAAGCGACCTTCGCATTGTCGAGACCAGTCGAGTAGATTTCGGATTATGAAATCTGGGTCTATAGTGTGCAGAATTAGGGTAGTGTGGGATATACCATGTTGGATGGTATTTATTCCGCGAGGGCTGTACACTAGTTTGGTTGAATTTATGGCGTGGGAACATATATTTATGCCAAATATAACCCACGGGTGATATGGCAAAAGCTATGGTTTTGTAATATTTATGTGAGATGTCGAACGAGGGGTAGGCATATTCATTATTCCGTGCATGGTTTCACTGGTGCGTATATAAGCGATGTCTCGCTATGTGTTGGTGGGACACATATTTTCTGGTAACAGAAGAGTAGTACTGTATTCACCAGTGACACGGAGGATTTTGGTATGTACCTACAACATTGTATTTCAGCTGTGATTTGCCGTTGTTCGATTCACGTTTTAGTCCGTTGTGCATCCTGTCTGTCTGTCTGTGCGTATTCGTCCAGTAATTGGAGACTCATTTCATTTTTGTAGCCTCTTGAGATCGCTCCAGCGAGCCACATTGGAAGTTTTGGTCCACTTGTTGAGGGCAGACCCCAGTCAGTGCAGAGTACCAGGTCGTCCGAGTGTCCGTACGTCTGTCTGGCGCAGTGTGTGTAGCAGCTCCGGGTACAGGCCTGTATAGAGCAGTGTGTGATAGCTACCTCGCGTTCAGCAGACAGTCACAGCCATAGATGAGTGAAGTGAAACGCCATACACACATATCATATCATTATACTACCACCGAGTTGAATGTCACCTAAGTGAACTTTTCACGGCTTCTTAGCCAACGTGATAATCGCCATTTGTATTATATCGGAACTTTACATCCGGTCTACCACTTCCGGTATTACAACCCATTGATTCACCATGTATACTTTACATCCGGTCTACCACATCCGGGTTGCTACAGTCGAGTGATAACATAGGAACTTTACATCTGGTCCACCATTTCCGGAAATAATACTACCTTTGGAACTTTACTTCCGGTACCAGCTTCCGGAACATTATCGTTATTGACTATCATGTGATGTAACCACATCCGGCTTTGACTTTGACATTCTGTCAAGGTCATTACCAAGGTCAGGAATGATCGAGACAAAATTGTCTCCCCCAATTATCATATGAACCAAGTATACTTCAATTGTTATGACGTTATGGCCAATATAGCTTGATCCGACGAACGAAAAGTGGTAACCATGCAGTTGAAGTGTAAGGGATAGGCCAGAGTAGATAAGTACACGTAGTCACTTAATCACTTATAATGTACACTATATTACATGGGGAACACACAGGAATACATGATACATTGATATGCGAACATCACTGTACTGTGCATGATACTATTCAATTACTACAAGGTTGTAAGCCAATCGACTGTTATACTTTAACGCAACTTAAAAGCTATAGACGAATAAACTCGGTATGTGGTATCTCAATGGTCCCGTAGTGGACAATAGTATGAATGCACAAGTACTTTGATGATCGCTAATCAAAGTGAAATAACATACAAGTATAACATGGCATAACGAACATTGGAGGACAAATGACAATCATCTGAGCTACCCCAGTGCTGGCGTATCTCAATAGATAGTGTAACCTCTGAGTATCAAGGTCCAAGGTCTGCCTCACCCGCAATATGAGGTCTAGTCAACAATATGGCTATAATCCAACTTCAAGTGGATTAATCCATAAACAATATATGTAGTCTTACTACAATCCTTTAGCCATGATATGCCATGATAGGAGTATTACCATACACTATCAAAGTATACATATGTATTGCCTATGCAATATATTTCCAAAGTATGAATGTCAAAGTCAAAGCCGGATGTGGTTACATCACATGATAGTCAATAACGATAATGTTCCGGAAGCTGGTTCCCGGAAGTAAAGTTGCACAGGTAGTATTATCTCCGGAAATGGTGGACCAGATGTAAAGTTCCTATGGTATCACTCGACTGTAGCAACCCGGAAGTGGTAGACCGGATGTAAAGTTCCGATATAATACAAAATGGCGATTATCACGTTGGCTAAGACGCCGGGAAAAGTTTCACTTAGGTGACATTCAACTCGGTGGTAGTATAATGATATGATATGTGTGTATGGCGTTTCACTTCACTAAACTATGGCTGTGACTGTCTGCTGAACGCGAGGTAGCTATCACACACTGCTCTATACAGGCCTGTACCCGGAGCTGCTACACACACTGCGCCAGACAGACGTACGGACACTCGGACGACCCGATACTCTGCACTGACTGGGTCTGCCCTCAAACGAGTGGACCAAAACGTCCAATGTGGCTCGCTGGAGCGTTCTCAAGAGGCTACAAAAATGAAATGAATCTCCAATTACTGGACGAATACGCACAGACAAACAGACAGGATGCACAACAGACTAAAACGGGAATCGAACAACGGCAAATCACAGCTGAAATAAAATGTTCTAGGTACATACCAAAATCCTCCGTGTCACTGGTGAATACAGTACTAGTCTTCTGTAACCAGAAAATATGTGTCCCGCCAACACATAGCGAGACATCGCTTATATACGCACCAGTGAAACCATGCACGGAATAATGGATATGCCTACCCCTCGTACGACATCTCACATAAATACTACAAAACCATGGCTTTTGCCATGTCACCCATGGGTTATATTTGGCATAATATATGTTCCCACGCCTTAAATTCAACCAAACCAGTGTACAGCCCTCGTGGAATAAATACCATACAACATGGTATACCCCACACTACCATAAATCTGCACACTATAGACCCAGATCTCATAATCCGAAATCTACTCGACTGGTCTCGACAATGCGAAGGTCGCTTCTTGGCCCCGCCAAACCCCTCCATATCGGTCCTACGGCTATACACTCAAATGAGAGTGTAGCACATACTAAACTCAAATATCGTGGTCATTTACGGAAATATCACGACACAAAACATCACCATTATGGGATCTGATATATCCGTGTTGGCCAGTACCAGGCTATGATGAAACACTAACCCGTAGCATACATAACAGGGCAGACCATGGTATGGTCTGCGCTGTATACTGGCTTCACCTACAGAAGGTCCCTTATATGTGAAACACTGACACGCGGACAAACTCGGCTGGCACGGACAGTGGACATCCGTAATACTAAAAGGTATCTTTTCCCTAGCGAAACCAGCACACGCAGTCAACGAGTTCTCTACCACACACATGCATAGTCTGTGGCAAATATGGCGTGACATCAGTAAAACATTGCTCATAAACTAGACGTATATTTAAATCCGCAAATAGGACACGCATAAACGTATCTCCACCAATACAACATAAGCCCCCTTATTACACGCACATTGTACATGGCAAATGTACATGCCAAACCACAGGTGTGCAAAAAAAAAACCACAGGTGTGTGAAACCACAGGTATGTGTAATCACAGGGATGTGAAACCAATAATACGCACAACAATACAACACAGTACCACACATCACAAATATACAATTATACGGATTTCAGAATGTACAAGAATACACGTGTCACGCGACACATTCATACTTTGGAAATATATTGCATAGGCAATACATATGTATACTTTGATAGTGTATGGTAATACTCCTATCATGGCATATCATGGCTAAAGGATTGTAGTAAGACTACATATATTGTTTATGGATTAATCCATTTGAAGTTGGATTATAGCAATATTGTTGACTAGACCTCATACTGCGGGTGAGGTAGACCTTGGGACCTTGATACTCAGTTATTACCACTATCTATTGAGATACGCCAGCACTGGGGTAGCTCAGATGATTGTCATTTGTCCTCCAATGTTCGTTCTGCCATGTTATACTTGTATGTTATTTCACTTTGATTAGCGATCATCAAAGTACTTGTGCATTCATACTATTGTCCACTACGGGACCATTGAGATACCACATACTGAGTTTATTCGTCTATAGCTTTTAAGTTGCGTTAAAGTATAACAGTCGATTGGCTTACAACCTTGTAATTGAATAGTATCATGCACAGTACAGTGATGTTCGCATATCAATGTAATCATGTATTCCTGTGTGTTCCCCATGTAATATAGTGTACATTATAAGTGATTAAGTGACTACGTGTACTTATCTACTCTAGCCTATCCCTTACACTTCAACTGCATTGTTACCACTTTTCGTTCGTCAGATCAAGCTATATTGGCCATAACGTCATAACAATTGAAGTATACTTGGTTTCATGATAATAGGGGAGACAATTTGTCTCGATTCATTCCTGACCTTGGTAATGACCTTTACAATGGTGTCAGAAGTGGGGTTTGTTTCCTCTTTTTATAATCAGTTTCTTCAAAGCAGTTGAATAAAGGAGGCTGGAATAGCTGTACCCCTAGCGTCGTCAAAATTCAATCTTGTATTTGTTTGCCTTGGGAGTTAATGTAAGATGCCCTCCAACACTTAGGCACTAATACATCACCACATACATGATTTGACTACCTAGGTACAGGAGTGTAGAGTTGAGACGATTTTTTTTGTCCAGTACCATAGAGGGGGAATTGTAAATATACCATTACATTAGACCATACATATACCGGATTGACTTACCCGAATTGAGAAACTTATACCGTCGATAGGAGTAGAGACCGGATTGATTTGCCTTAACCTTATAGACGTGAAGCAAGAGACTCGCACAAATCACCAAGTGATTTGAGTGCTAGAGACCTTGTGTACCGTCGGGTAAAGCGTGTAAATCGATAATCCGGAGTTGAGTTGAGAGTGAGAATGTCGTCCATTAAGGAGCTAATGGACATAGGCAAAAGCTTAGGGCTAGCAGATTCAGAGTTAAAGGCATTTGTAAATGAAGAGCAGGAGAGAGAAAGACAGGAAAGACTAGAGGCTAGGCAGGCTGAGAAAGATAGGTTAGATTCTGAGCGGTTGGCTAAAGAGGTTGAGCGACAGATGGAGAAATATAGGTTAGATGCTGAGCAGTTAGCTAAGGAGGTTGAGCGACAGTCTGAGAAGGATAGGTTAGATGCTGAGCAGTTAGCTAAAGAGGTTGAGCGACAGATGGGGAAAGATAGATTAGATGTCAATGAAGCACGGTTAGCTCTAGAATTCAAATTGCGAGAACTAGACACTAAGCATCAGGTAGAAATGGAAAAAGTAGAAAAGGGTGGAGTAGTAGATGAAGATAGACATGATAGGGACTATGGCAGAGCATTCGGTCCGAAGCTGCCACATTTTGATCAGAATAATGACAACATGGATAGCTACTTAGCTAGATTTGAGAGGTACGCAGCCATTCAAAGGTGGGGGAGAGATAAGTGGTCACTACACTTGAGTGCTTTATTGAAGGGCAAAGCATTAGATGTATATTCTAGACTACCTATTGATGATGCTCTTGACTATGATAAGTTGAAATCCGCATTGTTGAAATGTTTTGATCTAACGGAAGATGGGTTCAGACGCATGTTCAAAAAACACCAACCTGATCACTGTGAATCATTTGTGCAATATGTCAGTCGGTCAAAGAACTATTTAGATAGATGGTTTGAGTTAGGTAAGGTGAATAGAACATATGAAGGAGTACTAGACTACATGATCAGAGATCAGATGTTAAGTATATGCAGTCGGGAGCTCTACTTATTTCTCAAAGAGAAAACATTTGACTCGATAGATCAGATGGCGGTTCAGGCAGATTACTTTGCAGAAGCTAGAGGAGGTAGCAAGCATGTAGTGTTCAGAGGAACTGTACTAGCAACAGAACTGAGTACAGGTCAGTAGATAACCAGAGGCGCAAGGTAAGTAGTGCTGATAATCGATCCAGAGATAGGAGTCGAGATAGGGACAGATATCAGAATAGAGACCACAATAGAAGCCCAAGTAGGGGTAGTTATGATAGAAGCCCGAGTAGAGGTAGTCATGACAGAAGTACCAGCAGGAACGGCTACGATAGGCATTGCGGGACATGTTACCATTGTGGCAAAGAAGGTCACATGTCCTACGATTGTCCTAAGCGTGACCGGTCCTCAGCTTACAATAAAGCAGCAGCAGTCGAGGAAGAGAAACATGTAAGTTTTGCAGATAAAGAACAGAGAGGTCGGTACAGAGGTAGAAATAGAGGTAGAAGTGGAAGGCACACTAGAGACAGAGGTAGAGGTAGATGGCAAAACACGGAACAACCTGGGGAAAACCAATGGACATTTCTGTATGGTTGATACCGACACCACTATTGTATGTTCTGGTAGCGAGATACAGCCGGAGTTGATTAACGGATGTACATTTGGTATGGATAGGCTACCCGTAGCAGAGGGCACATTAAATGGGAAAAAGGTCACAGTAATGCGAGATACTGGGTGTACCGGGGTGGTCGTCAGGGAAAGCTTAGTACAACTAGATCAGTTTTGAAGCAAAGTTTCAACATGCATGCTGGTAAACAGGAGCAAAATGAGTGGAATTCCTACCGCCCGGGTAGATCTAGATACACCTTTTTTCAAAGGTCGGGTAGAAGCCCTTTGCATGACAGATACAATGTATGATGTTACCATAGGTAATGTAGACGGGTCAGAATTACCAGTGATATCCGATTTTAGAGGCGCAAAATCGTGCGCAGTTGAAACTCGGTCACAAACTACAGCCCGAGACGAATCATATAATACCCTCAAAGTCCCTACCGCAATCGCGAACGTATCACGCGATGAATTCAAAGAGGCGCAGGCACATGACGTCACATTGACGTCAGTTCAAAATAACGCAAAAGACGGAACGGTACGGTCAAGTAAGAGCGGAAACAAATCGAAATTCGCGTACCGAAAAGACTTGTTGTATCGTAATTTCGAATCGATAGGGTCAGGTAGGATGTACCATCAGCTGGTAGTCCCAAAAACACTTAGGACTACCGTGATGAAAGTGGCACATGAATCAATCATGGCGGGCCATTTAGGGGTTAAGAAGACAACTGATCGAGTGTTATCAGAATTTTATTGGCCAGGCGTGGGCAGTGACATTACACGGTTTTGTAGGTCTTGTGACATATGTCAAAAGACTGTGTCAAAGGGACACATCACCAAGGTTCCGTTAGGAACTATGCCGTTGATAGACATTCCGTTCAAACGAGTCGCAGTTGACATTGTAGGGCCAATTTTTCCAGCTACCGATCGAAAGAATCGTTACATACTAACGTTAGTTGATTATGCAACTAGGTACCCAGAAGCCGTACCACTACCAGGCATCGAGGCCGAACGAGTCGCGGAAGCTCTCGTGGATATGTTCAGTAGACTGGGTATCCCCGAGGAGATGCTCACCGATCGGGGTAGTCAATTTACGTCGGCAGTCATGGAGGAAGTTAGTAGATTGTTATCGCTGAGACAATTAACCACGACACCGTACCACCCACAGTGTAACGGTCTCGTGGAACGGTTCAATGGTACGTTTAAAGCAAATGCTTCGTAGAATGGCAAGCGAACGTCCCAAAGATTGGGACAAATACATTAACGCGCTCTTATTCGCGTATCGCGAAGTCCCTCAAGAAAGTTTGGCTTTCTCACCGTTTGAACTATTGTACGGAAGGACCGTTCGAGGTCCGATGAGCATACTAAGAGATCTGTGGTCCGAGAAGGACATAGAGGACAACGTGAAAACGACGTATCAGTACGTCCTCGACTTGCGCGAACGGCTCTAGAAAACGTGCGAAATCGAGCATGAGAACTTGAAGAGTGCGTCCAAAAAGTACACAAAGTACTACAACGTAAGACCGTAGTAGGCAGTATGCAGTGGCAGATCAGGTATCTTGTACTACTACCGACAGACAACAACAAATTGCTTCTTAGGTGGAAGGGACCATACCCCATAACAGAGGTAATTAATGAGTGGGACTATAGGGTTGACATGGGAGGGAAGTTGAAATAAAACCTTTCATGCAAACATGTTAAAGAGGTACGAGACTAGGCCTGAGCACCCGGGGAAGGGAATACTCACTGTAATAAATGCGGCCGTGATAGAAGACACTGTAGAGGGGGATCCTAGTCCAAGTGGGTGTAGTGCCGAAGAAAACATGTTATGTCCCAGGGGATTAGAGCCCGATACGGAGAGCAAAGTTGACCTGTCGCCTGATTTAGGCAAGAAACAAAAGACCCAAGTGAGAGAGATCTTACGGGAATTCACCCATGTCCTGAGGGATGAACCGGGACACACCCATAGAGAGACATGAGATAAAGTTGTCAACGCAAGACCCATTAAGAATTAAGGGGTACCCTATCCCATTTAAAGTCAGGGAAACAGTCAGCCATAATGCGTATTGTTGCGATAAAAGGGGCCGACAATCTGGGGCTGACTACCTGAGCAGGATATCGGGGTAGATTCAGCTGTGCCAACGTGTCTCGCGATTATGCACGAAAGTTTAAACACTTTTTGTTTAGGGGGGAGATATGTCGCGTGACACGTGCATTCTTGTACATTCTGGATTCCGTATAATTGTATATTTGTGATGTGTGGTACTGTTTTGTATTGTTTTGCGTATCATTGATTTCACATACCTGTGATTCCACATACCTGTGATTTCACACACCTGTGATTTTTTACATACCTGTGATTTAGCATGTACATTTCCCATGTACAATGTGCGTGTAATAACGGGGCTTATGTTGTATTGGTGGAAATACGTTTATGCGTGTCCTTTTTGCGGATTTAAATACACGTCTATTTTATGAGCAATGTGTTACTGATGTCACGCCATATTTGCCACAGACTATGCATGTGTGTGGTAGAGAACTCGTACTGCGTGTGCTGGTTTCGCTAGGGAAAAGACCCCTTTTTAGTATTACGGATGTCCACTGTCCGTGCCAGCCGAGTTTGTCCGCGTGTCAGTTGTTCACCACATAAGGGACCTTCTGTAGGTGAAGAATATAGCGCAGACCATACCATGGTCTGCCCTGTTATGTATGCTACGGGTTAGTGTTTGTTTTTCAGCATAGCCTGGTACTGGCCAACACGGATATATCAGATCCCATACTGGTGATGCTTTGTGTCGTGATATTTCCGTAAATGACCACGATATTTGAGTTTAGTATGTGCTACACTCTCATTTGAGTGTATAGCCGTAGGACCGATATGGAGGGGTTTGGCGGGGCCAAAAAAGCGACCTTCGCATTGTCGAGACCAGTCGAGTAGATTTCGGATTATGAAATCTGGGTCTATGTGTGCAGATTTAGGGTAGTGTGGGATATACCATGTTGGATGGTATTTATTCCGCGAGGGCTGTACACTAGTTTGGTTGAATTTATGGCGTGGGAACATATATTTATGCCAAATATAACCCACGGGTGATATGGCAAATAAGCTATGGTTTTGTAATATTTATGTGAGATGTCGAACGAGGGGTAGGCATATTCATTATTCCGTGCATGGTTTCACTGGTGCGTATATAAGCGATGTCTCGCTATGTGTTGGTGGGACACATATTTTCTGGTAACAGAAGAGTAGTACTGTATTCACCAGTGACACGGAGGATTTTGGTATGTACCTACAACATTGTATTTCAGCTGTGATTTGCCGTTGTTCGATTCACGTTTTAGTCCGTTGTGCATCCTGTCTGTCTGTCTGTGCGTATTCGTCCAGTAATTGGAGACTCATTTCATTTTTGTAGCCTCTTGAGATCGCTCCAGCGAGCCACATTGGACGTTTTGGTCCACTCGTTGAGGGCAGACCCCAGTCAGTGCAGAATACCAGGTCGTCCGAGTGTCCGTACGTCTGTCTGGCGCAGTGTGTGTAGCAGCTCCGGGTACAGGCCTGTATAGAGCAGTGTGTGATAGCTACCTCGCGTTCAGCAGACAGTCACAGCCATAGATTAGTGAAGTGAAACGCCATACACACATAATCGCCATTTGTATTATATCGGAACTTTACATCCGGTCTACCACTTCCGGTATTACAACCCATTGATTCACCATGGATACTTTACAATCGGTCTACCACATCCGGGTTGCTACAGTCGAGTGATAACATACGAACTTTACATCTGGTCCACCATTTCCGGAAATAATACTACCTTTGGAACTTTACTTCCGGTACCAGCTTCCGGAACATTATCGTTATTGACTATCATGTGATGTAACCACATCCGGCTTTGACTTTGACATTCATACTTTGGAAATATATTGCATAGGCAATACATATGTATACTTTGATATTGTATGGTAATACTCCTATCATGGCATATCATGGCTAAAGGATTGTAGTAAGACTACATATATTGTTTATGGATTAATCCACTTGAAGTTGGATTATAGCCATATTGTTGACTAGACCTCATACTGCGGGTGAGGTAGACCTTGGGACCTTGATACTCAGTTATTACCACTATCTATTGAGATACGCCAGCACTGGGGTAGCTCAGATGATTGTCATTTGTCCTCCAATGTTCGTTCTGCCATGTTTATACTTGTATGTTATTTCACTTTGATTAGCGATCATCAAAGTACTTGTGCATTCATACTATTGTCCACTACGGGACATTGAGATACCACATACCGAGTTTATTCGTCTATAGCTTTTAAGTTGCGTTAAAGTATAACAGTCGATTGGCTTACAACCTTGTAATTGAATAGTATCATGCACAGTACAGTGATGTTCGCATATCAATGTATCATGTATTCCTGTGTGTTCCCCATGTAATATAGTGTACATTATAAGTGATTAAGTGACTACGTGTACTTATCTACTCTAGCCTATCCCTTACACTTCAACTGCATTGTTACCACTTTTCGTTCATCAGATCAAGCTATATTGGCCATAACGTCATTAACAATTGAAGTATACTTGGTTCATATGACAATAGGGGAGACAATTTGTCTCGATCATTCCTGACCTTGGTAATGACCTTGACATTGATGATTAAAAGTATGCAGAATTATTATACTGAATTTATTACATTATCACAGCCAAAATGGCTGTGATAATGTAATAAATTCAGTATAATTAAAATCAATAAATTTATCCCTCAATTGAAAATTTCTCCCTCAAAGTATACTTTGCTAGAAAAGTATACATTGCAATGTTGATGAAATCGGCTACTGAGCCCAGTTAATCAAGCTGCTGGATTTTCCAATTACAACTTGGAAGTATTTTGGAATAACGGAATTGACAAATATTGGCAAGATTAGCGCAGACGATACTGTACCCGTATAGTCCAGTCGTTTCTCCACGAAGTCTTCCAGCATCGTCTCCCGATCATCGTCCGTGACCACGTGCTCCAGCTCCGCCAGTAGATCCTCGAACTCCTCCCGTCCCAGGGTTCCACTGTCATCACGGTCGAACTTCCGGAAGAGCTCCTTCAGCGACCCCTGGCGCTCGACGACGTAGCCAAATATGCGTTTCACGATGACGATGACGAATTCCTCGAAAGACACCCTCCCGTCGCCTGTTGGGGTGACATTTAACCCTTATAATACGGGAAACGAAAACTGTATTCTGCTTTGCTTTATTTACTGTCTTCCTTCTCAATAAAACATTGTGTGGTTTGAAAGCACTCTAAAATTATTTCCAGTGTTGTCAAACAATCCTTTTGAAGAGGAAAAAATAAAAAATGAAAAATGAAAATAATAAATAAACGGCAGACGACAATAATTAGTGTCAATACGACCACATGGGTAAGGAGGATGACAAACCGCTGTACACATTGATGCCCGTGTTATTTGTGTTACAATATGCATATTCCTACTTTAGGTTATCAGCTCACAGTCAATGAATATTGTGATTTAAGTGGCTAAAACATTGGCATGTTCTGAATTATCAGTCAGTATTGGTTATATATCGGAATTGTATAGAAGCGTCCCGGTGTCAATACTAAAATATTACTTACGAACTTTTTAGTCGTACGAAGGTTAGTGAAACGGCCCCCTGGTTCGATCTTCAACCGGAGAAGTAAGTGAGATGATGGGGTAGTCGCCACACTGGGCACATCGGTTACCTCCCGGTACTCGGGATTCCTCCCCCTTACGCCTCTACCAACGAAATCAGTTGTTCTCTCGCACTAGTTTGTAATCGTTGTAAAAATACATAAAGTTTAAAAGAACATGCACTGCACGACCAGCCGTGTGCGGTCCCGAAAGGGAATTGTAAAGTAAGTGAAATGCATACACAATAACACGAATGCAACGAAAGCCGCACAACAGCTACATATGTTCCCAAATGTATCGGTGGGGAAAACATTACACCATACAAGTACAGTACACAAAGCCACGACAACAAGAGGGCCGCCATGGAACGGCCAGTGAACAAATCAGTCGACTGGGACGGCCGAACCTTGCTAGCAAATCAGATATCACGTGAACCTCGACGTACGACCTTAAAAACATACAAACACAAACTATCAATACACGGCTGTGACTGGATAAATGGGGCGTATGGGGTTTGCGACCAGTGTAGATCCCGATCAGCCTGTGTATTCGCACTGTCTGATCGGAACCTAGACTGTTGACCATTTCACCAATGCAACACATTATGCTTTTAACCAGTAATATCAATTGTCAACAGCCCAACGAACTGTGCCGTTTCACCAGGAGCTACACTGACCACAAATCCCATAAGCTCCATTTCCCAACTCACAGCCACATGCATGTATAATGGACGGAGAAGACCATTTCATATCGCGGTACAATCACGGGTTGAAGTAACGGACCACGGTCTATAAATGCATTAACTTATTTGTGTTAGCCTACTGATACTTTTAGGTATACAGTGAAACCTCTCTTAACTGGAAACTGGCAGGTCCACACGATCCGGCTTCAAGAGGTTTCACTGTAAATCAGTCATTTGATCATTGTGAGCCATGGTTCTGTGCTATGCAATCACGAACAAACATTATCACCTGAGATAAATGAGCAAGAAACTCATCAAAAATAAGATCAAATGTTACTTGGTGTCCGGTTTAGACAGGTTCCACTGTATGTATTGCATTTATAGACCGTGGTCCGTTACTTCAACAGTTGGGTACAATGTGGATGTATGCCAACCGTCGTACCATTCAGATCATACTCGCGGATAAGGGCCTTCACCTAGGTGTTGGCGGGAGACACGCCCCCCTGGATCTGCTTCAGCGCTATATAGAAGTCGTTGTACGTGATGTAGCCCTTCTCGTCACGATCGAAGAACAGGAATGATGGCATGTAACCTGCAATGGCGTGGCGGGAAACTATGGAACGCCACATTTGCATAAGCTCAAACAATTAATGCTATCTCTAAAAAAGCATAGCTAGCATTAAATATTTAGAGCTAGCTCCATATCATTTAAATATCTCTCTAAATCATTTGGAGCTATCTCTAAATAGTTAATGCTAGCTCTAATTATTTATAGCTCGCAATAAGTATTTGAGTTTATGTAGGTTCCAGGAACGTCAACTCTACATGCACTCAAATAATTAATGCGAGCTCTAAATAGTTAATGCTCGCTCTAAATGTTTAATGTTAGCTCTAATTATTTAGAGATAGCAATAATTAGTTGAATTCATGGAGATTTGGAAAGCCACTCTAAATAAACTAAAATAATTAATGCTATCACAAAATAATTAAATATTTAGAGTTAGCTCTAAATCATTTGAAGAGCTCTCTAAATCATTTGGAGCATGTAGATTCGGCGTTCCATTGGAAACGGCGGTTGTAAATGTCGCAAAGTACAAACAATAAGGTACTTACCTAGCCCCGCAGGGGACATGGATTTGTTTTATTAATTCGTTACCTCGCATTAACAATTCGTTCCAACGAAATGACAATTCGTTCCCTCTATTTAACAATTCGTTCCCTTGAATTAACAATTCGTTCCCATGGGAACGACTTGCTAAATGGAGGGAACGAATTGTTAATTCGTTGGAACGAATTGTTAATTCGTGAGTAGTAAGAACGGTGCATTTCAATCTACGATGCATCCGCATCGATGGCGGAGGGCGGAATTTACAACGTAAACGTATGGGGATCGACTAATCGATAACTCGAATATCTAGGGTATGCGAGAGTTATCGTTCTTGGTCCTTGGAGGTAATACGTCTTCCCTTACCGTTACCGATTCCCGCGAAAAGGGGTCTTACGATCGTTGAGAGTTATCGTTCTCGATCATGGGGGGTAATACGACTTTCCTTACCGTTATCGATTCCCGCGAAAAGGGGTCTTACGATCCTCTATAGACCGCCGTATACCTCGAAATATACGCGTGCGTATTCGTCGGTAATTGTCCGTTCGTCCGTCCGTCCGCGTGTTCGGTGACGTAACGCTCGAACGTTTTAGCGGGCAGCGAACGGGGTGTTACTATAGGTACCATCTCCCCGCGTTAAAGGGTTGTGCCAGGGAGGAGGAGGTACACGTATATAGTAAATTAACCGTATCGGTCGGTACTGTCAAGAAAATAAGGGCGTTCACCCGTATTATACCCGTTAATAGCAGACGACAATTTCTACCCGTATTCGATATACGGATCGATACCGTTGATGCCGGGATATTTAAAATGTCACAATGGGTTAATATTCGCGTTATTGGCTAGAAACATATTTGTATTTAGCTTTAATAACAAGTATCGACATGTTGAAACACGTTTACTTAACCGACCACCTAATAGCTATAAATACGGTACTTTTCCCGAGATTAAATCATTCTCGATAGAGGCTTCGCCGATATAGGAGAAGTCCTACTTTTTAGACATTCTCAATTCGGATATACTCGAGATAGCGTCGCGGGTTATATATAGAGAAAAGTATATCTATTTAAATTACGAGCAGCAAGATGTATTCCGTTAGCGGTACGTGTCGACTAGGAAACGAAATTATACCCGTTTCGATATACCGCGGGTTTTCCCGTGACATATGCGCTATCGATTCGTTGACTAACTTGCCAACAAATTCTCCGCTTTATGGCCGTAGGGAGCCGGTTTCGATTTCAATACGTCTTAAGTGACCGATAATCATATTGATACGGGATTTATACAAAAATTGTATAGAATATTTCAAAGAGAGGATTATGTCCGTAGTCGGGACATCTCGATTCGAACCGTACTTTATAGACATTCTCAATTCGCGAGATAGCGTCGATGACAAAAATTAGGACTCTTCGTGGGGACGAATTGTTGTATCATAGGAACGAATTGTTAATTCGTGGGAACGAATTGTTAAATTGTGGGAACGAATTGTTAAATTGTGGGAACGAATTGTTATTTCGTGGGAACGAATTCATAACAAAAATCCATGTCCACTGCGGGGCTCCGTAAAATCTCGATTATGACCGTTTTCTCGTGAAAGTCACAATTATATTCAACAAAATGCAGCCAGTAACCGCAATATACCTATTATATGGTGCATCGTTATGGACACTCCGCTTGCTCGCGAAGCGTTAATGCTCAATTGTGGCTGCGATGACCTATGCCGATTATTAGAAGAAGACCAGGGGTTTCGCTGACTGAATGGCGATCAGTGCAGATCAGACTGTGTGGATGCTGGTCGCAAATGCCATAAGACCCGTTTCTTCAGTAAATTCCATATTCTTTTGGGCTAATAATATGACACCAGTTTAGCTTGGTCGTGAGCTGAGACACTTTTATCAATAATTTGGGGCCAGAAATGTTTGAAGTGATGATTTATAAGTACAACGAACCTCTCTAAACCGGACACCCTGGGATGCAAATACCCGCATAACTAGTGCGGGAGTTTGGGTACTGTTGACACGGTTGTATCATACTAGAACATTGCCAACTGTATAGGAGGAAATTGATATAAGAACACTGCGGTATTTCAGAATATGCGAAATAATACATCTGGACCTATTCAGAGATTTCGACTTCAGAAAGGATAGAAGGTACGTATTTTAACCAAATGTCCAGAGGGGTCCCGCTGTATATTATCTTTGTGGTATGATAGCGGAACAAAATCTAGGCTGGTTGGAGACTAACCCGAATTTTCTGTATGTAACGCACGGCGACTTTGTCGCCCTGCGTGGAATATTCCGGATTAGATGGATAAATTTTCACAACGGGGTATCGTTACGCATCGATGATCAGTGAGCTATCGACTGCGGGGTAATTAATTATAAGCGGCTCAGTCCGTTGTGTTATATTCACGACGAATCGTATATTGTTCAAAAGATTAACCGTACGCGGGCACTCGATTGTATAGTATTCACGGCTCATTATAGACATTATTTGAAACGATAAAGGCCGTATGGACATAATCATCCGACTGCACGCGCGGACCGGGTCCAGAAACACCTGTCATTCATACGACGTTTAGTTAACGTCAGCGGTGTGCAGAGAAACGCCTTAATTAAACAGGAGGGCGGAGAACAAATTTTGACATCTTCTTCGCGGATGCTTAGATATAACGCGAGAGCAATTTGACTCTCTAAATCGAATATAGAAATCATACTCTGAAAATTGTGTCAACTGTTGACGCCACTTACGGAAAATGTTGTAAATTTAGTAATCGTATTTAACGAAATTACGCAGATGTCCGAAGGTACAAAATCGCATGGCGTGTCTCATACACGGCTGTGACTGGATAAATGGGGCTTATCGAATTTGTGGCCACTGTAGCTCCTGATCAAATAACACTCACGTAGCCCGATAATTATGCCTCGGGTGTACCGGCATAAAATAGCCTTTTTAGCTGCGTCCACATACCGAATGATTAAGACGTGTTTAAAGAGGCTGTGACTGGAGAAATGGGGCTTATCGAATTTGTGGCCACTGTATCTCCTGATCAAATAACACTCACGTAGCCCGATAAGTATGCCTCGGGCGTACCGGCATAAAATAGAGTTTTTAGCTGCGTCCACATACCGAATGATTAAGACGTGTTTAAAGGAAGGATATAGAGAATGTTAGTACCAGTTTTGCAGAAATTCACACTCCATTATACCACTATCTTTTATAACGATATCTTACATCCTTGGCCTCGAAACATAGAGCTATAATGGAGTCCGGTTAAATTAAATTCAAAATGGCCGCCGAAAAGTAACCCACAAACAAATGAACCTATTTATTAACGCATTGCAAACTTTGCTGATCTGATTTACTCTGTTATTTTCAGCAAATGGTACATGCGGATTACAATCTACGCTGATCTATTCTAAGTGGTCAGTTAAGTATCCCGTATTGTCGGTACAGATGACTGCCAATCCAAAAGATAATCCACCTTAGAGATATGAATGCTGGGAAAATCACTGCACCGTTAAATTAGCGAGGGTATCCGAATATAAAGTAGGTGGAGCTTAAATTATTTAACCGATCGCTACGCAGAAACGCATAAGAACCGTGATCAATCCGTTTAACGAAGGTGTGGTTACTTATTTCTTGAGTGAGAAACGAGCAAATTATTTTGGTCATTATCGTAATATACTTCACCGAGCAAACATGAATATTTTTAAATGCGAATTGTGCGATAAGGTGTTTAACAGGAAAGATATATTAGTTCGACATGTACGAAATAAGCATGAGCGGATTAGTTCAAATTGTGAGAAATGTGGCAAAGTGTATACGAGGGATTATTTAAGGAGGCAGCACGAAATTGTGTGTGATGTCAAATCGAGCAGTAGCCAACAGAATGGCGGAGTCTGCGACGTTTGTGGAAAGTTTTTTAACGCCATGAACAATTTAAATCAACACAAACGTAGTGTCCACGACGGGATTAAACACCCTTGCGGGAAATGTGCCAAGACGTTCTCCAGGAACTGCGATCGTGTCAGGCACGAGGTAACATGCGCGCCCGTTACTACTTCGTACACGTGCGCCAGCTGCCCAGCTAAATTTGAAACAGTTCGGCAGCTGGGCGACCACGCCATAATCCATCAACGGAAACGTGATGCAACGGAAACATCCGACGGTCCGTCTGCAAAACGTCCGAAACAAGATGGTGTGCAGTGTCGGCGTTGTATCGCACGTTTTCAGAACAGGCGGGAATTGCACGCCCACTATATGTCGACCCACCATCAAACCGGCGACGGTGGCCTACAAGACCGACCGTGGGGCAATGAAGTATCATCCCCCTGGGTGAGTGAAGACGGCCGGGTCGATGAAGAGTTGAAGGCAAGTTATGAGACAAATAGCAATTTTGGCATCTCACTCCATCGGCCCGGTGATTTCCACCTTCAATTTTGCCGCGCGGCCGGACATGAATGTGGACGATATTGGTCGGCATTTGACCTATATATACGACCAACAAGAACACTCTTTTCGCTTAAATATCAGTTTAGGCATGATACTTAGACATGTTGAGACGGGGGAGTTGCGTTACTTCCGGCCTTTTAGCAACCAGGCTATATTCGATGAACCCATTTATGTTACTAAGAGGTTGGATGTAGCGCGGATTATCTCCCGTCTCAGGGATATTGATTTTATGGCGGCCATTTACAAAAACCGTCCAGATACAAAATGGCGATTAGAAATTATTACAAATATTAGATGCACCGTATATAGTACACATTTTATTCTCGGTGCAGTGCGCAAGCCCTTGCCTAGTGCCATAAAATGTCTACCATCCATCGTGGCCTTGGAAAATGACTCCAAGGGTCTCCCATACAAGGATAATTTATGCGCCTTCCGCTGTCTGTCATTACATAAATACAGTGACCTGAGCCACGTTAGCGAACTGTACATTCAGTGGAAGGAGTATTTATTCTCCCATTGCGAGACTGATATTCGTGAAGTTTTACCTCACAAATTCAAGGGCTTGCAACTGACCGAGCTCACGCATTTCGAAAATTGTTTTCGCCTCAATGTGAATGTTTTCGAAATGCAGGAGACTTACATCGCATTGTCGATATTCAGATCTACAGACCGATTCGAAGATTACCATATATATGGAATCATTACAAAACCACATTTCATTACATTTCCGATTTCGATCAATACGGGAAACGATTTCATGTAAAATGTGCGGTAGAATGTTCGTTCGAAAGGGTAGCTTTAAAACGTACGAAAACAGCGACAATAAAGACTAGATTTGTCTATCCGGAGGTTTTTATCAAAAACCAAATCGATTTTCGAGGAGCTGGAAATCCTGGGATATTACACGTTAAGTCAAGCGATCGTTATTTATCCATATTTTGCGTGTTCGACTTCGACATCTGTCTTATCAGACTATGGACGACTCTACGGAAAAATTTAAATTCAAACACCGCCTTTTATACGATTAAGCGTGGAGCGTGATGCTCAAATTACCGGACTAGAGCAAGCTTAGGGCTTCGTAGACAGCGACTTAGACGAGCTTCTTTCGTCTATGATCATTATTTACACGAAATACAAAGAGAAGCGCGGAGCTTGCGGAGGACAAATGGGGGTGGGTTCTCGAAGAACTCACAGAGTATTAAAATGAGGCGCATTTTTCGCTCCGCAAAACCCAGTAGATTCTGATATCGACGACGATGATGATGTATGATTGTTGATGATGAGGCTGGACCGGATGTGTTCTCTTGGAAACATTTAGCCAACTGGCACGCAGACCTTTAGCGCAATATTTGCGTGATTTCCCTGCGTGTTTCGGATTTACAGCGCGGAAATCGATTTACGCTGTTAATTAGTGGCTACAACACATGCGCATGGTATGAACAAAAACGTTGGATTTACGTGAAAAAGCTTCTTCGTAGCATGTATTCAAGAGCGACCCTTGGATCATGGACGCCAAGCCACTTTTCGCACCAGGTACGTCATATGTGGGTTTTTTGAAAGCCTTACAGGTTGAGGAAGCCAAAGGTCATTCCATACCGAGTGGTTCGACTCGATTGAAAATTGATGCACCCTGTCTTCCTCCAGGAGCTTTCTTCAATATTTGAGAACGCTGCGATCTCGATGATGAGATTATCTTAGCCAGCGTGTCTGGGCTGAATAATAACATGTCAACATGTAAAGATTTTCTGTCTTGGTTATATCGACCTCGACGTAAGCGTTTGTAGTAGTAGCGATTTGAACGGATACAGAATTTATTTTGACAAAGGTATCGATGTGTTAAAAGCCATTTCTGTGCCGGGTAATCGCTCGACAGATGTTCTTCGCGCCGGCTGAGGAGATCTGTGCCGAATTTTCGCTGTATTGATAAGGGAAATAAAGAGTTGTTTATACCAGACCATTAAACAAAATATCGTCGGGGGGTTCACTAGTATAATATTCACCCGTCACGCTAAAAGGGGTGAAACCAAATAAAGGGACATAAACTGCGAAAAAGTGTGTTTGGCTATGACGCGAACGCGCTTACCTATTGGGCAATAGGGCAAAGACATGCCGAAGTTATGTCGTGATCCGTCGGGCCGAGAATGAGTCCGACCCAAAACCTGACCGTATATGAATGCCTTCATTGGTTTAACTACTTGAACAAATATGAAGGCAAAACACGTCTACACAAAGGAATAAAATGGGAGAAGGAAATCACGTGGGCCGTATCCGTGGATGGTTTTGACAAGCCACGAGAAATGTTGTATATCAATTCATGGTGTTACACCATGGTCACGATTGTACCTGACGGCCTCTGTCAATAAAAGAAATGGCACAAAAATAAAAGGGACTATTGCTGGCGAACGCAAAAAACCACGGCGTATCTGCTGTTCCATAGGTTATGACGTCATCGAGATGCGCGAGGTGTTATTTGAGCGGTTGTTCGAGTATAACATACTTATGTACGATTAGCCTACGAGAGCAGACAGTTTCTGTAAAAAAAAATCGGGGACGGGTCTCTGCGACACAGATTTTGAATGCCGTCCGTGACGAGTACGCTATTTGGCATGGTGGAGGTCGACCTCGGTTTTGTGCGGAAATGGGGCTCAGGGTTTTCCGTCAGAGTTGTCGCCTGCTGAGTATTTCGGTGAAATGAGCCGATTTTCTGTTCAACACCGAGGATCAGTTCTCCAGCATGGGTGCAATGCAAAAACATATCGTTGGAACTGGGTTCTCTGACAACCTCGGTCGCTTACTTGTGTTTTGAGCGGAGGAATGAAGGAGTGACAGATTCTGGTGGCCCAACCCCACTTTTCGCTTGGTTACCTCCAACACGGTATGGAAGTTACTAAGATATACAGGTGTGGAGTACCGTCGCCAGAAATGTTTCGTATGTTCGTTCGCAAGTGAGCGAACGCCAGGCGAAGGTGTACGATGAAGTGATAGGCATAGGGATAGGGAGTCTATAATTTTGGAAAGACCCCCTCGTCATCGAAACGTCACGTACGTATCCGGTTGAATGAAGCGTGTTATAGGATTAACACACGCAATTTCGCGATGTGTCTGTTTGACCCTGGAGGCAGAGTGTTATGAGATTGATATCCGGCAAAGAAAATCATCATTTAAATTGCCGATACAATCGTTTCTTATCCTCCCAATATGCACAAAGCTGCGTGTTGATGGCCTTTTATTACGACTTCATGGATAAGTTCAGTTGAAGTAGCGATTTCGGAGTATTGGAGATGGACACAGATTCGGCGGTACCTGTTTTTGTCAGCTAGTTCGTCCGATGACGTCATAAAAAAAATTAAAAACCGGTAAAACCATATTTTTTTTTTTGCCCCCCCCAAAAAAACGGGGAAAAAAAAATTTTATCAGAAGGGGTCTTGACTGGCATGTGCTGATGGTGCTATTATAACGGTCGGGAACACGTGGTTACCTCGCACCTGCTGTACGGACACTCACAATTTGAACCAAGCGCGTTCCCAGGTCTGTTCAAAAACGGAGTAGTACGTAGCTGGATGAGATGATCAGTCTGGCTCAAAAACGTAATTTGGCGAGAAGCGGGGATTCGGTGAATTTCAGTCTCAAAGGTGTTTCAAGCGGTATGTACAGAATCGTTGGAACGTTTCGCTTGTGCTATCACTCGGTCAACCAGCTGGTATAATATGGGTACGGTCTCGCGATAAACGGCGTATGCACGGTATCGCAAGAACGAACCGGATTCTCAATTTTTATGAAAGAAGGGTGTTAGACGATGGAATGCACCACGGTGCCGTTGGACATCGAACTCTGTCCATGCCCACCTGACGACTCTGACGCACGATCCCCGACTCCGTCTGCGAAGATTTCTAAAATAGTTTTCAGTAGGCAATATCGTTGTATTTACGCACCAGGAGATAGAGATTGATTTTTTTCTCTTTCTTCGAGGATTGGTCCCGTTTAAAATTTGTGCTATTTCTTGTGTTATTTCATCACAAAAAGTGCTTTATATTTTTTATATATATGTATGTTATACCTTGTACTTTATGAAAAAAATATGCGTTACTGTTATTGAGTATAAGATTATCTTATTCATATAAAGCGTACTTTACGGCTGCCATTTTGAAATATATTCACGTACTTTTCCGGGGCATTTGGAAATATATTCACGTACTTTACGGGGGCCATTTGAAATATATTCACGTACTTTACGACGGCCATTTGAAATATATTCACGTACTTTACGGCGGCAATTTTGAAATATATTCACGTACTTTACGGCGATTCAGTACTTACGGCGGCATTTTGAAATATATTCACGTATTTACAGGCAGGCCATTTTGAATAATGCGAAATGTCTTGGTTAATATACAGTGGTCAAATACGTGGCTTGACATCGGGGATAGTGCTTGGACTTAGTGAACATGTAGTACGTTTATAGTTATTTCAATATTCAAATAGTTGTTTTTTGTATCGTGACATGTTTGCACTATTTGTGCGTGAGAGTTGTACAATATGGGGGCACAAAAGTACATAAAAATTAAAAAGTGCAAAAAAAAAAAATTGGACAAGGGAAAATTATAAAAACCAGTGCACATAAAAGACCCGAGAAATACATATCATTGATTCAACCTGTTGTATATACGATAAGGCCTAGCAAATACAGAGGTCACATTAACTCGTAACGTAAGGACGCGGGGGGATATACACATTGTATTATCGCATAGAATGTTCATGTATTGGGGCGTTTCGGTAAACTGTTTATACCCGTATTATTTTATGTCCAATATTATTAGCGTTCGTTCAAGCGTTACGTTTCGATCACTCGCAGTATTTTTCCATAGAGCCCGTATTTTTTTTGGGCTAATATGGTTGTATTTTATGAAACACGTCTAATTTCTGTAATGGTCGTTAAAGTGGAGAGTTGTAATGTCAGTTGTACATAGGTCGATTTGGTTTCATAAAACCA
Organism: Conchocele bisecta; assembly: GCA_029237695.1. Classification (NCBI taxonomy): domain Eukaryota; kingdom Metazoa; phylum Mollusca; class Bivalvia; order Lucinida; family Thyasiridae; genus Conchocele; species Conchocele bisecta. The sequence goes on from CM055270.1 coordinate 100,624,084, forward strand.
TCTAAATTTGTGTACGTTTGTCGTGTGTCCGTATAATTGTATTTCATGTTGTTATTATATATATTTATATTATATATTTTGTTGTATACTAGAACGTGCATACGTGATTATTATCGAGATATTTATTCACGTGTCTGAGCATACATATCGATTCGTATTGTTATATTTTTAAAGGTTTATAATCAAACGTCGTAATCGTGTGCTATGGTGGCGTTATTTGGTGTTGTAGAATGTAGTTATTGTACAGTCTATAACACACTGAACGGACGGAATCAAACCCCGTCGCGATGCCCATTTTTGTAAGTGTTTTTCATTGACATTTACTCATTGGACATCGAATTACGCTCAAGCGGTGAAATGGTGTCAGGTGTAATAATCCAGAGAAGTGTATAGAAACACTAACTGCATAAGGTTTTAAAACAACTATAAGAGTATTGGAAAACGAAAGAGGCGTTCGGTGGCTTTCATGGGAGTAATAGTACTATCCCAAATTCTGAAATAGGTTTATTTTTGCGATATCATCGTGTACATTATAGCCATCGCTGCTGTAGTAAAATCTGGCAAAGGCAAGGTTACGGAGATTTGGATCAGTCCTACTTAGTAGTTGTATCGGGTATATTCTGCTAAATCCCAAACTCAAATAACGATGTGTCAACGACATTGTTCCCTCGAACTACGTGTTTCAGTATCTGCATCAGTGGATGTCGGGAAGTGGCAAGTGTTACCTAAACTTTCGAGTTTCTTAACATTTGAAGTATTATAGTAGCTCCGAGACGCACATAGAGATAGTGTATTGTTTTATGGGATCATCACGTTGTGTTCGATGAAGATGGAGAGACATATTCGTATTTTACATCGAGACTATGTCTGCTTTCTTTCGGTCGAACTCGACGAATTAAACTAGCGATCGTCGACCACAGATTAATTATATGGACGATCTAGGGTTTTTTCTACGAAGTTGGTGCAGAACCGGTATGGAACTTTTATTCACGCAGGGGTGTCCTCATAGAACAAAATTAGCGTTGTTTTCATCACACAGAACTTATACGGCCAAAGGCAAACCAGCGCGAACTATCGGAAGATTGGAACAGTGGTACCTGATTCTGATGAAAATTATGCGAGATGTTTCGCAGTATCTACGTTAGGTCGACAATTATCCGGAAGCCGAAAAAGTTTGTTCAAGGTATCAAGATGCTTTAAAGAGTATCGGATATTGGAGTGGATACCTCTCGCACGTGCGATGACGCGTATGCATAAGAACGAAATATATTGCCGGACAAGACCCGTGATTTAATACCATATAGATAAGAGTGCGTGCTCAAACGGCATCATGAAAAACATTCCGGAACAGTGGCATTTCTTGACTGTTCTGATAGCATCGATGAGTATCAGAAGAACGCTGTTACTAAACACGGTGTAGGAACAGTTAAAGGCCTAACCGAGATTGCCCACAACGTGCTACGTTACGTAAATACGTCTATAACACTACGCAAAGGCACTATGCTGAAACGACGAAGCGGACGATCGTTTATTGGTTTGTTGATCCGACTATAGGATATAACTCAAGGGAAAAATTGGCCTTAGTTGGGAAGGCTTCGGATATATTAACGATTACTCAAGATCGTTCACCGCATTTGAAGGCCGCGCAATGAGGAAATCGTGGTTGATCGTAAGATAAATATCAGAGTTTATTCGGCGGAACGTAGAACGGACTACACTGGTAAATTACTAATGAGAGGAGGAGATAATTGATGTTACATTCAAACGTTTTTTAAAACGACAACCGTCACCCGAACGTCTGGCATCGAGAAAAGGGAGGAGATAACTGATGTTACATTCAACGTTTAAAACGACAACCCTGTCACCCAAACGTCCCGCATCGACGGAGGGGAGATAAATGATGTTTACATTCCGAAACGAAAACTATTTAATGCAGCATTCGCATCGAAACTCACACTTTCCCCAGGAGACCGCATGAAGCAGAGAATTGGTGGTGCGGGCCAATAAAGTGAAAGAATTCAAACAACGCTACAATGGTATCTTATAGATGTAAACAAGCTATAATTCGTGTTTTATGCCATTTTAATGATTAATAAACTACATTGACGCACTTTTATGTTGATTCTATTTCAAATGATTTTATTTTAATATCATTCCCACACGGTCATTATCTCTAAATGTTGACACGATGTCCGACTAGTAGTCCGCCCACTCGAACAGGACATTGTATATAAATATTGTCCACACACGTCGAATCGTCTGCTTGATGGGTTTACCAAAGACACGAGGTATGACGGTCCATTGGCGATCAAAGCGTTTTTACGTTATCGCCATGATATTATTCCCGGGAGTTCTGTGTCCTAAAGAATCGAAGAATTCGCTGGGTCCGTGTTTCTGGGAAATGAATGCCACCAATGCGATCTCACCATCAACTGTATAGTTCCGTGTTCACTATTTATAGCCCGGGTCTGTCGGACATATTGTCATTCGTCCCGTGGGCATTACGATACACATCGTATCGGAATTTACGATGTCAATATTTCTTAATTGTTCATTGTATAAATATACTTTGGTATCGTTCGATGTTTAACACTTTGCGGACAATGTTCCGTACATGAGTAAACTAACACTCTCGGTAATGGTTTGGAGATGTATTTTCGAGTTCGGCAATGACTTTCTCTTCGTATTTAACGTATAATACTGGATGATGTCTCTTACGATTGATGACAATAACCCGTTCTTATATGCGTTCATGTTGATATTTATATCGTCGCTGGAATGATAGTCTATGGTTCTTTAGCAGATCACGAATATACTCTTCTCGTAGTCGGATGTAGCGGTTTGGCGGGTACGATTGTCCATCACGTAATCGCCCACAGAGTTGCAGTCGTACATGTTTGAAGTTAAATGGCGTTTTTGTAATGGACGGCCATATGCTGGATAGCACTAGTCCCCAATTGTGCTATAGGCACATACCTTGAAATAAGTCATCGGCGACGTCAAGCTATTTTATTGTCCGGCTGCTATCGACGACACTATTGATCTTCTGACACGCAAATTCGGTATAGACGGCGGGGATTTTTTTATCATATTTTCCGTGGGCCATTTAGAACTGCCGGTTATTCACTTTTTGAAGGCATAACTTGAACTAGCGTCGACAATTTGAACCTTCTGTCCCGCATATCTAGTGCTCAGGACATTAATTCTGATAAGCGTTACAGACTGGGCATAGTTTCAACGATAGTTCCACAACCATTGAGATCAAACGTCTTGTTGGAACATAATCTAATAATATAGGTCTTCCAGTCAGCGATTTATCCCTCGATAGTTTTACGAGATCTCGAATACAATCCAGAGGGTTACTACCTTCATTTTGATTCTGTCATAAACACTTGCATAGTCCATGTAGAACATTGGCTAGTAAGATAGTTTCGCTGAAACTACTCGTCGTGATTCAAGAATCGTGTCGATATAAGCTTTGTAAGGATAGTTGACTGCCCAGTTGAATGACTGGCGTTTGCTGTGTTGGGAGGGACATCGATTTGACTTAAATGGAGAGCAAAGCAAGTTGACCAAACCAGCCTTTTCCTCTTCGTAATGGGGGTAGTCATCTTCATTTGTAATGCGTTAGTTTAATACGAAGTTGGCTCTTTTCAAGTCTATATACGCGTGTAAGATGAGCGGATATGTTAAATTCCAATGCCTGAACTCTGTGATTTGATTGGCGGTCGATATTCGATCCATTCTCTTCGATTGCACGGTCGTATCGGTGGGTGGTGACTCGAATATTCGATAGTTCTTGTTTTATGATGTCGCATAATTAACCCGGTCAATTGTTCGTGTCCCTTTGCTGAGCGTTTGCTAACGCGGTGTTCAGCCTTGCGGGGTTCTTAGGTTCTTATCGACTGCGTACGCGATTTTTCTCTTTTCTTGGATTCGCTGGTTCGTTCGCCTTCGTATGCATTCTTCGCGAGCGAGTTCTGATTTTGCCATTTCCAACGCTATGGGCGACGGTGTACCAATTTAATCGACTTTGCTTTGGTTATGTCTACAACCGATTCTGCGGGATCGCTACCAACTATGTAACGGCCTTTATAATACGGTTTTACTCGTCCTTCGTGAATAATCCCAGAAGTGCTTTTGACACTTTTCGAAATCTGGGACGTAGAGTATCACTTTCTTTGTTTGAAATCGAAATACTTCTATCGAGCCATGTTTTTCGCAGGTGTAGTAGAACGCAATATAGATCGTTATGTTCGATCCTTGACTGGTTCAGTTCGAATCTTTAATAAACATGTTAATCTTCTCAGATCGGTCGATATACTTTACACATAAATTGGTTTCCGAGAATGTTATGGTACGAGTACTATCGCTGCAAACTTAAAAACAGGGTGGGGGGGGTTCCCCCCCCCCCACAGTTTTCTCAACACTGGAAATTACGTTATTCCTAACGTACTACTACTCTAGTAAATCGAACATGTAAAGTCGGATAGTTGGTTGGAATGCGAACGTTAAAACTTATTCCTTAAACCACACTCAGTTTGTATCAATAAGTTACGCTTTTGGCAATTTATGTCAAATGCTGACGCTGAGTTGTTCTTATGCACAGTTAACGAGTTCTACAGTCAGAACAGATAAAAACTATCCATGATCGATTCGATTTCTAACTTTTTTGTCGCCTTATATGTGTTCTATGATATTGTCACGGGTATTCCCGCTATATAATTGACGGGCCATCCGTACCATTCACCTAGACTTCGCGCTTTTCTTGCGCACATCTTCTCGATTCTAATTTGGTTTCAGTCATCTACGGATACTGCTCAGTTCGTTAGAGTAATATGTTTCACCGGATTACCTCCTCTTATGTCTGTGAATCGTATAGTAATCGATATTCTGTTTTTTACCACGCTGTGATTGACAAAAAGTTTCGAATCGACCATCGCTCATAGTATTCCGTTGAAACGGTCGCGTATGGATATCCGCACCGTTAATCACGACGTTGTATTGTATCCAGGCGATACGGTTTCGCAATTGTTTCGGGTTTTCGTATCGCGTTTCACAAAGATATTCGTCTGTTTTGGTACGCTCGCCGGTGCCTTTGATTGATCTATGTTGTTTTATTGTACTTCGGTGGATCGAGGGTAAAATATCTATCATTTATGTGTCTGATGATGAGTCATATTTATTAGCAATCTAGATTTTAATCGTCCTTGATCGCCCTTCCACCCTACGCATTTAGTCTCGTTGGATCGAGTGAAGTGATCAATATGATGTTTTTCAACGTTTCTGGAAACTCGACTTTGAATTCGCTACCCCGATCCGTGTGTATCTTATCCGGTACATTGTTCCGTTGGAAACACTCGGCCATTGAGAGTCACAGCCTCTCCTTCCACGGAATGATGGGGAAACGTTCTAATAATCTAGAAAGCGTCAATCATGCAGATGAAATATCCAAACTCCTTCGTTGTCTTCTGTGTATTGGTCATGTACGCAGTGTCAGTGCCCATTGCTAAACTGATGTATGGTATACCACTTTTCTTCTATTGAACTTCCGTACAACTTGACGGTGCACCAGGTTGATAGGTTCTTGTTTCTCTATCAATATTCTTATTTTATTCTGTCTTAGCACAAATTTTACAGCCTTCCTCATGCCTTAAAAACTTTTTCCACACCAAGGTACGAGGTTGGCTGGGATGTTTAGGATGCTAATAAAAAGATTTGAACATATCGTTCCGTAGTTAGGCCATTGTGTTACGACGTATATTGCTCTAGCTCAATGAGGGTGGGATTAGACGACCGTCTTCCAAATCTTCCTCGATTTAATACGTTAATTAACAGCTTACGTTCAGGATGGACAAGAGAAATGTATTTTCTATTTCTTACAACATTATCTTGGAAACAATTATGGTTTGTAACTAGATAGAACCACTTCCCTACAAAACGTTGAACAGTTCGATAGATCCACTCAGCGTATGCTCAAGCGGAAACGTGATTATTTTGACGTCTGAGATAAGCGTATTTCGTACCTAAACTGTCGTAGTTTTCTGGATACCGGCGTCAGTCTGGATCTCGCCGTCTTTAAAACTAGCAGCCGAACCCGTGCAAACAACTTTTATGTACGGAACACTAGGAAAACATTCCTTTATACGATCGTGACGCACTGCATTTCACCATTATCAGACCTAGAGAATCGGCTCGGGTCATATTTTAGCGTTACCCAATAAATTTTACTGAGGGTTCTCAGATCTATCGGGCAACCTAAAACTAGCAACATAAACTACGTTTGTGATGTCGCTTGATGTTAAACTTAATGACGCAATATGATATACTGATACGGTGGTACAATGGATATAATTTTATTATTTTCATATACATGAACGCTAGAAAACCGAGGACTTTTGCCCCGCTAGTATTGTTTGGCGAACATTCTTTACAACATCTCTACGTGCTTGCGGATAAGTAACAGGGGGCACTACCGGTTAGTTTCCAGGCATCAAACGTATCAGGATTCGGTAGTCCATTTGTCAGTCTCTTCAAAAACTGGTTAAATGTCAAGAAACACCCTTCTCGTGGCACGGATTTACTCAGTTTCATGTTCGGTTTCCAGAATTTTCTAATGTGTACGGTATCGTACCCGTCTCAATAGTAGAACCAGTTCCCGCCTTATATGTCGTCGATAGAATATGGGCTCGTTTCTTCGCAATTGATCGACGTGATTAAATTTCCGCGTAATATAGGAGTATAGTTCGTTGCACTTTGTAATTTGAGCGTTTTTTCCTGTTGACTGTGGCTCTTATTCCTCCAGACTCAGCTCCCGATCGGGTTTGTACGTGAGTACCATTAAAACATGCCGTCGAAGATAGTACAGTTCCATTGCCATGTGTTGTAAATATCTAGGATTTAATCGCATTCTTATCGCTCTCCCTGAATGTTCGCACTCCGGCTGGTTTTCTGGCTTCTCAGACATGTTGCGCTGCTGACTGATGTTAATCGATCTCGCAGAACGATCGAATACTGAATGTCCGTCAACTCGAGATGCGGATTTAAACGTTAGTTCTATCCAATCAGCGTCAGAACCACCCGTCATCCAATCGTAATCGTCGTACAGTCAGTATTCTGTTTGCTGATGCGTCATCGATGAGGGCATTTGTCTTAAGGACTGCCCATTGATTTAAGTTCAGGGGTAATACAGCGATTGTTGCGATGGTTGTTGATAAATCTCCTTATGTCCAGTATAACGGATCCGCTTAGGTCACACACCGTTACATACGTCGTTTCTCGAGATCGTAACAGTTCGCTGAAATCGCACACCATCGCGTTATATGGATGTCGTGACGTAATCGATCAATCGATCCACCGCGATCCGTGATATCGTTTCTGATCAAAATCAACTGTCGGGATGGCTAGAGTTTGTGTTTCATAAACGGAACGCGATCCATTTCGCAGCGGCTATGTTATGTCGTTTGGCATTTCCGATCTTCATTCGCATGCGAGCAGAGTTTCTACATTCATTTTGTCGATTTTCCCAAGACTCTATAAAACTTTTGGCCGCTCCCGTGCTAGAACTTTTAATTATATTGAGGTATCAGCGTCTTCGCAAGTATTCGTGGAATAATATAGCCAAATTAACATCGTCTCTTCTTTATAGGACCGCAGTTAGTTAGGATTGACACTTGACGCCAGTTATAGCGCTCGGTAAATTGGCGTGAATCGGGGCTGCATTGTACACGGTTGGATCGTAGCGAGTTCTGTACGGAACCGTTCGATGTCGGGTATTAAACTCACGAGTCTATCAAAATTAATCGATATCTTCAAAGCGCGATACCCGTTCGGTGGGCTTTTGTATTTCGTTTCCTCCGTATTGGGAGCTGAATAATTTTCTTATAATTAACGCTTCAAATGCTCTGTTTATGTGTATGTATTAGTTCCTCTCGATGTAGTTCAAAACGCAATCGCGTCCATTCATATGTTCCTAGGTTCGTCTATGTACTTTTGTCCGTAAGTTCAACACGAGTGGATTCCATCTTTGTAGTCGACTAAGCGAAACTCATCGACTGTGTGGTAACGACGAATTTCCTTCAAACGGTATTCCTCAACACCAATCGCTGTATATGTTCATATTTCTGTATGTATCAGATGTGGAATGTCGTTTCTAGTCGAAAACGTACCGCTAACGGATTACATCTTGTGCTCGTAATTTAAATTATATATACTTTTCTCTCACACGTTTTTAACCCGCGGACGCTATCTGGTATATCCGAATTGTGAATGTCTATAATAATGTAGGACTTCTGCTATATCGGCGAAGCCTATATCGATAATGGGTTAATCTCGGAAAAGTACCTGTAATTTATTGGCTATTAGGTTGGGTCAGTTAAGTAAAAGTGTTTCAACATGGTCGAGATTGTTATTAAAGCTAAATACAAAATATGTTTTAGCCCATAAGCGAATATTAACCCATTGTGACATTTTTAAATATCCGGAATCAACGTTTTCGATCCGTATTATCGAATACGGGTTGAAAATTGTCGTCTGCTATTTAGGGTATAATACGGTGTGAAGCCCTTATTTCTTGGACAGTACAGGACCGATACGGTTAATTTACTATATACGTGTACCTACTCTCCCTGGCACAACACCTTTAACGCGGGGAGATGGTACCTATATTAACACCTCGTTTCGCTGCCGCTAAAAAGTTCGAGCGTTACGTCATCCGAAACAAGCTCAGGACGGAAGGACGAACGGACAATTACGAGAATACGGCACGCGTATATATTTCGGGTATCGGCCGGTTATAGAGAGATCGTAAGACCCCTTTTGCGGGGATTCGTATAACGTAAGGAAAGTCGTATTACCCCCCTTGATCGAGAACCGAAACTCTCAACGATCGTTAGACTTTTCGCGGGAATCGGTAAACGGTATAAGGGAATACGTATTACTCCAAGGACAAGATCGTAACTCTCGCATACCCTAGATATTCGTGTTATCGATTGAAGTCGATCCCCATACGGTTACGTTTAAATTCGCCTCCGCCATCGATGCGGATGCACGTAGATGGTATTGCACGTTCTTACTACTTTGTGGGAAACGATTTGTTATATTGTGGGAACGAATTGTTATTCTCGCTGGGAAAACGAAATTATAAAAGAGAATACAACGTCACCTGCGGGGGATATAAATACATGTAATACAATTTCAGTTTGAAAGGATTGATATATGTGATATAAATACTTGTAATACATACGTTTGAAACAGGATTTTATATGTGATATAATTACTTGTAATACAACAGTTTGAAAACAGGGATTATATATTGTGATATAAATACATGGTAATACCTACAGTTTGAACAGGATTATATATGTGATATAATACATGCTAATAACTACAGTTTGAAAACGGATTATATTGTGATATACAATACATGTCAATACATACAGTTGAAACAGGATTAGAAAACAAGCTTTTAATCTTATAGTGAATTCTTCTCCTGGACATTTCAAGGAAACTGGCTAAGGAAATATTGTGAACTAAAGTAACCCCATCAACCCCCCCCCTTCAACATTGTTTTTTTAATGTTTTTTGACTAACAAATAATGCTTCTAGGAATTATCAGCGGTACACCATGACAGGGAGGGCTATATTGAGCTTTTCTGATGAATCGTTATACTTATTAAAATTGGATTCATGAGGGGGGGTAATGATTAGTTTAAAATATTATATTTGCGTAGGTAGAGAGTGGATCACAGCAAAAAACTGAAGCCAATCAATAGCGAATGATCACCAAGTGTTGTCAGTTGACGTCTCATTGACAATGGCTAGTATAGTCGATTATTCGAAACTTTTAACCCGACATATTTCAGGATGCGTAGTTATTGTTTACACAGGATTAATGGCGTGCGCCCAACATGAGGTATCAATGTTAATATATGTTGATCATACTAATGCTGTTTCTTCTTTTAACATGGTTAACTAGAAAAAAAAGTCTCGATGGCGCGCTTTCGCATTTACCCACTTTTCCAAAATGCCTAAGTCGAAATGGGGGATGGTAATCTCATGATGGAGGGTCGGATAAAAAAACCGATTAACTTTGCGCATCAGCACATCAAAATGAAGCTACGAACCAAATATCAGACGCGTAGGTTAAGGTGAAAAAGTTTTTCGAGTTACATTGGAAAAAATGGAAATTCTGAGTCGGGAATAAGGGGGAGGTTACTCGATGATGGAGGGTCGATCAAAAAATGGGAATTCACTTTGCGCATCTGCCACATGATAACGAAGGTACATACTAAAGATGTCAGGCGCATAGGTATGAGGTGAAAAAGTTTTTCGAGTTTCGAGGAAAAATGGAAAGTCGAAAGGGGGAGATAATCCGATGATGGAGGGTCGGATGAAAATCCGAATTCACTTTGACGATCTGCACATGATAACGATGACATACATAGCAAATATGAGGCGGCAGTAGGTGTAGAACGTGAAACGTTTTTTTTTTTTTTCGAGTTACAAGAAAAATGGGAAATCTGAGTCCGAAAGGGAGATAATCCATGATGGAGGGTCGATGAAAAATCCGAATTCACTTTGCGGATCTGCACATGATAAAGAAAGCTACATAGCAATATGAGGCGCTGTAGGTATGAAGGTTGAAAACGTTTTTTTCGAGTTACAAGGAAAAAATGGGAAATTCTGAGTCCGAAAGGGGAGACAATCATGAGGAGGGTTCGGATCAAAAACGAATTCACTTTGCGCATCTGCACTTTGATAACGAAGGCTACATACCAAATTTCAGGCGCGAGCGTATGAAGGTGAAAAAGTTTTTCGAGTTACAAGGAAAAAAAAATGGGAAATTCTGAGTCGGAAGTGGGAGGTAATCGATGATGAGTGTCGGATCAAAAATGGGGAATTCACTTTGCGCCATATGCACATGTTAACGAGTTACATATATTTATCAGGCGCGATAGGTTATGAAAGGTTGAAAACAGTTTTCGAGTTACACAAAGCCCCCCCCCATCCCCATGGGGAAATTCTGAGTCCGAAAGGTGGAGATAAATCCATGATGGAGGGAGTCGGATGAAAAATCCAGAATTCACTTTGCGCATTTCTGCACGTGATAACGAAGCGACATAGCCAAATATGATGGCGCGTAGTATGAAGGTGAAAACGTTTTCGGAGTTACAGGATAAAGTATGGGAAATTCTGAGTCCCGAAGAGGGGGAGATAATCCATGATGGGAAGGTTCGGATGATATTCCGAATTTCACTTGGCGCATCTGCCACTTGATAACGAAGCTACATAGCAATAGAGGGCGCGTAGCGTTGAAGTGAAACTTTTCGTGTTACAGGAAAAATTTGGAAATTCTGCGTCCGAAAGGGGGAGATAATCCATGATGGAGGAGTTTGGATCAAAAATCGATTCACTTTGCACATCTGCATATGATAACGAAGCTACATTCCAAATATCAGGCGCGGTAGGTCATGAAAGGTGAACAAAGTTTTAGAGTTACAAGGAAAAAAATGGGAAATTCTGACGGCGAAAGGGATGGAGATAATCCATCGATGGAGGGTCGGATCAAAAATCCGAATTCACTCTTGCGCATCTGCTCATGATACGAAAGCTACATACCAGAATATCAGGCGCGTAGGAATGAAGTGTGATCAAGTTTTTCGATGTTAATTACAAGAAACGTGACGGACGTACCGGACGCCAGACGTACAGACGACGACGGATGGACGTCCTTACGTGACATCCCTTAGGATGGTTGTTACTATATAAAAGATCAAAGGAGATGACCACCTAAGGTACAATAGGCTTAAGTGGGTCAACGAATTAAATCTATTGTGATTCTTTTGTCTTAGGCACGCCTCTAAACACCTAAGACCCTGTATGTGTGCGGACGTTCGACGACGGACACCGTGACGAAACAACAATATACTCTTTTTTTCCACTAAAACAGTGGCTCATATAATGATGACCTTGTGCACCGTGTAACACTACGAGTCCATCAATACCGAATTTAGCAGCATTGTTGTGTAACATTATAGTAGTATGAACATCTGAACGTTGTCCGATTAAAATATATTGCAGAATGCTTCAAACTTAACTTATAAGTACTGCGGATTAAATAGGGTATTGGTGGATTTTCGTGGTGTTCAAGCCTGGAACATATGGTCATTATTTGAAAGGAGAAACCGCGACGATATTAATGAAACATAAGATTTACCTGAGTACCACATGGCGACGCCAAGTCATCCAGTGTACTTAATAGACCACGTGATCCCATATCGGATATGGTCACTGTGTACGTTAATGGTGTAGTCAGGTTGCCAGGTATTGACAAACATTGTGATAGATTTTCCCGCGTAAGGATATCAAAAAAGACTATAACCTATTGAAAATTCAGCTATAATATACTAACATTAATGCCTCAAATCATATAAAAATTGGGTTGTAAAAGAACACGTTTGAATTATAAAAACGTCGATTTTACAATGAAATATCTCAACATTTGAACGCTTTATCTTGTATGCCGTATCCATTGATGAACATTGCGTGCAGTATTGTAGCTTTTGCTGTGCATTACATGTAACTACTGGAGCTAAAGATCTTGCATGTAGGAACATTCATCATCTTACTTCGGCGATACATTACACAAACGATGATATAATAACTACACGCTATAGTGTGTAGAACATAAAGAAATTAATGTTCTGATCACTTGGGATAAATCTTAAATTACTATATATTTCACTGAGTTACACTGGCAAAATACAGTCACAGTTCTGAGCATTTATGGCTAGGTCAACTGATAAAACATTCAAGCAAAACACTGAACGGTATACAATACTGATATTGGCGGCCAATATTGCATCAATTTTACTTGTGATTTATTTTCCTATTTGAGATTATTGAATGTTTATAAACAGCGTGTATCACAGCTCTTGGACTCTGCTATCAATCCACACAATATCAGTAACAATATTCACAATGGTACATGATACGATGGTTACACAACAACAACAGAGGCTAAACGTGTGGACAGCGCTCCCATCTCCAAAGTAAGTTTTATTTGATATTTTATTAATTGGCCAACGGGTATTTTGATGAAATATGAACAGAACGGGTCTTCATAAGCTGCATTTGGTAGCGTCCTGGGAGTTCGGCACTTTACTTTATGTCCTTTTTGCGAATAAATCGAATCGAACGTTTGCAAAAAACATCAGTCGTTGCGGTCAAGTACGAGACCAGCATAATGCAGACTGACTCGAGACGCGTTTGATGGGCAATAAATGTCATCAAAATTACTTATAAATGGACAAAATATATTGATTTAGTACTTTGAATCGGAGGGAGTCTGGAAGTTTTCTGTACGTGTGTTGTTGTTGGAAACCACGTGATCGATGATACACCTGATTCAAGTATTTAGAAATAATAAATACAATCAAACTATTGAGCAGCATTAGCGCAGGCGGTGGTGTGATTGTTTGAGCCATGTGTTTTTCTCATGACATTAATTTTTACAAAAAAATGTAAATTGATCATTGCTCGCTGGTAATTGATGTATATGTTATATTGCAAAAACGGCAATGTTGTTTTATGAAGGAGGGTTAGGAAAAAATCTATATTATACATTGTTGACAATCATATTAACGTTATATATTAGAAATACAGACTGATTAAGGTTCGAATGAATGTGTCTCGATTGAGAATCTCTCAAACAACGATTGGCTTTTACACTAAAAATCTATTGTATGCATTAACCTAGATTGAATTGTGATATTAGACGTTGTTTGTGTTTGTGTTTGACATGTCTGTTCATGGACGTTATAGGCCGTTGTATCAGTAAGAATTACATCCACCGTATATTTTTGAATATGTCAGGTAGTGCATGTGTTGCCATAATAGACGTGCAGTAACAAACTTAGCAAAGTATGAATTGAAATGATGTTGACTTGTCAAGATGTCACTGGATCAGTATATATGTTCACATGGCAGTTTAACACTTTCTTAACGATTGCGATAGTTTAAAAAACATAGTATATGTACATGTATATCTATATCAACTTTTCGATGATGCTGGAACTAGATTTATATAGATAATGATGTCGACGATTTGAAAGAACATTCGAGATTCGTGTTTATCATGAATTTCTAAACACGATAAGTGTCTTAGATGCAAACAAGTGTGAAATGGAGGTCACATGCATCAAACACAGAAATGAGAATAGTTGGTTTAGTGCCGTGAATGGAAAACTTATCTACATGTAGCAAGGCTTAGGAAACCGGGAAATGGGGAGCTCTGCGAGCAATCCCGTTTCCGTTGACGCGCCATAGTTGTTTTCTCATTCACGGCACTAATTTACTATTCTATTTTATCCCGTTCAAAACCTACACATTGCTTTAAAATATGCCAAAACTAAATAACCCCAGAAAATATTTTAAGCAGTGATTATGGTCGTATTGACATATATCAAAAAAAGTTTCAGGCATGCGCACTGTGTTGACTGGAAATATAAACTGTACGTTGTTCGTACATTGGACAGTTACGTCTTAATATTGACTGCATTCTATTAATACCTGCATCTGTTTGTTCATAAAAATGTTTGTTTTCTAACGAACAAGTCGAAACCGGCTAAGTTCAAACGCTTATGTGATTGAAATACGAAGGTTTGAGTCCGGCACCATTATACTCCGTACACTGGAAAACTCGATATACAGGAATTCATAAAACGTTGGCGAATTTTTAACTGCTCCTAGTGACGTTATTTCGCTGCCAGAGTTAGCATTACGTGCAAACGGTTTATTTGAAGTAAAGTATGTTTGTATTCGCAAAACGATTCCATTTGACAACATGTAAATGTCATATAAAGATGAAAAATGTGGCATTTATATTAAACATGTTATCAAGAATGTGCGATAACATGGGTGACTGCACTTCGTATTAAACAGTTTGCAAACGCGCTGTAGTTTGAACTTAGAGCAATGGCGGTTGCTTTATTTAAATAATACATTGTACATTAGATCAAAATACTGACAGTACTAGACGAGGTTAATCTCTAGAAAGGGTTTGAATGTAAACATAGTATATGAATATATTTACAACAATCTATACATGTACAAGACATTGAGGCAATTATAGCTTAGTTAAATGTTTCAAATACATGTGAATTGTAAAAATATTTAAACCAATATGCTCTGTTCCTCGCAATTTATGTGCGCTCCTGAGGTGTCGTGACAATGACTTTTCGACCCTGTTTTTGCCCAAAACCTTTTTCTTTTCCGGGCGGCAGACGATTGTACATTATTGAGAACCAACAGTCTGGGATATTTTATATTATTTTTTTTTTTTTATATCGGCCCGCCCTAATATATACTGAGCAGATAGAAAACGTCCCTCCTGTTTAATGTGAGATTTCCTGACATCTATTATGCGTCACATGAAATAGTCGTACAGACGAACCTCTCCAAACAAAACCTAGTCGCAGACAGTGGAACCTCTCCAAACCTCAGTCACAGCAGTATTGGAACCTCTCAAACCAGTCGCAGACAGTGGAACTACTCTAACAGTCGCAGACAGTGGTACCTATCCTAAACCAGTCACAGAAGTGGAACCTCTGGTAAACCAGTCACAGACAGTGGAACTCTCTATAAACCAGTCGCAGGACAGTGGTAACCTCTCTAACAGGTCGCAAGACAGTGGAACCTATCTAAACCAGTACACAGACAGTGGAACCTTCCATACTAGTCACAGACAGTGGGAACCTCTCTTAAAACAGTCGCAGACTGCTCGGAACTCTCTAAACCAGTCGCCAGACTGTGGAGTGGAACCTCTCTAAACAGTCGCAGACAGTGGAACCTCTCTAAACCAGTCGCAGACAGTGGAACCTCTCCCAAACCCAGTCACAGAACAGTGGAACCTCTCAAACAGTCACAGACAGAGGAACACTCTCCAAACGAGTCGCAGACAGTGGAACCTACTCCAAACAGTCACAGACAGTGGAACCTCTCTAAACAGTCGCAGACAGTGGAACTCTCTGAAACGACACCCTGAGGAACATCCTACAGGAGTGTTGCATCTGGATTGAGGAGCTAAACTGGTCACAAATTCGCATACATGTAAGCCCATCGTTTCTCCCGTCACAGTCACATATTATTTAACTACATTTGTGTAATATATTACCCACTAACACCAGTACATGACATTTCACAAATTATGACCTAATTGCATCACTTATCCTCGTTAAGTGACTCGCATAGAATTTTAGAAGAAACTCGAGGGTCTCATAGTATTTACGATTCACTGTTAAACCTTATTACATGCAATGGTGAATAGGTTTAAAAACATGCAAAGTTTTGTTTTATTTTGCTTAGTATACACAAATAGCGACACATGTATGAACGTCGTGTCACACTGTTGTTTGTGTTGCTACAGTATGTACTTTTCATGGAGAAATGAATAATAGATGAACTGTGTGTTTTATACATGTAGAGTCAATAGATCGTGTCTGTCATTAAAATGGTTAACACGAATGAGTACCAGCTATGCGAGTTTGTACTGAAATAATATGTGCATTCGTTCATGATTATATTTAACAAAACTGTGATATTTTCTGTAATGATGTTCAATGGTGACGAAATGCTCAAGCAAAATGCGGAATTCCATTTAAGATTTGCTCTGTACATTTCGTCAACATTTATGTTTAATTTACGGGTAATATCGTATATTATGTAGACCATGTTTCATTAGCTCTACACACATTCGTTACTCTCAAATTAGAATTGGCCTGCTATGCTTGGACTAATTGTAGCTGTCCGCAGTGGAACTACACTCAGGCAGTGAATGACTGTTATTGTTTTGTGCGCGTCGGATACTGATTTTTAACTGTGATATTGGACTCGAGACATGGTGATAATGCGATTCGTGACAATTGAGTTCTTCATCTAATTGCACACTCGGTAGCATGATTATATATATTATATATATATATAGCGATTATATGCTAGGTTATCTTGTAGCTTGATAATCTCAGCTATAGGATGATCTTTACTATTTCATCTGTATGTTTATATTATTTATCCTAGCATATTTTGCTTGGATATAGTCTTATTACGGTTTTGAGACTATATCACATCGATTTATGCAAATGAAGTAATGTCGACCCAACGAACGTACTTCATGCTTCAGATTTAGCTACGCCAGGTGAGAGAGTTCCAAAGCGAGCGTGTGCATTATGAAGTTGTCACTCACATTTTGGGCCAGATACATTTTTGTTCTCAGCTACAGTTATATTTTTAAAATCAGTTTGTGATGTTATAAATAGGAATGGCGTGTTTCATAATAAATATTTTGTTAGGAAGTTATTTTTTAGCGCATATGATCCGACGCTCCACATGTAATTTGTTTACGTGTTATACGCCATGAAAAATAGTTCTGATAGTGAGCTAACATTATATGTGTAGTGTAATAATGTGTTTGTTAAAATTTTTTCTGTACGGACTATTTTTATTCAAAATGTTTATTGATTTAATATAATATAAACTGATATGTATTAATTTGAGTATATTATTTTTAACGCGCAGATATCAATTATCGTGTCTCATGAAAGTTAGCTTCGCCATTTATGCCGACAAATTACAGAATCGTTACAGTAATAGCGTCAATGGCTCGATAAAATCAACATTGGTCAGCGAATTTGATGATGATTTAAACAGAAACATGTTTTTTGACAGTTACATAGCGCGATGCTTTAAAATAATCATCTTGAGCAGTCACGTTATATTAATCTCAGTGTCCATTTTTAATTAAAACATCAATAATCTATAATGACGTTACACAGAAATGCAGTACGATTCTCTTCACAAGGAAAACATTGTCTTAGAGTTTTGAATAATTTTAGGTTCCGGAACGAACGAGTAGCGAAATATATTCAGTACATATCAAACCTATTTATTATATACCGTTCACAAACATGCATCACTAATCATTAAATTATCCGATAGGTTATGTGATGAAATGCGACTCTCTATTATTTTTGTTGACAATCACGAGCGCCTGTGATGGCTTCAGTTTATGCAAAATTGACAAGTCATTTCGCGCACCTGAATCGATACAATATCAGGTTGAAATTTCACTCGCCCAGCCTCGCATGGCGAGTGATTTTGTTGCGCGGTTCGAGTACTTTCTACAGGCACTCGCCAGTTTGGCGAGTGAAGAATTAGGTCAGGATAGTTTTTTTTGGAAGAAATTGCCAATTAATGCATCGATAACGGCCAACAAATGGTATTATTCAGCGACCATTTGTTTGTTTACTGTTTAGTCAATTTGCGGATGTAAGATTCAAGCAGGGTCTATTGTAACGTTACGGTAGACTCTCTAGCGATTTTGAACACGGTCATATGGGCAAGTTTAATTACGGATTATTTGTCGGCTTTATGCCTGGCCGGCGCTATACAAATATAGGACTGCAGAGTCTTAGATCTAGGGTGTATACGCGGCCACATTATCGTTCGTGTATACAGTTGGGTGTATCGCGCATTCAGACAGCCGACTTAACGGATTTGGACGAAAACGGTCGGCGCCGGGTCCCGAATACATTGAATTAGTTAATTAGGCTGCCGCGCGCAAGCAAACATAGCACTATAAATTAACTAAATCTATGTCAATCAATGCTTATAGAAAATAAGAAGTGTGCAAGACTTCTGAGCATATCGGGCTATTTGTTATGTTTATGTTCATTTAATACTTAAATATAAATAACATAATAGTGAATTTGTCTCATACGTTTTGGTAAATGATCATATGGTAAAGCCTTTTTTTTTTTATTAATAAATGCAACATTACAAATAAACTGAAATAAGCAATTATTTAAAAAAAAAAATGGACGAGTAACTTTTTGACCTGGGCATGTACTTTTTTTTTATTTTTTCTTACCTTGGTTCAAACCTTGTTGAAGGCGTTTTTGTAAAGCTTAGGTCTAGTATGGCCTATTTAGCGAACGTCACATTGGATAATGTCTTTGAAACTGGGGGGAGCTGAGCGCAACTAATTCATGGTTAAAATGGTCTGTACACTATTTCACGTGTTGAATTTGCCTGTGGTCTCTTCTTCCAGGCGGAAGTGAGTGAACTTTTGAAACTATTTAGGTGCTGTTCGCAATTTACACAATCACTAGGGACGTGCATTCTGTCTGTGGTCGATCTTTGATGAGATACTTTTTGTCGGCAACTGCGGAAGGATTTCAGGACTTTCAGTCCTCTTGATAGTATCATTATAGCTGAGGACGGGCCATTATAATAATATGGTCTCAATTAACAGCCATTCTGTCCTGGAATTTAGTGACGAAGCGAACGTTTTAATACTATACAATTAGATGTGCACTATACTAATAAATAAAACATGTACATATACCTACTTTTGACCGGGATTATCCTGTTATTCAGTTGTATTCGCAAACACGCACGGACAAAATGGGTGCCTGTTATGTGCCATGTCGTACATAGACGTCTCCGTATAGGGAATACAGATACTTTGAACGACAGATGGAATAGTAAAATAATCCGTATAGCTGAGAGTATGTAAGCTAGCTGAACTGGATCTCATTGTTTCGCACAATTAGTAAAACCACTTTCTCCAAGTCACTATCATGACTTAAAATTAAAATACAAATATGTAGCTGTTGCCGAAATATGGCACGAACTACTTTGTGACACCGTGTATTTTATACCGCAAATCATTGCTCCATCTTTTATAATCAGGGTGCGCATCTGGAGGTTGGGTTCCGGGGTTGCACCTCCCCCCCCCCCCCCGTTCTGCCACAGAGATTCATATATCAACTAAGTTTAAAACCTGTTGAGAGTCTGATTTAAGTATGCGTAAACCATGGAACATGTGATTTTGCAAGAGCTCGAAAATAGGACAACCCAATAGTGCACTGCAGTGTTACCTTAGCAACTAGACAACCCCCGTTCCCATAATATGCTGGATAAGCCACGTTACATGCAGGCTTTATAATAAAGCGGGGTTGAATAAATGTTATTTATCTGACGGATATAATTAATGAAGTCAGTGTAGGTTTTAGCCTTATCTTTACCTTTGACCCAAATAGCTGGGCCTCTGCTGGTCATTCGATACAGCATATTTCAATGATGAACGCTCGATTTAAAATAAAATGTACAAATTGCCGTTGGTTCTGTCGGATTTATTTAATTTTGTCTGTATGACTGTAAAAAATTGTGACAGTAACAATATCTGGAAGAGAATATACATGTCTATTATGATTTAATGTAATTGTTAAACTGTGATGTCTAAAGCCGTCAAAATGACGTCATCGTAATAAATCGGAAACTCAATCAGTACACAAAATACGGATCCCGCGGAGACATTTTTTGTTTTTGTCATTTAATTCAGTTCCCATGAAATTACAATTCGTTCCCTCAATTTAACAATTATTTACCTCTAATTAAACAATTAGTTTCACGGTTATAACAATTCGTTCCCTCGAATTTACAATTCGTTCCTCGTAATTAACATTGTTCCACGATATAACAATTTGTTTTTGCTGAAACGGACTTGTTAATTCGTGAGAGCGATTAGATACATGATGGGAAAAGAATAGTTTAAATAGTTCGTGGAAGCTGAAATAAATACTAAATAATATACGTTCCCTGCGGGCTCTGTGCAAAACGATTCAGATACATTCCGTGGACGTCGCCATTTTCTATGAATGAAGTTAGCAAGATTTGCGGAGATTGAAGTAGCAATTAATGACGCCAAAACGGAAAACTGGTCGAATGGTAGAGTTATTATACATGATGGTATGACATACAGTGCAACCTTTCCAGCAAGGTCTAACCAATGGTAAAGACATAAAAATGGTTGTTGTAGGAGGTTGCTGTTGTAAGGAAGCTAACTTAGAGGTAGGTAATGTCTATTGGAATATGCATGATACTGTTTCCCGAGATAAGGTGTGGTGTTGTTAGAGAGGCGACCGTTCGTGGAATTTTGGTTCCACTGTAGAAAGTTTATTATGTTACTGTGGAGTAATGATGTTATACGTGCATCGTCTGTATGTAAGCACCGAATGGGCACACGCAAGTGAGCTGTTGTAGAAGACGTGGATGTTGTTGGAGGTTTTTTGCGGAATTAATTGTGTCGCCAGCTTGTTTATTTATTTCTTCTATTATCTCATGAAAACCATGCGTTTGCAGCATTTAGAATCATTTCCATGGATAAGATTATGAAATGCTGTCACAACATGTTTTTATTGAGATAAGATGACAAAAAGCAGAAACAAATGCAGATGGTGTGTGTTTCGTGACTCAACCGTCTTATGGGTTAGATAAGAAGACATCATCTATTGTGATATGAAATAGCTGGGCTGTTACAGAGGGGTGTTGTGTGTAGAGAGGTGGCCCGTTCTGGGAGGTTCGACTGTATCTTAATTGAGACACGCCATACGATTTTGTACCTTCGGACATCAGCGTAATTTCATACATTTACAAAAGCTACAATATTGTTCATAAATAAAATCAGAAGTTGACACAATTTTCGGAGTACATGTGGAAAATTGTATCATCTGTTGACGCCATTCACGGAAACAATATTTTATAAACGTATAATGTATTTCATGAAAATACGCAGATGTCCGAAGGTACAAAATCACATGGCTTGCCACTATAAACTTTCTTAGTTGAGAGTATGATACTATTGTTGTGTCATAGTGCTGTCTTTACTTTCCATAAGAATATAGCGAATTATGACTGTGTACGTCAGGCGGATTATAGTTAGATTTTAGTGCGCGAAAGTGAAACCTTATCACGCAATCTATACCGTGAGCTGCAGTGCAGCGTGTAAATAGCTATCAATTGCGCGGAACGCGTGTGGCTAAATAAACCAATCAACCCATGTCAACCAAATCAACCCAGTCATGGGTAACGTTTGCCGTGGGACAAGGGAACTGTTTGAACACCAAGGCCGTAGGCCGCGGGTTCAAACAGTTCACGAGGGGCACGGCAAACGTTTATCCGCGGCTGAACATTGTCGAACGTTAGTGTTGCATTTCCGTCGGAAATATCGTAAACTTTAAAACAGCTGATTTACTCATACATATTACGGGGCCACAGTACACGTCGCGTGATGCAGCCACATCAATTTAAACATTTCAGTGCGACCGTTGTGAACGGGTCTGGTGACGTAATTGCGCGTTCTTGTAACGTCATGAGACACATGCATTACATACATGTAGGTGTTGGCCTGGCCCCGGCATGAGCATTGTCTACAGCCATGATCAAACATCACGCGCTGTAAGTTTGAACACGGCTGTGAGCGGTGTCAAAAAAAACGACAGCCATGTACCAGTAAGAAACTAACACAATACACCATGATAAACACATGACGCGAGGAGCATTCTATTCGTAACCGAGAAGTCTTCAACGCGGCACCAACATGCATTACAAACATGCAATCTACAGCCAGCGGTGTGCTGTCACATTAGGAAAGCATAAGTACATGAAATACAAACAAATATAAAAGCAAATGCGACGAGGCCCACAACAAATATTCCCCAACGAATTACACGGGTACATGTCCAGCAGGAAAACAAACAAATCACAACAAGGGCATCGTTATTACTAAACTAATCCCCTCTCTGGCAGCCTTACTACTAATAATAATAAAACAAACTTTAGCAGTTTTTTCTTACAAACAAGGCGAACGTAAGTCTTCAGATACCTTGATCGTGGGCGGTTGGACGTGGATCGTATGTAAAACGAAACACCATCCATAGACTCACAGTGTGGCGAAATATTATCTAAATCGGTGAATCTGTTCACGAGTTATTGAAACATACGTTACTACATGTAAAATACGCACGTACATGGACTGACGCTATATCTCTGGCTTATCGATACTGGGATAATGAAGTACATTACACGTATTACATGTGGTTGCTGTCGTCTGTGTATCAACGTAATTGTGTCTGTGATTGAAGAAATGTGGCTTATGGGGAATACAATCAGAACATATTTAGATCAGCCTGTTCATCCGCACAGTTTGAACAGAATATTCACTGTTCGCGCCATTGCATCAATCAACACGCATCATGCTTCTAACAAACATTACAGATCGCTTTCAAGCTGCAGGAGTGTGCTATTTGATCAGAAGCTACACCGGTCACAAACCTAATAAGACCCATATCTCCAGTCACAGCCCAACTTACGTTGATACTGAGACGGCAACTATCACATTGAACTCAATTCATGCTTTGACAGCCAGCTAAGAACCAGGGGCCCGTTTCACTAAACTTCGTACGACTAAAATGTTCGTTATGTGCACATGCAGCCTATGCTCAATAAATGTAAATCCAATAAGTGTTTACAAGAAAACATTGTCAATGGGAAATTTACAGACATAAGATCATATTTGTGAACATTTAGTCGTACGAAGTTTAGGGAAACGGCCCCAGGAGCCTGATTCACTAACTTCGTACGAATAAGAAGTTCGTAAGTGCTAAACTAAAATGTACCACAATGTTATTGGGAACATTTGGAGGACTTGTTCAGATTTAATGGTTCCTACATGTAGGAGGAAAATGGTAATGAACCACGTTAATGTGCGAAATGAATTTATACAAATATTCGTACGAACATGTTTGTCCTACGAAGCTTAGTGAAACGGGTCACAGGGGACTAACATGTTCGTATGTGCAATATTATGATAGTCTGTAAACTTCACAATAACAATGTTTTCGTGTAAACAATTGGATTTACATTTATTGAACTGCATATGCAGTCTATGCTCAATAAATGTAAATCCAGTAATTGAATTTCCAGACGATACTAAATTTGCACTTACCTCCATTTCAGTCGTACGAAATTTAGTGAAACGGCCCCCTGGTCACTCTGGGAAACTTATAACTGCGGTAGATCCTAATCAAAACATGTCCTCATACGATCAGAGACGGATCAAAGCTGCAATTCAGGGACATACAAACACGCTCTATTAACGAAACATCAACTCCCTTGCACCTGAATCAGACTGCGCAGATATGCATGCTGATTTGTGGCTACACTGGTCGTAAGGTACATTTTCTCAGCCGGTGGTCCATCTGTGATTGCGTGTACATGTCCCGCAATTATTGTATCTCCCTGAAAGTGTCATTTGAAACCATTATGACCACGTACCACGCCATGACCAAATGGAATATCTCACTGCCATGATGCCCGTAGTGAATATATGTGACTGTAGCTGGAGAAGTATGGCATGATCGCGTGGTTACAACAAAAACAACAATGGCTGGAAGAGTTGAAAGCGCGCCTACTCTAAAGTAAGTATTATTTGATATTTCCCTTAATAGGCAACGGATTTTTATGAAATATGGTGCAGCAAACGTGTCATCATGAGATGCATTTGCCGGTCCCGGGAGTTCGCCACATACTTATGTCGTTGTTGCGAAGAATCGATGTCCGTGTGAGTATACACGGAAATATATTCTTCGCAAAATCGACAGAGGTTTGGCGCAAAGTACCGAGACCACCAAACGCAGCTTATCAAGACGCGTTTGATGCGCCATATGTAATCAACATCCGTTACTTAATAAGGACAAAATAAAACAATACGAACTTTGAATCGGAGTTTCAGTACTTGTTGTTGTTGTTATAACCAATTTATCATACACCTTGACTGATAGGAGTTGCGACTAGAGTATCTCCTTGTCAAAGTTCCTGTAGCCTGGTGGCGGTCTGTATTCCTTGTTAGAAGCATGTCAGATGCTACATTGGTAGAATGGCGAACAATGCAGGTCCTGATCAGACTGTGCGGATGTACATGCTGATCTGGATCTACAGTGGTCACAAACCCATATGCCACATTTATCTAGTCATATATACTTATACAAACATAGATTAATCAGTACAGGATATCACTGACTATCAGTGGCACATGTACATACATGTACATGTAACACAAGGTGCAAACACTGGTGCTACAATGTTCAATGTAAGTGGACTAATCTTGGTTTGGTTCCTGATACTGTACATGTACATACCCTTTCTAGAAATGTATTAGTCAATGAAATTGTTAAGCGACTAATGGAAAGTTATACAGGCACAGAATGGTATTCCACTGTGAATAGAATGACTAGTTTACGGGGATATGGGGGTAACAAACTTAGGCGTTATAAACTGTTTAAGCAGACATGGGGGGTGGAAACATACTGTAAACTTGTGTTGCCTCGAACACACAGATCTGCTTTCGCTAAGTTTAGATGCGGCGTAGCCCCATTACGGTTGGAAACTGGTCGTTATGAACAACTGTCTATTGGCAATAGGGTTTGCCCTTTTTGTATGACTCAAGTAGAAGACTTACTGTTTAGCTGCCCTATATACAACGACATACGTATTGCGCTATACGAAAAAGCATGTTCTATTGAACCACTGTTCGCTGAAATGACTGATGATTCCAAATTTATTTTTCTTTTCTCGAACTGCAATATAATACGAGTTTGTGACAAAACCCTTTGCTATATTTTAAATCGAAGATCTGCACTGTTGTACAAATAATACAATTATAGTACCATGTGTGAATTAGTTTACGTGTAAATAATGCAACTATTTCTTATTACAATTTTGTATCCCTTTTAAGCTCTGTTGCATATTGGTGTGTAGTCCTTTTAAAGTTTCAATAGAAACATATTATTGAAGTAATGTATTTTATGTATATGCTGAAATGTAATTATAGCTGCTCATTAAATGAGCCGTCTCTTATAATTCTTACATAATGGCAATTGTACATGTACCTGTATTGTTTATTGTTATGTATTTTATGATATACAGCATTGATGAGATGTAAATAAACAATTGAACCTGTAACCGACAGTGTTACATGACTGCCGTTGTTTGACACCACTCACAGTCGTGATGTTTGACCATCGCTGTAGACAATGCTCATTCCGGAGCCAAAACAACACCTACGTAATGAATGTGCCTCATGACGTTACTAAACGGCACCATTACGTCAAAATACCAGTTCACAACGGTATCACTGAAACGTTGAAATTGATGCGGCTGCATCACGCGATGTGTACTGCGGCGCCGGAATATGTATAAGTAAATCAGCTGTTTGAATGAAACGGATTATCAACATTCCGAAAGTAACTGCAGATATGCTCAAATTACACGATATTTCCGACGGAAATGTAATAATAACGTTCGACCGTGTTCAGCTGTGGGTAAACGTTTTGCCGTCTCACTATGGAAACTGTTTGAACCCGTGACATACATGTACGGCCTTGGGGTTCAAATAGTACCCTCTTACCACGGCAAACGTTTACCCACGGCTGGGCTTGTTCGAACCTTTGAACAATCATGTTTGTCCAAGATAAAATATTGTTTTTGCAGCATTGATAATGTATACTGATTCGACGAATATATTTATTTTAAATGGAGTATACATGATTTTTTGTTTGAAATATTAAAATGGTTGAGCACGTACTGCGAAGGATTTCAGGACTTTCAGTCCTTTGATCTGTTGATGTGCACGCACTTTCGTACGATGCTGCGGCTCTGTATACTTGAATATACATCATACTTCATTAAAGTATGCGTGCCGATACCGATACGGAAACGTGAAATGGACCAGAATTGTGTAAAATGGGTGAAGTGGGTTTATAATAGACCACATGCAATGTAAAGTGTGCCGAGTTTATTTTTTATCTCACAGACAAATTGTAGCTCCAACATATTATGTAATATACATGTAACTTATTAAATGCAGGACCGGCATATATGCACGTGTCTAGTCCCAACAGAAGTGTGTTGCCCAGACTGCCATTCCAAAATCAGAACGGAATATTTACATGGAAATAAATATATGTTCAGACGTGAACTTAGAGCAACCTCGCCAGGTTCCTGGGGCCCTTTTCACTAAACTTCGTACGACTAACATGTTCGTAAGTGCAAATTTAGAATCATCTGGAGATTTCAATTGATGGATTTACATTTATTGAGCACAGGCTTTACAGACTATTACAATTTTGCTCTAACGAACATTTTAGTCGTACGAAGCTTAGTGAAACGGTCCCCGTACCACACAAAAGTCACATGGCGCCTTCCCCTAAAAAAAACACCAGCAGCATTATTCTTATAAGGGGTTCAGATATAACCATAACTCGCACATACAAGACAGCCAAATACGTACCTGAGGGCCAAACATGTTACTGAAGTTCACCAAAATGACTGTGATAATGTAATAAATGCAGAATAATAAAAATTTAAAAATTGATCCTTAAATTGAAAATTTCTCCTTCAAAGTGTACTTAGCAAAATAATTATGCTTAGCAATTTTGGTGAAATCGGCTACAGGTCTCCGGTCCAGGATTCCGGCAAGATGAATCCCGATCGTTAAATTATTACCCATCGCATGCTCCCGATCTCCACCCACCGGAAACAGAAGAGGAAACATAATTTAATGGTAGATACCTGTATTTGTGAATCCGATTGTGTATTACACTCCCAAAACATCGCAGTGCAGTAACATTAAATTGTGCTAGTTTTCCCGCCAATCGACGGGGTACTTATTTATTTATTTAAATTTATTTAATTAGTGCTTATAATAAAAAATCAATTTCTATATTTGGAATGGTATTAATTTATCTGTTCACAACTGAAACTGGCTATATGTTTTTATGTTTGTTCATTAGTCAAATTTCTTGTTTTAGCACGGGAACGAATTGTTATATCGTGTGAATGAATTTTCAATTCGAGGGAACGAATTGTTAAATGGATGGAGGGAACGAATTGTTATTTCGTGGGAACGAGTTAATAAAAAAATCATCATGTCTGCTTTTGTAGTGGAAAAAAGGAGAACCACGACTCAACTCTACTTGCGCCGGATCTACGATCATTGGTCTGTAGCCGATTCCACCCAAAATTTCAAAGTACATGTAAACTTATCTTGCTAAATCGCGGACAATCGTGCGACCATCGTGCGGCCATCGTGCGACGTCGCACGACATTTCAGCAATCGGGGGCCGTCGCAAGCCATCGCAGCGGTTTTTGGACATGTTCAAAAACCTGGCTGCGATTTCTGGGATCGTAGGGTATCGTACGTTCATCGTGCGACGTCGCACGACGTCGCATAATGTCGTACGATGTCGTGGCTAATCGTACGATATAATTTTTGTTCTCACCTTGAAATATTAATTAATGATATCGGACGACCATCCCACGATGTCGTGCGATGGTCGTACGACGTCTTGTAACGTCGTACGACTTCTTACGACATCGTGCGATGGTCGTGCGATGTCGTGCGACGTCGTATGATCGTCGTACGACTACGACATCCTACGAGGTCGCACGACCATCGCCTGATTTATCAAGTGATCTTACGATGATGTCAGATTGTCGGCAGAGAATCGTAGTGACATCGTTCGACGCAGTACGACCGTCGTACGACGGTCGTACGATGTCGTACGACTTCCCTGCGATTTCCCTTCGATTGTCCCAGATGCGTTCGCAGACCCATCGTATCCGGTGTGACCACAAAACTTAAAATTGTAATATCGTAAACGTGTCGCAGACAATCGTAGCTTTCATCGCAGGTGATCGTACGACGTCGCAGCTTGGTGTGACCTGGGCTTTAGTGCCGTGAATGGGAAAACATATTTGGCAAGGCTTAGGAAACGGATGGGCGTGGCTCTGCCTCGCCATCCCGTTTCCGTGGCGCGCCATTGCCGTTTGTCTTCGGTGTTAATGTCAGTTCATGATCACAAAGCGCCCACGCGTGTCTTGAAGTAGTCATATGCCAGTTTTACAGTGGTACCGCTCTAAACCGGACACCCTGGAGATGCTTCATTCATATAACAGGTTAGTGTATGTGTTTCATTAACATACACACTCACATTGTCGTGATACAACATTGATTGTTGACACGCATGTCGGTGCCGTTCTTACACATTACCATATGTGGCTGTGACTGGATAAAAATGGGGCTTATAGGATTTCTGGTCAGCGTAGCACGCTCATGTAGCATGATAACGATCTAGCATTGCGGGCGTTTCACTGACTGAATGACGAATGCACAGGCTGATCTGGATCTACACTGGTCACAAAAACCATAATCCCCATAGCTCCAGTCACAGCCACATATGCTTAATTTGCAGTAAACTAGATCTAAGCAGCAAACCTACAAGCCTCCCATGATATACTAGGCTGACAGGAGAAATAGGGGTTTATGCCATAAGCCCCAGGGGCCCGTTTAACTAAACTTCTTACGACTAAACTGTTCGTAAGTGCAAATTTAGGATCGTCTGGAGATTTCAATTGATGGATTTACATTTATTGAGCTTAGGCTGCATATGCAGCCTATGCTCAATAAATGTAAATACAATAATTGTTTTCAAGAAAACACTGTTAATGTGAATTTACAGACTATCATAAGTGTGCACTTACGAACATTTTAGTCGTACGAAGTTTAGTGAAATGGACCCCAGTTCTGCAATTACAGCCACGTGTATCTTAGGGATGCTCCGCTGTAGAATGTGAGTGTATATTATAAGCCAAATATAATGTTTTTGTTTATTATCCCCTAGCCACAGGTGATGGGAACAACTAATCTGATAGTCTGTTGTTACTTGTATAAGATACAAGGTGCGCAACAGGTAAATCAACAGGCTATTCAAATCCCTTGAAATTATAGAAATCGTCACCTGACTGTAACAATTTACGTTGATTATTGTTAAAAAATACATTAATCAGCGTCACAGAGCCGTTTATTTACTGTGTTAAAAATGCCCTGTGCTTTGCGATACAGGTAAGTTTTTGTCAACCCATCAGGCCTAAAAAAATAGTCATCGCTACCGACGGTCCCTGATTTGCCTGATTTACAAAAATAGAATATGTTTACTGCTGGCATGGAGACCAATCCGCAGTGAATTGTAAGTCGTGTTCTGGTTGGCTGCTGTTGATGAGCGAACCGGATCGCAGCGTATGGTACACTTGTTTTTACTGACATCCACGATTTGAGGTGGAATGTCCTCAAATCAAGTAAGCAAGTGTTGTGTTGTTCATAGCGGATTGCGTATTAGAGTCCGTTCTAGAAATAAATTGTAACAAAGATGCAATATATAAAAATGTATTTGGCTGAAACCAAGTAAAAATAAATACAATTTTTCATTTTTAAAATTAACATGTATCGGTAACACTCGCGCCCGACCCACGGAGTAAACCGGCAGTTTGAAAATTGTAAATCAAGTGAGCCGTATATGTTGCTAGATCGCGGGAAACATCACAAGTTAAAATGTAATGAACTTACGATAATTGGAAGCGTTTGCTGCCGTGACTGGTCATAACATTTATGTCGGCGGTCAGCGGAAAACCATTTTCTGTTTACACACATCTTTCATGAGCGGGAAAAGAAGGGAAGAAGGCCGCACTGACCTGCACTACAGGCATCGCCTGCTGTGACTGAGGCTGTGTTGACTGGTTGTGTTTACGATTCGGTAAGCATGCAAAGATTATTATATCATTGGTGCAGTTAATCTGAATATAACTACCGCCCATCTCCCAGCCCCCAGATCATAAAAGTAACATTTACATAAGGAAACGCCCCTTTATTTAATTTACTGTTGACACACACATATTCCACCCCCCCCCACCACACACACACACACACACACAGTGTGACTCACACACAAAGAAAACATTTGTTCTTCTTTCGCAGTCTGGCACGGCTATCTATCTCTATATTGTAATGTAACCTTCATTGTGGATTAGTAGCGGGTACATCACATCTTGTTCTGAGTACATAACTCTATTAATAGCTTAGAAAATCACAGCTCACGGATACAGAAAATATCAAAGACAGATGAAATAGTAAAACACATCCGTAGAGCCGAGATTTTCTAAGCTACTCTAATTACATTGCACTACATAAGATATAGATTTTTCTGAATAACCCACCGTGATTTGGCCACATTTTGTTCTGGCAGATCTCATCCACATTCCTTACAATTGTCATTGCCAATCATCTCTCCCTCTCAGACTGTTTATGACCCTCACCAGTGACACCACAATCATTCCCATAAATATTGCAATCATGAATGACATAACGTTAATTTAACCAGGTGAGTTGATTATCGTGAAATAATGCACCAATGATTTTATCCTTACGCAAAACAAACGAGTGAGCGTATCGAACCCAGTTTGTTTAACGGTAGAACGCAATCACAAGGGCATTATTTCTAGATAATAATCTCATCTAGTTAAATAAACATTTTTGTATGCATGTCACACATGATACTTTATAAAACAAAGCGAATCATGCATAACATATGGCTAATAGTTGTGCAAATCAACTTTTTAAAATTTCCTGCCTCATTGGCATAGCAAAATAACCATATACATTATACAAACACGCGTCACTGTTAGTAAAGATTACCAAATGATTATGTCTGTATTATGTATGACGGCACTCGTCATTTTCAAACTGGTGGAATAGTTACACTATTATACACTTTAATTAATATAAAGAAAATGGAGTGCCTAACATATGGCACAGGCATTTGGCGTATTTCAGCTTTCATCGGTATAACTACATACAATGTATGAAAAACAAGGCTCATAACTTTGGTCGGACACGACCTCGTATCATAACAAATTTCGCGATTTTATTAACGATAATGTAAATATTTTGGCGGAAAATACACATTTTCATTTGAGAAGTATTGTTATCTTGCTGAAATAGCATAGTTGGAACATAATTATGCAAATAATATCAAATTACAGCCGATTATCCTAAGTATGACACTACCTCGTATCATAAAACAACTGAAATAATGTGTTTTAGGGCTCTAATGTCAATATTGTAGTGGAAATGTTCTATGTTCATTTAAGAATTATCATTATCCTGCAGAAATACATAGAATGCATAGGCAATTACAATTTTAAACATGTTATTTTGTTATGATACGAGGCCGTGTCCGACCAAAGTTATAAGCCTTGTTATTCATATGTAGTTATACCGATGAAAGCCGAACATATGAGACCCTAAGTTTAAATTGCCGTAAGTAATAAAACGATGGGCTGTTAAGTTTTTAAATGTTTACTTAGCACTTTGGGACAAATCTACGTGCACGCTTCTCAATCCTACAATAACTTCTCAATACTTTTGCCAATCGCTTAAATATGTATATATATGAACATGCCTTACACACTCCACCACCCATTACTTCGACCTTCACCTTTGACCTTCACCTTTTCCACTTTAATTGTTTACTTGCCACTTTGGGACAAATCTACATGCGCGTTTCTCAATCCTACACTAACTTTCACACACGCATTGCTCCAATGGTCATCTACCGCCCTGTGACAAATCCACATTCGTCCTGCCCCCGCTAAGCACAGACCTGGTGCGTTTGAAACCTTAACATTCAGTTAAATGGCTTATAATTTGTGTTTCCTTACTCGGATCTGCTTCACATTTCACACACGCATTGCTACAATGGTCCTCTACCGCCCTGTGACAAATCCACATTCATCCCGCCCCCAGGGTCAAGGTGCGTTCAAAACCTTAGCGCTCGGGTAAATGGCTTATAATCAAATATGCCTCGTTTTCTTTGGCTGCCAGCGGGGGCATTCGTGTGCCGACAGGCCACATTTCTAGTTTAATTATTTATACTAATTAAATGTGTCGCTTGAAAAAATCATATTTTCGACAGATTATAAAGTAAATACATACAGAGAATAAATAGTAAATACTGTAATGTCTGTTAGCATTTTAAGGAAACACAGTTATCGCCCCTGATATCAGTGTGGAAATTTACATCCGATATAAAATGTATAATAATGCCAATCAATACGTGGGGCAATGGTGAATGAATGTTTATTGTGCCAGAAGATGTCATATCTACAGAATTACCTGGGAGTTGAATTGGGTTATTGCCCATTATATAATTAGTAAGATTATTACTGATCCTACTGCTTTTGGGAGGGGGCCAAATGATTCTGGTGTGGCGAGGACCTGGCATCAGATCAGGATTATTTTGATTTCAGGGCTGAATATATATAATTTTTATTGTAAAAATTCAGTTCCGATTGAGGGATGTTCCCCCATTTGTACATGTACAGGTAATATATGGGATTTAGTACTAAACCCATTGATCCGGTCATAAATGACCAAACAAACATATCTACAGAATATTCAATATACAGAAATATCTGTATCGCTATATTATAACCTGGCATATGGGACCCCAGCTTTAATATTACATGATGGATTGCTTCATTATTTGCACACTTGATACATGTAAGCATTTGGAACATACTCATGCTGCCATTAACATGACCTTGGCAAATACTCAGAAATCTACTGTTATAATAATACACTTTTAATTATTATATTTTCAGGTCAGAAAGTGACACATGTAAAGTAAATGATGAACAAGACAGTGATGTGCCAACTGATGAGAAGTAGATGAGGCAGTAAGAAGAAAGATAGTGGTTGAATAATCATGAGTTGGACACTTTAGAAAGTGATGCTAAGCAGCATACATCTATCAATGTTTAACTTCTCTCTTCAGTGATATTAAACTTGAATACATATACCAGATTCAACCATGACAATATAAATGATAATGTTCAATGGTGCATGGATAATATTGTGGTGAAAGTTTGTGTACTAACTGACTTGTTTCATGTCATATTGAAAAATACACCAGTGCTTGTCTTCCTCGAGCAATTCACCAGAGATATAATGGATTCTATGAATATCAAAAAGAAGATGGAACACAGGAAAGAGGTTCATGTTTCAGCACCAAAAATGCCCACACAGTACCAGAAGTAACTAGACATCAGCTTGTGTGCTAAATGTAACCATGTTAATAATGTTGATATGGACCGGATTTGTTGTGACGAATGCAACTTGACCAAGTGGTTACATCGAAAATTTGCACCACCCAGATGACGGGTACTACTATCTGTTTGACAAAACCAAACGATTTATTTCACCTACCCTATATATTGAAAAAAAATAATATTATTTCACGATTATTAATATTTGGCAAAATTAATAAATGAGCATTCTTTCACATGAGGTTTTTTCCCGATATTCAACATTTTAGCCAATGTTAAATTACGGGAGGGTATTAAGCATTTTTTTTGTATGGTAAAGTCAATGGTTGACTTTTGCTGAAATTTTGCTGAAAAGAAATATAAGCAAAAAAAACTACTTTTTTTCTGTGTTCATGTAGCCCTCATAAATAAACAGGTTTACACAAAACAGACAGTAGTTGTTTAACCCATCCTTTTATTCACAGCTTGTACTGAGATCAACCAACAGCAAATCATTACTGTTCAATATTTACAAATTCTAGTATGCAACACATATCGTTTATTTAGCCAGGTAAACTGATTATCGTGAAATAATGCGTGAGTGAGTGTGTCCTTACACTAAATAAACGAGTGAGCTTAGCGAACCAAGTTTATTTAGCAGTAGGACCCAATCACGAGGGCATTATTTCCAGAAAATCAGCTCATCTGGTTAAATAAACATTTCCTTACATTTCACACACAATTTTTCATAAAACAAACAAAGCCAATCGGGATTAAAATATGGTACAGATATAGGCAAATTAATTTCTGGAAGTAGGCTGTAGTGAAGGTGATTTTCTCGCGATTCAGAGGGTGTGTCTGAGAACATGATTTGATTGGTCGAAGGAAACACGAAATGAAAACATGTCTTGGCATTTCATTACTAATGAAATACCAAGATGTGTTTTCATGGAAAGTAAGAAAAATATGCTATATTTGTGGTCTTTATTGTTTTCTGTAGCATGATAAAGGTACCACAAATTTGTTATTGCTTTTTGATACTTGCTACTTCTGATTTCAATTGGGATTTTGGCAATTTTAATTGGTTGTTTACGCAAATACGCAGCTTATCTGCAGCTCTGCTGAATTGTTTTTTGATTTCAAAAGTTGCACATCCCATGTATGTTTACGAGAATAAATATGGTATGTACCATACATGCACTTCATGCTATATTAATTATGTAATTACAACAAAGCTCTAGCTTCATACCCATCTGCTCAGATGGTCCTCTGCAGGACTGTGTTACATATTGTCAATTTAGGAGGCCAGTGTGCAATGTGATGGATGGCAGTTGATATAATTGGTTGAAGTTTATCACCAGGTCATAGCAATGTTATTGTAACAAGCATAATCCTTTCAACATAACATACATGTACCTCTATAGTGGAATTTGCAAACAGTGTAAATGCAGATGAGCCGGCTTGCGACCAGTCAACTCATCAGGATATATATGCACTTTTTACAAGTAATTTTCATATGCTTTGAGAAGAAAAAAAACAACCCCTTTTTGTCGCGCCTGCTTTAGCAGAGGCGCGACTATAGTCGGCGCTTTTTCCGTCGTCGTCCGGTTTTTTTGTAAGGCAAATGCGTTAAAGTTATTTATTTTTCACAATACATGTATCTCTTTAACCCCTTGCCAGACATTGATAATATTTCACATCAATGTTTGTCTAGGGATGATGCTTCATTACGCACACCCCCACATACATAAATCTTGAAGGTCAAGGTCATTTATTTCCTGGTAATGTTCACCGGTTTTGTAACAGAAATGCGTAGTTATTGTTTTTTTCACAATATCTCTTTAACCCCTTGCCAGACATTGATAATATTTCACATCAATGTTTGTCTAGGGATGATGCTTCATTACGCACACCCCCACATCCAAATTATCAAGGTCAAGGTCATTTATTTGTAATGTTCACCGGTTTTGTAACAGAAATACGTTAAAGTTATTGTTTTTTCACAATATCTCTTTAACCCCTTGCCAGACTTTGATATATTTCACATCAATGTTTATTTTCTAGGGATGATGCTTCATTACGCACACCCCCACATCCAAATTCTCAAGGTCAAGGTCATTTATTTACTTGTAATGTTCACCGGTTTTGTAACATAAATGCGTTAAAAGTTATTGTTTTTTCACAATATCTCTTTAACCCCTTGCCAGACATTGATAATATTTCATATCAATGTTTATCTAGGGATGATGCTTCATTACGCACACCCCCACATCCAAATTTTGAAGGTCAAGGTAATCTATTTACTAATAATTCCATCACAAACATATTTACACAATTCCCTAACATTTGATTGGCCCGTTGCAAGTCTCTGTCCAAAATTTATATCCCAATAAACTCCCACGCCGAACTACTTTCCGTAACCGTGAGGCACAGTTAAAATAATTCTTAAGAAAACGGAAAATAAACACATTTTCTTGATGAATTTATTTCAAATGCTGGAATTATAAGGAATTAATGGCATTTTTGTGGAATTTATCGGGGATATAAACTTGGAAAAGTCGCAGGAATACTGGACGAAGGCCTTCCGGCCTTCGTCCAGTATTCCTGCGACTTTTCCAAGTTTATATCCCGATAAATTCCACAAAAAGGCCATTCATTCCTATAATGTTCACGGTCAAATGCCTCGGCAGGCGCGACACCGCTTCCGTGGCGGAATTCTTGTCATAATGGACTAGTCTGAAAATCATTTAGTGACAATTAGATCGGTAAATTAACATATCAAAATCTGTTCCAGTTATTTAGTGTTGAAAGGGTCCATGTGCCTTATCTGGATCGGCAATGTTTGTTAGAGTCACAGGGGATAGGAAAATTAACATCTAGTGGTGTCTTCTAAATAAAAGCCAAGCTGAATCTCGGATACATTTGTATGTTACATTGTACAGCAGGTGATGAAAGGGGAGTAATACAAATTGATTTCTATCATATTTCTGAACGCATTGTATCAGCAATTTGTTGTCTGGAGTGGGCGGCTTGTCAAGAGCATGCATAGGGTAAATTTAACGATGGTATTCATCCTTGCCAGAATCTCCCTAATTTGGCCCTCCGGTACAGTTCATTTTCGGCTTTATTGTTGCTTCAGAGATGTCACCTATTATAAAGGTAGAAAGATTATTACTACTCCTATTACTTTTAGGGAGTGTGGCTAAGTGATTCTAGTGATTCTAGTGATTCTAGTATAGTGATGATCTGGCACCAGACCAGGTTATGGTACTAATTTTTCTGTAAATATTCAGTTCGGATTTTGAGATTCTCCTCCCCAACCCCCTTTCCATACAGGTCAAATATGTACTAGTTAGTGTAAGAAACTAGGCTACAGAAAACATTCAGTTAATTGATCAGTACAGCTTCAGTATGTTTCTATGATTATATTATACAATAAATAGGATCTTAAATAACTGATTACTTAACATGATATTTAATATTAAAACTCATTATGATTTTACTGATTTGCATAAAAAAACTCGGCTTAGCGTAGTTTCTTATAAAGTTAGTAGTCTATTATAAATACCATAAAAATGACCAAACATGTTAGATCCGCTGTATATACCCCAAAACAGTATATTTATCAAATCGATACACAAATCAAATTATTATGGCTCGGCAACTGCTGTGACAGAAACGTTCCAAGATCAATACCCCACCCACAGAACTATTCAAGTAACCATGCGTTTGACACAACCTCGAAAGTTATCCGATAAACTTACGTAGTACTGTACACGGTGTAATTCTCTGTTTTTTTTGTTTAGCACAAAGGAATGTAGATTTCAAATTGTGAAAATAATTTAAAGTAAAAAATGCAAAAATATACAGTAGGTAGCAATATGAAAATAGCGCATTTTAGCTTGCATTTGCAGTCAATGAGACCCCGGTTTGTTTACTCTTAAATCTACAACAACAACCACAATGACCATATATGGTAAACTGTAACTTGGTGTATTATTAAATACTATTTAGTATTAAAATGATTAATAAAATATATTAAAAATAAACTTAAATATCAGTATACACTGTAACTAAAAAAAAAAAAAATTTAAATCATACATTTGTAATATTTTCCTTTCGCGATTTTTAGCCAATCAGGCCGCAGCATCTCTCTCAAACAAAAATGGCCGTTGTAAAATAGGTCGATTGAATTTTCTGATGAAGAAAGATAAAAATCGGATTTTGTCCACAAGTAAGAAGCATAGCGAGCATACCAGGATGTGTACTTCACTGTGGACGTATACAAAATCGGTTTAAATGTAACATTATAAATGTCGACGTGTTGAACGTCTATAAATACTCGATAATGGGAAATTTGAGCAACAATTCAGGGACCCTCGATAACGACGACTTTTTCCGGGGAGGACTAGGTTACAAATATAGTGCTGTACCACAGGCGCAAGGTACTCTTACACCCAGTAAACGGCACCGAGACCCGGACTGGTGTATTTTCACAAATATTAAACATCAAACGGAATAGTAAGGTACCGATTTCTATCATAATAACAGATTTTTAAAAGGCACGTCTTTCACTTCGTAAAGTTCGTTGCTAACCTTTAATATCTATATATATATACACCGTCATGTGATTTTTGTTCCCGTCACCTGTGCCCCTAGCCAATAGGCAATAAGGAATATAGTCTATGTACGGACTTACGTTAGTAACACATTGTATTGTTCAATAACTCATGAACCTCGTAATCGATTTTGATACTATTTGGCCACAATGTGTGCCTATGAAATGTGCTGTGTTTTGCATACGACCCACGTCCGTCCGTCCGTTCGCCTTGTTTGTAAGGCAAATTTGTAAAGCAAAACAGTTAAATTTAAAATTGTAAAAATTATTTTTTCTTTTCTTTTTTATAATTAAGGTAGCCTGTACGAACCACGTTCGAACGCCCAAGGTCAATGTCACTAAGAACTTGTGTTGTTTTATTATTATTATTATCAAGGCTGCCATCCAGGGGATAAGCCTCGGATAACGATGCCATTTCTTGTTCATACGGTGTTATTTGTTTTGATCATTTAGAGAACGACTGGTACATGTATGACACATATGTGGATGTCGTGCCGAACACGCTGCCGGCCAGGCTCTACAACGCCCAAGAGGGGGACATAATGGGCTACCTCATCACCACCAGCGAGAAAGAATGTATCCCCATAACCGAGGCCGTGTATGGCACAAAAGACGGAGGTATGTGACGATATGCGACTATGACTGGAGAAACGGGGCTTATGGGTTTCGAGACCTGTATAGATCCAGATACGCCTGTGCATCCGCACAGTCTGATCAGGATCTACTCCGTTCGCCATTCCAATAATAAAACGCCTGTCACGCTTCTAACAAGCAATATAGAAGGTTATCCGGCTACAGGAGTGTGCTATTTGATCAGGAGCTACACTGCTCATTTCTCCAGTTACCGCCACATATGAAGGGATAAATTGAAACCTCTCTAAAACGGACACGCTGGGGAGTCCCCAGGGACTTCCCAGCGTGTCCGGTTTAGAGAGGTTTCACTGTAAATCAGGCATTTGGTCAGTCTGAGCCACAGTTTTGTGCCACGCGATCACAAACATCACAGACATTATACGGTACTTTATTTTCCAGCAACTTTCGTCGTGACGATATCTTTCATGAACGCCACCAGATCTGTGTCGGATCCCAGCGTGCTCAACGTGCCCTCCATATGTGACAATGCGCCCGCTGTACCTAAGGTAGGTTTCCAACTAGACCAATATCGCGGAACTCCATTTGCACATTTGTTCACATTATGAACTACTGTCTGTTCCACGTTTTGCTGCCGACGAACTTTTGGCTATTAAACACATTAAATATAAAAAAATATTTCAATAACAAAAATTATTTGATGAAAGTCCATCAAATATTGCTTTTATTGCGAAAAAACGATTTTCCTATGTGAATTTAACATGGGGGCTAAAAATAGATTTGTCTAAAATATTTTTTTTAATTTGTGGACCGATTTTCAAAATGATACTTGTTTTCTTAGTGACATCATTTTAAAGCTCGACAGGTTTTGGAGTAAATTTCCAAAGTGTTTTGGAAATTGACTGCCCATGTTAAATTCCCATAGGAAAATATTTTTTCGCAATAAAATCAATATTTGATTGAATTTCATCAAATACTTTTTTTCGGGGAGGGTGACTTTTTTGTTATTGATGAAAAAGTACTTACTTTTAAATATTGTTTAGATATAATATGTTTAATAGCCAAATTTTCGTCGGCAGCAAAACGTGGAACAGAAAGTAATACTTACAATGTATATTACTATTGGTGGCAATACAATCAGCCAATGGATGGTTCATTGGTTTGACGATACCGACAAGTGACTGGTGATATATGTATATCCCTTAACGCATCATCATGATTCGCCTATACTGATTTCAAAACAAAATAATAGTTACATAACTTACAAGGTGTACGATCACGTGGTACTGACAACAACAACAAGTACTGAAACTTCCAGAATCCATCTGATTCAAAGTACGTATTATTTTATATTGTCCTTATTACGTAATGGATTTTGATGAAAAATGGCTCATCAAACGCGTCTTGTTAAGCTGCATTTGGTGGTCTCCGTATTTTCGCCCAAACTTCTGTAGTTTTTGCGAAGAAAAAACGACACAAGTCTGTGCCAAACTCTATAGACCACCAAATGCAGCTCATGAAGACGCGTTTGCTGCGCCATATTTCATAAAATTGCGTTGCATATTAAGGAAAATATCAAAATGTTGTAACCACGTGATCATGCACATTGAATTACCTATAATCATATTGTTGGCACACAATTCAGATCTGAAATTCGCATTAGATGTGATTCTGCTTGCTCCGTTTGTGACGTAATTTATAGAAAATATGACTAATTTTCAAAATCCATATGAGACACGCCATTTGATTTTTCACCTTCGGACATCTGAGTAATTTCATGAAATACTTTTACAAAGTTTACAAAATGTCACGCAAACGGCGTCAAAAGTTGACAAAAGTTTCAGAGTACATGCGGAATTATATTCCGCATGTACATATACTGTGAAGATCGTATCAACTTTTGAATTTATTTATGAAAAATATTGTAAATTTGGTGATCGTATTTAATGAAAGCACGCAGATGTCCGAAGGTACAAACTCACATGGCGTGTCTCATATACATTGGGCAGTATGCGACAAGGCATGTATCTTGCCCTTGAGCAAAGTTGGATGGTTCAACGTGGGACCCGATGTACTATATATGTACATCACCGGTGCCAGGATCTACCCACTCACCTCCTCATTTCCTTCCGCCTCCCATGCAGTGGGGCACTGAGCGTGCCGAATTACAGGAATTGTTTGTGCAGCCTATGCTCAATAAATGTAAATCCATCAATTTAAATTTCCAGACGATCCTAAATTTGCACTTACGGACATCTTAGTCGTACGAAGTTCAGTGAAACGGGCCCCAGGGTACTGGGCGCGCGGAATTACAGGACCGTATCGGACCTAAGCAGTGTTCCATGTCGGCACACACGTATACATCTGTCCCCATTGCACCAACACATGGCACAACTAACACGTCAATAGTCTACCTATTGTGGACGTATATGTCCGGCATGGAAGGATCGTAGCTAGTTATCTTCCGTTGAATTTATTTATACATGTAGACGTCCGGTCCAAATTATGTAGTTTAGGGCCTTATTGCTTGTACAAAGGGCAAATGTAGTATGGTTTGTTGTGTAAATTAGCAATTATTATAGTGAGTTCTACTAGTGTTGATACAGATCATCATACATTTCTAGGCAATC
The DNA here is from genome assembly GCA_029237695.1 of Conchocele bisecta. Taxonomy (NCBI): domain Eukaryota; kingdom Metazoa; phylum Mollusca; class Bivalvia; order Lucinida; family Thyasiridae; genus Conchocele; species Conchocele bisecta. Next base: position 100,665,739 of record CM055270.1, read on the forward strand.
TGATTTGGGACTACGTTATTTTTCAGGTTCATATCTTCACACTTATTAATGCTATTGCAATCCGTGTATACTCAGATCAGACTGTACAACTGTGCAGTCTGGTCTGGGTCTACTCTGTTCGCAAAACTCATTTTGTGTGCTATTCATTAAGAAGTAAACGCTGAAATACAGCATAGGGCCGGATCTCTATAAATAGATTTACAAAGGATATAACTAGCTACGATCCCTCTTTCAAACCCTAAACTATAATATACATGTACCACAGACATACAGAGAGATTAAAATCATTGAATATACTTACTGACATTTATACTGGTGTATTTCATTTCAGCTCGGAGACAGCATGCTATTCCACTGACCAACCTGCAGCCAAACAGCACGGGAGCCCTTTCACTAAACTTCGTACCACTAACATGTTCGTAAGTGCAAATTTAGGATAGTCTGGAAATGTGAATTGATGGATTTACACTTATTGAGCATAAGCTGCATATGCAGCAAATGCTCAACAAATATAAATCCAATATTTTTTTAAAAGAAAACAGTGTTAATGTGACATTTACAGACTTTGCACTTAGGAACATTTTAGTCGTACGAAGTTTAGTGAAACGGCCCCAGATGCGTAAATAGACATGCATACACTTGCAGCGCAAACCTTTCTTCAAGAGTTGTGTCTATTCAATAAATAGAGAATAGTAGGTTAGTGCCGTGAATGGAAAAAAATATCTGGCAAGGCTCAGGAAACGGGATGGGCGAGGCTCTGCCGAGCACACCCCGTTTCCGTGCCGCGCCAGATATGTTTTCCCATTCACGGCACTAACCTACTATTCTGTTTATCCCGTCAACACATACAATGGCCTTAAAATGAAAAATATAACCCCAGCCACCGCACATATTCATACGCAGTGATTAGGTGGTATTGACAGGATATCAAAAATGTTTCACGGCACCGTGAATCACGGCACATACAGCGCTGTGTTGACGGGATAATGTATAAATACCTAACATTGTGATGACACAAATAAGTAAACATACATGAACTGAAGAGTGGTATTGTGTTCCTGTACTCATATATATGTACACTGTTGTTTAGCCGGAACGTGCTTGATCTATGGAATAAATACTCATTACACCTGGGGCCCGTTTCACTAAACTTCGTACGACTAAAATGTTCGTAAGTGCAAACTTAATGATAGTCTGTAAAATAAATTTCACATTAACAATATTTTCTTGTAAACAAGTATTGGCAGACGATTTGCACTTACGAACATTTTAGTCGTACGCAGTGTAGTGAAACGGGCACCAGGGTCCTTAGCATATTATTAGAACCGAGATTACACACTGAGGACAAATTAACGCACTGAACGCTAGTAATGTTACTGTCCCCAGTAACTACTGGAAACGCACCTCAATTAAGTAAACTAGTGGTATGTACAGTGGAACCTCTCTAAATCGGACACCAAGAACACACAATTATGTGATCTTATTTGTGATGAGATTCTTGGTCATTTATATCAGGTGATACTGTCTGTTCATGATCGTATAGCACAGAACTATGGTTCATAATTATGTTGAGTGTCCGGTTTAGAGAGGTTCACTGCATAGCGTGGTAAAGTCTTTATAGATGTGGTATAGTATGTTCATGTCATCACATGCCAAATAAGCGAATGATGTTCATAACTTATGCACATTTCATCAGCAAATCAACAATTCAGTCAAGAAACCTAACATTTGGTGTTCACATTTACTAACCATCTTCTGTTATCGTGGTTTGTTCGACTCTATATGCATTCACGAAAGCACGCACAATATACATATACAGTGAAACCTCCCTAAACCGGGCACCGGTGATCTTATTTCTGATGAGTTTCTTGATCATTTATCTAGGGTGATAATGTCCGTTCGTGATCGCATAGCACACAACTATAGCTCAGAATGATCAAATGCCTGAGTTACAGTGAAACCTCTATAAGCCGGACAATCTTAGGACCTCCAGTTACAGTGAAACCTCTCTATGTTAACGGTGTACAGTGAGACCTCTCTAAAACCGGACACCCTGGGAAAATTCGGTTTTAGAGAGGTTTCACTGTACACCGTTAACATATCGAACAAGAGACACTACTTAAAAATAAATTAATTGAGTTGATTTTTATTAAGTATGGAACAAACGTTGTATTTATTATTTCAAACACATTTCGAATTACAGAGTTGTCATTCACCCGAAAATGCTGGCGTTTGTGATGAGCGTTTAGCGTCCTGCATAAACTTCAAATACTTCGGGTTAAACATATATTGTATGGTCAAACTGTAACTAATTAGGTAGACATATGACACATGGGTTGTATGGTCAAACGCCAGCTAATACGTGCTAAGTATAATACAGCGAAACATCTGTAAACCGGACACCCTGTGAGGTCCCCAGGGTGTCCGGCTTAGTGAGGTTTCACAGTAGATCAGGCTTTGATCATTCTGAGTCATAGTTGTGAGCTGCGCGATCACGATCACTCATTATCACCTGAGATAGATTACCAAGAAATAAGAACACATGCGTTTTCTGTGTGTCCGGTTTAGAGAGGTTCCACTGTACATGTGTTGTATGGTCAGCTAATTCGGGTTCAATATGATACACGTGTTGTAGGGGCATTAATCTCAGTAGGAAAATGTTAGTATTTCTGAACGGAGTTTTCTCCCGTAGTCTACACTTGCAGAGAATGTTGGATTGTCTATACAGCAAAACATACATAACAATGAATGACGACAGTTGCAGTTGGAAACGGTAAACGGTAAACGGTATGACCAATGTACTCAATATTTCTTTTTTGTTGTACGCGATAAGCGGACCTATTACAAGAGAAATCAACAACAACAAAAACAAAATGGCTCCTATGTCACATGTGGGCCTCATTTCAGAAGTAAAACGAGCGATAATTCACTTATAAATTGGAACTGTCGCCATTTGTAGAAGGATAAAGAAAGACGATAACTGATATCGGTAGGTAATAGTTAGCCGCTTACAACACGAAAAAGTCGTTGAGTGTATTGGTACTAGTCTCCTGCGTTGGAAACAGCACGTACAAAACAAATGGCAAGTGTCAGACTACACGTCTATTATATGTACAATGATGTCACTATCAAGCTACAGTTTTAAACTTTATTAATTTTACAACGATTACAAACAAGAGCGAGAGCACTTATACAAATGCTTTCGTTGGCACAGATGAAGGCGTAAGGGCGGGCATTACTGTGGGAGGACCCGCAGGAAACCCACTTGTCAGATCTGGCGACCACCATACCACCTCACATACAGGAGCGTGCTATTTTGATCAGGAGCTACAATGATCACAAATCATATAAGCCCTCTTCCTCCGTCACAGCTACATACGTGGTTTGGTTTGATGGTGTTTTATTCTAAACGTCATCAGAATGATATAACTTACGATCTTGCATTACTGGTTCATCGTATAGATACAAAGTTTTCTAACTCAAACTACGAGTAACAAAACTAATGTGTGGCTGTGCCTGGAGAAATGGGGCTTGTGCGTTTTCTGACCAGTGTAGATCCAGATCAGTCTGTGCGTCCGCACAGTCTGATCAGGATCTGCACTGTTCGCTATTCCATCATTCCGTCAAGCTTCTAACAAGTAGTATATCATTTTTCAAGTCACGACCACATTTCTGACTGTTGACCCCTTACCTGATTCTTCTGTAGACTTACGAATCTTGGTGATGAGGTTCTCTTAGACTAATGCTTTGTGAACAACAATAACCCGTTTACTTCTAAATATCTAACATAGACTGGTTCATGCTAATGTTTGGATTACTGTCTGTTTCACGAAACCTGCCCAAATATTACAGATATATCCATAATGTAAAAACAATTATTTTTGTTGATAATATTAAATGTAAGTAAAATTTATAAATGAGCCTTCTTTTTTTTTCGTGAAATTTTATCAAATATTTTTTTTATTACGAAAAATGTTTTCTCTATGGGAATTGAATATGGGTGGAACAAAATAGGAGAAGAAAGTGGAGGAGGAGTCGAAAAACGATAAGTTTTGGGAATTTTGGAAAATGACTTTGAAACCTGGCTAGATACATGTAGCTTGGAAATGATCTAACTAAGACAACACTCGAGTGCAAATTTAACTGTACATCAACGGTTGTTGTAAACCCCGGTTTGTGTAACCCCAATTCCCAATTACATTTTCAGTCACTTGGCCACATGTATAGTGTAGAAACAAATGTGAACACAAAGTTAAATTTACCTTCTGCGACCACCAACAAGTTTGACTATCGAACATTGGAACGTCCGGTCAGGCTCAAACATACTTTATTTTAAGTTAGCACCAAGCATATATCATGTATCACAATAGTAATATTTGGGGCTACAAAAACCTGCTCTACACGAGTCATACTGAGTCATGTATGTATGCAGTTCCAAAGGGCATTAACGTGTTATGCACATAACGGAAAAATCCCCGAATGTTTGTCAATAATAGTATCGCATAACCAGACGAGATGTTACATACAGGATATTCCATCGTACATTTTTTGAATAGCGGGAAATAATACACGAGTGTACGTCGGCTTCCGCGGAAGCAACGGGTGAGCGTAGCAAACGAGTTACGGACGCCGACGTACACGAGTGTATTATTTCCGCTATTCAAACATGTACGATGGAATATCCTATTTATTACACTCACATGGCGGATATATATACGCATTTAGTATATTTGTTAGATTAAAAACAATGAATTGTGATGTGCGCATGAATAGTTACACAATGACGTGTTTTCCAACGTTTTGACGCTACGTTGTGTGACGTCAAATGTGACGTCATGTAAACTTTTTGAAATCCAAATTACGCAACCGTTTCTATGAACCAGATATATTTGACTGCATGTTTGGAATGTATTCAATCACATTAACATTCTAAATTAGTCGAAATCCTTTCCAAGTTGCGAACATGAACACGCATTATCATCAGAGGTAGATGACAATACAATTAAGGATGCATAGGCTGCCTGCATGTCCGGTTTATTGAGGTACTACTGTAGTTCAGAGTTGTTGTTTTTTAAGATAATGAAATGTGACCCATCTACTGTTCACCCACCCATATTGTGCACCGGTTACACCAGAGGTTGGTGGTGGGTGGTGGGTAGGAGGTATACATTGTATACTATTAGACACATTGTGCCATGTGTGTACGGTATCACGAACTACATTAACCCAATATGTACTTAGTGGGAAACTCCCCGATGTTTGTCAACAATAGTATCACATGACCAGACTGGACGGGACGGAGATATATATCCACTCTTGAAGACTTCAAACGTGACACGCCTCTGGTTCGAGTATGCATTGTACGCTATGACCAAGCTTCAAGTGAAAACATAATAGACGTAGTGTGATTCCACGTATCAGTTTCAACCGCAATGGCACGACGTTAGCAAACAATATTGTTCATGATGCGGCTACTATACATTGTAACCTTTCTAAACCGGACACCAAGAAAACACCCGTGATCTTATGTTTGATGCGTTTCTTGGTCATTTATCTCAGGTAATAATATATGTTCATGATCGCACAGCAAACATGTATGGCTCAGAATGATCAAATTCCTGATTTACAGTGAAATCTCTATAAGCCAGAGACCCTGGGGACCTCCCTGGGTGCCCGTTTATAGAGGTTTCATTGTATTAACACACCACAATTTATGTAGATATTTTACATGAAATATCACACATATTCTTAGGCACAACATCGCATTGCTTGCCTTATTTGAATCAACTACAACATGGACTGTCATTTTGGACCAGGCAATCACTGCGAACAATAAGACACCAACAATGTACACCCTTTATCAACTACAGATTATGATGAAAAACGTGAAATCAAGATACCCGAAGAAGACATATGAACCGATGTAGAGAAGAATTAAACGCGATGCATCATGCTAAACACATACATGCCATGCACATGGCGATGGTCGATGTGCATGCAATGAGACAAACATGCGACCAGCAGTGTACGGTCCAAAAACGAAAAACCGGATACTACAGGGTGTCCGGCTTAGAGAGGTTTCACTGCAAATCATTCGATCATTCTGAGCCATAGTTATGTGCTATGCGATCACGAACAGACATTATTATCTGAGATATATGACCCAGAAACGCATCACAAATAAGATCACAGGTGTTATATTGGTGTCTGGTTTGGAGGGGTTCCACTGTACGTGTATTCAAAGGTAAATGCAATGGAGGTGGCACAACCAATATTCGCCACCCCATTTAATCACTAAGGTTACTGTACATGCTGTTTCGTTAATGCTAACCGCAGTGTACTTATTTATCCCGTCAACGCAGTGCGTATGTGCCATGAAACACGGTGCCGTGAAACATTTTTGATATCCTGTCAATCCTGACCTACATGTAATTACTGCGTATGAACATGTGTTGTTGTCATACTAGTCGATTCTCCGATTTTGACGATGTTGCTGGTGTTATTTTTTTGCATTTTAAAGCTATTTGTAGGGGTTGACGGGATACATAGAAAGGTAGGTTAGTGCCGTGAATGGAAACAATATCTGGCGCGTCACGGGAACGGGCTGGGCGAGGCTCCTCGCCCAGCCCGTTTCCTAAGCCTTGCCAGATATTTTTTCCCATTCACGGCACTAACCTACTATTCTCTATATTCATTACAAGTCAGTCGATCTGAAACTATACATACATGTACACATATTGAAGATGTGCAGCTTCGTGATTTTAATCCAAAATAATATTTTTAAACCCAAATATCACCTTTTTAACATAACCATTCTGTTCTACATTTTTGTATGCAATTCTGTATAGCGTTCAAAGTTTGTATACTCCTCTAAAACCTTCATTCAATCAATCTGACACTGTACCCATGTACGACATGTACACCTATTACATATGTGGACATTTGTGTTTTGAAGCCGAAAACATGTGTTTAACTTAGTCATTGTTTCTTCATTGTTGTTAGAATGAATAGTCATACTTCCGCTCTCGCTACAGTATGAAAGCGGTGCTCTATAAATACGTTAGCAACTTTCTTGGTTTGCGACGCGATTCGAGATGCGGCATTTTGGAACACGATTATGATCGAACTAGTATACAAACGGTCCTGAAATTATCTATACAAGTACAATAAATCATTATTTTCTGACCTGAGCATATCAAAACAGCATGGTATGGCGATGTTGTGCTTTTAAACGCGGGTTTTAAAAACGACCATCATATTTTCTGTGTGTTCTCCATATTGTTTTCCATTTCCCGATTCATTCGGATATCCCCGCATGTGAAATATTCAAATCTGGACCTAATCACGTGTTTAGTGGGCGGGGCTATAGCGACATACACATGACGTCATCCTACAACTTTTACTACGAACCCACCGGAAATAGTAAATAGTAAGCGCGTTTGCTTCTGTTCGGGTGTCAGTAATACGTCAAATTCGGCTTCAATAACTTCCTTTATTGTTTGGTCAATCACACTTAATTTTGAATTCAAGCTTTTTCTTCTAAAACCTTTGCCTTTGGTTGTAAATTGCTCACAATGAACACATGTTGTGGCGGCCATTGTTTCGCGCGGTATGTCAGCATTCCAAATATGGCCGCCGCTACCATATATGGAAACTAGAGTAATCATGAGAGATCACGTGACTAAAGATGGCGGCGGATGGAAACGGATGCAACGTCCAGACAATAATTTTGCGAATAAAGTCAAATATATCAACAAATAAACATAATTTGGGGCTGATTTTGCGAAATTGTTTATTTATATACATATATATGTGTAGATTATTTTTGTCACTTTTATCGATGTTTATGGGGAAGTATATTTTGCTAACGTGAATAATGAATAGAGCATTGTAGCGGTAATAGCCGATTACCGCTACGCATATTGTAGCTACATTGTTGTATGCAATTCTATATAGGGTACATAGTTTGTGTACACTACTCCTGTAAAAAATTTCAGTCAGTCGATTTTAAACTTTATGCACGTCTTCTACACATTTTGTACATGTGCACCCTGGTGTTTTTATGCCATATTTTGTTTAGCAAAAATATATACTATTAATCTACATTGTTGTATGCAATTATATATAGTTTCTACTTCACACATATATATTCGTATACCTGTTGCTCCTACCAAGAGGAAGAAATAATGCGATAGTTTTTAAATACAAATTAAGATTTCTTGCCAGAGGATGTTGAAAGTACAGTGGAACCTCTCTAAACCGGACACCCTTGGAGGTCCCCAGGGTGTCCGGTTTCGAGAGGTTCCACTGTAAATCAGGCATTTGACCATTCTGGGACCCACTTGTGTCTTTTGCAATCATGAACATGCATTATTACCTCAGATGCGTTACCAAGAAACCTCTCAAAATGAAATCACATATATTATATTGGTGTCCGGTTTAGAGAGGTTCCACAGTAGATTAACTGATGGTTCGAGAAGATTTATATTTATCACTACATGTATTGTTCAATAACCCATGACGGAGATGACTTGACTTCAGTATCCTGTAATATCTAGGGCTTAAATAAGCTTCCCTTCAACCCAATTATATTTGTATATAACATTACTCTATCCACAGTAAAACCTCGCTAAACCGGACACCCTGGGAGGTCCCCAGTGTTACAGTTGTGTGCTATGCGATCACGAACAGGCAGTGTCACCTGAGATAAATGACCAAGAAACCCATCAAAATTATGATCACATATGTTTCTTGTTGTCCGGTTTAGCGAGGTTCGGCTGTAGTAAAAATGTTAACCAAAGTGTAAACAATATCCAAATAAAATGTGTTTAAACCAACGTCCAATGTTGGACAAAATATTACATGTAGTTTCAAGGTTATAGCATGCCGCATTTTCAGACAATGAGGTAACTTTCAAAAGAAAATCCCATATGATAGGGCGTGTACCATTATAACTATCGCCCACCCGTAAACACATATGACATTTAGAAACGTTTTGTGTTCAGCTTTTGTAGATAGACAACATTCGTCGTGTCCCCGAGACATTCGATTTGCATAAAGTCACATTTGTTGTCAAATGCACACGTGTATGCCGTTATTGATACAATTTCCGTGCATATAGACTGTGGAACCTCTCTAAACCGGACACCGAGATAATATGTGTGATCTGATTTTGAGAGGTTTCTTTGTAACGCATCTCAGATAACAATGCATGTTCATGATTGCAAAATATATAAGTATGTCGCATAATGGTTATTTTCCTGATTTATAGTGGAAAATCACTAAGCCGGACACCATGGGGACCTCCCAAGGTGTCCGGTTTATAGAGGTTTCACTGTAACACTTTTCGATGTCATTCAACAATTATAGTTACCACAGCTGAAAAGGCAGATTCTGACTCAATGAACACTTACATAGACCTTTAACCCTTTGAACCCGAAAGGCCGCTATATCGGTTTATGCAAACAGTGCAGATCCAGATGAGCCGGCTCGTAACTAGCCGTCTCATCAGGATCTGCACTGTTTGAAAGTAATTTTCATATTTTTGAGAACAACAAATACCCCCTATTTATAAACGGAATAGTCTGAAAATCATTTTGCGATGATTGGATTGGTTGTAAAATAAACATATCGCAGCCCATTCCAGTTACTTAGGGGTGAAAGGGTTAAGCTTTGTAGAGCTGACTATTGTTCATCGACGACTATCGTTCACTTGTATGATTAAGCCGGTTTTCCCGGCTTAATCATACACGTGAACGATAGTCGTCGATGAACAATTGTTGGCTCTAACATCAACGACTGTTGTCGACGACTAATGTTCACTTATAGTGAAACTTCTTTAACATTTCCCAAGTTGTTCAGCGGTCAGTACAGTAAAGTTAAAACAGCGACAGAAATAGCTAAGTAATTTGTCCAGGCTTAATCATACAGGTGAACGAACGATAGTCGTCGATGAACAACCGTCGGCTCTACAAAGCTTAACACACATACGTGTATTTAAATTGTAAGTGAGTTTTTAATGTTTTCCCATGAGCTGGCACATAAGGTTAAACGTACAATTATACCTAGATCTGGGATTTCTTTATGACAAACGGTTAGGTGATCGTTAATTCTCCTGATATGATTTACATCGGGAAACTCGGTTTGTGCACGCAATGTTATATTTTGCCAACGCACGAAGACAGGTGTTGTATGAATTCCGATCTCAGGGTAGGCTGGGCAGGTGTTAAAAGTTACAATTTGTGGCGACAGGTGTGACATAAGTTGGTTTTGTCAATCAGATGATACATGTAGCAATCAGCGTAGATCAGCAACTACACGGTTTGCAATACACAGAGGGAATACATCATTTGAGGCGAGGGTCGGTGCAAACAGTTTGACTGATTATACGTATATGCGTTTTATTTGCTTAATACAATTAACTTATTTGGGTTTTGTGTTGTGACTGTCGTGGTAAATAGAGGTTGCGTTACATTTATCTCCAGTTTCCTCTGCATTGCCTAAAATCGTGTGGAAAACAGAGGAGACACGCCAAATGATTTGTTGACTAAGATGTGATGTTTTCATGAAACATATTAAACAAATAGCCTGTGATTGTTTTCGTAATGGACATCGACTGCTGACGAAACTCTCAGAGGAAATACGGCTTCTGACCATTTCGTCAACTTTCGTTGCCATTTAAAATATCGTAAAGTTTGTAAATATTGTTTAAGAGATATCGCGCGTCTACAAAATCACCTGGCTTGTCTCCAATATGGGCACACCATGTAACAATGTTGCTGGAACAATACTGGTATATGCCGAGGAGAGTATGTCGTCGGCGCAGTCTTATCGGGGTCTACACTCTTCGTCGTTCCATAACTCAAACACCCGTGATGGATGTAGCCAGCAATATACATCTACATGGAGATCGTTATCCGGCTACAGGATTGTGCTATTTTATCAGGTACTGCACTTGTCCAAATTCTCATACGCAATGTTTCTCCAGTCAAAGCCACATACATGTATATTGAATAAGAACGACGAAAGTTTAAAAACTGATACAGCGGAACCTCTCTAAACCGGACACCCATAACTATTCCAAGACACGATTGGGTGCTTTGCGATCACGAACATACATACTCAGCGGAGATAAATGGAAATGAACCTGATTACAATTAAGTAGAACTAACCGTTATTGTGTCCGGTTTAGAGGGGTTATACTGTATGTGTCTAAGATGGTGTCAAATGCAACAGCCGTGTATTAGCATACTGTGGCACCCACGTTTCAAATGGTCTTCACGTACACCGGCAATCAAAGAGATAGTATTGAATTCAAATTGCTCTGACTAACTGAAAGTAACAGCACAGTGGTTATGTATTATCCCATTACACATTCAAGTTGCAAAATTATGGGTTAAAGTAAATGTCTATGTATTGACATGCAACTGTGACGTCACATGACGAATTTCTGGATACAATTGATCTTTCTATTCCCACTATTTGGATCTACTGCATTTTATATTATTTTGTTATAGAGCAGTGATTTACTGGCTCTTGAACGCGAGCATAACACTTTTATATAGCATATAAAAATATTACTAAAATATTAAGACGACCACGGATTAGTGTTGGTAACTGGTTACGAGGTCATTATTGTTTTATATATTTAAAGGATCCTCACATGAGTGAATGCATATGTATTAAATACGTTTACTTATTTCCTATAAAATCAGCTAACGAGTTTAATACATATCATAATACATAAACACAACTTTTAATTTTGATTTGCAAAAGCACAACATCATACAGTGAAGTAGGTATGTTTTCAACATAAAAATAAATTCGTTTTCATTTTGCTGTCAGTGAAAAGCGTACGTTATGTATATTTCATTTTACCGTTTCTTCTTCAAATTACATTGTCGGCGGCAATTGGTTATATAACAAGAGTTGTCAGAAGACAACGAACCCCGCCTGTTGGCAGCCTTCACTCACACTTGGCACAGTTGTATAAAAACATGAATATTATATAACTTGACCTTGGGTTAAGGGGTGTGCGGTAACCTTGACAATGGCGTCAGTGGTGGAAGGTGGGTCGTGGATTGATATATCATGATATAGCATATTAAGATGAATGCATGTATGAACTATCAATGGGCTCCCTGAAAACAGAAGTAAAACAAAATTTAACCCAACGTTACGTTTATGAACGCACTAAGTTGGTGATTTTCTACAGCATGATAGCTATTAACATGAGGAATGCATGTATGAATGTGCTAAGTTTGTGATCTTGACCTTGGGGAAAGGGGTGGGGTGGATCATGGATTTGCTGCCCACAATAGAGGATCATCAGATGAATGCATGTATGAAATATCAAAGCGTTCCCTGTAAAGAAACAGAAGTTACACAACATTTACTCCAGCGTTAAGTTTATTAACATGCTAAGTTTGTGACATTGACCTTGGGGTAAGGGTTGGGTGGTGGGTAGTGGATTTGCTATAGCATACTAGAGGGTCGTCTGAGGAATGCATGTATGAAATAGCAAGGCGTTCCATGAAAGGAAACAGATGTTATAAGACATTTACCCCAACGTTAAGTTTATGAATGTGTTAAGTTTGCGACCTTGGCCCTGGGGTAAGGGTTGGGTTGGCGGGTCTTGGATTTGCTACAGCATGATAGAGGGTCATCTGAGAAATGCAAGTATGAAATATCATGGAGTTCCATGAAAGGAAACATATGTTATAATACATTTACCCCAACGTTAAGTTTATTAAATAACAACATGTTCCATGAAAGGAAACAGAAGTTATAAGACATTTACCTCAACGTTAAGTTTGTGGACGCCGACGCCGACGACGCAGGGGGTACATGTTTGACATCAGCTATTGTGCACTTCGTGTAGGCGAGCTAAAAACTAATACGATACAAGGTCACGTACGCAGTTTGCCAGATTGCATAAAAGTACACACTTGGGTTATGTCGTACATTTCTATTTTATTTTTACAAATTTAATCTGTAATACCTTAGTGTAATAAATTGTCATTACATAATTCGTGAATGCTGGTATCTGTTGTATACGATACAATTGAATACATGTGTCTCGCCATGGCAATAACGATCCTAAATTGGCTTCAGTACGGGAACATGGATCTGATACCGTATCCGAACAGCGTATACCCAGATCAGAGTGCGCGTCCGCGCAGTCTGATCTGGGTCTACGTTGTTCGCCAATTAGCAAAGAAGTAGCATTACTGTCGTCAGCAAAACGATTACTGTTCCACGTGTTTTTTCCCAGACCTAAATTGGACTATTAATCATATTAAATTGTTAAAAAAGTAATTTCTCCTTAATAACAAAGACGTCACCTTGGCTAAATATTTTTATTTGCTGAAATACATAAAATATTAATTTTATTGCGGAAAAACAAGTTTACAATGAGAATTTAACATGGGGCGCAATTGAGCTTGAAAGTGACAAGGATGGTCGAAAAACAAAACACGCATTGAAAGTGACGGGACTCGGAAACCTGACTACATAGTTTGGAAATGACGTAGAGCTAAGGAAATAAAAACAAACAGTATATTATAATCCGATATTCGTGAGCCATCAGGACCTACATAATTTACAGCCTGTATGCATTTACTTAAGCGTCTCGAACATGCCTACTGGACAGAGCCATGATTTGTGGGTTCACTCTGCTTAATGTAATTTTCCGCGAAGTATTAATATGTCGTTGCTGATGGTCCGTTCTCGATCTACAGTGAAACCTCTATAAACCGGGCACCCTGGGAGGTCCCCAGGGTGTCCGGTTTACAGAGGTCTCACTGTCAATCAGGCATTTGATCATTCTGAGCCATAGTTATGTCATATGCGATCATGAACAGACACTATCACATGAGCTAATTGACCAAGAAATTCATCAAAAATCAGTTCATCGTTATACAATAACGACCTCGCTACCACAGCCACATGTCTATAGTACCCCCTCTCAGCCACTATTTCATATCATTATTATATTACACAATTCCACACAAGGTGCGTATTGGCGTATTTTACGTACCTATTTTAGCAGAATACTCATTGATTAATATCAAAAGTGGGAGTACAAAATACTCGCAGCAAAGAGAAAATACTCATTGATTTTCAAATTTAGTAGTGAAAATACTGTAATAAAGTTGAACAAAAATTTAGTTGAGCTGCAAAAAGCAGCGCTGCTCAAATAAGTGACTTTTAAATTTGTTTTATTTTTTATTATTTGTTCGCTATTTAATAAGGAAGAAAATCAATAATACATTTGTAAAAGTAAAATACGTACTGAGTATGAACTCTGGGGGTGTAATAGGCTTTATATACAACACTTATCTGGAACTCTGCCTGTATGTGTTAAACCTCTCTATAACAGCCAGTTTTACTTTAAATAATATTGTATTTCATTTGGACAAGCACATGTATACACATTATTATTGGACGGCCAGTGTTATGTGTTCACCATATCGATGGCTATTGTAGAGAGGTTGCACTATATTCACATTACTCTCTGCAGGACTGTTATATGAACATGTCTAAATACTAGTATATTATATCACCCGCAATTCGGCAATAGGACTTGTATATACACGTGACAGCAATTCAAAACCTTTTACCAGAGGTATATACAAATGTAACATGAAGGTTATACATTGCTGGAAATGAACTTAAGCGCACCGTAGGCCAAAGGTGCAATGTTACATACAATTAAAGAAGGTATCGATATATAATTTAGGACGCCTGAAATGAACAATTTATACGCTATCTGTTCGCCCTTGGTACGCATTGTCTGATAGTTTTCGTGACTACACCAGCTGTAATGGGTCCGCCCGCCGGACTTACAGAAAGTACCTTATGATATATGCCAATGTATAACCCGATGCGCGTTTCATTCACTAAACTTCGTGACACTAAGAAGTTTAATTTTGGCATAACCTTTACACTGACCAAGGGCGGATCCATCATTTGGGGAACGAGGGGGGGGGGGGGGGGGGGGGGGCGAGGGGGGGGGGGGGGGGGGGGGGGGGGGGGGGGGGGGGGGGGGGGGGGTTATCTAGTTTCGAAGGTAACTCTTGCAATCTACTTCCGTATACGGGAGTAATTGCATGAGTTACCGTTCGCAACTAGTGGGTTGTCCTATTGTCGAGCTCTTCGAAATGCACTTTCCTGTGTTTTACGGCATTTAAATTCAAGACTCCAACTGGTGATAAACTGTGATATATGTAAACTCCGTGGCTGAACGGGGAGGGGGGGGGGGTTGCAAACCCGGAACCCCACCCCCTCTATATCCGCCCCTGCTGACGTCCGATTTTTAAAAATATTGACTGTATGTGTTGTTTTAAAAATCTTGACTGTATGTGCTGAAATGCAATGATGAGTGCATGTAGGTGCAAACTGGTAATATTAGCTAACCACTTTGATATGAAAGAATATTAATAAAGATCTTCTTGCGAACATTTATATCGTAAGAACTTTGGTGAAACGGGCGCCTGATCACTTGTGACGGTCACATGGTACGATAATAGACTAATGGCCGATCATTCTAACGTATGCTATGCTTAGTAATAACTGTAAGCAATAGCGAATTTAGAATACAATAAAAACAGCTGTAATGACTAACTACGTACGACTAACCCGAATGGCTGTCGATTCGTAAAAATGGGGCGTCATAGTTTTATTGACCATATCAAATATTGATCATTGATTGAATGTCGATCAGCTCAATCGAAAGCCTGGTGCGAAGCTACATTGTTCGTAAAAGTCATACGGTCCATTTTATCAGCCGGCAGAACAAAGCATATTGTGTAATCAGCAAGTTAATAGTCCGTATGTTATTAATTTTGCTTAACTATGCATGAATTAGCACACGAAAGATTGCAACGTTCTCAAACTGCAGTTCAAACCCGGTATGGTCAGTACATGTCACACGACGAACCGTCTGATCATAGCTTGCAGATCCACATACACTTATTTTAATAATTGTTAATTGCGTGTCTACATGCAAAACAACTACAGTAGATATAATAGTAGAATACATAAAGATATGTCATCACAATTTAACTACAACATGAACATTAATTCTTAGGTAGTTTTTCAATGGGAAAAGTAAATGGACTGGACTGCAAATTATAACATTATATAGCCTTCCCCATTGCGAAACACCGTCTTAGAACTACATACAGTCATGTAGTTCACGGGAGCTGAATGCATTGCTGCATTAAGAGGGAAAACAGCACACACGAACGGCATGGCTGAGTGATGCATGCATATGGTGTTTTTGTCTGTATTCGCAGTCTCTACCAAAGCACAGCGTAGACGTTTACAATTTGATGACTCTTCCGGTATAAGTATATACTCTGATGGGAACAGATTGCGTACGTGTGCAATTAAATTTAGTAGTCCGCATGCATATGGTGCCTCCTATGCCACCTGCGATTGACACGATATTATTTGTGTGCAATGACATAAACAATGTATTTAATCGATCAAAACCCGCCGGCGGAGTATAAATTAAACAGACTAACAATAAAAGTGACTGGGTTTAAAGTCCCAGTAAAAAATACCCCTAACGTGGAGACTGAACATATGACATCGGGTATTTTTGTCCAATGCTCTATCGTTATAAGGTTCGACAATGACCAGCCGTGGGTAAACGTTTGCCGTGGCACGAGTAAACAGTTTGAACCCCAACTGGGCCCACGACCGTAGGCCGCGGGTTTAAACCGTTCCCACGGCTGGACATGGTCGAAAGTTACTGTTACATTTCCGTCTGAAATATCGTGTGAGCATATATGCAATACTTTCGGTAATCTGCTTCATTCAAAAAGCTGATTTACACATGCATGTACATATCCCGGGGCCGCAGTACACGTTGCGTGATGCAGCCGCTTCTATTTCAAACTTTCAGAGCAACTAGTTTGGTGACGTAATGGCGCCTTCTAGTAACGTCATGAGACACATGCATTACGTAGGTGTTGACTTGGCGCGGAAAGAGCATTGTATACAGCCATGGTCAAACAGCACGCACTGTACGTTAGAAAATATCTGTGAGTGGTGTCGAACAACGGCAGGCATGTAACAATATGCTATCAACCCATTCCTGGGAACAGATAGTGAACATGTCAACATTTAAACCGGTGTATATCACATACATGGACAAGCCAACGTCGGATTATCACAATATATGTGGCGGTGACTAGGGAACTGGGGCTTACATGTATACGATTTGTGACCAGTGTAGTTCCTGATCAAAGAGCACACTCCTGTCATCTGATAACGATATGTATTGCTTGTTAGAAGCATGACAGGTGTTTCATTGATGGGATGGCGACAAGTGTAGATCCAGATCGGCCTGTGCATCCGCACAGTCCGATCTGGAATTTGGATCTACACTGGTCGCAAAACCCATAAGCCACGTTATTACAGTCACATCCATGTTTAACAGGCTTCACACAATATTTCTTTTTCTTTTTAGCTTATATTTAACGGCGGCACTGGCTCTAGGACCTTGCATGCCGTCTCCCAAGAATGGGAGAAAGAACGGAGGTAGAGGTAGAGATTTTTGAGAGAAGCCGGTAATTCGTATTTACAGGGCAACTACGAATTATCGGTACCCATTTACAGCTGGGTGAACTGGAGCAGTGTGGATAAAGTTTCTTGCTCAAGGACACAACGCACGCCGCTAGTCAGGCTCGAACCCACGACCCTTGGATCAGTAGTCCGACACACTATATAATTATGTAATATGCTTAAATAGTGCTACCATGTACAAGTAAATAATCAACACGTAGTTGATAACAATATAGGTAGGATGTGTCCGTCAGCATGGCAACAATTGTACCAACTGATCAGATGCCACAGTGATTGCAAGAATACACCATGCAATCCCACATTATTCTTGCAGACACTTGGGCTAACCATGAATAGGACAAAACAACTAGTTTCAAATGTTGTAATGACTTTCAGATCATGTAGACTTTCTTTCAATTCGGGGTCAGTGAATGCAATAAATAGTAAATAACGGTCTCTGAGGAAATGTTCGTTACCAAATTTGACAAACCGTATATTTATGCCACAACGACGATAGTTGTCGGTAGCATATAGTGATTACCTCGTCCGTCTGTCCGTGCGTCTATCAGTAGACATTTTTCCTTGTCCGACGAACTACTTCTACAGTTGTAGGCCGATTCTCTTCATACTTGGTACAGATCGACGTAGTAGTACAAGATGCCGCGTAACGTAAAAACTGTGTCTGTCCCACCGATCCATCTGCAGTTATGCCCCTTTTTCGACTCTGAAAATATATTTTTCTCCAATCACTCACTCAATAATTGCTGTTGTATTCATGAATGCTAACAGCTGTGGCATTTTGTTTTACAAACACATTTCTAGTTGTTATATTGTGGATAGCCACTGTTTGATTGGATTGAGGATTTTTTTTAGCATACATTTAAATTGCCGCCACCAAGCTTTAGAAAAACGTATGCCAATGATTTAAGTTATTAAGTGTAAATTTATGAACGGATTTAAAACTTGGAGATGTCCCCAATCGGTTGTTCCATAACTTCACCAGTTAATAGTTGTAAATATCATACAATGTGTGTTTGTTTTCAGCGAAAACCGACCCGCATAACGGAGAAATAACTTGGTTTGGCCTTCGTGATTTATGCTTAGGGACACTTATCTATGTTTATATGTTTACGTCTGCATGTACTTTTTGAACACCCACGCTTTGGATGTATTTTCTATCGCCAATGTCCTGATTATTGATATAAGTGTAACAATATCCTTATTGCATGCACTAAATTTAAATGTAAATCCTATCTTGACAGAAAACATGGAACATAAGCCTAAATACCATATTTACAACAACCTGAAACTGTTATTTATATTCAGTCTAGTTATAGTTTTATTTTATACCCGTTTCTTTTCGAGATTAGAAAAGTATTTTGTATTCTTTTCTCCACCCTCTATCCATTCGACTTTGGTTCTTAATATTATTCCTTTAATCCTTTCTTCGTGTATATTATTTAGTTGTTTTTTCTTATTATTTAGTTCTGATAAAAGGTCTTCCTCTGTAGTATTAGAGTATTCTGATTCTAATGGATTTATTTCATCCGTTAACCTTTTATCTATATTTATTGTTTTTTCTTTTCTATTGAAGCAAATCTTATAGTTTCGTTTCTAATCGTTCATTTTATTATCTCCCATAATGTATTAGGATTTGCACCTTCATTCGTTTCACCAACTAAAGAAATATTATGTCTAATATTTTGTTGATATTCGCCATTTAACAGTAAGCTATTATTTAATTTAAAGTAACATGAACCTCGTTTATTAGATTGTGTATGAATTGAGAAAAATACCATTGAATTATCCGTCTTATCTCCTGTGGTAATCTTACTATTTGCTCCGCGATTTAATATGTTTTCAGAAATTAAAAAATAGTCTAGTCTACAAAATATTGGCGGCTTAGTATTTGAATGCCATGTATATTTTCTTGAATTAGGGTTAATAATTCTCCAAATATCGAGTAGATTGTATTTATTCATGATAGATAATAATTTGTCGTGTTTGTATCTTTTCTTCCATTTTTCTTGTCAAGATCCGGGTCTAAAATTGTATTGAAATCTCCACCTATTATTAGTGTATCAGTTTCGAAAGATTCCATATAATTATCCATATTTTGATTAAACTTAAAGCTGTTTTCATTCGGACCATATAAATTAATTAGTGTATAATCATTTTCTGATATACCTATTTTTAGAACTTGCATTCTACCGGTTACTGCTTCGATATATTGTTTTATTTTATACTCAAATATTGGTGATATTAGAATACCCACCCCTTCTTTATTACTAAAATTGCCACTGAAAAAAGCATCGCCGTACCATTCATTTTCCCATTGAGCTTTTTCATTTGCGGTAAAATGTGCTTCTTGAATAAAACAAATAGCAAAATCATTTTCTTTAATCCATTGCATCAGTTGTAAGCGTTTACTTTTTGACCCCATACTCTTTACATTAAAAGTTCCTATTTTAATATCCATGTCGTTATGCTGTGACCACCTGTATGCATGTACATATCTGAACAAAACAACGAGATACCACATATACATATATGTATGCATTACATATGTATTACAAAATTACCAAAAAATGTGCATGTTCGTATGTTGTATCATGCATAGATCCAGACCACCTGTATGCATGTACATATCTGAACAAAACAACGAGATACCACATATACATATATGTATGCATTACATATGTATTACAAAATTACCAAAAAATGTGCATGTTCGTATGTTGTATCATGCATAGATCCAGACCACCTGTATGCATGTACATATCTGAAAAAACAACGAGATACCACATATACATATATTTAGGAGTAGTATATAGGGAGTCAAAATGATACCACCTACGGTGATATCATTTATAACCCACTATATTACCCCCACCACCCCCGAAAAACCAAAAATTGCTTAACGAGGAAATTGTCTCCCGACAGCAAATTTATGAATTTTTGAGAAAATAATTTACCACCAACTAAAAGATGGTAGTGGTATTGTAGTCCCAATTATATTGGTGTCATAAATACCTCACGTTTTGTTCACGTCCAATTGAACAGAAAAAAAACTACAAATATTATTAGATAAAATGGATAATAAAATACAATGGGAATTGAAAGCTTATAATGCCTGTGTCGAAGAAGTTTACGAAGATTACGGTGGCTATAGTCCTATATATACATTCTATACGTTGAAAACACTAGTCGATATCGAATACATGAAATATCAGCGTAATTTATTACGCTCCGATAAAAACGTTGCGTTTACAATATTATACCGGCAATTATGCGAACGACACAAGGGGCAAATACAAATATTAAGACGGATAATGCGTATCGGATATAAAAACTAAGGTGTATTATATAAAATTGTTAAAACCCAACGATTCGTTTACGATTATACGTTTCTACGATATCGCTTATAAAGAAATTGAAAAGAACTAATTAATTTATGTTTTAATCACAACACCAAGCAGATGACAATGTTCCAATTACATATGTTATGAACATGCCAATTAGGTGTCCCACCTTACACACATATTAAGTGTCCATTTTAGAGAGATTTACACGATTAAATCTTCCGGGATGAAAAAATAAACACACTGTAATATATACTACACACACGGTTATTTATAGCCGAGTATATTTCTCCTTATCGATGGTATGTAAACGGAATATCGAATTACACAGGTGGTGTGTACACAATTTATAAACACTTAGTGGGGTTCACGAATTTCCGGGATGGTTCGTTATTTAATTAATTATTAATAATTTAAAGCGGAACACCCCCTATTATATAGAAAACATATTAATATAATATTTCCACCAATAAAGTTAGGTTTATATACGAGAAATAAACACAGTTCAGTGTCGGGACGCCGGCAATAATATCTCAACAGTGAGACAGGTTTCACCACATGTACTTCACTCTGGCCGCTCTACACATTATAGCGGATGGAGGTAATGAAGAGGAGGGGTCCGCGGTATCGGTCCAATGAGATGTGAGCGTGACACATCCCACTAAGCCTAAAAAAGAGAAGAGAAGAGATTTAAAGCGAAGGCTTAATGGAATGGGCCCAGAAGGGTTTTGCTGGCGCGGGTTCGAGGCGCGGTGAGACCTAAACATTTTTTTTGTTTAAATTGTTAATAATTTTATTAAAATTAATTAATATATTGTTTACTGCACCAATATAATTAACTATAAGAAAATTAATTATTTTTTAAAATAATTTTTAAAAAATTATTTTATAAAATATCAAAATAAAAATTTCGGGATGGTGGTGCTGCTGCAACATTTTCTCCGACTTTATTTCCAAAGTTTTACCCTAAATTTATACCAATCAGTACACTCAATCTTGGGCATGGGTGGCGCGCGCTTTGATTAAATAATCATTTTTTAATTTAACTTCTTTATATCTTCCCCATTTCTTCCACCACGGATTCAAACTCTAAATTTTATATTTTCTTATCGGCCAACGCTTTTTGGACACTTATAAACGTCGATGCTATTTTTATTAGACCTAGCGAGACGGATATTCTATCATGTTTTCTACATTTTTTTCTCGAGTTTTCCACCGCCCCGCCCTAATTACCATACAAAATATTCCTTAGATAAAACGGTAATCCACTCAAAACCCCTGGCAAGTGGAACCGTTACAATTTGTGATAGCGTTGCAGCAGTACCCGCAACAACTCATTACAGATAAACTTGCCAGAACCGTACTAGATGCTTCAGCTTATGTCACCGCGCTTATATTTTTTAGCGTGTCTTTTTCTATTTAAGCACATTCTCTAACTAAAAATATCCTGCATAGCGAAGATATTATTCAACCTAAAATCTGAACTTCTTCGTTAATGGATACAGTGTTGATGGAGTGGTATTTGAGAATTGGATACACCATTGGGTGGGGAGCGGTATTGACAATTGGAAGTGGTGATTCGTTCATGATTTTCAATATATAAGTATTTTACAAATTAAGTTCAATTATAAATTAGACAATAGTGGAAGAACTCGTTGGGTCAGCGATTTTCGTAACAAAGTTAATAACACTACCTTCGGAAAGTCTAATTGGATCGTCACCGGCCAAAAAACCAACCAAAACCACGACGAACTATCTCCAGCGAGTTTAGTGACTCCAATTTGCTCGTTCTTCCCCCATCCAGTACGAGATTTATCATGACCGCGCCCACAGGTTTACCATTAGCAATTATTAACCGCCGAGCAGACAGCCATTCGGAGAAGTGTACCTGTAGCTGGCATGGGGTAAACGTAATCCCCTATATTTATTACTCGCTTTGGCCCCTCAACCAATGGGCCCCGCTTCTCAGCCCAAACTGTTATGACACGTTTTTGCGTTTTCAATGTTTCCACCAATCCGGCAAGCCCCCCGATAGAGGTATGGGCCTCAGCACGAATTTTTTCAGAGGCCTCCTCAAGCGCGTTGGTCGCGGCTCTACGAACACGTTTCAGCTTATCGGAAACTTCGGTTATTTTCCCATCTAGTTCACTAAGTGCTGCAGAGTGCTCTGAGCGCAACACCCCATACGCCTCCGTTAGGGACGCCTAGTGGTCTTCTCGGGCTTTCTCAATACCCGTTCGGACTCCCTCAATCCCCAACCGGGCCTCTTCCCGAAATTCTATTATTTTTTCACCTAGTTTAGTAAGTGCTGCAGAGTCTTCTGAGCGCAACACACTAGAAGCCTCCGGAAGGGCCGCCTGGCGGTCTTCTCGGACTCCCTCAATCCCCAACCGGGCCTCTTCCCGAAATTCTGTTATTTTTTCGCCTAGTTCAGCAAGCGCTGCTTCTCCGTTGGGACAGTCCTCTGAACGCAACACCCTATAAGTCTCCGTAAGGGCCGCCTGGTGGTCTTCTCGGACTTTCTCAACCCCCAACCGGGCCTCTTTTCGAAATTTGGTTAGTTTTAATCCTAGTTCAGCAACTGCTGCATGATCCTCTGAGCGCAACATCCCATACGTCTCCGTAAGGTCCGCCTGGTGGGCTTTCTCAATACCCGTTTGGACTCCCTCAATCCCCAACCGGGCCTCTTTCCGAACTTCGGTTATTTTCCCACCAGGTTCAGTAAGTGTTTCTTCACGACTTTGTGTAGTCACAGCCAGGGCATATTCTATAAGTTGTGAAAGTAGACTCTTGTGAATCTCGTCCGTGGCCGCCGATATAGTTCTATTGATCAAGGCCTTTGTTTTTTCGGTAGTTAAAAAATCGCTCTCTGTCGGGATGAATCTCCCTTCTGCCGGTTCCAAATTCTTTGACTTTGTCACCCAATCGGATGAACTACCTGGTCAGTATATACTCATAATGTTGATAATATATATATATATAAACATGCGTTTAATTCTAATTAAAATTAATTTGAAATTTCTAGGACGACCGAAAATAAATCGGGTGGGTAATCGTTCTTAAACAACTCTCGCCCTTTATCATCGCGAATAGCAGACCATAAATTCGTGGATATGTTCCAAATTCCAAACTTTCATCTCGGGGTGGGGTGTGGGAAGTCTAAGGTCACAGCCTCTCCCCAAAGAAACAATCGCTGGCGGGCACAGTTTTCAGTAATATGCTGGGAGTGCCATACTAGGAATATTTGCCTCGATAAAAGCTTGGACATCTCCGAAACCCCAAAGGCCAGGAAGTAATGCGGCACTTGTTTCCAGAAGGTGTCTCCCTACGTCTGTACGATCGGGGCCCTCGAGAATATCTACAGCATCTCCGGAATGGAAAGACTCGAACGTTTCAATGTTTTTCCACCCGACCGTGAAAGTGATTGATCTGAGGCTTACCCTGCGTTTTCCGCAGCAGTTGTCGATTTACTTTTGAAGTTCACAACTCTATTTTTGAACATTAGTGATAGTAGCAAACTTAGTAATATCTTTCAATGGATACCAAAGCATTTAGCTTTAATTATAATGCAAAGTACGCGGTCGGAGGTAAATACACGCAAAAAAACGTTGTTAACCCCCAACCCCCTTGTACCACCGAACTGTAACAGTTATACCGGACAGTTGGCTTTACCACCAATTTAACCACGATTTTGAGAAATAATTGTAGTTCTACCAGACTACAATAGTCAAGATGTAATACTAAGATGGGATTTTTCCCATATGAACTTCTGGCAGAACCAGCTAAATTTCGCTGTATGGTGCACAACCAGCCGGATGGATGTGGTTAGTTTCACATCCAAGACCATCCTGACATCCCAAGAATGTCATGCTCCGAAGTGTCTACAACTTTCACGTGTATTTACACCATTAGGAGGATTCTCAAAGAACTAGGTATTCCACTACCTCAAGGACGACAGCTGGGATCCATTTCCAGCACATACGATCGTTAAGGCGTTCGAAATATTGTGTTAACGGAATTTTGGCCTAATTTGGGGGTATTCCAAAAAGACGCGGACTGGAGACAGAAAGTATACACCCTAACCAACAGTTTAGGGTTAGTTCACCTTAAAGGCTTAGTTAGTGGGTGGGCATCTTGATAAAGTTCCCGCATATTTCTCAGGGTTGTGGAGTGCTCGCGGAGCTACCCCACCCCACCACCAGTTAGAAAAATGGCAACATGGACTAAATATAATTATAAGTTTAATACGATGACGTTCGGTGATGAAGTGCTCGGAGGGCTTGAGTGTAAAGACGGTTATTGTCATTGGCTACCTACTAAAGTAGCCCACGTGGAATACCTAGACCTGGGTGATACTCCACAGATGCGAAATGCGTGGACCACATATATGTTAGATAAAAGCACTGGATTTACGCAGGGTGGGGTTATTCGCCTCAACGACTCCATTCGCGTATACGTCTGGGCAATCCTCGCCTCACAGAAGCAAACGTGCAGCGCTATACTGGGTATGGGAACGGCCTTTGACGCACAAAAACAGTTATTGGCACTTGTCGAGGACGCCATCTCAGCTAAGGTGGACCTCCAGAAGGCGATCCAGAATTATCAAGACGTTTTACAGACTGCCCGCACCCCAGTAGACTACGCATTTGGAATAGGTCTTTATATGGCGCCGAGTAATATGATACTACGAGACGACCCGGTTGACGGTTACAATAATCAGATTGTAGTGGCCACCGCCAATCAAAAAATCGGCCGCAACGGGAACGTGAACACGGGTATCATCAAACTCCCCCACAAGACGGTCGGGTTCAACAGCGAAAAATCAAATACATTTGAAAACCCCCCAATTCACAAATTAGATACACCACCCTCAACACCCAATCGAGATTTGAAGAACCTACTACCCACAATTCACGAATTGGACGCACCCTCAATTCACGAATTGAGTTCCACCAGTCCAATCACGTTAAACAGTGTTGGAACTAGTGTCACAACCCACGAGGAGGAGAAATTAGGGCTCGTCGTCGCCCTCATGGCGATAGAACTACTCGCGCTTTGGTTTTAGGAACTCTCGGGAGGCTAAAAGTAGGACACCGGCGATTGCCACGATTAAAGCCCAAGTATTTTTTGCGAGCCATCCGGCCGTTCTTGATAATATAGATAAAAAGTAAGAAACGATACTTCCGATCAGTCCAGGTAGTGCGGCAGCCGCCTTTTCGGCTAATTTGGCCAGGAGACTGGCGAGGGCTTTTAGTTGTTTTTTTTACCCACTCCTTGGCTCCACAGGATGGCGTGGGTGCTGGTGGTGGCGCGGGTGGTGGCGCCGCACCACCAGTGAAAGCCAGAACTATGGTTGATATAGTCATGCCGACAGCTGCGATGAGGCTTGCTATCGTGACGCCCTGCTCTCTGAACAGAGTGCGAAGACGCTCACCGAGTGTCGTCTCCTCGTGCAGAACCCTCGATATTGTTTCGCGGATCCGACTTATTTGTGTGCGGAGAGCCTCACGGTTAGCCGAGGCGGCCTCCAAGCGAGCTTCTCTTTCGTCCCACAACGACCGCAGGCGTTCGGTGATCCGCTCGGTAGATTATCTATCGTCACTGGCTTCCTCCAGTTTTCTTTCTTCTAGCGCGATATGTTCATCCAGCGCCGAGAGTTTGGAGAGGTTAAGGACCAGTTCGCCCCGGACCGTTTGTAGAGCCTTATCGAGTCCACAGATTTCGCGAAGAGGTAACGGTGGGTCATCGTTAGGTAGGTTTTCGCTTAACGTGGTCTCCATCGTGTTAATAACATCGGTGGCTATTTGAGGGACCTCGCTGAGCTCTACCGTTTCTATCGCGGTGGCCGTCTTCGCCATCGTTTCGTCGGTAGACTGTAGGGCCTCTACAGCGCGGGCCGGCATAATTGTTTTACCACGCTTCCAATCTGGGAATCCTAGTTCGCTCCTTACGACTTGGCCACCGCCCGGGTTTCCGGCAATGGTGCTCAGCGCTAGGGGTTTTCCGGTATTCATGTTGACGATCGGGATATCTGATGCTTTTAGTCGCAACCTACCTTTCAGATCCAATTCGAATTTGGAGTAGTCGCGGCCGACAGACGGGACCAGACCGATTTCTGCCAAACTGTTGTAGTAGTCGTCTACAGTTCCCCCGAGTAATTCTCGACTTAGACCACCGCTGCTGGTAGCGCCACCTATTTCCTCGCCGGGCGTTTTGTCGAAGGTTGTGATGGAATCCTCGAAGTTATCATCATCATCATCATCCTCATCGACGTAATCGTCTGTGCCAATTTCATGCATGTTAAAATCGTAGTCAGCCATCTTTATAATTATGTATTAAAGACAAAATGATACGAGTTTAATAGAGATATTTAGTTTCACTGAAAATATGTCTTCGAGTCAATACGGTCGCAAACTCAATCCATACCGCAGACTGCGTGAGCCCCTCGGGTCAAAAGGCGTGAGACAGCGTGTCGTTATTACGAACAACCCATCGACGATCGACCAGAACCAGCAGCTCTTAGTCCGCTTCCCCAACCTCGGAACTCACGACGTCATTGTGCCGGGTAGTGTTCGCCTCGCTTTCACTATTTCGCTAACGTCGACGGACGCGGACCGAACCGTCGTTCAGAACCTGGGTCGCGCCATATTCAAGAAGACATGATAAAGATTTCTGGTAATGAGGTGATGTCGATCGATGACAGCGACGTCTACCATTGCTATCAGGACCTGTTGAAGACGACGCAAGAGCGCGAAAACGCGGTCTATCAGGGTATTGACACCAGCCGAAATAAGAACGTAACCAGACTTAGAATCGGGGCTGGTAACAAAGAAGATAACGTCGTGAATGATAACGCGATCGCGGCCGCTTACGGCAACCGCTTCTACATCCCGCTCGACTTTGAGTTGCTGGAGAGTCACATGCCATACTATCTGAGTGTTTTGGCGGACCGCCTCGAATACGAACTAACGTTCAACGACTACGGCCGAGTTCTCATAGCCACCGACATGTTATCGACGTATACGATCGACAATGTTTCTTGGAGTACGACATGGTCACGATGCCCGAACTCGCGCGATTGATCAGAACCCAGTACGCCGGGCGCGTTGCCATACTTTACGACCGAGTTCTTCGCCACCGCAAGATGAAGAAAGAAAAAAGCGACACATTGTGGAATATTAACGTCAACGTAGCCGCCCGCTCGATGAAAGGTATACTGATTCTGTTCGAGGATGCTCGGTTCGCGTTCGGTGCTAGAAAAACCGACAAATTCTATAACCCCAAAATCACGAAGGTAGAGGTGACGATCGAGGAAGTTCCCAATCAACAGCGCGGGCCTTCGCGCGCACCAGCAGTGGGACGAAGTCAGAAAGCAGTTTGCTGCCGGCTCTAAACGCTCCCCGGAGGTTGCCGCGGTTGCCAAAGACCTGCAGCACTCGGACGTCTCCCTCGCGCAGTTCCTGAGTACCAAATATGCTTTATGGCTAGACATGCGAGTCAGCGACGACGACCAAATGCACGGTAGTGGACGCCAAGCTGAGGACGCTAGCGAGGGTGTGACGATCCAAATAACCAAAGAGGCGGATGGAGCTGGCGCATTGAACGTGTACTTATATATAATTACAGACGCACAACTCAACATCGAAGATGGTCGATACGTCTCAGCACTCTACTGATTTTAAGAAAATTAGCAATCATTTATTAATAATAATTTTGAAAAAATTAAGAAAATTAGAAATCAATCCCAATTCACGATTGGAGATGCCCATTCTGCCATAATATGTGGGCAGACAGGATGCGGAAAAACGGTATTCATCCTCGACTTGCTCGAGGGGTCCTATCGCGATGACTTTCGTCACATTGTGATCATATGTCCCACTGTGCGGCACAACGATACTTATCAGCGGCGCCCGTGGATATGGACCGACCCTGAGGTATACGTCATTGATCCAGGCGACAGGCTTTACGATTGGTTGCGCGGCTTCTACCAAATATTCCAGGGTGAGCCCACCCTATACGTGATTGACGACTGCTCAGCCAAGGCGGCGATGACTAAAAAGAAAGACATGCTCTACGAGGTCGCATTTCCTGGCCGCCATGCGAGGTAAAGCGTATGGATCTCCACTCAAAAGTACAACGCCGTCCTCAAGGATCTGCGCGAGCAAACGAAATGGGTCGCCCTCTTTCATTGCAAGGACCGAGACTCGTTCGATGACTGTCTTCGAGAGAATGACGTTATCCCAACCCGCGAGGAGCGCCTGGAGGTTCGACAGATACTTTCAGAAACTAAGCACGCCAAGATTCTGCTAAAGACCGATCAACCAACTGCTTACGAAGTTATCAATTAAAAGTAATAAGCAATTGCTGAGCAATTGTTGAATAAATGCTGAACAATGGTTAACAATGTTAACAATTTGGTGCTCCGCTGCGAGCTTTGTTGCGAGCATAACGGTGATCATGTATCGGGTGGTGCGCTTGGCAATATGTTAGACTTATGAGACTTGTCAGAATAGTTAAATTAATTTTAAGAAAATTAGCAATAATGAACTGTGACGAACTTCTCAATCAGCTAATGGAATAAACCTCAACTCCGTTGAACCCCAACACCAATCACGAATTGGAAGCGCAATCGGGTTCAACTCCAACGGTGGTTGGTATTGGGTTGAGTGCCGATACGAATGAAAATGAAAATGAAACGAGACGCCAGCGGCTAGCTGCGCTGGTTGCTGGTGGACAATCGGAGCATTATCTCGGTAGGCGTCTCTCAGTTTGTCAGGTGGATAAGATGTCAGATGCGGAGATCGATAAAATGTATGCTCGATACGAATCCAAATTGGGGGCAGAGATGACAAAAACTCTTGGATCGGCGGCTATTCATTTGTACGCTACCGCCGTTAGTATACTTCTCCCTATACCAAGCACCGCGGGGTTGATTCACGATCTAGAGACTGACCCTTTTATAGGACACACTCTTAGAACAGCCTGCTGCTCAATTTATCACAAGTTTTGAATGTACTTAGCTCCGCTGACAACCGCGTTGACCACGGGTAAACACTGTCAATTTGGACATATATGCCCACGAACTATAAGCTCAGAAAATGATGATACAAGACACACACCCAATTCGCGAATTGGAACCGAGAGTGACGGAACCCTCAACTCCCATTCCGATTGCTCTAACCCAATACCCACCACCGTTGGAGTTGAACCCGATTGCAGGATATAAAAACCCAAAAAGACATGCAGCTGGGCGGGCAGCGGCTGCCGCCCGAAAAGTTCAACAAGATAAAATACTCGCCGAGCTTGGACAGGCCAAACGGTCGCTGCACTCAACACCGTTGAACCCGATTGCTGTTGAAACAGTAAAACACCGGGTGGCTGCTGTTTCTCCCCCAATCGCGATTGGATTGAAACAGGAAGAGCAATCCCCGATTGCTGTATCTCCTACCCCCTATTACCTCAACATTGTTGAACCTTATTGGAAGATCGTCCCGTGGGTTGTTGGTGGTGGTCTGGCAATTGTGGGCACCCTGTGTGTGCTGAAATACCAATCCAGATTGAAAAAACAACCTCCAAAAGTTCCGAAGGAAGTTACGAAACACCAATCGCGATTGGATGCACGCCATTTAAACATTGATCGCGATCCCTTTTATATGCAATAATTACAATTGCTGAACAAGATGGTAAAATGATAGTGAATGCACTTTATCACGCCGTGGTGATATCGGGTTTCAGTATCGGGTATGCTCGACTATCAAAGATGGCCCTACGAGGGTCCGCTCCCAAATTGGACTGTACTGTGAGAGACGAAGGGCTCACGACCTTAGATGTAGCGGCCGCAGTTTGGACCCGAGATTATCTAATTAAAGCTGGAATTCTACCTGCTAATATATGGAAATAAATGGCTTCGATCGCGAAAATAGTAGGTGGTGCGCTTGTAAACGCATTGGCGTTCAGCGGTAGCAACTTTATATTCTCGAAAATGAGAAGCTCGAACGTGGATGAGGAGCGCAAGCGTCACGATTTAGCTGTAGAACAACTCAATAGCGCAAAGGAAGCATGGTCGAAAAAACGAACCGCCCATCTGGACTGGGTCAACGAAGAGCTTCGCCGCGAAAATCACGCCGCGCAAACTTTTCAGAACGTTGAAGAAGCCAACTGCGAGTACGCGCTGGCATATCCACAGAAAAGTCTCGCGCCGCTGGATCGTGAGCCCCAACTTTCAGATTTCTATGTACCAACAGAGTCCCAAAAAGACGTCATGGGAATGGGTATGGTGGGTCTCGTCAATTACTATATAAATAATCGAGATTGAAATAAGCAATAATTATCTTAAAACTTTTTTTTTTTTAAATATAGAACGATGTTAGTTGACGAACTTTATTTTGCAATGATCGATGTAGGCTACACGGCCCTTAAACACCGTTTAGCTGGTGTAAAGAGTATGATTCGACTGGCCCGAGATTCTCTCGAGGACGAAAAAGCGGCCACCTTTTTCGCAAAGCGGATGTTAGATTCCTCCGAGTTAGATTCCCCAGAATTCCCTCTCCTGTTCCAACACAATCGGGATTGGGGTTGCAGCGAAACTTCCAACAAAGGTTTATTATTAACGACGCTGTTACCGGACGATCTGGCGAGGGCATGTTGGAGATTGTCCGATCAATTAGAATACTTCGCATACTAACACGCGAACACGCGCAAACTTGATACCAAACTATCGGTTCGCCTAGCGCGCAAGCTAGCAAACACATACTACAGCCCCCGCGGCTACTGGAAGGGACTCGCGGCCATCAAGAACCTCGCGGTGGCGACCAAGGTTTCAGAAAACGCTGTCAAGGAATGGCTCAAGAAGCAGGCCATCTGGCATATCTATTTACCCGCGCCTCACAATATTCCGCGCTCGAAATTCGATGTGCCGGTGCCGAACCAAGTTCACCAAGCGGATCTCCTGTTTCTCCCTCACGATCGCGTCGGTCGCAAAACGTACAAGTACGCACTGACAGTCGTTGACATAGCGAGTCGCTATAAGGGGGCTGACCCTCTGGTCACTAAAGAGTCTAAGAAGGTGGCCGAGGCTCTTTCCCGTATATATAAAAGGAGTCCTCTCAAATGGCCGAATCTTCTCCAGGTCGATCCCGGCCGCGAGTTCATGGGCGCGGTCTCTCATCTATTGTCTAAACACAACGTTTCTGTCAGACGCGACCGCGTCAACATCCACCGAGACCAGGGAATCGTGGAGCGGTTCAATCGAACCCTGGCTGAGAGACTGTTCGGTCACCAATATGCCAAAGAGCTTGTAGACCCTCATTCACGATCGACCGAGTGGGTGGCCAGGCTGCCCGCCGTGGTCTCCGCACTGAACGGAGAGGTGACCAGATTGATCAATAAGAAACCCGTAGATGCCATCAAGTCTAAAAAGGTGTATAGTAAGCCCTCTGCCGTCTCGCGTGGGCGACCCGTTGGTTTAGCGGAGCAGCAATCGCCGATTGCGCTTCCATCGGATGTTGACGTCCGGTACCTCTATAAACCGGGAGAGCTCGAAGGTAGCAGCCGCCGCGCGGCTGATCCCGTGTGGTCTCTCAATGTATATCATCTTGATCGATATATTACCAAACCCGATGAGCCCGTGCTCTATTATTTGGCTGATGGTTGTCACAAAATTGTGCAGTTGCTCAGTATAGATAAGATATAGATATGTCTAATTTTGTGCAGTATACATACCTGTGATTGCACAGGTAAGTTGTACCCAGGTGCATTTTTCAGGTGAGTTGCATTGTTAACAATTACTGGTAGTGGATATCACATACAGTGGTCAGTCATGCTGGACAAGTATTGAGCATTTTTATGTGAATAGTTCACTGGGCATGCATGTGTGGTCATTGCTTAGAGAGATCTGATTGTGGGAAGACCTATTAGTGCTATGTGTGGAGAACGTTGTACAATTTTATCCCTGTATATGTGAGCTAGATCTGTGGATTCCAGACACTGTGGCTTATGTTGATGGGGGCGATTCCTGCGTGTCCATCCTCTGGGGGATTCCATTCCATTCCACGGTACGGGCATTGCCATTCCTGAGCAGCATATGGCGGGTCGAGACTGACATTTCCATAGATGGAAATAACCGAGAATGACATGAGGCGATGTCATTTGTGTGAATGAGAGATATTGTATCCTTTGGGAATGAACTGATGTGAACAGTGATGAGATAGACTAACATTACTGGGGTATTATCACCATTATGACAGATTGTCGGTGGAGTGAACACGTGTGAATCTTAGTGACATATTGTCCTTAGTGGACATCTTTGTGGGTATGCAATCCTGAGTGGAAAACTTAGTGATATATTAATGACATCTCGGTGACATACTTAGTGGACACATGCAACATCTTAGTGGTATATTATTCTTAGTGGACATCGTTGTGACATCATAGTACATGTGGTATACTGTCCTCCATGACACCAGTGTGACACCTTAGTGTACAATTTTTAATGTTAGGATTCTCAGTTCATATTATTTAGTCTCGTGCACATACCATGTGGGTGAATATTTGTTGTGCATCTATGAACATTTGTGTATTCAGTGACAACCTAGGACTCATGCATTCACAGGGAAACTTAGCTATGTGGAACGTTTAGAAGATACTGTATATTGTGTTGTGCTGGATAAATAGTGCCATAGTTATCATTGACTGATTAAAAAATGTGTAAATTGACTTTGACTATTTGTATATGCCTATGTACAGCCACACCAGATCTATATTAAAATAACCTGTCTCACAATTGTTTGATTTCGGTTAAACAATTTTGTGACCATGGTCCATCTCGCGGTTTTGTTCGCGAAGAACTTCTTATGGTGCCTTCTGACACCCAGCTACCCTACCCCCGGATCGTTAGATTGCTAATTTTCTTAAATCAAGAGAGGTTCTGTATGTATTCCGTCTGGTAACACGCGTCTTTTATCGTAGTACGCCGAGAGTCCTAATTTTTGTTGACGGTACGTTTTCATAACACCGTCTTTCATTTTAAATCCGCTATTTTGTGCTACATCTATAATGTGTTTTCCATCTTCTGTAGTTTCACTTAGTACTCGTTTATATCTATCCCAATTTAAATTGTTAGTTCTCTTGGACATTCCTTTCGCAGAGTTTTTATTAATTTTAATTTGTTCTTTAGTGGAATTAATTTTTTCTACGAACTAACACTTACTAGATAACGCTATCGCCCTATCTCCGCTAAATTCCATTTTGAAAAGTCATGGCTCTCTTTCGCTCCATTTATCCCAAGCCAACCATTTCTTTTTTTCTTTTTCAAACTCGTCTAGTAAGTTGGGTCTAATCAATTCCTCTATCGTTGTTTCACTAACTCCTATATACATACTATCCGTGTCCATCTGTATTAATAAAAAAGTCTTCTCTTTTTACGTATTTGTCTAGAAATTCGTAGTAAAATTCCAACATTCTCAATTTAGCTAGTTGATAAACCGTTATTCAACAGTGGAAGGGGCTCTTTACTGCACACCTGGGTTTTCGGGAATATATTTCGTACGCATCTCCTATCTCTTCCAAATCGTCAAAGAATGCAGATCTTAATGCTTTGTCTACGTCCTGCGTATATGTCGTATTTAAATGTCTCTCTTTTACCTCTATCATTTTTCCACAACACGAAGTGCCTAATAATTTCATTATATCAGCCACCGGTTTCTTATTTGGTTCCACATCGCCTGTTCGTATTGCTGCTGTAACCTCTTTTGCGAACCATTCGAAGGGTTTACCACTAATATAATCTATAATACGATAAACTCCGGTTATTTCTAGGCCGTGGTTTAAATACCATTTCAATAGTGGCGCGTACAGCAGTACTTTGGTGGCCGACATAGATCCCACCAATTTTCTTCCATTTCCTCTAGTTCTTCCAGTATCTTCCAAATATTTTATCATGTATTCTGGAACCTCATCCACTTCTACTTCTCTGTTTATAAAAAGTGGAGACATTTCTGAAAACTTATCCACCAAATTGTGTGGAACTTCTATATCCACCTCCGCAAACCAAAACCAGTTTCCAGATAAAACCCTTTTACAAAACGTTTTAATAACTTTAGGATTATGTGGGGAATCTATATGATGTATAGTTTCTTTTCCACACGGCATATCTTTATTTAACGTAGATAAATATAATGCGTTTGCATCATACCCCAAAATAGCCTTGCAAGGTTTGGAACCCACTCTAATATTTGAAACACCGGCTTCTGCATAGCGTGTAAATACGATTGATGGACCCCCGACTAGAGCGTCTTTCATCATTTCGTATGTTTCTTCTTTTGGTGCATATAGAGCCACCTCCGATATAACCACCTTCGTAGATTTTTGTTATTTAATGGTTCCTGCCAATAAATATTGTATAGCCACACCTGGTAGTGTTACCGCGTCTTTGAAAATATCTACACCCCTGTGTTTATAAAATTCACAAATTTTTCCCACAGCTTCTAGGAATGGTGCCACATCCAAATTGTTATAATATTTCAGCCAATCTTTGACAGTTTTCATGTTCTCTTCTTCGAAAATTCTACGACATTTGCTTAATTCTGTTTCGTCTAGTAACATTTTCCCAGACAGTTTGGAATACCAATTCTCTATATCAGGCAGTCCTGGGTAATCCAGTTTATCTGGAGAATCGAACCAATCGTAAGGGAAGAACGATTTCTGGTCTTGGCAGTTGTAGGCTTTTATCCAATTAGCGAAACTTACACAAGGTCCTAGGTAAAGTATTACATCAAGAAATCGAAACTCCGGAGTAAATAGGAATATTGTTACGTTTGCTCTTTTTCCAACCATTACTTTCTTTGTTGTTGATGACAGTTCACCTACTAGATATTTCTTTATTAAGTTTATATCGTATTTACTACTATTGAAACCTAGAACAGGTACTTGCTCTATCCACTGTTCGATCTGAGAAACCCGCTTTTTATGTAAATGTTCTGTATTAAACCCATATCTTAACCACACTTCTTCTCTTATAGCTTTTCCCCTGACTTTCAAATCTTCTACGAATTTTGCTATAAGTTTTGCAGGATCTTTATCACAAATATGCGTTACTGTTCCTGAAAAAATTATCTCCTATACTAACACTTACCGGAACGTGCTCAGCTTCGTACTCTAAACTATTACCTAGCGTTTTAAATTCTGGGTTGAGATACGCCTCATAATCGTATACTATCTGATATGGATAAAGAGTAGTGTTGCAACCGATCTTTATATCTTTACCCGTTCTTTGGAATTCACATTCCCACATAACTACTAGGTTGAATTCTTTGCTTCTTCTAATAAATGTATCTCTTCTCATATTGGATGCGCGTTCTTTTTTTTCTAAGCTTTGCATGAATCTCGCACCCGTGCCAGTAACAGCCGTGATATTGATATACGTTATTGTTTTCTTGGCAGTATCCATAAACTGGAGCCCCTAAAATCCATCTTTCACCCCCATGTCCGCACTGTTCGTGATGAATGTGAATTCCCTCCCGCTTTTCCACAGAGTACATCCAATCGATCGCCCCATAACTGTTATGACTTTTTGGGTAAAACGCTTTCTCGAACGACGAACGCGGGCGCTCTAAATAATTACCACCACAAATTACTTTTGTCTCACCTTTCATACATTTTGGTCCGTGTTTCTTCATATTACTCGCTTTCGTGAATTTATGTTTGCAATTATCGCAGGCGTAAATTTTAAATAGGTTTTTAAGGTTTTTTATCAGAAATGCGTGATTATTAAACAGTCCTATTGTCATTGGTTTATTACCTATTTCCTTGTAGTGCGCTGGTACCTTTTTCAACCACCATACATCACATTCGGTGGGTTGATGTACTTCTATACCGATTTTAAAAACTCTTCAACCTTTGTCATGTCATCAAAAGGAATTGGAGAAACAACCTTATTACCATGGTATTATTTACTAAGTTCTCTCGCTTTGTCGGTACATCTGTCAGATCTTTTACCTGTTGTGTGCATCGCTAAATATCTGAACAGACAAAGGTCGTCATTATACTTATCTAAAGAATACATACCTTTTTTATTGTTCAACCATTCTGGAAGTTCTCCTCCCGCTGCTTCTTTGGATTGTAGTCCCAAATCTATTCCCCTACTGCCCTGTATTAACTTTACAAAAACCTCTACCCATCTTACAAACTTCCACTTTGTATTCGGTTTGTCTATTTTATCGGACATTATTCGTGTTTGCTCCTTATCTGACAGCCATTTTCTAACGGTTTTCATTGATGATAGTGGTTCGCTACCGAGATTTTTGTGACATATTATAGTTATAGGTTTTCCATTTTTAGTTTCCTCCATATGTTCTAGCTTGTAAGAATATGAATATCTCAAATAAAAATGTGTTGTTAGATACGAAGCGAGTTTATCGGACATGCGTTCAAACTCGTTGATGTCAATGTTTTTAAAAAAGGATAATGTAACTACCCGTCTTCCATTTTCTACCTTTTCCAACGTTTCATCATGAGCCCCCAATATTTCTTCACCTTTTTCCACTATCGCGCGAACGATATATTTTTTCTTATTATTTGATACTAGGTCACCTGTGCGTTTAATTTGTGACAAATTATTGGTGCTTGAAGGTTTTAGTACACTAGCCCTTAACCCAGCAATACTTTCTTTTTGGATTCTGTTACCAACTTCTTCCGCTAGTGAGAGGTCTTTAAAGACTCCTCGTCTGTGTGCGCGGGTAAACCGCTTCATAAACGCCTCATTCTTTGTGGCGTTTATCAGATGTGTCAACCCCCTAACTCTCAACCGTTTACTATAAGTAATCCCTAGAGATTCGGCTCCTCTTCTCAAACTTTATATTTCTGGCGTTATCATATTTTCTATTGTTATAACCTATGAAATTTATTTGTTCAATTGGTCGTGAAAACATCATGTTTTTTTCACGACCAATTGAATATATAAAAATACATATATATAACGGAATGTGAGACTTGTTGTAAGACGTTTACGCGTAAAGAATATCTACGAAGGCATCTATCGAGACGTAGAAAAATTCCTTGTGTCGCGCTGCAATTTGAATGCCCCAGATGCCCTTGTAAATTCGTTAGTGCCCAAACTCTTTGTAGACATAAGCAACTACGCTGTCAGGTGGCTAAAGGTGAACGTGGTAGACTAGAGTTGGTAGAATTAGTTGCTGATCTACGAAATAAATTATCTATATTGGAGGAGAAAAATGGGGTGTTGGAATATAAACTATCACTCGCGGGCGCATTGAACTCGCATTAATGATTTCAATTTACAATATAATTGGGACTCCATCTTTTCACCTTAGGTGGTATCATTTTGACTCCCTATATACTACTGTATGCATTGCATATGTATTTCAAAATTACCAAAAAATGTGCATGTCCGTATGTTGTATGCAGCATAGATCCAGACCACCTGTATGCATGTACATGTGTCTAAAGAAAAACCAGGAAATACCCCATATACATATATGTATGTATTACATATGTATTACACACAAAATACAAACAAAATATGTGTATGTCCGTATGTCGTATCAAGCACAGATCGAGACCCCCTGCGCCTCCGCACAGTCTGGTCAGGATCCACTCTGCTCACAACCCTCTACGGTATACTGCATCAAGTGATGTCCTATTGGTCGTAAGCTTTTCGTATGTCAACATTGGGACCCAATTTAGAAAGACTAGATATGATTTGTCAATTTATCATACATTAGATAATTAATAATTGCAAAATACATGTATGTTAACTTCGACAATGATGTTTCAAGCTACTTGTATAGTTTGTCCCAGGTTAACACGACTATTTTCTTGCATATCAATCAGAAAAAACACACAACTAAACAGTATATTTCTCAGAAAAGCCAAGTCATTCCCATAATGGTGTGTAACAAAGGCAAAATCGACCCAGAGTTTCTCCATCTCCATATAGAGGGGAGAGAGAGACCTGGGGAAAATACAATGATCAATGTATACATGTATATAATCCTCACAAAGTGGTAAAGCGAAAAACGAATATATGTGAGGATAATATTATACATATTATGACATGCATTATATTGTTAAATTTCTACTTTCACATGTCGTAACTATAGGAAATATCTTCGAATTAAATCTATCATTATCTTGTACTAACATGGACACCAATACAAATAATAATACAATACTGTAATAAATGTGCAAAATAAGCCAGATTTGAACAAAAACAAATTAACTAAAAACTAAGATGGTTGAAAAAAAAACAGGAAATGCATGTATAGTAAAATAACTAGAATAAGCACAAAAACAAATCTATTTTATGTTCTATTCTATTATTTTGTTTTGTTTATGTGGCTGTGCCAAAAATGTGTTCGTGGTTCACTAACAATACAATACAATACGTTTTATTCAGTGAATTAGGCCATAGGCCCATAACACATAACAAGTATTATACAATGTTAAACAAGCGCCAAATATACTACATGTATCGCTATGAGTATGTAACCGGACCGAGAAGGGACATACATACGTATAAATCATGTAGACCGTGTGCAAATTTGTCAGCTCAGCATTTCGAGAGTAGTTTTGGATTTGCGTACAGTGTAAAACTAATCATTCATGCTACATATTCGCAGCTGATCTAGGTCTACGCTGGTCGCAAGTGGCATGTGGTCCCCTGTCGGTTGGTGTCATATATGGCAAATGTCAAGCAGTAAATTAATTTCGTTTTTTCATAATGTGATAAATAAAATTTGCAATTTTTCTGATTGTCTGTATATTTTCTGTTGAAATGAGTCTAAAATATTGGTGTTGCGTTTTAGACGAATATGAATTTGGATCTAAATGCAGTACACGTAATTCTGAATATAACTTGCAGTCAAAAAAGGCTTGCACTTCATCTTCACTTACTTATATTCTTTGATTTATCAGGCAAAATGGGCAAAAACGAAGTTCACGTTCTATTCCTAAATGTCTTCCAATCTCAATATTTAAGCTATGGTTCGAGCATCTAAAAGTTGACATTGCTTTATGTTAAACAATCAGTGATTCTTTGTTCAAATTGTGATATAAAGGCGCCAGCGTTGTCTACATCTTGCGCAATCCATACGTAGCCAAAACTGAAACGGTAAAGCAGCATCCTGACGTGACTCGCCCAATTAGTCCGACCTATGTCATCATGCTGCCTTAACATGTCATACGCATTTTTTGGATATCTATGAGGTTCCATCTGCAACAATTCTCACCAATATTTAACAATTTTCACATAATACGTGAAACAGAGTGGCAATCGCCCATATTCTCGCAATGCCATACTGCTGTTAACATGACGTGACAGGCCGAGAAATGTTCGACAAAAGTTAATATGCACAGACTCTATTTGTTGGGAGTATTCGTAACACCATATCTCGCTCCCATAGCAGAGAATGAGCTTTACTATCGCGTCGAATAGCTTGAAAATGTCTTGGTGAACGAAATATTCGAATTTACGCTGATAGTTGTTAATTGACATGATCGCTTTACGAGCTTGAGCAGCGAGTGTACTTTTAGCTAAGGTCCATTTAGTTTCGAGGTAAAGAACATCCCCATGTATTTATATAATTATACAGTTTCAATAGGTGTTCCGCGGTAAAACCATTTTTCATAGCCTGGTAGTCGGCCACCATTTCGAAATACGATTGTTTTAGTTTTGTCTATATTTAGCTGCATTCCTGTTTCCCTACATAATAAATCAACGGTGTCTATTTGCTGTTTAAGTTTAATAGCTGTTTCCGCACAGTTGGCTACATCATCTGCGAACATTAAACTTATTATATCGGGTATTGTATTTGATACAAACATGCCAGAGCCGCAATGATCACGCATAAGTGTCGCCAAGTCGTTTATAAAGAGAGAAAATAACAGCGGGCTGCTTACACAGCCTTGGCGCGTTGCGATTTGGCTTGGGAAATAACTCGTGACACCATTGTTTGTTCGAACACACGCGTATAGTCTCCCGTACATGGACTGCAAGATGCGCACAAACTTTCCGTGAATACCTTTCAGAGTTAAGCTTGTCTACAATTTATCATGTTTAATTCTGTCAAACGCTTTGGAAAAATAAACAAACAAGCAATAAAAGCGACCGCCTGGTTTCGTGAGGTATTTTTGACATATTGCTTGAAGTGTAAATAAATTGTCAATGGTTGAATATCCGGCTCTGAATCCTGCCTGAGCCTCATCGATGACATTGTATTCTGTATTTTGTGCGTCTGGAGGTTAGTACTGAGGTGAATATTTTACTAATAATGTTAATCAGAGAGATTGCTCGATAATTATTGGGATCGTCGTATGATCCCTTTTTATGTATGGGGCATATGAGGCTATGACTCCAAGTAGTGGGGAATTCACCAGTGCCATAAATAGAGTTAAAATATTAGTCAAAATCGGTGTTATTGCCTGATATGTGCGTTTAAAGAATTCTGAGGTTATGCCATCTGGTCCTGGACTTTTCCGAGACTTAAGTTTCAGTATATTAGCCATAACTTCCTGTTCAGTAAATGGGTCATTTAACGAGCGTGCTGTGTCCATATATTCACGAACAGCTTTGTTGTCAACATTTTGTGGTGAAGCTGGAGCGTCAATGTCAGAAAACAAATCTTGAAAATACGTGAACCATTGATGTGCAGATACGGTCTCTGATTTAGTGCAAATTGCCGTGTTTCTTTTAATTGTTCGCCAAAATTGTGTGCGGTTATTTCTAGCAATTATCAGCCGTGTCTCATATATTCGCCATTTTGCTCTGCATATAGATTTAAATTCATTGCGGGCGTTAACATATGTATTTAAATCGTCTAGGTTATTGGTTAAACGAAACCATCTTAGAAGTGCATATTTGTATGTTTTGGATTGTTCACATTCTTCGTCCCACCAATCCGAATTTGGCGTGACCTTACTCGGTGAGCTACGAGGACGTAATCTCATACAGTCTGCAGCTGTTTGGTATATGCTCATCGAAGTACCAACAGCTCGTCCGGAATCTATGCGCACGGACTGGAGAATTTCGTCGTGCAACCGGTGCAGTTCTGATGTGAAGTTCGCGATAAACGTACCCGCCTTATCGTCAGACCATTTATAACGGACGTATTCTGAACCGGGCAGCTCATAGTGAACAGCAGTATGATCAGGTGAATCGGAAATTGCCAGCCGGAATCGAAAAGTACATGCAATGGGGAAATGTACAGATCAGTGGACCCAATATTATAGTCTACAATACTTGCACCCTCGTTGGCAGTACATGTATACTCGCCCATTGAAAATATGAACATCTAGTAGGCAACACAACTCTACCAGGCTAGCATTACACTCGTTCACTGAGCACATGAGCAACTCGGCAGAGCCTCGTTGGTCATGAGCTCAGTAAACTCGTCCAATAAACTTCAGATTAAACAGTCACCAATTTATGATCCCTTATTTTACCTATTTGTTCGAATCACATCGTTAATGTGTATATTCGTTAGTATGATATTGCATGTGCAATGTATATGGCATGTGCGAGCTTATTTATTCTGCATTTGAAGTTTCCTGTAAAATCTTTCTATAATTCACATGTTCCATTTCTTTGTGAACATTCAGTCAACATTTTTACATTTACATACCTTAAATTGACATTGTTTGATACACA
This sequence comes from Conchocele bisecta, assembly GCA_029237695.1. NCBI lineage: Eukaryota > Metazoa > Mollusca > Bivalvia > Lucinida > Thyasiridae > Conchocele > Conchocele bisecta. The sequence continues at coordinate 100,708,336 of CM055270.1, forward strand.
TGTATATAATGTAATAAGTATGTGAAATATGTCATTAATAACCATGAGCAAAAAAACCCATGTACTTGTGACATATGTTTGACATGCTAATGGTAAATAGTGCCTAATTGGTGGTCTAAGGGAGGTAGCCTATAATAGTTTCATCGATCATGTGGGATAATTTAGTTGGATGTCTGTTCATGACTTCCGTTGGTAGCTTTAAAAAAAGGACATACTCCCCGTTCAGTATGCACACACCATCACTGAATACGATCAGCATCCACATCGCGCTCTATATGTTTTACATGTATATACATATATAATATATATAGAGCAATACAGTCCAATTCATCGCATACATACACATGCTGATCAGGGCATATACTGTTCGGAAGCGCTACAGAAATAAGGTTCACTTTACTGGCAGCGGGCTAAAAACACAATACCGTCAATGTTATGAATCAGTTAGCGGATAGATCTACATTTTATCATTTCATTCGTTGTATTTGGGCGGCCCGCTGAGAAAAAGGACCTTACGCCACTTTCATAATCCTGGTCATCTTGGACACTCACTCAGTAGGGTTAGCATCCGAACGTTTTTGCTGATGGTAACTGGCCAATGTCAGTGAATGACCGGCTAGCAGTGCATACCCTGATCAGAGTGCGCGGTTGCGCATGCTGATCTGGGTCTACGCTGGGAGCACATGTCGTATGGTTCATTTCTACAGCCTATTTGTATACATGTACAATGCGCCGCTGCAAGTGAAAAGGAACAACCTGCATGGCAGGCGTCTTCATTGTGGCTTATAATACTTTTATAGTAGAACGATAGTCGTATTTGCATCGAACCGTGTAGACTCGTACACCTTTACATTGTACAATGCAAATATACAAATGCACAGTGGTACCATTTCGCATGCTCGGCAATTGCACTTCGGTTCACTGAATAAGCTATTCTCACATGAAGTGACCACATCAAACTGTATTGTTTGAATACATGGTAAATGATAGCTTGTGGCCGACTTTAATAGCCTAGATAACATTATGTCATGTTGCAAAAAGGGTCAGTACCACTCCGATGGGATTTATGTTGTTGGTGTATCAATTATAACGATTTTTGTTAACGTATCTACAAAAGTTACTATATGCACTTCAATCATTTCCTGCTCATGAACATGCCTCCAGCTATACTGTTATGGAGTTTGCATAATGTTTGTTATCATCGCATTATACTCCATAAAAGAAAGTCAGGCGCATGTTCAGTGCAAACGCTGGTGGTTGACTTCAAGATTTTAAGTTTATCGCGAAAGCCAATCGTCATAGTCTGCGGGCTTGATGTTTTCAATTGTACCGTTTACTCGAAGTTTTATATAAATGTGCCCGTCTTTGCTCCATGCCCCTTCGCGCTTGTTACAACACTTTCGCTTGTATTTGTGCTAAATCCTCTTGAATGTAACTTCCCGTACCTCTCAATTTATTTTTTTGTCTTTTAACGCTCTGATCTTGTCATTTCGGGAGATAAATTTAATTATTATGGGCCGTGGAAATGTCGTCGTTATACTTCAATCCTATGGGCGATATCAATATTTCGCTCTTCAAGTGTCAGACACATTGTTTCATTTAATAATTTCGTGACCGCCTTAGTCGTTTGTGCTGTTGTTTCTTTCTCGCCGTCGTGTTCAATTTCAAAGTCCCGGTCCGTTTAATCTAACACTGTTTCGGCGTGTATATTGTTCTAACTCGTCTATCTGTTCTATGTTGGCTTGCCTTGTCTTTTCAACTTCTTTCTCCAGTTTAGTTATGGTTTCATTTTTCTCCGTTATGGTAGTGTTCAGTGTCTTCATGCGTGTTTTCAGCTCGTCCGTTTCTACCTTGGTAGTATGAAGTTCCCCCTCTACAATATCGATTCTGGGTGATATGGATTTGTGCACCTCATCCTTGACTATGGTAACAATATCACTAACTTTACTGTCAGAAATATTCTTGAACATCGATTCTAATTCGTCTTTTGAAATCATATTATCCATCTTCTTGTTTTTTTCTTCATTTGTTCGTAGATCGCTTGAATCGTTTTCTGATTTTCGGTAAACTTGTTCTCCATGTTTTTAAGGTCCTTTGTCGTTTCTGTTTCAGTTGGATCAGTTTTTTTCGATCGTTTCTTTTTTTTGTCTTTAGGTTTGGCGCCTTGGTTCTTAGAGTTCGTATTTTCTCCTTCTATCGATATATTTTCTATGTTGAAACTTTGATCACTAATGTCACTCAAGCTTGGAACCTCATGCCGTTTGCGTTTTTTTTATTTATTTCGTCACAAGTGTCCGTTTCATTCGTCTCTGCACCAACCTCTGAGCTCATTGCGTTATATATACTAATTATTTATGTGTTTTCTCATTTCCGTAGTGTCCAATTGCATCATTTCTTTTGAATATGTGACCCTCTTCCACCATTAGATCATGTTACATCCTTAACATTTATTTTGATGAGTATAATTTTTATTTTTGTAGCGTTATTATGCCCCCGCCACCGAATGGTGAAGGGGCTGGCGCATATAGTGTAACCGGCGTCTATAGATCGTCTGTACGTCTGTCTGTCTGTCCGTCCCAAAACCTTAACGCTCTGGTAAATGTCTTTCATTTTTCACACACACCTTGATTTAATGGTCCTCTACCGCCCTGTGACAAATCCACGATCGTCCAACCCCCGCTAAGCCCAGTAGGCAAAGAGTATTAGGGTTGAGATCGGAAAAAAACAATGACCAAAATATCATTAGTAATAACATATCAAAACTCACCGTGAATCCCACTGGAGCTTAATCTGGGAATCAAGATGGCGACCTGAATGGCCGCCAAACAGACTTAATATTCTATACATCATATTTGAGGACAAATGCACCACATCCATGCTGCCCGTAATATGACCTTGACCTTTAGACCTTCACAACATTGAACATTTTCACACATTAAGAAGTTCGCCAGAGTTTTTCAATTCTGTCCTAACTTCTATATCCCTTGATAAATTACTTCAATATTTCAATACATGGGGGTTGGGGTTAGGGTTAGGGTTAGTGTTAACCCCCTAACCCAACCCCTAACCCCCAACCCCCTTGTATTTTAGATTATGTTTTTTGTTGGTTACAAATTATGTCGGAGATGTTTCTTGTTTGCATAAATGTTCAAATGGCTTCAGTTGTTTAAATAAACTGTTAGCATTTTGTTTGTATTATTTGATTTTGTGATTTTGTGGCACGCCATTTGTGTAGCTCTCTGTTTCGATTTGTCAAACTGAAATTACTGGTATGTGGACAACTCTCGGTGTTATATCTTTCTTTTTGAGACATCCTGTCAAAATGTAGTTGCGAACGGTAACTTGCATTCTACTCCTGTAGACTGAGTTACGATTCCACTCATATGCCTTCTCTGCAGAATAGCGAATCGGATCTGATTCGCACTTTAGCAGTTAATTGTGACATATTATCTTCGGAATTTCGATCTGAAAAAAATATCAGTATTATAAAAGTAATACATACTAATAATTCTGAAACAAATTTTACTATTGTAGAAGGTTTGGACAATTATGTTTGGCCTTTACAAAATATAGACCCCATCTTAACTTTAACATGTTGGAATTTGGCTGCCGCTGACTGGATCACTTGTTGATAATAGCTTAAATTTACTTTATCAGGTCAACTACATATGTTAATTTATGTCATAAGTACTTGAATATGTTATTTTCATAATATTAACACTAATTTCAGTTCAAAACTATATAAAACCTTTCACAATTAACAGCTAAAGTGCGAATCGGACCTGATTCGCTATTCTGCAGAGAAGGCCTATGAGTGGGATCATAACTGTGGCTACGGACGGTACGGGAGTAGATTGCAAGTTACGGTTCAAAATGATGATTGAAGATTGAAGATGTTTGTTTACTTATTGCTCTCTGAAAATAATGAAAGTTCACGATATATTTGTAGGTTATTTTCAAAGAGTTAAATTTGACATGCTTTTCTCTGACTACTGTAGCATAGAGATTTAGGATAAATGACAGAATTCTGAAAAATATTTCAGTGTCGCTCTGGTGAATTACACAGAACATGTCAACGTTGTCGTACAGGTTGCAAATGTCCGTTCTAGGGGCAACTGTTATTTTGAATATAAAGTAGAACAGTTATGTCGCAAGCATAGATACAAGCACCTGATTCAGCACTGAGAATTTCAAGATCAAGAATGAAGATTAACAATTCTAATGGAATTCCATGGATTACACAGAAAATGTCAACATTGTCGTACAGGTTGCAAATGTCTGTTCTTGGGGCGACTGTTCTTTTGAATATAAAGTAGAACAGTTATGTTACAAACATAGATACAAGCACCTGATTCATCACAGAGAATTCCAAGATCAAGAATGAAGATTGCTGAATATTTTAAGATATTCATCATGTTTTATTTGTTATTTTGATTACCATTACTCTTTTTTTACTAAACATGCTAAATGTTGGGCAATGGTGTTATTTGAGGGTCCTCATGTTTAATTCGTATCTATTTGCGAAAGCAAGTTGTCCAGTTCCGCGATTTCCTCCTTCCTCCTTCGGTAGCAGATAACAAATGTTGCTCGGTGCGCTCATCCAGCTAGAGAACTAATCGCAGGTGTACAAGGGACATAATCATGCAACTACTAAAATTCCTCAGTTGGGCGGAGCCTAATTTAGTTTAAACATAGTTTATTGCATATAAGTACAATGGGCGGAGCCTAAGAAAGTAGTTCGGCAAAACTGTGACATTTATAAATCGATATTTCACGGGCGCATCTGGTATTTCACGGGTGTAAGATGGATTTCGATTTCACGGGTAAAACACGGTAATTCATGGATAGTCATGAAAGAAAAAACAATAATCTCAACTACATTTCGATAATTTCGAAACCTGCTACATTATTTCCAGACTATCTAGCCAGGTTTCGGCGACAAGCACTTTGTGGTATGAACGAGTAAAGCCTCTTTAAATCATACAAAATTTTACTCCGATATTAAATATCTAGAAGGTAGGACACTCGTCATCTGTTCAACCAACGGACGTGGGTTATTTACCTTCTGTCCGGCTCGCTAATTCAGTAATAGTAAAGCACACGAAGGCAACGAAGAAAACGAGAGCCTGACCCAAAGTACACTAGTGCCACGTCCGTTGGTTGAACAGATGGCGAGTGTCCTACCTTCTAGATATTTAATATCGGAGTAAAATTTGGTATGATTTAAGGAGGCTTTACTCGTTCAAACCACAAAGTGCCTGTCGCCGAAACCTGGCTAGATAGTCTGGAAATAATGTAGCAGGTTTCGAAATTATCGAAATGTAGTTGAGATTATTGTTTAAAATTCAAGCAGCTTTTTTAAAATAGTTCTAGAAAGCTGTTAAGAAACAAGCCATTTTTATAAAAAAAACAACATCATTATCAATATAATATATCAAAGACTATGTCAATTGTACCCATCTGACATAACGTATTTCCATGTATACCTCGTATATCACGCTATGTGGCTTTGAGTAAATAAACGTATTGTATTGTACTGATTGCGCCACAAGTTTAACTATGAAATTGCCCTGGTGCCAAATCCAAACAATATTTTTTTTAAATCTAGGATATAGTAACCTATAATTAGGCGATATCTAGTCCTAATTAGGAGATAATAATTCCTAAGTATGAGATATGTAAAATGGTATTCAAGATGGCCACCAAACATGCGAGAAATATCGCAAAACAATGGGCAACTATATGTACATTGTAAATAAACCTCATCACCTTGTTACATTATCTGGACGGGGGGTTACATATATTGTGATAGCCTAAATTCCATATATATATCCAAGATGGCTGCCAAATGTCAACACTTCTACACTGTATTCCATGCTTATCCTAAGACATTACATTTCAAGTAATTAACTGCAATCACAAATTAATGAACTAGTAGGCAACATAAATTAGGTTGATAGCGTTATTAAAACCAGCTTTCATATGAATATTTAATTATGATACTTTCATAAAATCAAGATGTCAGCCAAAATAAATATTCCACCAAGTATCAGTGTGTTGTCAGCCATCGTGAGTGTGTGTGTTTAATTTGTCTCTTCTGAAAATAAATGGTGTGTTATTGTATGGTTAATATCTGAATGTTGGTTTGCCAAAGCCAAAAAAGTGTGTGTATTTGACGCTCGACGCGCTGGTAAATAAGTCAATGCAATGTATGCTTCAATTTTGAATACAACCATGCATTTCCGAAACCATTTATATTTACATGCTTACCGTTTACGATGTTCTTAGTGAAGTTGTTATGCATGTGTGTTTGATTAATCTGCGATGGTATTAATATGAGTATGATGTATCAACTGTTTGCATCCAAATGTATAATTTATTATTTTAATTTCAAGGACATGGTGTACACGTCATATTGCTGTGCCAGTAGTTTAATGAATCTCGTTCATGTTACTAGTTTCAGAACGATATCTACATATAATGATCAACATACACCTCGTCGCAATGTCAATATTTGTTCCTGTGGATTATATAAACTATAAATAGTATATTAAAGGCGAACATGAAGCTGTAAGCACGGAAACGGACATCAATGTATGTACACTCTGAGACATAGCAATGTACGACTCAAAAACGAAATAAATACATACCATTTATTACGTTAACATTATAAGTGAGTGTTTGTTTATAGTGTCAACCGTATTGAAAGGGTCAGTAGTTGTGATTCATGCGGAACTCTTTGAATATCATAATTTCACAAATTGCTATATGTTTATAGATACCACTAATATTTAAATCAGGACATGGGAAAAAGATAATGTGAATAAACATGACGTTTTACCGTTTCACTATTCCATAAACAACATTATATTATGATTGCAATGATATATTACGTCCAAGTATATGCCAATGATAAACACTTCATATACTTTGTATATAAAACTGTAGCTACATGCCTAATACGTCAATAAAACTTATATTGTACATTTATTATTCCAAATCGAACAAATCTCGCGGTTATTAACACGTATGTTGTCAAACATCACAATGTTTGATTTTTGTATGTGGCTGACATACTGTCTGTTTCACGAAACCTGCCCAAATTGTACGGCCATATAAACAATGAAAACTCAATTATCCATTTCGATACCATTATATTGTATCACAATTTAAAAATGAGCCTTCTTTACATTTAGTCAAATGTGGTCAAGTATTCATTTAATTACGAAAAAATAAGTTATCTATGGGAATTTAACATGGGAGAAAAGAGGTTGAAACCCTGGAGAAGAAGTCGAAAAACGAAACATTTTGGAAATTGATTCTGAAACCTTGCGAGATGTCATGGAAATGATCTAACTAAGAAAGCAAAAGTTACATTTTAAATATCGGTCCACTATTTCTGAAATTAAAAACTAATCCCCATGTTAAATTCCCATAGACATCGTCGCTCTATGAAAATATATATGGGGATTTAACATGTGGAAATTGTTTCCTCGCTATAAAACCAATATTGGACCAAATTTTGTTAAAATTTAATATTATCGACAAAAATATTGTATTAATTCATATAAAAGCGTTCATAGAATCATTCCCTGTGATGGAAAATCATTAACAAAATAGGAAATCTCTAAAAGTAGATTATGGAGAAAACATATGTCACTGCTGACACGTACAACTTGTACAAATTGAAGTTTGCAGAACATGGAATGAACCCTGCATCGTCAATTACATATCAAGAGATTTTTAATAATAAGTACAATCATTTTTATCACAAACCTAAAGAGAATTGCTGTAACACATACATTTCATATAATGAATAGGAAAAGGCAAATGTGTTGACACGTGCTGAAACAGAAATACAACAACGTCATTCACAATCTCGGAAAGAAAAATAAACTTACAGACAGATAAACAGGACTGACTAGTCAGTCTTTACAACAACAGTCGACATCGATGTTAGTAAGATAGGACATGTATATAAAAACAACTGTCATGTTAGTGAGTTATACGTTGTTAACCCTTAGAATGCGGGAAACGAAATCGTCGTCTACTGTTGTTTCATATTTTGTCATCAAAACAAACATAGTGCGGCAGCACCTTATAATTATTTTCATTGGATACATGCATAAATTATAAACTATATGTGTATGTGTATAGACATTAACAATCAGACGTTATCAATTAATTCAGCATTGTAAGGCTTAATGTAGCAATACATAATGGCAATTATTACATTTAGGATGAAACCAGAAAATGGATCTTGTCTGATTTTGCAATTGAAATGTTTGCAACCAGCCATCAAACATGTTGTTCTATGCTCCGATTCAGCACAGAACAACACAGGAATCAGTATGCCGCAGCAGGTTTGCTACACATAGAGAAGACTTCAACACATATTGATAAAACAGAACAGAACAGTTCCTTGAGTCTAGTCACACATACATGAAATGTGATTCAATGCATTCTGCAATGGAACATGCGAAATGAAGCTCTTCAATTTTTATTCCACGTCACTGGGATACATTTAGTATGTGGAAAGCAGAAAAACATAGACATAGCTATTCCAATGCGGTTCAGCAGCGTATGACCTTTAGTCAGTTGCAACAAAAATCGGTTTTGGTGATCTTGTAGTACATACATGGTAATAAGGGGAACTGGGTGAAGCATAATGTCCTAAAGTTTCAAAAGACTACCGAAAATCACATTAATTTCAAATATAGCTATAGTGATGGCTTTAACACAATAGCTGTAACAAAACTGATAAAAGGGAACACTTTTCTTACCAATTAATTTATTTGAAATTATATGCTAGAGTTGTTATAATTCCCGTTTACACAAATTGCATGCATAGTTTTAATGTTATAGTGTTCTTTGGTGTGGTTACAATAAATGTAAAAGCTTTGAAGCAAATTGGTTTTTAAACATATTTCATTTGTATATAGTTTAAAAGTAAGGCATCAATCATAGTAGATACAGACTTATACAAATGGGATTGGATTGAAAGCAAGCTTATATAAATCCTCTCCCTAACGTGTGGCTTGGTATGACAGGCTGCAGGAACCAGGAAATAACAAACATTAGTACTGCCATTAGCATACAATGGGATTTTATTCTTGCTTTATGTTCCTAGTTTCTGAAGCAGATTGCAAACCTAATATATGTTCACTAATGCACTTATGAATAATTTAATGAAATATTTATCAGATTTTCACACATAGCCATTTGTAAATACCAGACTATTTGTCCGAAACTGATACACTTGATATCAAAAGACACTCGCCCAGTATACTTTTATATAAGCTTAGTCTCATTAGCATTTAATTCCAAAATATGGCATTTCATGTACGAGTCCTGCCGATATTTGGCCATTTTGGGCTGAATCCGTTGGCGAATATGCAATTGCATTTCTCTGATTGTGCACCTACATACCACATGCTATTAGAATTTAACGGATAAGACATTTTTCAAAATTCAAGATGGTATCCAAGATATCTGCCAAAACTAAATAAAACACCAATTTGACTCACAATAGTCTTACATATATAGGTATTGTCATCTCTTATTCAAGCACGTACTATACAAGTCTGATATTTCCGTTTATAATCCAATCATGTTATTTAAATGCTCTCCAAGATTGACACCACCATAATTTGGATATCCATGCATGATTACTGTCTGTTACACGTTTTGCTGCCGACGAACACTTTTTCGTTATTAATCAAAAAGTACTTACTTTTAAATATTTTTCAGATTTAATATGTTTAATAGCCAAAAGTTCGTCTGCAGAACAACGTGGAACAGACAGTCGTTTCCATTTAACTGCGCAGAGTGAATGAAATTAATAACTAATGTTGTAATATTTCTGTAATTTATGTACCACGTTGAGAAAACGTCAAATGTGTATTACACGGTCTAAATGTAATTCAGTATGGCTACCATAATATTACGGTAATCGATGTTGTACATGCATACTGAAACGATCTCGATGTACAGACGTCGCTGGTATACGTGATTAATTCTAGTCTTAGTTGTACCCCGCTCTATTAAATCAGTTCCGAACTAGAGTGTTATACACAGATTGCGCATCTGCCAACCATCCCTCACAGATCATCATTTCTGAAACAAAACTAGCGTTGAACCACAAATGCGTATGTGTGCATTATAACCCATACCGGCGAAATACTACCCCCAAATGAATCATTCTGCCAAATTATCGTAACATTCTGGAGTAGAAATATTGAGTGTACGTTACGTTCGGATAAGTAATATAAACATATTTCCTTTATTAAGTAATTTATTAATGTATCCTTATTTTAAGTTAGTATGTGCCTGTTATGGTAAGCCTACTTATGAGTGGCTGTGCAAGTAAATATAATTCATCATATTTCTATATTTGTAGAGTGGTATAATCTATAGTTCCACAGTCCACAGTTATCATGAATGCCACTTGCAGAACACATAGTTCCAGTACGGGAAAGAAATTACGTACTTTCACTAAGCAAGTAACTATATTTTGTTTTGTTCTCTCCATATGTGGATATACCTCGTTATGTCCTACTGTATGGTAATCATCGTGGATATCATTTGAAGATCACACGATCAAATGATAGAATGATGGGTTATACCATTAGTATATAAAATATACAAAATTACATTTGCGATATTGCACATAAATGTATATTTCAAATACACTTAATTAAAGGTACCTGTCCACATGTTATGTATAGGAATTAAATAAGTGTATAATTGTGTCACTATTCCACCAGTTCTAAACATTCCGAGTGCCCGCTATACAGATATAATAATTTAGTAATATTTATTTTTCTGATAGTGACTCGCGGAGGTATCAGGCTATTTTCATGTGCAGCAAATGAGGCATGATATTTATTAAGTATTTATAATTAAATGCGTCACGTGAAAAAAAAATCCGACAAATTATAAAATATGATCATTGCACATCAACAAAATAAATACTGAGAATAAAAAATAATCTCTTTTAACACTTTTAGGAAACACGGTTATCGCCCCGGATATCAGTGTGGAAATTTACGTCTGATTTAAAATGCATAATTATTCCGATCCATGTATGGGGTAATGGTGTAATTTTGCCAGAAAATGTCTCAGATGATGTCTTTGATATAAAGAACATGTTGTGCCTACTGAGTGGACATGCACCTTTAAGAGCAAATGTATATTTCAATATTTTTGGCAGACATATTGGATGCCTTATTTGCAAGGGTGTTACCAGCCAATTTTCGATCATACTATATTTGCGTCTTATAAGGAGTAGTAAGACGACTTAGCTATCAGGTGTATACAAATGTTTTTTCAAGATGGCCGCTTAAAGAATTGTTCATATTTAAAACAAAAAAAAGGTTAAATTCCATTTTACACTGCTGTGTAATAATTACATAAATCGTGCATTCCGATTTCCCTCCTGCATTCAACCACGTCACAAATGTTTTGCGTATTCTAAATTGAATCCAATATGGCTGCTGTGACATTAAGCATACTGGTGTTTGCAAACATCGTTTTTGTTATGGTACTGATCAGCTAATCCCAAAGGGTAGTAATCACTCGCTTTGTGCAGATACCTGATGTATTGAACTTCATCAGTTTATCTCCATTTCTGCCATCATTAGCAGACACGTGAAAGTGACTGCTGACATATGGCTTATGGGGTTTGCGACCAGTGTATATCCAGATCAGCTGATCAGGATCTGCACTGATCGCCGTCCCATCAATGAAACACCCGTCATACTTCAAAAAAAAATATAGATCATTATCGGGCTACAGCAGTATGGTATTTGATCAGGAGCTATTCTGGTCACAAATCCCATAAGCCCTATTTATTCAGTCACAGCCAGAGATGGAGGCGTTCCGTCGTCTTGAAGGTGTGAACATTTTAAGCTTCTTGAATCATCTCGGCTGTATCCTCAGGTTTTCATACTCGGTCATCGATGTTCTTGTATCTGTATCAACATAAAACATACAGAACGTATACAGGACACACTGCACACATTATCTACATGTTCATAGTATTGGCTTCACGTGATTTTAAACAAGACAACTAACTGTTGACTGTCCACTCAGCGACGTTGGCTAACAACGTCATTAAGACATACATGTAAATAAACGTTACCGTTTATATATTGGAGTTAAACTAATGTGAAAGTTAGCGACTGCAGAATTTAGTTTCTTAACCATTAACCATGTGAATAATAATGTATGTTTTGTTATAATTAGCCCAGATTCCTTGTATTTTCCCTAACCCAGGGAGTACATGACATGTGTATGTTTCATTCACCGGCACGCTAACTGGCTAAGAGTAAGTTATTTATCCGGCATGATTTGCATATCGAAAGAGCCTGATACAACCGTGCGTCACATATCAGTAAATTAAACTTTACTAAATGATTATATATGTATAGCGAGCACTGGTAATATTAAAACTGGTGGAATAGTTACACAAGTATACACTTATTTAATTCATATAAAGAAAATGTTGTGCCTAACAGATCGGACCACAACTTTGAACACACTTTTCTAAACCATCCTTGACGGCATAGGTGGGCAAAATAATGCAAATAAGAATGATGATGTTATTAATAATCAAATGAAGTTTCAATCCAAACAGACATACGGTAACAAAGACAGTATGTCAAACAATTTAACTCACATTAAAAAATAAATAACACACATATTATAACTCATTTGAACATTTGAACATGTGTTTATTTATGGCTTATGCTGACTAAGTGATAGTTATATATGTTTACTGCATTGTGATATGCGAGATATCTCACCATATATATTTGGAATATAGCCATATAGTGTGACTAGACCTCATACTGCCGGTGAGGCTGACCTCGGTATATATTGCTCTTTTAATCGAAAAAAATCTGCTGTGAGATACACCAGCATTGGGGTAGCTCAAATTGTGTGTCAATCAGCCTTCACTTGTCCCCGTGTCTGGTATCTTGATATGTCTCAAGTTTGTTGGCGAACATTAAGTAAATATACATCAGCATTATTTGGCACATTGGGCATATACATTGTATACATGTACAGTCATATACCAAGTGTAGCCATGGACTAACAAGAGCTTTTATATCATCACTCTAATTGAATATTACTGTACCGCACTGTAATGCTTGCATACCAATGTGTCAAGTATGCATGTTTTGTTTGCGTATAATAATTTAAATAATAATTAATAACACATAGCCATGTGATACGAGCCAATCCCTAATCCCTTGACGACAACTAAGGTAACACAAGTATTACCAGGTCACTCATATATGGAACAAGCGTATCCTGCGCTTTTTCGATCCGTACTTTTTCAGTCTCAGGTCACTCGTGCAATCGACATGACGGCCCTAGTTGTCTCACGACAAACGTTCCATAATCACAGGTCAATGACCATCAAAACACTAAACGATAAATAATTTCGTATGACGATTTTAATAAATTTATCAAATAAATTACTGTAATACACTAATGATAACATTTACTACCTATATTATAAATCAGTAATCTTTAACATTTACTGTATAATTTCTAAACTAGTGACGTCCATGATGCTTCGGTAATGTGCTTATTATATACTTTCGACCACACTACTGACTGTAAGCAACCGGTTACCTATATATTATACTACATATGAGAGTTGTGGTATAATGAGGAAGTGAACGTTGATTTTGATTTTAAAATTTAGGTTAGTGACACGCGTTTTTAGTGCAGTTTACACTCGAACTATTTGAGATTTGAGCTAATGTATTAGCAACTGTAAACTATATGCCGAAAACCCGCCACTCCAAGCAGCGGTTTCGACACGCTGTAACACGTTTTATAGGCGAGTAACGATTACGACTTCGCGTTGCTTTTTCTTTCAATGGTGTCGAATGCGAGCTTTTTGCCTTTCATAATTACATACTCTTCAGAACAAGGCGCATTTGAACTGTTTAGCTAATTGTTTAGAAAGGTGTTTAATGTATATACAAACAATAATTGACCATCCCAGACACGATAGAATCACCTGTGGTATATATTGTAAAAAAGGACAAAAAATTCAAATGAATCGACTGCGATTTAGATTTTAAAATCCGCCGCCATCTTGAATTTGCTCTTGTCACTGACCAATCAAAGGCAGCGATTAGGGGTTAAAGGTGAAAGCATACAGGCAATACGGCACTTCATGTCTATTAGGCTACTTCAGGTATATTAGGCTACTTCAGGTATATTAGGTTACATCAGTATAAACAACATTTATTCAACCCACTACATGGAGCAATATTTGCTGTATACACGAATTTATTATACAGGTTTATTGTACTACAACAACATAGTGTTCCATAAAGATATACAATTCGTTTTGGTGTTCAGTCCCATTGTCTCAACCCATTGGAACACAAAGCACACATTACCAGCACATTCATTATTGAATCAAGCATGGCTACAATAAATTTAAATAATCTGTCAATCATAATTTGATAAGGTCTTAACCTGTTATACTTTTACAACCATTTGGGATACATACCGCATATTAACACATATACCATTTGGAGGAGGTTTTGGATACTATTCTAGAGGTTTGCAATACTATTTATTCAACATCGATTGCTTTTTATACGGACGTTTGGAAAACGGGGCGTATTATGTCTTAGCCTTGGCAGGGCGGGCGGGCACATATTGTCCACGCAATCAGTATAGTTTTACTTGACGGAAACGAATTTGGTATACATATTTATCACGACAAATGGAAGAACAATATTGATTTTCAAAATAATTCGATGGCTTATTCCCCTTTGGCGGCCATTTTTAAACTTCGCACTCTGTATTCTTGTCCACGCAATAACGCGATTACTACCTGACGCATCATAACCACATTCTGCCTGCTTAACAGTTATTTGATAGTTTCCCTGTCAATAGTGACCGTTCTTGGTTTGTCTTGCGTTTGTGTCTCGGAGATGTTACGCCCGTTTTAAGCCACCACTGGTCGTGTTTCCTCACTGACGGTTCCAAGTCGGTAACCGTATCTTGTAGTGTGATTATATGAGACACGCCATGTGATTTGTACTTAATAACATGTACGCTTTTCCATGAAATTTATTTGCATAAACTGTGGTATTTTCTGTAAATGACGTTGGAAGATGACGAAATTTCCATAGCAAATGCGGTAATTCCGTATTTTCTAAGTTCCGTCAACTTTCGACGTCATTTACGGAAAATATTGTGACGACCGCGATTGAGGTAGCGTGTCGGGTCGTCTACATGGAATACCACACCGCCATAACAGATTAAATGTTTATAACACACAGTCAAGGGGAATGAAACATTACAGGGTGCAAGATGTACAAGTATACAGTTTAATGGACGTAAATATGCAACAACAATATGATAACAGGTACTATGACCTCATTCTAATCTATTCAGAGGGTATGTATTTATCTGTAGGCCTACTATACAATATTAACAATATATCAGACTGTTATTGCTTCACTGAATTAGTGGAAACTAAACTATTTTATCAATAATAATGTCAAACAATCAATGCCGAAAAGACCCAGATGCTGCACATTCGCAGTGATATAAATCAGAGGCACAAAATGCACAGAATCCGCAATTCTGGAATCAATTGGTTAACTTTAAACAATCCGACCTGTCAAAATCAATTCAGAAAATCCCCATAAAACTATAAATAATCTTCTATAAATGACAACAGACCTATTGAATGTAATGCAAGAAACTCCCTCTTTAAATTAAAACTAACTAATTCCCTCAGCATACCCAAATTACATCAAAACAATTGAATATTTTTTCTGTGAAACAAAACAGCTGATTCAACAATGGCCATTGTTTTCTCTACCATAGTAACTGCCAGTCATCAGGAAAAACTAAAACGTATACCGACGTCATATCGTGGATCATGTTAAAGTACAAACTATACATGTAAAATAGCATTATTATTATTATTATTATTATTACATAAATATATACATTGTATTAATTTATGTATTATTATTATTACATAAATTATACATTGTATTAATAGAGCGTCACATTACCCCTACCTTATAACATTTGCGTCCTCGCAAATCAATTATTATTCTATGCTATGTTCACTGCTGACTCTGAAGTAACTTTCATTGTTTCAGAACTCCTTTGAACACCTTCAGTGTATCATGATGTACTCGCTTAGTCGGCCCATCTCCACTTGTCCTAATTACATAGTCCAGTTGGTTTATTTTCTTCACAACAATCACTGGTCCTTCATATGGTGGTTTAATTTAACTCGACGGAATGGCCGTGCATTTTCGGTGTCTATTTCGTGTTTCACTAAAATTGTCATTCCAAGATCATTTTCATCTACAGAAAATGAAGATTGGTATTCTCGCAGTATTTCCGCCACTTGCATCTTCTCATTAATTGTTTTACCTTTACACGAGTGTTCAAATAAAGCTTGTAAGTCTTCTGGTATATTGTTCATACAATCTGTTTCATAGCTTCTTCTTGTCAGAACTTCTTTCTTATTATATCCTTTCTCTATGTGTGTACCATCAACAAACTTACTTCGTCTAACGCTTCCTTCATCCTCAGTCTCATTTGTTCGAATAAGATGTATAGAGTCTTCTGTTATATATGTTGCTATACCTATAACAGTATCCTGATTAACTGACTTACACACTTTGGATGGATTTAATATTCTCACTTTTGAGGTCACTGTTCGTTGTAGATCTGCTATGCTCCTTACTATCAATAACGAATGACTTTCAGTGAAGTTATGTGATGGCTCAATTATGACATCGCATATTTTTAGAGAGTCATCATTATCATGTCTATCTACAAACACATCTATAACCTGTTCTGACAATACTGGTATACTATAACTATTAGCTGCTCTCAAATTTCTCACCTTTCCAGATGTATTGTTTAAAAATGGTATTATTGTTCCTCCTGCATTTATTTTCTGCTCACTTAATAGTATATCCATTCCATCTAAAATATCCATCCCAAGTAACACATCATCTTCTATTTCTGCAACGGCTACTTCTTTTTCAATAACTATTGTCCCCACTTCAAATGACAGCTGAGCCTTCACATAGCTGTGTAGTGTTCCGCCTCATGCATGCTTCAATTCGACATTTCCATACAACACTGGCTGCTTATTTTTTATAATACTTTCAAACAATGCTTTTGACACACTGTTCGTCCTGCACCTGTATCAATGACAAATGTAGCTTCCCTGCCTTGCACCCTTCCTTTAATACAAATGTCTCTACACACTTCGTAGCTTCTTCTAACCGTTTTATCTCTAATTATTTATGTTGTCTCCGTTTTGCCCACGTTTGGTAAATAGTTCACTGGCTTATGTCCATCTAAGACATTCTTGTTATACCGTGTATTCATCTGCAATCTATTCGGACAGTCTCTTATAAAGTGATCTGGAGATTTGCAGTAAAAACACACTTTAACTTCTGTCTGTTGCCTATTTGCAAATGGTATATCTTGCAGATATCTTTGTGTATTTATTTGCTTTAATAACGTACTTAGTGTTTGCAAACATTTTTCTTGTCCTTTTTTCAATATTAGTATTTCTTCTTTCAAATTCTGCATCTCTGGCTTATCACAAACATCTTCCATCTTATTCTCTCGCATCTGTAGTTCACTAGAATGTTTTTCTACTGCCATTAACCTTTTCTTGTTTCGTACTGCTGGTAGTCTGTTAATTGTTGCTTCGACATCGCTATTGTCAGAATCTAATTCATCAGTATGACCACACGTATGTATTTGTCGGACAGATGTGTCAGATTTCAAATTATGTATATCATAGCTGCGTTTTGTCTCTTCAAAATTCACAACTTCGTACACTTCATCATCAATATTATCTGGGTCCTTGACGTATTCCACGTGGAAGCTCGTTTCATTATTCAGTAACCCATCAAGAAGTCTCCGCAGTAAGTCTTCATGTCTTGTAACCTTGTCTCTGTGTGGATGTGCCTTATCGTACAATCGCTTTAGATCAGCTGCAAATGCCTCTATTGTTTCACCAGGCTTCTGACATCGTCTGCTGAATTTTAGCCCAAATGTCTTTCTTGTCTCCACTGTCCTGAATCTAATGTGCAACTCATGGCATAACACTTCATAACTCTGTCTACTATTACTATTAAATTGTTCATACACAAATTCCGCTGCTTCTCCTCTTAACAATTGCAACAATTCATCCAATTTATCACTTGATGACCATTTCCGTCTTGTACATATTTCCTCAAATCTGTTGTACCACACGGTCCATTTCTCCTCACCAGAAAATGTAGGTATTTGCAATTGTCTATTATATTCACGCCTTTCACTTCTATTAAAATGCTCATAGTCGTTCTCTGAATGTGAGATTTCATATATACATGTAGTGTGGGTTCATAGCTGAAACATTGATCACTTCCGGATACAAGCATGAAATTTGGTGGAGTTGTAGAGAACAACAAACTTTATTTTTTCCGATGGGGAGCCATCGCAGATTTTACCCAGGTTGGCTAAAAATCCAAGATGGCCGCCAAAAATTTACATTTGTCACCATGTCTCAGTATTTCCCATGTAAACCACATTTAATAACTTTTATAAATATGGAATATAGTGTATGGACGCAGAAATGTACTACAATCATCTAACAAAGCTAATTTGGTAATTGCCTCATTTGCATAAAACCAAGATGGCCGCCAAATATCAGCATTTTTCATTTTTTATCTGTATTTGTCATCAAATAATAATTCAAATGATTTAAAAATCCAGAATTGAGTGTGGAGACACAAGAAGGTATTTGCACAACTTCAGCTATCAAATTGGATTAATCGTCCATTTGCATAAATCCAAAATGGCCGCCAAATAGCAAGTGTTTTGTCCTGTATATACCAGTATTTGCCTATAGATGATGTAATTATGTATTTTAATAAATACCTAATGTAGTGTTTGGACACAATCATGCATTCAGATAATTTTAATCACCAACGAATAATTTCATTGTTTTGGTAAATCCAAGATGGCCGCCAAATACCACTATCCAACTGTATATATAATTTTCTCACATAGGATACGTCATATCAGCTGAATGTATCCAATTAGTTCTCGCTCAAATTTAGAACAATATAGATAAGTCTCATCTTGGACACCCATGTACAAGTAATCAATGGTCTAAGCTATTCACAAAGGACAGTAAGCATGTTTTACATGTACCTGTGCAGACACAACTTTAAAACTGTGCATTTAACGTCATGTTCAGATTGCATGAACATATTATGCAACCAATCTACCTGCCTTGACAATTCACCAGTAACCATTGGAAATACTTCTAGGGTAAGGTAAGCAGAACAGAGCCGTCTCATTCTGCCGAATCACAGTTTCCTCCACACACACATAACGCATTGCATGTTAAGCCCGCCTGTGTGCACTTGCAGCGTCCTCTGCAGCCCTTCTTGCATGAGCAGTGAATCAGTTCATAGCATGATGATGTTGCATCCATCAGTGTGGTCCGTAGAGGCTCCCAGCCTGTTGAATGCTTCTTCCAACCCCAGTTGCCCGGATCGGGAAGTTCTGGCATGGCCACTAGTGCTTGTCCCCAGCAGTGAACAGCCTGGTAGATAACCCTTCTTGTGTGCAGCGTAAGTGCAGCCTGTGTTGGCGGAATGTTCTCCAGAGCTCGAGACCCCTTGGAAAACAGCTGTTGTCTTGCTGCATTTACCTTTTCTTCCTCAGATGCCCGGTCGAACATTACAACTACAAATCGCTCAACTAAGCACATACACTGGTCTGGGATGCGGTCCTGTGGTGGATTGTTGGACAAGTGGGCTAAGGCGTCTGTCATATCTGGAAGTACATTCCATGTATCCCATGCTGATCTTTTCCCTTTTCCAGCAAATTCTGACACTGTGTCGCACCCAGTAAATGCGTGGAACAATGGCAAAGCTATCAATCTTCTTGGTCCTAACGCATTGAAAATATCGTGCGTTGGTAGATACCTGAAAGATTTGGCTGTTCCAAAAGCTACCCAGAGCTCCGACAATTCTGGCATAAGTTTTCTGGCAGTTGCCACCGACAGAATCACAATATCTGTATCCACTGTTCGCACACTGATCTTCTTGTAGCCCTGTCCGACCTGATCAGCCACGTGAAGCATTATCCGTGAGTCAGCCTCCTCGTGGGAACATGGTGCTAACCCAGATGTATCTTCCCGGTCTGATGAGCAGAGAATATTTTGTCTACTTGTACAGTTCTTTGCCATCCACTGGATTTTCCATGTGACTTTGTCCTAAATAGTCGAATAACTCCGTCTTATTGTCATTCACGCGTAGAAAGCTTTGCCAATTTCCAGGCAATTTTGCCTTTGGTTCAACACGCTTTCTTATTCCTGTGCCTCTGTTGTCTCTTGTTCCTTCCTTCAAACTATCAGAAAGGTACACATCCCATACTATGTCAAGCCGTTGAATATCGTGTAATTGCGCATGTATGTAGGGCACAAATACTTGATCAGCATATTCCTTGAATGTTCTAGCAACACCCGGTTGTAGCATGTGAACGATGGCTGCTCCGTCAAGCACCTTAACATCAACGTGTGGTGTATCGGATTGTGATGTCACCAAACTGTCAAGACACTGGAGAATATCTGCCTTCTTGCCTGTACTGAGTTTTCCTGCCTGAGATAATGATGGTGGGCTTCCCTGATTCTCATGCTTGAACAAGTCTTCTAAATTGCCATCCCTAGACTGGCAAGCGATATAGAGACGTGAGAAGAGAACACAGTCACTCTTGAGAGCAGCAACCTGGGACTTTGCCTTAGAGACTTCTCTCACTGGTGGGCGACTAAACAATGCCAATTTGTTTCTTGTAATAGTATCTGATACGAGTTTACTTCTGTCATCCAATCTTTCCTTGACATACTCCTGGTATTGAGACTTACCAATGTCTTGAATGTGGCCGACAGCTTCGCTGACTTCTTCATGCATGATTTCTCGAGAATCCAGCACTAGCAGCTCTCCACTGTCCTCTTCAAATGGATTGCCTAGTCCATCAATTGCTGAAACCAGAGACTTTACATCATTTACAAAGGCTTTCTGAGTACTAGTCATTTGTTCACGGTGACGTGTTTCCATCACATGCTGTACAGGCTGACAACTAATCTCGAACACTTCAGTTATTCAGGACACTTCCGGCCCAGCTAGTGTCCAACGACGTAGAGCACTCGGGTTTTCTGTCAGTCCTACTGCTCCACCTTCTCCTTTTATGCTTGTATTCAGCTGTTCATGTGCCTGGTCGAGAGCTATAGCAGAAAACTTCATCGACGTCTTGCGGGCTACACAATTTCCATCAACAAACTGAGCATATACGCTGGGATGCTTGGCTGGCCATTCCCTCATATCTCGGACGTGAACTTGTAACCACAGGGAGTAATAGACGTAATCCAGGGCGAAGAACCATGGGATGAGTTTGCTCACAGTGTCTACATACAACGAGATATTCCCTTCACGCAGTGACCTCACAAGCTGTAGAACAGTTAGCTCCAATTTCATCGTAGTGGCACAGTAACATAATTGAAGTGTTCTTTCGACTGTACGTCACACCAGGTATTGAAGTCGATCGGCTCATCCTCGCCATCCATTGCTTTGTCATATGCCATGTGCTGCATGATATATAGAGCAACTGCTGTGACTTTTGCATTCTGCGTGTACGTTTGAGGCGAGAGGCACTTACGAAGGAGTCTCCTCTTCCTGTAGTGGCAATCTCTGCCTGGACAATTGCATCTGTCCATCCGCTATTGGACAGCCAGTTCCCCAGTGACTTCAACGCAGCCATGTCGATATGAAGTCCTCCAAACACTATGACATACTTCTCCTCGCCATGTGTATCAGGCCAATTCCACTGGATTTGCTTGGCTATGACGTATAGCGGTTGCCCCATTGTCAAATCTGGAGTCTGATCAGGGTTGAGATGTTCCACTGCCGCCTTAACAACATTCATTGAATGTAAGACTACAGCAACTGAACTTACATTCTCACACATCAGGGGCAACAGTGCAATTCTTGTAGTCTGTGAATGGCTATTGTCTGGAAGCTGTGATGCATGGTAAGCGGCCCACGACGCGCAGTCATCATTATTCAGTGAGTCCTTGGATACTAGGTATTTAGCGTTGTCAAGCCATGTATTGTTATCCTGGTCTATGTACACGTTTGAATCTGTGTCATTTGTGATCTGTATGCCTTCTACCAGTTGATGTACATCTGGATCCTTGGTTCGCAGAGCAGCTGGTGGTATATTGGTGTAATGCGTGGGCAGAGGAGAGACTGTGATTCGAGAAGATGGACTACTGTTCTCCTGAATAAGCACATGTTCCTGTCAGTACCAATACATTTTTCATTCGGGTGTTGCATTAGAGAAATTGCAGTCTCATGAAATGAATCGTGTGCGGTCGTGGAGCTTGGATTAATTGTTGTTGTTGTATCTATGTATGTATGTATGTATGTATGTCTGAAATCCTGCCGCTGATATTTCGGTGCACCCGGAGACAGCAAAAAAGACTGCTCCAGTATGTTTCCGAAAAATGGTCAAAAAATGTTAATTTTTTGGCGGCCATCTTGGATTTTTAGCCAACCTGGGCCAAATTTGAGATGGCTCCCCATCTGAAAAAATAAAGTTTGTTGTTCTCTACAACTCCACCAAATTGCATGCTTGTATCCGGAAGTGATCAATTCCTCTATAATATTGAGCTATGAGCCCGCACTAATGGGCTGCTCCGTCTTCTATCCATATGTGAGCTTCTCTGTCTCCTGTACATATCCGGACTTCTTTGCAGTCTCTCAGTAGTTTCATAACAGGTTACATTTTCGCTGTCACATCTATGAAACAGACCATTCTTATTACTGTCTCGGTGACTTCTACTATTCCAAGTGCTTTCAATCTTCTTCTGAACAACCTTCTCGAATGAGTTTACAACTAAAGCACCGATCTTGTCCTCGAGTGAACTCCAATTGTTTTCGTTATATTTCTCTTTGCAATGGTCTCCAACTGTCAAAGATTTCGATGCCCTTGTCTGTAACTCTTCGCTGCTTCGGTCGTCGCTCGATGTTCCATCACTCAGCATATTAATATCTTCTTCCAGTGTATCGATTAAACGTCTATAGTCCTGTAATTGTGGTTCACCCCGGGTTTGGGACCGTGTTATACGCCTGTCCGCCATTATATAACTAGGCTCTAGTAATAGTATTTATCAGTCTATTTAAGCCGCGTACAAATCCAAGAGCAAATTACATAAATACCATTACAGCATATACCACAAATTATTGTTACTGTTGTTGTTATTAAAAATAATTTGTCACTTAGCAATACAAGAAATTTAAATATAAAATAATTATAGTGGTATCCCACCGCTGCCACCAAATGTGACGACCGCGATTGAGGTAGCGTGTCGGGTCGTCTACATGGAATACCACACCGCCATAACAGAATAAATGTTTATAACACACAGTCAAAGGGAATGAAACATTACAGGGGGCAAGATGTACAAGTATACAGTTTAATGGACGTAAATATGCAACAACAATATGATAACAGGTACTATGATCTCATTCTAATCTATTCAGAGGGTATGTATTTATCTGTAGGCCTACTATACAATATTAACAATATATCAGACTGTTATTGCTTCACTGAATTAGTGGAAACTAAACTATTTTATCAATAATAATGTCAAACAATCAATGCCGAAAAGACCCAGATGCTGCACATTCGCAGTGATATAAATCAGAGGCACAAAATGCACAGAATCCGCAATTCTGGAATCAATTGGTTAACTTTAAACAATCCGACCTGTCAAAATCAATTCAGAAAATCCTCATAAAACTATAAATAATCTTCTATAAATGACAACAGACCTATTGAATGTAATGCAAGAAACTCCCTCTTTAATTTAAAACTAACTAATTCCCTCAGCATACGAAATTACATCAAAACAATTGAATACCTTTTCTGTAAAACAAAACAGCTGATTCAACAATGGCCATTGTTTTCTCTACCATAGTAACTGCCATGATATGGCGTCATCAGGAAAAACTAAAACGTATACCGACGTCATATCGTGGATCATGTTAAAGTACAAACTATACATGTAAAATAGCATTATTATTATTATTATTACATAAATATATACATTGTATTAATTTATGTATTATTATTATTACATAAATTATACATTGTATTAATAGAGCGTCACAATATGGTTAATTTTTTCAATCATTTTTATGCGATATCGCACATGTTGTTAGGTACACAATCACAGAAAAGGCCACCCTCCACATTTTTTTATTTGATGAACATCCATCAAATATTGCTTTTATTGCGAAACTACAATTTTCCTATGGAAATATAACATGGCGCAAAAAGGAACTGGGGTTCACTGAACTTCGTACGACCAAAATGTTCGTAAGTGCAAATTTTGGATCGCCTGCAAATTTCAATTGATGGATTTACAGATAGTGAGCATAACTTGCATATGCGGCCTATGCTCAATAAATGTAAATCCATCAATCCTTTTCAAAAACACACTGTTAATGTGAAATTTACAGACTATCATAATTTTGCACTTACAACAATTTAGTCGTACGAAGTTTAGTGAAACGGACCCCTGGAGCTTGATCAGGAGGTTAGTACTTCAGACAACCCATTCGGTGCACACTGACGTTACGCGCGTTCTTGCTACCAATACGTATTGGGAGCCATATAACAACGTTTCGAGCAAGCCGGTGAACATCATCTGTAATGAATCCTGACATCCGATATAGCATTTTAAAGGTCGTTATATCAGTAATAAAATGGTATATGTGTTACATGTAATGATGTGGAACACAGATTTATTTAGATATTTATTTAGATTATATTTACATCAAAGGATGACGATGTAGACGCCAAAAACGTCTATCCCGTCTAGCATCGGTAATATGTTGTTATTGCGGAAAATTATATATTTCGAAGACGGATCACGATCAGTGAGCTACTTACGGTAGCTGCCACCATTTTGCTGATTTACTATTTAGAAGAAGCTATACCAAGTTGTCACATTTTATCCGAGTGATGTACATGGCCAGCTAAAGTCACGTGCCCCGAACACAGTAGTGATATGTCACATAAAACGTTTAGTTGTGAATATGACGTTACGTTCATTGGTAGTAACACCGTGCGTAAAGTCACTACATACACAACGGATGTGGTACACGGTACGAATAATGACTTAGCCAACTTACCCTGCAGTGTTAATTCCTCGTAAGTCGAGGCGTTCTCGTCTCGTCGCGGCTCCAGTGATTCATACGGCCCTGCTCCGCTGAAACGGAATTCCGCAAATAGAAGTAACAGCAATGAATACCTTGCAGTGTGTTCGGGTTTATCTAACTAGAGCTTTGTCAGACAACATTTATATTATCCCATGTGTCATAATGTGAAAGCCAACAACAGCCAAAATAAATATTTCCGAGCACATGTTCAGTGTCTGCTGTCCCAATATAATTATCTAATCATGTTGTCCTGGCGTGTATGTATGTGACGTTGAAGGCGCGCCTGTGCGTTTGTCATTTCAATGGTCCACTGCGTTATCTTCCATTTATATAGGCTCGTCGGTCCCTGTAGGGTACAGTGTTCTCTTAGTATATTGCCTCTGTGTCAATCGAACCTTCAGACCAGGATAGTATCCGCCTATTCTGAGCAGGTGTTTCACTGTTCGCTATTCGGTCGGGGAAATACTTATTGTAGGTGTCCACACAGTCGGCTACTCGGGTGGTTATTATGGCGCATCATGATATATAGCAGTGAAGTGTGGATGTGACTTGAGATCCTGGGCTCATGATTGAATGTGTGACCAGTGTAGTGTTATGGCGATGCCTCCATGCAGTCTGACCAGGGTGTACACTATTACAGTCCGTGGAACGCCCGTAATTATTCTGATAATTATAGTTCCCTTATCAGGCTATCAATAGGGCGCTAGAAGATCAACATGTTGAATATACACACATGCCATAAGTCCTATGTCTCCAGTCACGGGGACAGATTACTAGACCCGATACTGACCGACCAGGAACCGCTTACTTATACTTACCTTCCTCCCCACGCATTACCAGACTGGGCTGTCTCTGAAATGGAAAAGTGTAGAACGAATATCTGGCTTAATCAATATATCGCTGATATTTACGTCCTTAGCTGTTTTTCATAGTTGCACTATTTCCCAATACAAGTATTATTTGAACATGACATTGTATGAGAATCGCATATGCTGTCAACGTTTATCAGGTAACGAGCTCCGTATTGACATAATGCGTACTGACTGATAACTTAATGTCGCAGCAGGCATTGAACTGATACGAATATCAGGGTTACAACGAATTGCAAACTGACGATTCCTCGGTCGAACGAGGCCACATGACGTTACTGAATGATGTCAGTTTAATGACACAACATAACCAAGTCAGTCTACTTCCCACCATTGCTCCTTCTGTAGCATAACACGTTTCTGATAAATAGAACACCATGCTTAGCCTAGTTTTATGTGATATCGAGTTTATCATACTAGACTAGAAAACGATAGGAATTCACCGGCGAGAGCGAGTTCCTACGGCTGAATATATATAAACTGGAAACCGTGTTCATAGAACACGGGAGCCACACCTACCGCTTTCAGGAAAAGATGCAAAAGTGCAACATTCCAAGTAGAATCGGAGGGCGATTACCTTTGCTCAGTGATACACCATAAAGAAGCTACATTTCAAGTACCAAATCGCCAATATGGTTTAAAGTTTCACGAGTTACACATTTCAATGTGAAAGTCCAAAAGTGGGCAGGTAATCCATCAGCCGGAGGTCGAATGAATAATCGAAACTATCTTTGCGTATTACGCATATTACGTATACGGAATATACATACCAATGGTGGAGCCTGCAGCGATTGCGGTTGAACGGTTTGACGAATTGAATTACAAGGCAAAATTGAACAAATTATAATTCTCAAAGGATGACATAATCCATTTGTGACCCGGATATGGATAGCTTGTCTGTGCTCGATATGGTTATTCGTTTTCAGTCAATATATAGTTGGCAAATGCAAAGCTCAGGTCGGTACCTGATACATGGGGGTTTCAACATACCAGAAACATTCAGCTCATCGTAAGTTGTGCTAGTCGTCACACGTGTGGGGGTCAACGACTCGTACGGTAAGATGGCGGCTTGGCTGAAACAGAATAAAGAATACGTGTGATATACGACATGTATATGTATATAGGATGTATGATATATTACATGTATATTGGATGTGTGGTATAATACATGTATTTAGAAATGTGATATAATACATGTATATAGGATGTGTGATATACTACTTGTATAGTGGATGTGTGATATATTCATGAATACTGGATGTGTGATATACTACATGTATATATGCTGTGTGGTATACTACATGTATATAGGATGTGTGGTATACTACATATATATAGGATGTGTGGTATACTACATGTATATAGGATGTGTGGTATACTACATGTATATAGGATGTGTGGTATACTATATGTATATATGCTGTGTGGTATACTACATGTATATAGGATGTGTGGTATACTACATGTATATAGGATGTGTGGTATACTACATGTATATAGGATGTGTGATATACTATATGTATATATGCTGTGTGGTATACTACATGTATATAGGATGTGTGGTATACTACATGTATATAGGATGTGTGGTATACTACATATATATAGGATGTGTGGTATACTACATGTATATAGGATGTGTGGTATACTACATGTATATAGGATGTGTGGTATACTATATGTATATATGATGTGTGGTATACTACATGTATATAGGATGTGTGGTATACTACATGTATATAGGATGTGTGGTATACTACATGTATATAGGATGTGTGGTATACTATATGTATATATGCTGTGTGGTATACTACATGTATATAGGATGTGTGGTATACTACATGTATATAGGATGTGTGGTATACTACATGTATATAGGATGTGTGGTATACTACATGTATATAGGCTGTGTGGTATACTATATGCATAAAGGATGCATTGTATACTTCATATAGGAGGTATGACGTACTATAAGTGTATAGGATGTGTGATATGATACATGCATCATTGATATATGATATAGTACATGTATATGCATAGTTGATGTGTGGTATACTACATGTATATAGCATGTACGATTTAGTAGATGTATATAGGGTGTGTGATATACTATATGTATATTGGATGTTTGATATACTACATGTACATTGGATGTGTGACACAGTTTTCAAATATTTGAAACAAACAAAACTATAATTAGTGGCAAGACGATATTGGTACCTCCATATCAGCCAGTGCATCCGCACAGTCTTATCAGGTACTGCCTTGTTCGCCATTCCATCATGGAAACCCCTGTTATGCTTCTAACAAGCAACTTATTTATCGTTATCAGGCTACATGTCTGTGCTATTTGATCAGGAGCTACACCGGTCACAAATCACATAAGCCTCATATCTCCAGTCATAGTCACATATTGGTGTACTTACCCTCCATGGTGTGCCGTGGACGCAGTCTGTACTCGAGACATTGCTGAAACACACGTAACATTTAGTTATGTATGTCGTTAGTATGGCACGTACATGTACGTGCATTTATCAGAGAACAAACTTTTTACTGGCCGAACGCGTACTTGTACTGACTGATAACATCTTGCATTGACCTGATACCAATATCCGGGTTACAACAAATATCAAACTTTAATTTCACAGTCACATGACGCTACACATCGACTCTATCGTTTGTCAGAGGTTGGTAAGCAACTTGAACACCTCTGTAGACAAAATAAAAGTTTGCATCTATATGCAAACCTGGGCACGAAAACGTCGTGCCTCACGGCAAACGACACACGTTGTGTGTCTATGGTCATTGTGTGAATTGACAGCTTGACACAAGGAACACCGGCTCAGTAAAGCGGTATTACGATGGCCGGATCCGTTTGCGCAACCGCGCAGTTTGATCATTGCATGTGTTGGTCGCCATTCAATCTATACCATTTCCTAGAAAAACTACATGTCACCAATGTAGCAGTTGCTGATGTTTTGCGATTAGCGGAATTATTACATGTATAACATAACACGCTAATTTGGATCATGGTGATTGATGATAAAGGTATACATATTCGCCTTACAAATGCTGCAATGTCCTTCTCCGTGCCAGTGGTGCGTATGTAATCACAAATCGTGTCAATGCCGTGGACAGATGTATAAACAAAGATGTATATACAGACGGCGGCAGAAATGTATAAACTATAATGTAGAACATTGTTGAAATACTTTAAATTAAAGCTTTCCTGTAGGCGAATAGTATTAGACATAGAATCGCCAACAATCGGAGAAAAATAAGCCAAAGCTGCATGTTTCAGTATAGGTCAGATATATCATTAGGAGGAACATATCAAAACTCCCCATGAATCCCACTGGAGCTTAATCCATAATTCAAGATGGCGTCCAAGATGGCCGCCATAAATTTATTAAACATATAAAGGTAACATTAATGAACAGATTCACACATATGGTGGCAGCATATCACTTAACAATGTATATATTCTTCAATAAGTATAAGTCGCTTAACCTTTCAAATATACAAGATGGTTGCCAAGAATGCCAACAAAATGTGTAAAAGTTACATTTTCTTCACAACATATATGAATTGATTTGTAATCGTCTTGGAGCTACATTCACTATTATTACAGCTTTAATACGTTTATATTTTAAATAATATGGCGTCCAAGATGGCAGCCGAAAATTGATTGAAAACTTTGTTCAATATGCATACAGAAGGGCGTAGTCCACATATTGAGCCCGTCTAGGCTGTTGCTAGTCCAAGGGCGTATTGATAGTCCCAATATATAGTATCCGGGTGTATTTATTTGGTTAGATATACATGTATAAGGTACTTAAAACGTTTAAGTCAAATGTCGTAAAACAGTTAACGCAATGTAATTTTATATTGACCGTGTGTAGGAAGGCCAAATGGATGATCTCTGGAATCATGAATGGATGGTAACAACAATAATTTGACGTTTCATGTTGACGCGACTTTGCGTTGCAAATCTACGTATAAGGTATTTAAAAAAAAACGGAAATTTTGTGAAAAATGTTATAACACAATCTGATTATGATTTGAGAGATATAAGTGGTGTACATTTAGTACAGTCTCTCCCATGGACGGACGGACATATGTCATCATAACCACTATGTCTTCTTTCCACGATGGGCTCGAAAAACAATTACTTTAGCATATGTCTACCTTCTGGAATCAATACACATTAACTATAAATTTGATAAAATAAAATATAAAGCATATGCAATACAGTATGTAAGATCCATCTAATTCAATCTAGCCTCCAATATGACTGACAAAACCTGCTAATTTGTATAATATATTGATCAGTAACAAACTTTGTATACTGTTTCAGAAGTATCTTCCTTTTACCGTAATTACATTTATATACGAGTGCCTTCCAGCCTATATGTGTATGCACCGATGCCTACTTTGAATTGAATATATGAAGTATTGTCAGATCTTATATTTTAAGATATATATATATTTGATAAATTATAATACATAACATATGCTTTCTTGTACGTGAGTGTTGAAGCTGTTTATCCCAGTTGTACGTGTAGTAATATTAGTGTACTCCGATTACGTTTAGGCCTATGTTCGGTGCCTAAAATGACCATAACTTTTAGCAGCCCGTTAAACACAATTAACCATATATCTATCTAGCATTCTAGCGGTCCAATAACATAATGTTACATAATGTTTATACTTACTTTATTCTTTCTTTGGTGTACCGTAAAGTAATACGTCATATGTATGCATACCAGAACGAGTTGAAACATGTCTCATATGATACATGTATACGGCATAGTATATTGCAAAAATAAATACCAGTATGAATCGAATCGATTAAATCATGGCTCTAGACAAGGGATATACATATCGATCATTTTATATGGTTTGTGGAAGATGGGCAGCATAATAATAAACTGTTCATTCGTGAGGTGATAGCAGCAGCTATATTATATTATCAGTTGGTAGTTTCATTTCCGCGGATAAACATGATTGATCGATCCAGTTTGAAATATCCATTTAACTTAAAATACTACACTCAGTATGACCATATCAAATCAACAATAAGTTAACGTAAATATACATGTACATGCACGATTCACATTTAAATTAGTGTGATATTCCATCATTTTTTGACACCTGCAGGGACTGGTATAACATATACATACCACCACCATATTATTCCCATGCATAATATTCATGTGACCATATAAAATGATCGATATGTATATCCCTTGTCTAGAGCGATGATTGAATCGATTCGATTCATACTGGGTTTTTTTTTCTTCCATTTATACTATGCCATATACATGTATCAGATGAGACATGTTTCAACTCGTTATGGTAAGCATAGATATGACGTATGACTTTACGGTACACCGAAGAGAAAATAAAGTAAGTATAAACATTATATAACATTAAACTCGTGTTTTTGGACCGCTACAGTGCAAGATAGATATATGATTAATTGTGTCCCAAAGTCAGAACTGAATATATGCATCAAGAAAATATATATTCAGCCCTCAACTTAGAATATCCGGACTTGTGCCAGGTCCCCAATGCATAAGAGTCACTTAGTCCCAGCGCCTAAACGTATTAGGAGTACACTAATCTTACTAGACGTACAATTGGGATAGCCGGCTTCAACAATCACGTACAAGAAAGCCAAATTGTAAGTGAGGGACAAATCAAGGATATCACGATTCTGGTAAGGATGACCCGCACCGCTAACCGCCCAGCCAACTGCCCACAGCTTGTCAGTTAGTGTACACATGTAAACCAAAGTAAACTACCCAACATTGCAGGTGGCGTCACAACTCTCAGTGAATTGCTTAAATGACCATCGTGATATTCATAATGAATCGTGTCAAACACTGAAACAAATCGAGGTGGATCAATTAAGCAAAATACATATACTTAGATTTGCGACGCAAAGTCGCGTCAACATGAAACGTCAACATGAGCAAACGGTTTTACGAAATTTGACTTAAAGTTTTAAGTACCATATACATGTATATCTAACCAAATAAATACACCCTGATACGATCATTACATATTGGGACTATCAATACACACTCGGACAAGCAACTGCTTAGGCGGGCTGAACATGTGGGCTGCGGCCTCCTGTATGCATATTGGACAACGTTTTCGAGTTTTGGCGGCCATCTTGGACGCCATATTATTTCAAATATAAAATTAATGAAGCTTTAATAATAGTGAATGTAACTATTTAATACTAGTGAATGTAACTCCAAGACAATTACAATCAATTCATATATGTTGTGAAGAAAATTTAACTTTTACATATTTTGTTGGCATTCTGGCTCCTTTGGGATTCGTGGGGACTTTTTTATATGTTTCTCCTAATGATATGCCGGACATATACTGAACAAATCAGCTTTTGCTTATTTTTGTCCGCTCTTTGGCGAGTTTATGTATAATACTATTCGCCTATAATGTCATTTCATTTTATTGGGATCATGTATGTGTTGGGAAATTAATTGTTGAACACCCCTCGTAAATTACCCCTTCAGCGATTTTGATAATATTTGGCCACAATGTGATAGTGCTTTGTTATGCATGCTACCCACATCCGACCGCCCAAGGTCAAGGTCATTGAGGACTTATGTTCACCTTCTTTGTAATAAGACAAATGTGTAAGGCAATATAATGTTAAAGTCCTTATTTCATTATCAAGGCTGCTACATGTAGTACGACCGCCCAAGGTCAAGGTCACCGAGGAATTTGTATTATTATCAAGGCTGACAGCGAGGGCACAAGCTTCGCTTAGCGCTGCCATTTATTGTTAAAGTGGTACCTATCTAAGTTCGACACCCTGCGAACGACGTCACATGACGTTACAGAACGACGTCAGACTAATCAGATACGTAACGTAAACAAGTCGGCTTTCTTGTCAACGAAAACTGTTGTAAATTTGATTATTGGCTTGCATAAAACGTTATCTGATAATAAAATCTAGTCTAGTGTCTTTCGATATCAATATAATGAGGATCGGCTCTCGGAAACGTTCCAGTCTTGCCTAGCCTGGTATTCTCTGTGAATTAGTATGATGTATGCAAGCATGTTCCCATGCATATTATACAGCATAGTGCGTGCTTGCTTCGTATACGTATACGTTATACGTCAAACACAAACAATAATGAGAAATGTGTCAATGGGACACGTATAATCCCACTGGCAGCATGCGTACATGGATGTTATTGATCGGCTGTCATAACTGTAGAGACAGTTCCTTTAATGTCAAATGGAAATTCAACATTTCCACTGAGTACTAGCCAACGGTAGTCAGTAAGTAGATGTGTAAGTCCGTTACTGCCCTAATCGAGGTGTTCACGTGTTTAAACAACCTACATGTGCCCTTGAAACACCGAGCCGCTTCGCTCTGTGTTCCATGGGCACATGTAGGTTGTTCAAACACATGAACACCTCGAATAGGGCAGTAACTATTACTTACCGGATTACGTCAGTGGAATTACGTGATGGATACAAGTCCGTGTTATTTTCATAAACAAACGCCATAATTGCTCATTATGTAGCCAAAAATATTACATGATAAGTAGGCCTAGCATACCATGCTAGTTACCTGATATATATCATACCATGCCAGTGTATTCTTATATCAAATATATCGGGCTCTGCTTCGAAACGGTAGGAATGCCCCTGCAAACCTCTGAATTCCAACGCGTTTCCTAGCCTGATTCTCTATAAAATGCGCAGACGAGTCGATGGGTGGGACATATAATTGGGTTACACCTTCTAAGCTGTTGCGGTGACATGAGCAACACTGATGTGAATTGCGCAACACATGTCCAAAGTCCTGAATAACCAGAAATAAACTACAGGGGGGATTTATAAATAAGCCCTGCTTAACTGTTACTACATAACTTCTAAACAAGTAGTGCCCTACATGATGCTTCTTAATATTATGATAATATACAAAACTTTGATCACCCTCGCTGCCAAAAGCCGCCCGTTGGTTAGTACACTTCATTTCAGAGCTGTTACTTGTCATTTCACATACCTGATACCAATATCCGGGTTACAACAAATTGAAAACTTAAATTTCATTGTCACATGACGTTACCGGATTACGTCAGTGGAATTACGTTGTGGATTAAAGTCCGCGTTATTTTCATAAAAAAAACATAATTACTTAGTAAGTAGCCAAAATGTTACCTGACAAATAGGCCTAGCATACCATGCTAGTTACCTGATAAGTAACATACCATGCTAGTGTATTTTGGTATCAAATATATCAGGCTCTCCTTGGAAACGGCAGGAATTCCTCTGCAAGCCTCTGAATTCCTACGCGTTTCCTATCCTGATAAAATTGATATCAAAAGTCACGAGCCTGGAATTCTCTATAAAATGCGCAGACTAGTCGATGGGTGGGACATATAGCTATGTTACACCTTCTAAGCTGTTGCATGCACATATTCGCCACTGATGTTACTTGCGTAACACATGTCCAGTGTCCTGATTAACCAGAAATAAACTACAGGGTGGATTTATAAATACGTCCTGCTTCTGTAATATTCTGATAATATACTAAACGTGCATCACCCTCGCTGCCAAAAGCCGCCCGTTGGCCAGTACACTACATATCAGAGCTGTTACTTGTCATCTCTAAAATCCAGGAATGATTTTGTATTTTAGGATTTTACAGAACTTTTCCAAATGCTCCATCTCTATATTTCTAACGTATACATCATATGCCGCATCTCAATGTATGTTTACCAATCTATGATCTGGGAAAGGATCCAAGACCTGCCCAAGCAATGCCAACTTTCAGTAGTATGTGGTGACGTCAGTTCATGAGTATTCAACATAGCTGTTAACTTTACTACGACCATACATTGGTGTCCAACACGTTTCCAGTTATATATATATAAACGTTTATCAACAAATGTATGCAGTCTTACTGACAGAAGCTTGCATGAGAACACATCCAATTTATATGCATGGGCATTATGTTACCAATTAGATGAACCATGCAGAGGTCTAATTCATGAGAAAACATTTATGATTTAGACATATAAGCCAGAGAAACAATATTATGTAACATATCAATTGTCGTTTGTACGATGTTCATATCGTTAAGAGTTCCGATACTTTACGATTATCGAACATTATCAACAATCACCGTTACATTATACATCTTGAGACTTTTGCACTCAATGACCCGTAAACATCACCACCTTGTCCCGCCTGATTTGATGGACGACACCGGATTCCTGCTAAGTATAATTTAACAGCACGTCATTCTAGCCGAAAATAATGTTTAAGCACACATACAGGTGTGTGGGTCATGGTGAATGATGTAATGTGGATGTCCTGGGCAATGATCATTAACAGGCAAACATTCGTGGAAGGAAATTGTTAATGAAAAATGTAGTTGCATAAAATTGCTACATCTGTTATGTCATGTATTGGGTTGTGGTGAATTAAGCAAAAAGGAAGTTATGATCAAGTGTCCTAGACATATCACAGGTAGTTGTTGAGAATCTGCCCAGTAATTCCATCCGACAAAAAATAGGCAAACGCCACGAACGAATTGTTTGTGGTGAGTGATACAAGTGGACGTTATGACAAATTGTATTCACTGTATATCAGCAAATATATAAACGAGTTGTTGAATAAAGATGTATGCATTAAACATAAGAATTAGCAAAAGTCCGAACCACAACATAGACGGCGCCAGAGTGGTGACAGTAGTTTTCGTATTCGAACAAAAACAATAGCTAAAATGATAGGTATATCGTTAGGTTATTTTTGATTAAGAAAATAAGCTGTACATATCCAGTCACCACATATTGACATACGGCTGAGAAAATGGACGGTACTACATGTATGCTGGTCGCACACAGTGTAAGTTTGTCTCATCCAGCGACATTCAGGGACCTCGTGGCTGTACATAATCTCGGCTGTTAGATGTGTGTTACCTACCATGTTGATCACGGGCCGCCATAGTGTTGTCATACGTATGATCGCTGAAATGAAAGGTAAATGTTCTATAAGTACCAAGCCTAAAATTATGCGAAACTCTTTTGAATCTGACAGGTATTAAATGTTTAAAATCAAATTTAATTATTTGCCATATTTAAATCATAAATTAAGACAACTATGTTTTATCAATACATATTGTAAGATTATAGCGGCATACGCCTAAGAAATATTGAAATATACTGTTATTTGTCCATTAAGTATAAAGTGCAAACCAGAAATTAAATCCGTTATATGTACACGTTGTTTTAGCGAGCATATGTGTTGTCGTTTGGAGAAAAGCCGTTGTTATTTAATGAAACATGGACATCGTCTACTGCACTCACCTGTACTTGTTCTTCTTCTTACCTGTGGAATTGACAATACGAAATGGATGTGTGATATAATATATATATATATAGGATGTATAAGTGACTACATGTATATGGGATGTGTGATATACTACATGTATATATGATTATGATATAATACATGTATATTGGATGTGTGATATACTACCTGTATATAGGATGTATTACATACTAAATGTATATAGGATGTATGATAATTGGGATACACTACACGTATATAGGAAGTGTGATATACTTCATGTATATTGTATGTGTGATATACTATATGTATATTGGATGTAGGATACACTACAGTATATAGGATGTGTGATAAACTACATGTATATTGGATGTTTGATATTATATGCATATAGGATGTATGATTGACTACATGTATATAGGATGTATGATTGACTACATGTATATATGATGTGTGATATACTGCATGTATAAATCAGGTGTGATATACTACATGTATATATGATGTTTGATATACTACATGTGTAAAGTATGTATGATATAGTGGATGTGTTATATACTACACATATAAATAAAGTGTAATACATTACATGTATCTCGTGTGTAGTATATGCACATACGATTTGTGATATCCTACACATATATGGGATGTGTGGTATACTACACGTATAAAGGATGTGTGATGTAATACGTGTATATAGGATATATGATATATTACATGTATAGCAGATGTGTGATATACTACATGTGTAGAGGATGTATGGTATGCTACATGTATACAGGAGGTATCAAACACTATATACTTTCTAAACAACAAGTGACGTCCATGATGCTTCGGCAATGTTCTGATAATTTGCTTAAATTTCACCATCCTTGTGGCCAAAAGCCATTCATTGCTTATTACACTACATTTCAGAAATGTTACTTCTCATCTCTCAAATCGAGGACTGATTTTGTATTTTAGTATTTTACAGCAGAAGTTGTACAATAACTCCGCCTCTGTACTTCTGACGTAGACATCATATGCCACATATCAACGTGTTTTTACCAATCTGTGATCTGGGCAAGGCTCCAAGACCTGCCCAAGCAATATCCACTTTCAATACATTGGTTTTAAGCACGTTTCCAGTTATATATATAAACGTTTATCAACAAATGTATCCAGTCTTACTGACATGTAAGACAGCCAATTGATATCCATTGACATTATGCTACCAATTAGATGAACCATCTTGTCGTTAATAATTCCGATACTTTCAAGATGGACGAAATTGATCAGCATACCACTATCACAGAATACATCTTGACACTTTTGCACTTAATGACGCGTACTCATGACCACCGTGTCCAGCTTGGTTTGTTTAAGGACACCGGGGTCCTGCTAAGCATGATTAAATACACTTCATTCTAACAGAATATATTTTTTAAGCACACATACAGGTGTGTGGGTCATGGTGAATGTTGACATGCCGATGTCCTGGGAAATGCTCACTAACAAGCTAACATTTATGGAATGAAATCGTTAATGAATGATTTAGTTGCATAGCAATGCTACACCTGTTATTTCATTAAATGGGCTGTGTTGAATGGTGCAAGAAGGAAGTTATGATCAAGTGTTCTTCACATATGACACGTAGTTGTTGAGTCACTTCTCAGTCAATCCAGCTGACAAAATATAGACAAATGACACGAACTACATGTAGTTGATTCTGGTGAATGATACACGCAGGACGTTTGGACAAAGCTAATACATATCACCAAATATATGTTGTTGAATATAAGATGTATGCATTGAACATGAGAATTAACAGAAGTTCGAACGACAACATGAACGACGCCAGAGTGGTGACAGTTATTCTCGTTTTCGAAAATAAATACTGGATAAACATTGATAGGTATATGGTTAGGTTATTTTTGATTAAGGAAATAAGGTGTATATGTCCAGTCATCACATATTGGCATACGGTTGAGACAATGGACGTTACTACATCTACCGTCAGCGTATGGACAGGCTATGCTTGTCGCACGCAGTGTAAGTTTGTCTCATCCAGTGACATCCAGGGACCTAGTGGATCTACTACATCATATCGGCTGTTACATGTCTGTCACCTACCATGTTGACCATGGACCTCCATAGTGTTGTCATACGTATGCTCGCTGAAATGAAAGGTAAATGTTCTATAATTACAAAGCCTAAAATGATGCAAAACGCTTTCGAATCTGACAGGTATTATAGTTTTAAAGTCGAATTTATTTATTTGTCATATTTAAATCATATATAAAGTAACATATGTTTTATCGACATATATAGTAGGACTATAGCGGCATACGCCCAAGAGATAGTGAATATACTGTTCTCCTTCCATAAATTATCGAGTGCAAACCCCGAAATTAAATCCGTGCAATGTACACGTTGTTTTACCGAGCGTCCTTTTAGTCGTTTGGAGAAAAGCCGCTGGTATTTAAGGAAACATTGACCAACATCGTTTACTGGACTCACCTGTACTTGTTCTTCTTCTTACCTGTGGAATTTACAATACAACAGCAATTAATGAGACGTGTTTAATGAGGCATATTTGATTTGTGATCAGTGTAACTTCTGGTAAAATAGCACACTCCTGTAGCTTTACAACGGTCTATGTTGCTTGTAAGAAGCATGCCAGATGTTTCACTGATGGAAGGACAAATACTGCGGTCCTGATCAAACCGTGCAGATGCGGACACCCCAGCCAAAACGATACTAACTCACATGGCTCCATGATAGAGTATCCGACATGTATATCATAACACATAAATATCATGGCTTCATGATGGAGTACCCCGCATGCAAAACGCATAACTCACAATGCTTCATGATGGAGTATCCTTTCCTGTGGAGGACAACGAGGCCGACAACGAGAGCGATGACAATCAGTGCTGCTACTGACCCTCCCACGGCTGGTCCTGTAGCCGCGCCTGTCCTCCCATGACGATCTATGGTGTAGCGTAGACTTGATATGTGGCAGTTACTGGAGAATTGGGGCGTATGGGGTTTGTAACCATTGTAGCGGAAATAGCGCACTCATGTAGCCTGGTAACGATCTATATTTATTGTTAGAAGCATTACGGATGCAGGCCCTGATCAGACTGCGCGGATGATTGGGGCTCACTGGTCACACAATCCACAAGTACCAGTTATCCAGTCACATCACATATCAAAATGAATACGTAGCAGTAAGATATCATTATAACAAGGTATTGAATTTGTAGCTGAGAATACTTCCCGCTCTACAAGCGTTTTTCTAACCGGGTGTGCCACATAGCGGCTTGGTATAAGAGCCGATTAGCACCCACAAGTCGTACAACAGCAATAACAACACCACCAACAATTATAACTCCATTCGCTCGATAGAGCAGGCGTGCTGTCCGATGCGGAATGCAGTGATGAAACAGATGAGGAACAACTAGTTTAAGTGTAGATTTGTATCGTGTTTCTGAAACATATGAGTCGCTTAAATAGATCGGGGATTATAATCCTGACACATCAGTAGCTTTTGAAATTTATTTTTCAGTATTATATACATGTACCTGTTTTGCAAGAGATGGTTACTAATTTCTATTATTTGTTTTCACTTAATTTCACTACTTTGCTCATTTCACAACACAATATAAAAATGTACCACACAGTTTACATTCTGGTACATGTATAGCTAATTATAGCAACTCAAATGTTCTACCCTGACAGTTTTTGATTGAAGGATAATGTACATTAATAAAACACATGTTTATTTTCAAAGTTCAGTAAATGACAAGAGTGTCGTAAGTCACAAAATACGCCCGTCGAATATGGGCCAGACAGCGAAGATGCAGAAATGTGAAGCTGTCACCAAGGCAAGAAACATTAATGAGAATTTGAAATTATATAGCATTATTTCTTCATCTCGTTGTGCTAAACATGTATACAAATTTAGGCAGAGATGTGTTAAGTAGAACTGATATAGAATTTGATGCAAACATGTAGAAAGGAACGGTTTCGGAGGAGTTGTGTACACAAACTATGTACCCTATATAGAATTGCATAGAAACATGTAGCACACTGTCTGTACCCGATATAGAATCGACTGAACGCTTTCAGCGGAGTGGTGTACACAAACTCTGTACCCTATATATAATTGTATAGAAAAATGTAGAAAAAGTGGCTAAGTTAAAAAGGTGATATTTTTGTTAAAAAATATTTTTTCGGCATAAAACACAAAGGTGCACATGTGCAAAATGTGTAGAAGACGTGTGTATAGTTTCAGATCGATCGACTGAACGATTTCGGAGGAGTTGTATACACGAACTATGCACTTTTTGTGTCTGCCGCCCGCCCGCGCGCAAGCCCCGCGGTAAAACATAATACGTACAATTTTTTAAAAACGGTCGCATAAAAACGGAGCGATATATTAATGTTATCTACGGTGCATGAAGTAAATTAACACATATTGCATATCTTAGACATCAACTGAAATGCAGTGCCATTGCCATGCAACATCTGCTACTCACCTAGTGCGCGGGTAGTGACGTTAAACACGGCGGTATACGGGCTGGGACCCTTGCTGTTGTAGGCGTGGATCCTAAAGAAGTAGAGCTGTCCAGGACTGAGCGAGTCCATCGATAGGAAGTGGCGATCTCCACTGGAACTTTTTCCCGTGTAAAGGCTGCTGCCATTCGTCCACGCCTCGCCGTCCGTTCTGTACTGTACAAGAAACGTCTGGCCCAGACCGCCGTGAAACCCCAGATTCCACGATACGTTCACACTCGTCGTGTCGACTTCTTCTATCATCGGGTCTTTAGGCGTCTCTGGTGCGCCTTTAGGAATAGTGGTGTGCGGGAAACAATGCAGACAAAGTTTGGCATTATAATATGGCAGCTGGAGAGTTTACATAGATCACAGTTTACCACCAGTTGGAGTCTGAAATTAAATGCCGCAAAACACAGGAAAGTGCTTTTCTGGACATCTAGATTTCAAAAAATAGGACACCCCCCCCCGTTCCCCAAATGCTGAATCCGCCCCTGTGGGCGATAATCCATGATCTGGTGTCAAATAAAACATCTAAATTCACTCTGCTCATCTACATATCATAAAACACCACATACAAATTACCTCCAGCTTTTACGGTTAGCTTAAGAGTTAGAAACTATAAGTCCAACATAGTGAGATAATTTATGACGTGGTTTGAATCACAATGAAGTGTCCACATCTACATACAATAGAGAAGCTACATATCAAGTATCAATATTCCAGCTTTTATGAGTTACAAGGCAATAATGTAAAATTATAAGTACAAAAGAGGAAGATAACCGATGATCCAGGGTCATTGACCTTGATCTTGGACACAGTGGGAGCATAGATGGGGGCGGGAAATGAATACATATGCCCATGAGTTTCATGCGAATCGGTCATACGGTATATAAGTTATAGCCGAATGGAAAACGTGACAGACAGATGAACAGGTGTACGTGTGAAGTTTCCAACTGAAAGGCTTATTTTGGCGCATGCTATGTCGGTACTATTACCAGTATTTGTGACAGCCCTTGGTCTGAACGAAACAATGCAAATTCAGATAGTATAAAACTACGTGCACATTACTTGCTACAGTGTATACCTTCAGACACAGTCTGCCGATATACGACCGTCGTCCCCACGGTATTGGTGATCTTCACGTGATAGGTGCCGAGTTCAGATTGACTGTTCAGTGTCAGGGTAACTGTAGCCGTGGTCCCCTGTCTTGTCACCACGCTGCCGTATACCGGCAGTTGTATATGTGACGTCTCAGTCGTCACCTCTCCGACTGACGACGCCTGTGTGACCGTGTTGACAACTCGGTGACAGGTCACGGTGCTGCCGGCGACATTGGAGAAATAGGTTACACTGAAGCTGGATGGCACGCCAAGCTGGATGGCCACTGGTCTTACCGGCTGGGCTGTCCGGATAATGACCGGCTGGTCTGAAACAGGGTGATTATAAACATGGTACAAGGCGGTAAACCAGGATTGTGGTTACATTATATTGGTAACAGGTACTTAAGAGGAATGGTGAGGGTGAACAAAAATAGTTGGCTCTTTTGTTACCGGGGAATTGAATTGGGTTATTGCCCATTATACAAGTCGTAAGATTATTACTGATTCTATTGCTTTTGGGAGTGGGCCGAGTGATTTGGATGTGGGGAGGACCTGGCATCAGATCAGGATTATTCTGATTTCAGGGCTGAATATATATATTTGTTTTTTATTGTAAATATTCAGTTCTGATTATGGGAGTTTTCCGCCATTTGTACATGTACAAACAAACAAACAAACTGTGTCTCAGATGAGGTTGGAAAGTGGGGTATAGAGTTATCAAAAACACATTTAACTGAATATTTGTATTGGTTTCCTGAATATATTTGTCCATGTGAATGATCCGAGAAGGTGAAAAAATATGATTTGTGTTTAACTATCAATAAGAAATGTGGCCTGTCGGCACACGAATTCCCCCAGTGGCAGATTGGAGAAACAGTGGCAAAGTTAATTAACCAAAGTGATAAGTGTTCACAATCACATTTATGAAGGTCACAAGGTAAAGGTCATATTAAGGGCAGTGTGGCTGTGTGGCATTTGTCCACAAGTATGATGTACTGAAATATTAAAGTGATCCATCAAGGAATATAGAAGTTATGACAGAAATGAGAAACTCCGGCAAACTTGTCAATATGTGAAAAAGTTCAAAGTTTTGAAGGTCAAAAAGGCAATGTCATATTAAGGGCAGCATTAATGTGTGACATTTGTCCACAAGTATGATGTATTGATATATTAAAGAATCCACCAAGAGATATAGAAGTTATGACAAAATTGAGAAACTCTGGCGAACTTCTTAATGTGAATTAACAGTTCAATGTTGTGAAGGTCAAATGGACAAGGTCATATTAAAGGCAGCATGGATGTGTGGAATTTGTCCACAAGTATGATGTATTGAAATATTGAAGTAATCTATCAAGGGATATAGAAGTTATGATATCATTGAGAAACTCTGGCGAACTTCTTAATGTTTGAAAAAGTTCAAAGTTTTGAAGGTCAAAAGATCAATGTCATATTAAAGGCAGCATGGATGTGTGGCATTTGTCCTCAAATATGATGTATTGAAATATTGATGTCATTTCGGCGGCCTATCAGGTTGCCATCTTCATTCCCGGATTAATCTCCAGTGGGATTCAAGGGGAGTTTTGCTATGTTGTTATTAATGATATTTTGGTCATTACTTTTTTCGGATCTCAACCCTAATACTCACCTACTGGGCTTCGCCGGGGTTGGAAAATCGTGGATTTGTCACAGGGCGGTAGAGGACCAGTAAATCAAGGTGTATGTGAAAATTCAAGCAGATTAGAGCAAGTGAACATAGATTATAAGACATTTACCTGAACGTTAAGGTTTCGGGATGGACATATGTACGGACGATCTACAGACGCCGGTTACACTATATGCCCCCCCCCCCCTCACCATTCGGTTGAGGGGGCATAATAAAGTATTTGAAGAGTTTCGCGCGGGTTTGTTTTTGTGTCGCATCTGCAGCAAAGCAGTAGTTAGTGGTAATTGTCAAGTCGAATTGGGGGTGAACCTTGTAGTAGGGTACTACTAACGTACTTTGATTGATTGTGTTAACTGATGATGTGGTTAGTCGAAAACTGAATGATGATTGACACAACGTCAGCATTCATTTTCGAATTACTGACAATCTACCAAAATCAATAATAAAACGTTGGTAGTACCACACTGTAAGTTTCACCAAAATTTCCCCTCCCATCTACTTGACAATACAATAATTCCGCCACGGAAGCGGTGTCGCACCTGCCGAGGCATTTGACCGTAACATGATCATAAGCATGTGCTAAAGTAAGCATCACAAAAACAGTCAGAAACGTGCATGTTTAAAATACAAAAAAAAGGTCAAGGTTGAAGAAACCACAACCATGTTAAGGTCAAAATGGTCAAGGTAATATTGATAATATTCAGATAATATTGTTAATACAATTAAGTCATGTGAGATAAAAAGCAGCATCAAGACAGACCATGCACTTGTAAAACTGGATATAAATATTAATAACCAACCAAGAGGACCGGGATACTTGAAACTCAACAATTCTGTACTTTTGGACAACGAATATAATATTATTATAAATAACAGCATTTCCGAAATTGCAGAAGTCAATAAAGAGGCTAACCCTAATATTTTGTGGGAATACATTAAAGGAACAATAAGAAACGAATCAATAAAATATTGTGCCAGGCGAAACAGAAAAAAATAAATTAGAATAGGTTAAGTTACAAGAAAAAGTCGATGAAATGGTTAAAGCAACTGTACATACTCCAGAAGCAATAGATGAATTAAATAACCATAAAAGACGATTAGAAGACATATATCAAAAACGGGCAGAGGGTTTTATTTTTCGATCAAA
The DNA here is from genome assembly GCA_029237695.1 of Conchocele bisecta. Taxonomy (NCBI): domain Eukaryota; kingdom Metazoa; phylum Mollusca; class Bivalvia; order Lucinida; family Thyasiridae; genus Conchocele; species Conchocele bisecta. The sequence goes on from CM055270.1 coordinate 100,753,314, forward strand.
AGTAAATTGGGTGGAAGGAGAGGAAACAAATAAAAATTATTTGCAGATCTGGAAAAACGAAAATTCGAAAGAAAAATGATGTCAGAATTAAATGTAAATGGACAAAATATAACTGATAAACAGCACATTTTAGAACAACAGAAACGCTTTTATCAAAATCTGCATAAGAAAAAAGAATGTATATAATCAGACATAAATTTATTTCCAGATGAATATAACAATAAATCGTTATTCAAACACGTCTTATTTGGAATTGATAAATCACTGAACTACTTTCGGCCACGGAGATAATCAATATATACCACTACCACGTATGGGAACTATTTTCAATAGTTTATATAATTTTAATCTATCTCCTGTGATATATATATAATGATACATTACATTATGTTATGTTATGGGTACTAATACATGTTGTTTCAATAGCGTATCGCTGTAAAGGTATCGTTGTAGACGGAGTTGCAATTAATTTAATAATTATTACGTTAAAATGTTTGCGTAATACTGATAGTACTTATGTACAAATGTAATCATCGTAAATGGTACAATAGTCGTGAGGTTAAGGTCGCCGACTTTTATGATTGAAAGGGTCGGGGGTTCAAACCTCGACTTGGTATATTTTGTTTTCCATTCATTTTGTTATTTTAATAATTGTTTACTGTCCCAAAATATATTTATTTGGCTGTCAGAATTAATATTGCATTAAATTGTGGCTCTTTTAGAATAAGCTAACTTTTCGTAGAGCAAACAAACATTTTTTTTTGTGAATTTGAAATAATTAATGTCCTCCATCTGATAATACCACTGTTCGAACAGCGCCTGTGGCTATCACGACCAGAATTCACTGGCCGCAAACACAGTACTTAGCCATCGGCGTCTATTTATTAAATTTATATTTTTTTATTTGATTTGAATTCCGCGTCTGCGCTGAATTTTGTGTCAACACATTTACGGAAAATATTGGTGATTTTCTAAACTAATATCGGCGAAATCCGGCGATATATTTTGTGTCAATTTTCAACACCATTTACGGAAAATATTAATGATTTTTTAAAACAATATCGGCAAAACTAAATACGGTGATAGAATTTTTGTCAACTTTTCAACACATTTTTACGTACAGTATTATCGGCGAAGGTGTACTAAACAACTTAAAATATGTCTCACGCTTTTAACAATCCGGCCTCCGAAAATCGATTTTTTTAAATAACCAGCCGTCTAATAGATCTGCGTATAATCGAGAGTGTATTGCATCTGACACCGAGGTGTGGGAACACATCAAAACCACGCGTCAGTTTCAAAACATTTCCTAAGGGTCAAAACAGCTGTGTGATGTCATCAGATCAACAAATCGTCACACTGCTACACGTTATCGATGTTTTTTCACACAAAGCCACACGTGTATTTATAATTAGATGTTCGGGTACTTATTACCATGATTAGCACACTGTCTCACGAAGCGGGGGCTACTCAGGGAATGGGATCACGTGGTCTATTGTTTACACTGGATTAATGGCGGCCCCCATGAGGTCTCGGGAACATCTTATTGTTCATCAATACGACTGTGGTTTCTTGCTTTTAATGATGACCATGTTCCGACCGTTAACACTTATTTAGCAGCATTACCTATGTAGTTAGTCTGAACGTTCTGCAGAGATATTTGAATCGGACGGAATCAAACGTTCTTTAAACTTGGTCCAGTTCATATGCACAAGTCAAAATATGAACTGAAAATGGCGCTTTGTGTGACAGAAAGCCGTACGCGGACGAATAACAAATATGTTTTGTTATAAATATCACATATAGCGAAACAGCGATAGCATCTATTGTTTTAATAATATGCACACATATTGTAATTAATGTTTAATAGCAATACACTTATGAATAATATACTATAATAGTGTTTATACTCCAGCACTATGTTTTAAGGCTGTGTGATTTGACTCAAAATAAGCTGGATCAGTTAATACTTATATTCATATGCTTCATGAGAACATCAACACATTTAAAATATACAAATATTACTTAAAGGAGTACCGATATGATACATTTGAATAATACAAATATTGAAAATACACATTACAATCGCTTACAACATAATTTATTGATCGAAAATAGTCAGTGCATCGTGGCCTATTTGACCGAATTCTACCCCACTAGACCCCCTGTTTACATAGGTAACTGGGGTGTAGAGGGGTACGCTCGCTAATACAATGTTTGCGTAATATGAATGAAGAAGAACAAATAAAAATGTGAAGGAGTATTATCTGAATCTGAATGCTTTAATGCATTAAAGGAGTGAATAATAACAAAAGTCCTGGTTCAGATGGAATAACTACTGAATTCTACAAATTGTTTTGGAACGACATCAAAACATATCTAGTTAAGTCTCTAAAGTATTCACTCGAAATTGGTGAATCAACAACCCTACCAAAACAAAGCATAATCAATTGAATTCCCAAAGAAGGTAAAGACAGTACCAATCTCGCAAATTGGAGGCCAACATGTTTACTCAACATTGATTTAAAAATTGCTACAAATGCTATTGCTAATCGAATAAAGGGTGTATTGAACAAGCTAATAGATTCCTATCAAACTGGCTTTATTAAAGTCAGATATATTGGAGAAAACATAAGATTATTATTTGAAACTATTGACCATGTTAATGAAAAAGATATTCCAGGGTTGTTATTTTTTGCTGATTTTGAAAAAGCCTTTGATAGTGTTAGTCATGAATATATTATGAAACTTTTAAGATTCTTAAATTTTGGTCCCAGTCTAATAAAATGGGTTGAAGTATTTTATCATAACATATCTAGTTGTGTAACAAATAACGGATATGTTACAGATTTTTTCGGTTTAGGTAGGGGCGTAAGACAAGGCTGTCCTTTGTCACCATATTTGTTTATTATAGCAATAGAAATACCATCACATACTGTCCGAAATAATAACGTGATAAAAGGAATAATAATAAATCAAGAAGAAATAAAAAACACAATGTTCGCAGACGATGCCACTTTTTGCTTAGATGGATGAAAATAATCGTTAGAAACACTAATGTCTACCATTGATAATTTTGGACATATTTCAGGCTTGCAATTAAACTATTCAAAATCGATACTTTTTAAGACATGTTCTTTAAAACAACACTACACTCGCTTTCTGTGAAGACAAACACTTCCTATGGACTGCCGACATAGCAAAAACACCAGGTATAAACTGTTGTAATGAAAAAAAATAGAATACATAATATAAACTTCTTACCAAAAGTAAATTAATTTAAACAATGTTTCGACAGATAGAAACGTAGAAAACTGACAACTATGGGTAAAATAACTGTTCTCAAAAGCTTTGCATTTGCAAAATTAATATTTCCATTCACGGTGTTAGATACTCCTGGAGATGATGTTATAAAACAAATTACACGCATGATGTTTGACTTTCTATGGGATTCCAAACAAGATAAAATCAGCAGAAAAGTAATTACGTCTTACAAATGATGCAAACATTGGGCAATGGAAATTAGTGTATACTCATTGTTTACATAAATTTGGTGGTACAAATATATTTGAAGAAAACTTCCACGAATTCGATGCAAACATATTAATACAAAATGCTGTTTTATCAAATATACTTGAAGCATGGGGCCATGTGGAACAATTCTAAATAAAAAAAGTAATGGCTATACATTTTATTACAAACATTGGAATGAACGGGGAATAAAATACATATAACATATTTACGATTATCGAACCAAAACCTTTTATGACTTTACATTACGCAAACATTGTATTAGCGAGCATACCTCACTATACCCCCAGTTACCTATGTAAACAGGGGTCAGATGAGGTGCCCGCGCAATAGGTAATGCGGTCAAATAGGTCACGATGCAGTGACTATTTTCGATCAATAACTTATGTTGTAAGCGATTGTAATGTTTATTTTCAATATTTATATTATTAAAATGTATCATATCGATACCCCTTTAAGTAATATTTCTATATTTTAAATGTATTGATGTTCTCATGAAGCGCATGAATATAAGTATTAATTAATCCAGCTTATATTGAGGCAAATCACACAGCCTTAAAACATAGTGCTGGAGTACAAACCATAGTATCTTATATTAGTCATAAGTATATCACTATTAAACATTAATTACAATATGTATGCATATTATTAAAACAGTAGATGCTACCGCTGTTTCGCTATATGTGATATTTATAACAAAATATTTTTTTTATTCGTCCGCGTACGGATTTCTGTCACACAAAGCGCCATTTTCAGTTCATATTTTGACCTGTGTATATGAACAGGACTACTTTTAAACAACGCTCGATTCCGTCCAATTAAAATTTCTCTTCAGAATGTTCAGACTAACTACATAAATAATGCTGCTAAATAAATGTTAACGGCTGGCATATGGTCATCACTAAAAGGAAGAAACCACAGTCGTATTATTTAAAAATAAGATTTACCCGAGATCTCATGGGGGCCGCCATTAATCAAGTGTAAACAATAGACCGTGTGATTCCCTGAGTAGCCGCTGCTTAGTGAAACGGTGTGCTAATCATGATATTATTTTCCCCAATAATTGGAAACGGTTTGAATTTCTCGGTAAAAACTACGAAAGTCATACAAAATAACGATGTATATTTAACATTGGATACGCGTAAACGGTATTACTCTCTCATCGGATCGTCAGTTGTCGTCGATAACGATTTAAAGTACGGTCTTAATTTATTGTCAACTTTCAACGCCATTTACAGAATATATAGCTGATTTTGGAAATAAATAACGGCAAATTACGATGTCGTCTGCTCTGAAAGATCTGTCAACTTGCGGACGTAATTTAAGGAAATCGATTATATTTTAAGGCTACATCTGTGACTAATTACGAATTTATGTATGGTCTTTGGCACCCGACACATTACACAGATCTAGTTGTAAATACACGTCGCTTTGTGTGGGGAAAAACATCGATAATGCGTAGTTGTGTGTGACGAGGTGTTGATCTGATGACACCACACAGCTGTGACCCTTAGGCAATGTTTTTAAATTGACGTGTCGTTTTGATGTGTGCCGCAACACCTCACTGTCGGAGACAACATGACAATTAACGCTATACTCTCGATTATACACAGATCTATTAGACGGCTGGTTATTTAAAATATAGAGTAGTTCAGTACACCTTCGCCGATATTGTTTTTAGAAAATCAGTAATATTTTCCGTAAATGGTGTTGAAAATTGACAAAATATATAGCCGCATTTCGTATTCGTTTAGAAAATCACCAATATTTTCTGTAAATGGTGTTGACACAAAATGCAGCGTTCACGCGGAATTCAAATAAAATAAAAAATAATAATTTAATAAATAGACGCCGATGGCTACTGTGTTTGCGGCCAGTGAATTCTGGTCGTGATAGCCACATGCGCATTTCGACCAGTGTTCTGAGCAGATGGAGGACAATAATTATTTCAAATTCATAAAAAAATGTTTGCTGTCCGAAAATTAATTAATTGTGACAGCCAAAAAAATAGATTTTGGGACAGTGAAACATTATATGATATAGACAGTACCTCAAACTTAAAAAAACAGTAATAAACTGTCTGTGTATATATTACTTAAAGACAGACACTTTTAAAGACAGGTATTTTTATTAAAATAATAAAATTGTGAAAATATTAAAATCACAAAAATAATATACTGTACATGTATAAGGAGAAAAAAAAATGTACCACGTCGAGGTTTGAACCCCCGACCCTTTCGGGATCGGTAATTAAGTCATTGAAATCGGCGACATTAACCTCACGACTATTGCGCCATTTACGACAATCACAGTTATACAGAAGTGCTATCAGTATTACGCCACCATTTGAACGTAATAATTACACCGTTACAGTGATACGCTATTGAAACAACATGTATTAGTACCCATAACATAAGAAAGTAATGTATCATTATATATCACAGGAGATAGATTAAAACTATATATACTAATCATAAACAGAACAATCCGCTTGGCTCGTATGAAAATAGTTCGCGTGATATTGATTTTCTCCCTTGCCGAAAGTAGTTCAGTGATTTATTAATTCCAAATAAGACGTGTTTGCGTAATGACAAATAAAAAACAATTATATAATAATATATATAAAATATTTTAAACTTATATCCAGTATACCACATTCTTGGCATGCACGACTAAAGAATGAGACAATAAATATCCAAAATATTCATACGTCACCCCTTTTAAGAAAAGTGCAATCTTCCAAACAATGTAATAAAATGTTATATACAATTTTCCTTATTAAAATTGATTATGTTTTTTTCAAAGCTCAGACTAAATGGAATGCAGAGTTTTTAGAAACATATATTAATTGGAAAATTGTAAATACACAGTATTTTAGAAGCACTATATGTTCAAACATTGGAATTTGCAGTATTGATACAAATTATTGCCACTAACGATTATTTATATAAATGCGGAATTGTAAATTATAATGTATGTTTTTTTATGCAGTATGGCATCAGAAACAAACAAGCACTTATTTTGGGAGTGCCAAGCAAGTCAGCAATTTTGGTCTCTGCGAAGCACGTTTTTACATGATAATTTTACATTGGAGTGGCAATCAATAAGCTTAGGGCAGTATTAAACAGAAAATAAATTCATGAACTTTTGTATTATACTAGGACATTGCTTTAATTATGGATGTAAATTAAGAATACTGAACCGACTTTCCCAGCTTTTAATAACTATTTAAAAAAAGATAAAGATCTTGAACATCAAATAGCAGTAAATAGAAACAAAGCTGAAATACACAATAGAAAATGGAATGGTTTAACGCTAGACTAACTTATTTTCTTCTAGCATTATTTCCCTTAAAATATTATTACAACACAAAAATAATGCAATCATATGATCATGCTGCTCGTACTTATCGTACTTATATAATTAAACTCTTTTATTTTTTTATGGGTGTATTTTTTTATTTATTTTTTTACTTACTCTATTTATTGTTTCTCTCTATTTTTAATGGATAACATTTGTTTTATTTTCTTTGTCACAAATGTGTGCAGTTGCTCAGTATAGATTGTGTCTAATTTTGTGCAGTATACATACCTGTACTATTGATTGCACAGGTAAGTTGTACCCAGGTGCATTTTACATTTATGTGAATAGTTCACTGGGCATGCATGTGTGGTCAATGCTTAGAGAGATGTGATTGTAGGAAGACCGATTAGTGGAGAACGTTGGCAAATTGTATTCCAGTATATGTGAGCTAGATCTGTGGATTCCAGACACTGTAAGTTAGTTTACCCCATATTTAACCAAGGTGGAGTTTGTGAATTGTAATGCAATTTTAGCCATTAAAGATGGCGTGGAATTTGGTTAATTATCTTCAAACCACACTGGTAATTAGTGATAATGACCACTTAATTGCAGGTGGCTTATGTTGTTGGGGCGATTCCTGGGTGTCCATACTCTGGGAGATTTTTTTACATTCCACGGGCATTGCCATTCCTGAGCAGCATATGGCGGGTCGACTGACATTTCCATAGATGGAAATAACCGAGATTGACATGAGGCGATGTAATTTGTGTGCATGAGAGATATTGTATTCTTTGGGAGTGAACTGATGTGAACATTGATGAGAAAGATTAACATTACTGGGGTGTTATCACCATTATTCGAAAGACGTAATTGACAGATTGTCGGTGGAGTGAACACGTGTGAATCTTAGTCACATATTGTCCTTAGTGGACATCTTTGTGTGACAACTTGGGGGTATGCAATCCTGAGTGGAATTTTTCGTGGCAACTTAGTGACATATTATCCATATTGGATATCTTCGTGGAATATTTGTGATATTATGTCCTTATTGGACATCGGTACGATAAACTTAGTGGTATATTAATGACATCTCGGTGACATACTTAGTGGACACGTGTAACATCTTTGTGGTATATTATTCTTAGTGGACATCGTTGTGACATCATAGTACATGTGGTATGCTGTCCACCATGACACCAGTGTGACACCTTAGTGTACAATTTTGAATGTTAGGATTCTCAGTTCATATTATTTAATCTCGTGCACATACCATGTGGGTGAATATTTGTTGTGCATCTATGCAAATTTGTGTATTCAGTCACAACCTAGGACTCATGCATTCACAGGGAAACTTAGCTATGTGGAACTTTTAGAAGATACTGTCTATTGTGTTTTGCTGGATAAATAGTGCCATAGTTATCATTGACTGATTAAAAATGTGTAAATTGACTTTGACTATTTGTCTATGCCTATGTACAGCCACACCAGATCTATATTAAAAGAACCTGTCTCTCAATTGTGTGATTTCAGTTACACAGTTGTGTGACATTCTTTATAAATGTTTTTCAAACATATACATATACAAACAGGTAATAACATGGGTAATATATATATTTACTTAGTAATGTAGAAATATGGAATGGAATGCAATTATGCACATGCATGTTACTAGTAATAATTATGTCTTGTTTGTACATGTTTTTGTGTGAAAAAACAATATATAAAAAAAAATAAAAAAAAATGGTCAAGGTCATGTTAATGGAGACATGAGTGTGTTTCAAATGCTTACATGCATCAAATGTCCAATTGAAGCAATCAATCAAGTGATATTAATGTTATATCATGATGAAGTATGAAGGTAAAACAGGTCATGTTAATGATGGCATGAGTGTGTTGCCAATGCTCATTCATGTATGTAGTAAGTGTCCAAATATTAAAGCAATCTGTCCAGTAATATTAAAGTTATACCGCGATGATGAAGCTTGCACATATATTTTTACATTTCTGACAAAGACGACGCGGACGACGCGGACGACGACACAGCCGAAAATGACGGAAAAGCGGCGACAAAAGTCGCGACTTTTGAAGCAGGCGCGACAAAAACAGAATCGCTGAAAGGAATTACGACACGGATAGCGGTTTTACCAGGATATGTCGAAATTCGGCCAAGTGAAATTAGGCCTGGAATTTCCTCAACTTGCTGTTTACGACATCGAATGGTATTCAAATACGATAATTAGCCGACAAACGCATGTGCCCTTGACCTTGGGCGGTCAGACGTGGATCGCATTCAAAACAAAGCACCATCCGTAGACTCACATTGTGGCCAAATATTATCAAAATTAGTGATAATGAATATATGGATGATGACTAATAATATTACGAAGGTTCAAGCAAATTATTACAAAGGTTCAAGCAACTCTGACTTACGGTTACAGAGATAGTAGGTATGTAAAATGTTTAAAGAAAATTTGGACAAAAGCTTTAACGCAAACTTCTCAGTCATTTGACATTTACCTTGGTGCACAGGGGCCGCATTAGTGGGACACATAATGAATATATGGATGCTGACCAATAAGCATACGAAGTTTCAAGCAAATCTGACTGACGTTTACAAATATATTAGGTATGTGAAAAGTTTAACTCACATTTTGACAAAAATTAATCGCAAACTTCATTTGACATTGACCTTGTGCACATGGGCTGCATGAGTTGGATATAACATGCTTATATGGATGATGACTAATATGCATAGAAAGTTTCAAGTCAATGTGACTTAGGACTGCAGAGATATAAGTAATTTAAAAACTTTAACGCATATTTTGGACATATTGCCGGAATCACGGACGTACGCACGAACGGACGCACGGACAACCGGACGTCATTGTAATCACTATGTCCCGCTTTCCGCAAGCGAGCTCGACAATTTACCTGAGCGGGACGGACGGGACGACGTACGGAAACTGATAACACTATATGTCTCCCTCACCATTCGGTGGCGGGGGCATAACAATTACACATTCTACATAGCTTTCAGCTTGTAAGGTTTACTATTTTTGCAAAATTGTTAGAGATTATACATGACTAGGGGTAAAAGAAAATGTTGTGCATCTACCATAAAGAAGCTACATACCAAGTTTCAAGTCTCTATAAACATTGTTCGAGTTACCAGGTTTGTGACGGACGTACATGAAGGGACGTAACGGACGGACAAGGTAACGCAGTCCCCTTCCAGTATCGTGGTGGGGTATACACATATTATTGACTTGAAGCACACGGCACACTGTCAATTTACAGACGTACATTGGTCGGTCCTATAAACAGGTTACAGGACATGGACAATCAAAGGTAGCTTCCTCTAGCACTACTTCCGGGACATCCTTGACGCTAGAATCAGACTTTGAGATGGCTGTTTTCTACACTAGCAAATCTACTCACACACATCATGGACACGAGGATCAGACTGTGAGATGACAGTTTTCCACACGAGCAACACTACTCACACACATCCTGGACACGAGGATCAGACTGAGACGACTGTTTTCTACACCAGCAACACTACTGACACTCATCCTGGACTCGAGGAGTATACTGTGAGATGACTGTTTTCTACACTAGCAACACTACTCACACACATCCTTGACACGAAGATCAGACTATGAGACGACTGTTTTCTACACCAGCAACACTACTCACACACATCCTTGTTGAGGTTTTCTACTAGCAACACTACTCACAAACAAGGATCAGACTGTGAGGCGACTGTTTTCTACACTAGCAACACTACTCACACACATCCTGGACACGAGGATCAAACTGTGATTGAACTATTTTCGATATCAGCGACACTACTCACACACATCCTTGACACGAGGATCAGACTGTGAGACGACTGTTTTCTACACCAGCAACACTACTAACACACATCCTTGACACGAGGATCAGCCTGTGAGACGACTGTTTTCCACACCAGCAACACTACTCACACACATCCTGGACACGAGGATCAGTCTGAGAGGGGACTATTTTCTACACTAGCAACACTACTGACACACATCATGGACACGAGGTTTTCTACTAGCAACACTACTCACAAACATCCTTGACACGAGGATCAGACTGTGAGACGACTGTTTTCTACACTAGCAACACTACTCACACACATCCTGGACGCGAGTATCAGACTGTGAGATGACTGTTTTCTACACACACATCCTGGACACGAGGATCAAACTGTGAGGGGACTATTTTCGACATCAGCTACACTACTCACACACATCCTTGACACGAGGATCAGATCGTGAGAGGACTGTTTTCTATACCAGCAACACTACTCACACATATCCTTGACGCGAGGATCCGATTGTGAGATGACTGTTTTCTACACTAGCAACAATACTCACATTCGATGGTGATGGCGGATGTAGACCCCTCCTGGTAGTGATCGTTATTGGGTACGGCGTTACTGGCCCGACATGTGTATACGCCCGAGTCCTGGTACGTGAGATTGGTCAGTGGGAGAGTCTGCCCGACCGACAGGCCCGCCTGGGATATATCTGTACCATCCGACCATGTATGGACCCAGCTGTTGTAGTGGTACACATGCGGGACTCCGGCCGGGGAACACGGGATGGTAATCTGTCCACCTTTCACTGGACTGCCTTGAACTGTTGCCGTTACGTCTGGTGGGTCTGAAGGTGGCAACATGACCATCTATATACGTATGACGTATGTTTAATGATAAACATCATTATATAATTGTAATGTGAGGAGAAATTGAATGTGAGGAGATATAAGAGAAATTGAATGTAATATAGTATGACATGTATAATTATCTACAATTACCTTGTACACGATGGCGAATAAAATAATGTCCATGGATATGTTGGCAAAGTTATCAGGAGAATAGTATACACCGTGAAGGAAGTGCATTAAATACTTGAGAATAGACAAGATTATTCTAGAAAATCTGGATCAATAAAATGGTGTAATTATATGCCTCCACTATTGAGTCTACCAAACATTATTTGTGGGGCTTTTATCAATTAGCAAAAAAAACATTAATAGCATACCATAGACATACACGATACCTATATAAAACATACTGTAGCATAGAAAACATGGGGGATTCCCAATAAGAATTATCTCTGTATAATTATGTATACAAACTTGTCTAATTTTAAAACAGAGATATCAAAAAATGTGACATCACAACTCTCAAAATGGTAGCTGCGGCAACGATACTGGCACGCAACGTCAGTACTGTCTGACATCATCTTGTTGCCTTGATGTATGACGTGACCTCACACCGGTGAGTACATGGCGATCACCAGACCACATATTTTAGACATGGATGCCAGTAACATTCAACAGAGATTCTACTTTCACAAGTTGCAATAAACACATTTTATATATTTTTTGTTCTGTTCAAACCATGGATTGAAATACTAATTGTTTATTTGATATAATTTTTATATTTTCTTATTTCTAAGCTGTATTGGGACTTGACTTGTCAAGCAGCTCCTTTAAAACTTATGAAGTGAATATTGATGGCAATCATAGGACAATAATTTCACTAGCCATCATTACACAACTGCTACATGGATTGAATACTTAATAATATATAATACTCACAACGGACAATCAGCGTCACCGATGCCATGTTACTGGTGTCACCAGCAGGTGGCTCTATATTGTTTGTGGCGACACATTTGTAGACCCCGGCGTCCTCCCGCCGGGCAGAGATTATTGCGCGGGTCCTGGTGTAACGGTTATCCCCAGATCGCGGCGATAGCTGTTCTGTGTGGAATGCCTGGCTATTGTGGTACCACGCTATGGTTCCCGCGGGTTTACTGTGGATGGAGCACTGTAGTGTGACGTCAGTTCCCGTGCCTTCCGTTACCGGCCCAGGTGACCACGGTGATAAGGTGACCTCGGTGGCGGGATGGACTACACGAGAATACAAGGACATGCTCGTTAGGATGTACAGACAGGACGGGAGGTACATGCAGAGATGTGCATATCAACCAGAATCTCGTCTGGCCTTATTTTCTTCATGGTCAGTGTAGAGCCAGAACAGCCTCTGCATCGTCAGTCTGATCAGGGTCTCCGGTGTCTACCACTAGATCAGAGACACATACGTAATGTTTGGGGTAAACAATGGTGGGTGATTACTGTCAGGCTGTGTCGATGTACACGATGATCATTATCTAGACGAGTCAGACATTACAGAAGCTCAGAGTTGTCATATCGTTGCTCAATTGGCTCAACATGCAGATCAGTATTAAAAGGAAACCTGTCAGTGGCACGCATCAAACAAGTTATGCCAGAGGTGTGGGTGTCGTAGGACAGCACACGTTTCCCACACATATATATATGTAGATGGATGCAGACACATCCGGAAAATATCATACAGAGGGGCAAACTCCAAGCTAAATACACATCGGGAAAATCTCATACAGAGGTGAAAACTGCAAGCTAACTATACATCGGGAAAATCTCATACAGAGGGGCAAACTCCAAGATAAATACACATTGGGAAAATCTCATACTGAGGGGCAAACTCCAAGCTAAATACACATCGGGAAAATCTCATACAGAGGTGAAAACTGCAAGCTAACTATACATCGGGAAAATCTCAAACAGAGGGGCAAACTCCAAGATAAATACACATTGGGAAAATCTCATACTGAGGGGCAAACTCCAAGCTAAATACACATCGGGAAAATCTCATACAGAGGGGAAAACTCCAAGCTAACTATACATCGTGAAAATCTCATACTGAGGGGCAAACTCCAAGCTAAATACACATTAAGAAAATCTCATACAGAGGGGGAAAACTCCAAGCTAAATACACATCGAGAAATTCTCATACAGAGGTGAAAACTGCAAGCTAACTGTACATCGGGAAATTCTCATACTGAGGGGCAAACTCCAAGCTAACTATACACAAGCAAAATACACATTGGGAAAATCTCATACTGAGGGGCAAACTCCAAGCTAAATACACATTGAGAAAATATCATACAGAGGGGCAAACTCCAAGCTAAATACACATCAGGAAAATCTCATACAGAGGGGCAAACTCCAAGCTAAATACACATTGGGAATAATCTCATAAAGAGGGGCAAACTCCAAGCTGAATACACATGCGCAAATATCTCATACAGAGGGCAAACTCCAAGCTGAATACACATGGGAATATCTCATAAAGGGGAAGGGGGCTGCACAAACCACAAACCACACACAAACCCAAAACAAACCAACCAAAACCACCCCCAGCCCCACCCGGGGCCAACCAACACCAACCAAACCCCAACAACCCCACACCCCCCGAAACCCACACCACACCAATAACACAAACAAAACCAACAAACCCCACACGGGTCCAAACAAAAATCAACCCCCCACCAACCCAACCACCCCACACAAAACCAACCGCAAAACAAACATTGGGTGCCAAAAGCCAAACTCCAAGCTGTACACATTGGGAATATCTCATAAAGAGGTGGGGGCAAACTCCAAGCTGAATACACATTGGGAATATCTCATAAAGCAAACTCCCCAAGCTAATACACATTGGGAATATCTCAAAATAAAGTGCGGCAAACTCCAAGCCTAAATACACATGCGAATTATTCTAAGAAGGCAACTCCAAGGCTAAATACACTTTGGGGAATATCTCAAAGAGGGCAAACTCCAAGCTAAATACACATTAAGCCGGGAATATCTCATAAAGAGGGGCAAACTCCAAGCTAAATACACATTGGGAATATCTCATAAAGAGGGGCAAACTCCAAGCTAAAATACACATGGGAATATCTCTTAAAAAGAGGGGCATAAAACTCCAAGCTAAATACACATTGCGAATATATCATAAAGAGGGGCAAACTCCAAGCTAAATACACATTGGGAATATTCTCTAAAGAGGGGCAAACTCCAAGCTTGGGAATAAACCCACTTTGGGGAAATATCTCTAAAAGGGAAAGAGGGGCAAACTCCCAAGGGGCAAATACACAAATTGGGCGGGGAAATTAATCATAATGAGGGGAAACTCCCAAGCTGACATTGGGATTAAATAATATATTGCAAGCCAAACTCCCAAGCTGATACACATTGGGAATCATAAGAGGGCAATCTAAATTGGGCTGGGGAAGACACCAATTGGGAATAATCTCAAATAAAGAGGGGCACTCAGGGCCTGGGTAAAATTACACATTGGGGAATATCGGGTCTATAAAGAGGGGCAAACTCCAAGCTGAATACCATGGGAATATCTCATAAAGAGGGGAATCCTCCAGGGGCTGCAATACACATTGGGAATATCCTAGAGGGGCCAAAAATAAAAAAAAAAACAAACTGAAATACACCAATTGAAATATCTCAAATAAAGAGGGGCACCAAGCTTGAATACACATTGGGAATATCTCATAAAGAGGGGCCAAAACTCCCAGCCTTATGCAAACATTGGGAATATCCTATTAAAGAGCAAACTCCAAGCTAAATTCACATTGGGAATATCTCATAAAGAGGGGCAAACTCCAAGCTGAAATACACATTGGGGAATATCTCTTAAGAGGGGCAAACTCCAAGCTAAAATACATTGGGAATATCATAAAAGAAAGGGGCAAACTCCAAGGGCTTAAATACACAAATTGGCGAATATCTAAAAAGGGGCAAACTTCCAGCTAATACACATTAGGGAATATCTCATAAAAGAGGGCCGGGGCTCAACCTCAAAGGGCTGAATACACAATTGAATATCTCAATAAAGAGGGGCAAACTCCAAGCTAAATACCATTGGAATATCTCATAAATGAGGGTCAAACTCCAAGCTGAATACACAATGGGAATATTAATAAAGAGGGGCACTCAAGCTTGAATTACACAATTGGAATATCTCATAAAGAGGGGCAAACTCCAAGCTGAAATAACATCTTGGGAAATATTCATTAAAAGAGGGGCAAACTCCAAGCTATACAAATTGGGAATTATCTCATAAAGAGGGCAAACTCCAAAGCTGAATACACATTGGGTTAAATATCTCAATAAAGAGGGGCAAACTCCAAGGGCTGAATACACAAATTGGGGGAATTATCTAATAAAGGGGAGGGGCAAAACACCAAGCTGAATACACATTGGGAATTTATCATTAAAGAGGGGCCAAAACACCAAGCGGGAATACAACAATGGGAGAATCTAAAATTATAAAAAGAGGGGCAAACTCCAAGCTAATACACATTGGGAATATCTCATAAAGAGGGCAAACTCCAAGCAAATACACATTGGGAATATCTCACCTTAAAGAGGGAAAACTCCAAGCTAAATACAAATGGGAATATCATACAAAGAGGGGCAAACTCCAAGCTGAATACACATTGGGAATATCTCATAAAAGAAAGCAATACTCCAGCTGAAATACACATTGGAATCCTAATAAAGAGCAAACTCCAATGCGGAAATACACATTGCGGGAATATCTCATAAAGAGGGGCAAACTCCAAGTATTAACAAATTGAATATCTCATAGGGGTTGGGTGGGGCTAAAAATCTCCAAGGGGGCTGAAAATACAACATGAATATCTATAAAGAGGGGCAAACTTCCAAGTAAATACACATTGGGGAATATCTCATAAAGAGGGGCAAACTCCAAGCTGAATACACATTAAGGGAATCATCTCATAAATATAAAAGAAATTGCAAACTCCTAAGCTAAAATACACAATTGGGAATAAATCTTCAAATAAAGGGAAAAAGGAGGGCAACTCCAAGCTGAATACACATTGGGAATAATCTCTTATGAGCAAAATCCAGCAAATAACAAACCCATTGGGAATATCCTCATAAAGAGGGCAAAACTCCAAGCTGAATACAAACTATTGGGCGAATTAATATCTCATAAAGAGCGAATACTCCAAGCTTGAATACAACATTGGGATATCTCTTAAGGGTAGCAAACCCAGGGGCTTAAATTACACATTGGGGGAAAAATCGGGGCTAAAGAAGGGGAAACTCCAAGCTTAACTACACATTGGGAATATCTCATAAAGAGGGGCGAAACTCAAGGGGAATAAAATACACAATTGCGAATATCTCAAATAAAGAGCTAAACTCCAAGCTGAATTTCACATTGGAAACTAATATCATAGGGAAGGGGCACTACAGGTGAAATAACACATTGGGAATATCTATAAAGAGGGGCAATAAAACTCAAAGGGCCGAATAACAATGCGAATATCTCAATAAAGGGAGGGGGCCATCCAAGCTAAATAAACAAATTGTTAATATCATAAAGAGGGGCACTCCAAAGCTAAAATAAACCAACATTGGGGAATTAATCTCTAAAGAAAGGGCAAAATTCCAAGCTGAAATACACATTGGGAATATCTCATATAAAGAGGGGCAATCTCAAGGGCTGAAATTCACATTTGCGGGAATAAATCTCAATACAAAGAGGGGAAACTCCAAGCTGAATACACATTGCGAATATCTCAAATAAGAGGGCAATACTCCAAAGCTGAATAACATTGGGAATATCTCATAAAGAGGGGGCAAAATCCAAGCTGAATCCACATTGGGAATATCTCATAAAGAGGGGCAAACTTCCCAAGCTAAATACAATTTGGGAATATCTCATAAAGAGGGGCAAACTCCAAGCTGAATACACATTGGGAATATCTCATAAAGAGGGTGGGCACAAACTCCAAGCTGAAATACACATTGGGGAATATCCTTCATTAAAAAGAGGGGCAAACTCCAAGCTAAATACACATTTGGGAATATCTCATAAAGAAGGGGCAAACTCCAAGCTAAATACACAATTAATTCTCATAAACCATGAGCAAACTCCCAAGCTAAATACAATTTGGGAATATCTCATAAAGAGGGCCAAACTCACAAGCTGGGGAATAAAAACACATGCGAATATCTCATAAAAGAGGGGCAAACTCCAAGCTGGGGAATACATTGGGAAAATCTCTAAATAAAGGGGAAAGGGGCCAACTTCAATGCTAAAATACACATTGGGAATAATCTCATAAAGAGGGGCCAAACTCAAGGTATACAAACCAAATTGCGAATATTCAAATAGGGGAGGGGCTAAACTCCAAGCTATAAACTCAATGCGAATATCTTCATTAAAGAGGGGCAAAAACTCCAAGCTGAATACACATTTGGGATCCATAAAAAAGAAAGGGCGAAACTCCAAGCTTGAATATTCACATTGGGTAATATCTCATAAAGGGGGCAAACTACAAGCCAAATACAAATGAATATCTCAATAAAGGGGAGGGTTGCATCTCCAAGCTAAATACACTTGGGAATATCTCATAAAGAGGGGCAAACTCCAAGCTGAATACACATTGGAATATCTCATAAAGAGGGGCAAATCCAAGGTGATACAATTGGGAATATCTCAAATAAGAGGGGCAAAACAAATCCAAGCTGAATACACATTGGGAATATCTCATAAAAGAGGGGCAAACTCCAAGCTAAAATTACAAATTGGAGGGAAATATCTTAAAGAGGGGCACTTCCAAGCTTAAATACACAATGGGAATCTCATAAACGAGGGGGCAAACTCCAAGCTGAAATTAAACAATGAATATCTCATAAAAGAGGGGCACTTCCAAGTTAATACACAATGGCGGGGAATATCATACAAAGAGGGGCAAACTCCAAGTAAATACACCAATTGCGTAATATTCTATAAAAGAGGGGCAAACTCCAAGATTGGGAATACACAATTGGGATCTCATAAAGAGGGGCAAACACCAAGCTGAATACACATTGCGGGAATATCTCATATAAAGAGGGGCAAACAAACCCAAGCTGAATACACATTGGGCGGGAATTAATCTCATACAGTGGGCAAACTCAAAGTGAATACACATTGCGGAATATTCATAAAAGAGGGGCAAATCCAAGCTGAATACACATTGGGAATATCTCAATAAAGAGGGGCAACTCTCCAAGCTAAATACACATTGGAAATATTATAAAGAAAGGGGCAAACTCCAAGGGCAAAATACAAACATTGGGAATATCAAAGAAAGGGGAAGCAAACTCCAATTGCTAAATACTCATTGGGAAATATCTCTAGAGGGGCAAACTTCCAAGTAAATTACCCACATTGGGAATATCTCATAAAGAAGGGGCAAAATCTCCAAGCTGAATACACCATTGCGGAAATAATAATCATTAAAAGAGGGGCACTACCCAAGTGAAAATAACATTGGAATCTCTAAAAAGATTGGGGGCAAACTCCAAGGGCTGAAATTACACTGGGAAATATCCTCATAAAAGGGGAGGGGCACTTCCAAGGGCTAATTAAATTAACATTGGGATCTCATAAAGAGGGCAAACTCCAAGCTTAAATACACATTGGGGAATATCTAAAAGAGGGGCAAACTCCAAGCTAATACTCATTTGGAAATTATCTCATAAAGGAAAAGGGGCAAACTCCAAGCTAATACACATGCGAATATCTCATAAAGAGGGGCAAACTCCAAGCTAAATACACATTGCGAATATATAAAGAGGGGCAAATCCAAAGCTGAATAACACATTGGGAATATCTAATAAAGAGGGGCAAAATCCAAGCTGAAATACACATTGGGAATAATCTCATAAGAGGGGCAGGGAAACTCCGAAGCGTGAATCACATTGGGAATATTCATAAAGAGGGTTGCAAACTCCCAAGCTATACACCATTGGGAATATCTCATAAAGAGGGGCAAACTCCAAGAATTGAATACAATGGGGAAGAAATTTCTTCAATACTGGAGGGTGGCATCAGGGCTTGTAAATACATTGGGAATATTCATAAAGAGGGGCAAACTCCAAAGCTAAAATACACATTGGGGCGAATAAATCTCATAAAGAGGGGCCAAACTCCAAGCTAAATACACATTGGGAATATCTCATAAGAGGGGCATAAACTCCAAGCTAATACACAAAGAATAATTCATAGGGGCAAACCAAAGCTGAATACACCATTGAATATCTCATAAAGAGGGGCAAACTCCAAGGGTGAATACATTGGCGGGAATAAATCTTAATACAGGGAGGGGCCACCTCAAAAGGGTGATACACATTGGGAAATATCTCTAAAGAGGGGCAAACTCCAAGCTGAATACACAATGAATATCTAATAAAGAGGGACTCCATGGGGCTGAAATTCACATTGAATATCTCATAAAGAGGGGCAAATCCAAGCTAAATACACTTGGGAAAAATATCTCATAAAGAGGGGCATCCACTTGAATACACATTGAATATCTCACTACAGAGGGGCAAACTCAAGCTGAATACCACATTGCCGAATAAATCTTCAATAAGGGAAGCAAAACTCAGGGGCCGCTGAATAACACAAGTGGGGAATATTCATAAAGGAAAGGGGCAAACTCCCAAGCTGAATACACATTGCGATTAAATCTCATACAGAGGGGCCAACCTCCAATAATCTGAACAAATACACACTATGGGGCGAATTTATCCTCATAAAGAGGGCGGGGCAAACTCCAAGCTGGATACAAAACAAATTGGGAATTAATCATAAAGAGGGGCAAAACCCCAAGCTGAAATACACATTGCGAATATCCTCCAATAAAGAGGGGGCGGGGCAAACCTCCCACACTTGGGAATACTCAAATTGCGAATATCAAATAAGCAGGGCGCCAACTCCAGGGCTGGGAAATAACACATTGGCGGGGGAATATCAATACATAAAGAGGGGCAAACTCCAAGCTGAATACACATGCGGGAATAAAATCTCATAAAGGGGAAGGGCACTCCAAAACTGAATACACACACAAACGGGAATACTTCATCAAAGAGGGGGGCCCAAACTCCAAGCTAAATACACATTGGGACAATATCTCCCAATAAAAGAATCGGGCAAACATCCAAGCAAATACGGGGAATACACATTGGGGTGAATAAATCTCACACAACAAGGGAACCAACGGGCAACCAAACCCGGAGCTGAATACACATTGGGAAATAATCTCATAAAGAGGGGCCAAACTCAAAGCTATAACAAGGGAAACGGGAATTATCTCATAAAGAGGGGAAAACCAACTCCAAGCCTAAATCAAACACAATGGGACAAATACTCTCAATAAACGGCACTCCCAAGGGGCTAAATACACATCTCCGAGGACTCTCATAAAGGGGAGCACAACTCCAAGCACGGGAATACAAAACCAACTTGCGAATAAATCTCATAAAGAGGGGCCAAACTCACAGGCTGGGGAAATACAACAACTGGGGAAATAATAAATCAATAACGGGGAAAGCAAAACTTCCACGGGCTAAATAAAACACAATTGGGAATATCTCATACCAAAGAGCAAACTCCCAAGCAAATACACATTCGCGAATAAATCCGCTCAATTAAATACAGGGGCCAAACTCCAAGGGCTAAATAACAACACATTGGGGCCGAATTAAAATCTCATAAAGAGGTGCAAACTCCAAGCTGAATATCACATTATGGGGAATAATCTCATAAAGAGGGGCCCAAACTCCAGCTGGGAACTACACATTGGGAATACTCCATAAAGAGGGAAACCCAAAACTCCAAAAAGCTACACACATTGGGAATATCTCATAAAGGGGAAATGCAAAACTCCTAGCAAAATACACATTGGGGAATATCTCCATAAAGAGGGGCCAAACTCCAAAGGGCTGACACAATTGGGATATCTCATAAAGAGGGGCAAACTCCAAGCTGATACAAACCAATTGCGGGAATATCTCACCTACAGGGGAAGGGGCAACTCCAATCTGGGAAATGCCCCCCCCCCCCACACACAAATCCAACGCAGGAATATCTCACCCAACAAAGAGGGGCACAACAAACTCCAAAGAAACTAAGAAATACACATGATATCTCAAAAAGGAAAGGGAGGGGGCAAACTCCAAGCTTGAATACCATCTGTAAGGGCCCGGGGCGAAATACACATAAACCAAAGAGGTGGGGCAAACTCCAAGCTTGAATACACAAATCCGAATTAATCTCATAACCAGAGGCAAACTCAGGGCTGGGGAATAACAAAACATTGAATATCTCATACAGAGGGGCAAACCTCCCAAGGGGCTAAATAAAACACATTGGGAATATTCTCAATAGTGGGGCAAACTCCAAGCTAAATACACATTGGGAAATATCATAAAGAGCAAAACTCCAGGGGCTAATATACACATTGGCAATATCTCAAATCAAAGACAAAGAGGGGCAAACCTCCCAAGCTTTAATACACAAATGGGATAAAACTCATAAAGAGGGGCAACTCACAGCTGCAATACACATTGGGCGGGGAATAACATCTCATAACAGGGAAAGCAAACACCAGGGGCAAAACTGAAATAACACATTTGGGATATCTCAAATAACAAGAAAGGGGCAACCTCCAAGCTTGGGAATACACCATAACGGGAATTCTCATAACAGAAAGACCACTCACCAAGCTAAATACATTGGGAAATAAAAGGGGTCCTCAAATAACAAGAGGGGCAAACTCCCAGCAATAATAAACAATTGGGAATATTCTCATTAAATGAGGGCACTCCAAAGGGGCTGAATACACATTGGGAATAAATCTCATAAAAAAGGGGAAGGTAAAACTCCAAGCCTAAATACACATTGGGAATATCTCCAAAAAGAGGGGCACACTCCAAGCTTTAAATATCAAACAATTGAATACTCTCATAAAGAGGGGCCAAACTCAAAGGCTAAATACAAACATTCCGAATATCCTCACTAAAGAGGGGCCAACTCCACAGGGCTGAATACACATTGGAATAAATCTCATTAAAGCAAGGGCAAACTCCAAGGGCTAAAACTACCAAAACAATATGGCGAATATCTCATAGAGGGGCAAACTCACAAAACCAAGTCTGGAAATAAACACAATTGGAATTATCTCATAAAGAGCAAACTCCAAGCCCAATACACATGCGGGAATATCCTCATAAAAGAGACAGGGGGCAACAAACTCCAAGCACATGAATAAAACACATTGCCGGGAATATCTCATAAAGAGGGGCAAACTCCAAGCTGGGAAATACACATTGCGGAAATATCTCATAAAGAGGGGCAAACTCCCAGCTGAATCACACATTGCCGAATATCTCAAATAACAAGGAAGGAGTGGGGCAAAACCAAAGCCACTTGGGAAATAACTCAATTGGGAATATCTCATAAAGAGGGGAAACCAAACTCCAAGCAAAATAACCAACATTACACATTACGAATATCTCATAAAGAGGGGCAAACTCAAGCTGAATACTTTACATGCGATCTCATAACAGAGGGCAAACTCCAAGCTGAATACACATTGGGAATATCTCATAAAGAGGGGCAAACTCCAAGCTAAATACATTGCGAATTATCTAATAAAAGGGGCCAAACTCCAAGCTGAATACACATTGGGAATATCTCATAAAGAGGGGCAAACTCCAAGCTAAATACACATTGGGAATATCTCATAAAGAGGGGCAAACTCCAAGCTGAATACACATTGCGAATATCTCATAAGATGGGGCAAACTCCAAGCGAATACACATTGCGAATACAAAAAGAGGGCAAACTGCAAGCTAAATACACATGGGAAAACTCATAAAGAGGGGCAAACTCCAAGCTAAATACACATTGGAATATCTCATAAAGAGGGCAAACTCCAAGCTGAATACACATTGGGAAATCTCATAAAAGGGGCAAACTCCAAGCTGAATACACATTAGTGGCGAATATTCTCATCCAAAGAGGGGCAAACTCCAACTGAATACACATTGCGGAATATCTCATAAAAGCAGGGGCAAACTCCAAGCTGAATACACATTGAATACTCATAAAGAGGGGCAAACTCCAAGCTAACTACCACATTTTTTTTTGGGGAATACTCATAAAGAGGGAAAAACTCCAAGCTGAAAATCCACATTGGGAAATACTCATAAAGAGGGGCAAACCTCCCAAGCTAAAAATACATTGGGAATATCTCATAAAGAGGGGCAAACTCCAAGCTGAATACACATTGCGAATATCTCATAAAGAGGGGCAAACTCCAAGCTGAATACACATTGCGAATATCTC
The DNA here is from genome assembly GCA_029237695.1 of Conchocele bisecta. NCBI lineage: Eukaryota > Metazoa > Mollusca > Bivalvia > Lucinida > Thyasiridae > Conchocele > Conchocele bisecta. The sequence goes on from CM055270.1 coordinate 100,777,243, forward strand.
ATAAAGAGGGCAAACTCCAACTTAAATACACATTGGAATAGCTCCATAAAGAGGGGCAAACTCCAAGCTAATACCACATTGGGAATATCTCATAAAAAGGGGCAAACTCCCAAGCTGAATACCAATGCGATCTCATAAAGAGGGGCAAACTCCAAGCTGAATGCACATTGCGAATACTCATAAAGAGGGGCAAAACTCCAAGCGAAATACACATTGGGAATATCTCATACAGAGGGGCAAAACTCCAAGTTTGAATACACATGGGAATTATCTCATAAAGAGGGGCAAACTCCAAAGCTGAATACACATTGGGAATATCTCATAAAGAGGGGGCAAACTCCAAGCGAAGACACATTGCGAATATCTCATAAAGAGGGCAAACTCCAAGCTAAATACGACATTGGGGCGAATATCTCTAAAGAGGGGCCAAAACCCAACTGAATACACATTGCGAATATCTCATAAAGAGGGGCAAACTCCAAGCGAAATCACATTGGGGAAAATCTCCATAAAGAGGGGCAAACTCCAAGCCAGAATACACATGGGGAATATCTAAAGAGGGCAAACTCCAAGCTGAATACACATTGCGAATATCTCATAAAGAGGGGCAAACTCCAAGCTGAATACACATTCGAAATACTCATAAAGAGGGCAAAATCCAAGCAAATACACATTGCGAATTATCTAAAAGGAGGGGCAAACTCCAAGCCTGGACACATTGCGAATATCTCATACAGAGGGGCAAACTCCAACTGAATACACTTTGAAGAATAACTCTAAAATTGGGGCAAACTCCAACTAAATACACATTGCGAATATCTCATAAAGAGGGGCAAACTCCAAGCTGAATACACATTGCGAATATCTCATAAAGAGGGGCAAACTCCAAGCTGAATACACATTGGGAATATCTCATAAAGAGGGGCAAAATCCCAAGCTAAAATACACATTGGGAATATCTCATAAAGAGGTGGGGCAAACTCCAAGCTAAATACACATTGGGAATATCTCATAAAGAGGGGCAAACTCCAAGCTGAATACACATTGGGAATATCTCATAAAGAGGGGCAAACTCCAAGCTAAATACACATTGGGAATATCTCATAAAGAGGGGCAAACTCCAAGCTGAATACACATTGGGAATATCTCATAAAGAGGGGCAAACTCCAAGCTGAATACACATTGCGAATATCTCATAAAGAGGGGCAAACTCCAAGCTGAATACACATTGGGAATATCTCATAAAGAGGGGCAAACTCCAAGCTGAATACACATTGCGAATATCTCCCATAAAGAGGGGGGCAAACTCCAAGCTGAATACACATTGCGAATATCTCATAAAGAGGGGCAAACTCCAAGCTGAATACACATTGGGAATATCTCATAAAGAGGGGCAAACTCCAAGCTAAATACACATTGGAAATACTCATAAAGAGGGGCAAACTCCAAGCTGAATACACATTGCGAATATCTCATAAAGAGGGGCAAACTCCAAGCTAAATACACATTGCGAATATCTCATAAAGAGGGGCAAACTCCAAGCTAAATACACATTGGGAATATCTCATAAAGAGGGGCAAACTCCAAGCTGAATACACATTGGGAATATCTCATAAAGAGGGGCAAACTCCAAGCTAAATACACATTGGGAATATCTCATAAAGAGGGGCAAACTCCAAGCTAAATACACATTGGGAATATACTCATATAAAGTTTAGGGGCAAACTCCAAGCTGACTACACATTGGGAATATCTCATAAAGAAAGGGGCAAACTCCCAACAAATACACATTGGGGCGAATATCTCAAAAGAGGGGCCAAAACTCCAAGGTAAAATACACATTGCGAAGAAATCTCATAAATGAGGGGCAAACTCCAAAGCTAAATACACATTGCGGAATATCTCATAAAGAGGGGCAAACTCCAAGCTAAATACACATTGCGAATATCTCATAAAGAGGGGCAAACTCCAAGCTGAATACACATTGCGAATATCTCATACAGAGGGGCAAACTCCAAGCTGAATACACATTGGGAATATCTCATAAAGAGGGGCAAACTCCAAGCTGAATACACATTGGGAAATAGCTAAAGAGGGGCAAACTCCCAAGCTGAATACACATTGCGAATATCTCATAAAGAGGGGCAAACTCCAAGCTGAATACACATTGGGAATATCTCATAAAGAGGGGCAAACTCCAGCTGAAACACATTCTTGGGAATATCTCATAAAGAGGGCAAACTCCAAGCTGAATACACATTGCGAATATCTCATAAAGAGGGGCAAACTCCAAGCTAAATACACAATTTGCGAATATCTCATAAAGAGGGGCGGGGCCAAACTCCAAGCTAAAATACACATTGCGAATATCTCATAAAGAGGGGCAAACTCCAAGCGAAATACACATTGCGAATATCTCATACGATGAGGCAAACTCCAACTGAATACACATTGGGAATATCTCATAAAGAGGGGCAAACTCCAAGCTGAATACACATTGGGAATATCTCATAAAGAGGGGCAAACTCCAAGCTGAATACACATTGCGAATATCTCATACAGAGGGGCAAACTCCAAGCTGAATACACATTGGGAATATCTCATAAAGAGGGGCAAACTCCAAGCTGAATACACATTGGGAATATCTCATAAAGAGGGGCAAACTCCAAGCTGAATACACATTGCGAATATCTCATAAAGAGGGGCAAACTCCAAGCTAAATACACATTGGGAATATCTCATAAAGAGGGGCAAACTCCAGCTGGAAAATACACATTGGGAATATCTCATAAAGAGGGGCAAACTCCAAGCTGAATACACATTTGGGAATATCCTCATAAGATTGGGGCAAACTTCCAAGCTTAAAAATACACATGGGATCTCATAAAGAGGGGCAAACTCCAAGCTATTACACATTGGGAATATCTCATAAAGAGGGGCAAACTCCCAAGCTGAAATACCACAATTAAATTCTCATAAAAGGAAGAGGCCAAACTCCCAAGCTAAATACACATTGGGAAATCTCATAAAAGACTCCAAAAGCTCAGTAAACACATTGCGAATATTCCCCCCCCCCTCCATGAAAGCGGGCAAACTCCAAGCTAAATACACATTGGGAATATCCTCATAAAGAGGGGCAAACTCCAAGCTGAATACACATTGGGAATATCTCATAAAGAGGGGCAAACTCCAAGCTAAATACACATTGGGAATATCTCATAAAGAGGGGCAAACTCCAAGCTAAATACACATTGCGAATATCTCATAAAGAGGGGCAAACTCCAAGCTAAATACACATTGGGAATATCTCATAAAGAGGGGCAAACTCCAAGCTGAATACACATTGGGAATATCTCATAAAGAGGGGCAAACTCCAAGCTGAATACAACCATTGGGAATATCTCATAAAGAGGGCAAACTCCAAGCTGAAAAACACATTGGGAATATCTCATAAAGAGGGGCAAACTCCAAGCTGAAATACACATTGGGAATATCTCATAAAGAGGGGCAAACTCAAAGCTAAATAACGCATTGGGATCTCAGAAAAGAGGGGCAAACTCCAAGCTAAAATACACCTTGGGAATTATCCATAAAGAGGGGCAAACTCCAAGCCTGAATACACATTGGGAATATCTCATAAAGAGGGGGCAACTCCAAGCTGAAATTACACATTGGGAATATCTCATAAAGAGGGCAAACTCCAGGGGCTAAATACCACATTGGGAATATCATAAAGAGGGGCAAATCCCAAGCTGAATACATTGCGAATAAACTTTTCATAAAAGAGGGGCAAAGCTCCCAAGCTAAATACACATTGCGAATATCTCATAAAGAGGGCAAACTCCAAGCTGATCACATTGCGAATATCTCATAAAGAGGGGCAAACTCCCAAGCTGAATACACATTGGGATATCTCATAAAAGAGGGGCAAACTCCAAGCTAAATACATGCGAATATCTCATAAAGAGGGCAAACTCCAAGCTGAATACACATTGGGAATAGCTCATAAAAAGAGGGCAAACTCCCAAGCTGAATACACCTTGGGAATATCTCATAAAGAGGGGCAAACTCCAAGCTGAATACACATTGCGAATATCTCATAAAGAGGGGCAAACTCCAAGCTAAATACACATTGCGAATATCTCATAAAGAGGGGCAAACTCCAAGCTAAATACACATTGGGAATATCTCATAAAGAGGGGCAAACTCCAAGCTGAATACACATTGCGAATATCTCATAAAGAGGGGCAAACTCCAAGCTGAATACACATTGCGAATATCTCATACAGAGGTGCACACACGTATAATGTATTGCAATATTACAGTAATCCACCAAGGGATATAGACGTTATGACAGAATTGAGTAACTCCGGCAAATTTCTTAATGTGTGAACAAATTTAGGATTGTGAAGGTCAACAGATCAAGGTCATATTAAGGGCATCATAGATATGTGGCATTTGTCCACAACTATGATGTGTTCAAATACTAAAGTAATTCATTAAGGGATATAGAAGTAATGCCATAATTTAGAAACCCTGTCGAATTTCTTAATGTGCAGGACACACGGAAGGACGCACATATTATGGAGGATAGCACCTTATTATTCACATGCATTGTGCACAGACTGTTATATTGGTGAACTGTAAAGTCTCAAGACAGAGAGACGAGACCCTTAGTAGTTGCCAGAAACATATACATTGCATGTGTTGTTGTATTGTACTTGTTCAATTATGTCATGGACCGTTAATATACTGACACGACTTGCGACACAACCAGCACCGGGTTAAGCACAACTCAATACAAGTGACGTAAACAATGGGACACACATTTCAGGTTGAGAGTGGTGGAGTTGGTAACCGACGGTGCGACGCCGTTGTTGGCGGTACACGTGATGGTGTAGCCATCGTCCTCCCGTTTGGGCCTCAGCACCAGGTCCTGGGAACTCGTGTGACCGCCGTACGCCCCGGTCTTGTCCTGCTGGGTGCCGGTATGGCCCGTCCTACTCCAAGTGATGGCCGACACCGGGTTGGAGTTCCCGACCGCGCACGTCAAGTTCAGCTGGTTCTGGTCGTTAGCTACGATATCTCTGTTACCAGTCAATATGGCGGATAGGGGAGGAACTAAAGTATACAACAGCACATGTCAACTATTTTATGAATATATGTTTATATATTGGCAATGGTATTATTGTTTGGCATATATATTGATTTTATTGCGAACATATTTGGATATGGAATCCAAAACCTCACTAGATAGCTTGGAAATGATGTTACTAAGAAAACAAGTTAGATTTTGAAAATCAGTCTACAAATTCAAAGATTATTTTTAAAAAGTCTATGCCCCCATGTTATATTTCAAATCTTTTATTTGGTGGAATTTTATCCAATAATTTATTTTCGGGATGGTGATTTTTTGTTATTAATGAAACAGTACTTACATTTAAATATTTCTGAGTTTAATGTGTTTATTAGCCAAATGTTCGTCGGCAGAAAAACATGGATGTAAATAAATTGGGACACAACATGTCACAATGAAACTGAGTTTTTATAAATGTTGTAATTTTCAAATTTCTATATTAAAGGAACACGTTGACGATATGTGTGACTTTTATCAATTAGGCAACAAAACTAATACATTATTAGTATACCATAGACATACACGACACATATATAAAACATACAGTAGCATAGAAAACTGGGGGATTCCCAAGAATAAATCAGTAGGTATACGTATATAAACATATCAACTTTTAAAAGAAGGAAATCACAAAATGTGACATCAGGACTGCGTATTTTTAGACATGGATTCCAGTAAAATACAACGGAGATTCTTCTACTTTCATTTTCAAAAGTTGCAATAAACACATGTTCGATACGTTTTTGTTCTGTTCCATCCATGCATTGAAATACTAATTGTTTATTTGATATAATTTGTAAATTTTAATATTTCTAAGCTCTGTATCGGCACTTGAATTGTCAAGCAGCTCCTTTAAAAAGTATGAAGTGAATATTGATGGCAATTATAAGACAATAATTTCACTAGCCATCATTACACAACTGCTACATGGATTGAATACTTAAGAATATATAATACTCACAACGGACAATCAGCGTCACCGAGGCCATGTTACTGGTGTCACCAGCAGGTGGCTCTATCGTGTTTGTGGCGACACATGTGTAGACCCCGGCGTCCTCCCGCCGGGCAGAGGTTATTGTGTGGGTTCTGGTGTAGCGGTTAACCCCAGAGGACGACGATAGCTGTTCTGTGTGTAATGGCCGGCTATTGTGGTACCACGCTATGGTTCCCGCGGGTTTACTGTGGACGGAGCACTGTAGTTTAACGTCAGTCCCCGCTCCTTCCGTTACCGGCCCAGGTGACGATACGTTGACCGCGGTGGTGGGGTGGACTACACGGGAATACAAGGACATGCTGGTTGGGATGTACATTCATGGTGGGAGGTACATGTAGATATGTGTTTATACCGCAAACATTGCTCCATGTAGCACAATAAAGGGGGTTGAATAAATGTTGTTTATATTTGAAGAAACATAATATACCTGAAGTAGCCTAATATACATGAAGTGCCGTTTTTGCCTTTATTTTGTAACCCCCCTAATCACGGCCTCTGATTGGTCAGTCTCAACAGCAAATTCGAGATGGCGGCGAATTTTAAAATCGAAATCGCTTTCTGTTCATTTGAATGTTGTCTATTTTCACAGTATATGCGACGTAACCAACGACATGGATATGTCCAGTATGATTGCAATGCATATTATGACAACTGTGTAGTATAAAACCAGCCAATATTGAATCTCATCGTAAATAAATCGGAGATTTAATCAGATACAATACCGAATCTACCTAGCGTTGACGCCGCCATTTTGCTTTGAATGACGTAGCTAGATTTGTGACGTATGGCGAGGGAATGACGTTAAAACATGATGTCACGCACGTTCAAACGAGTACGCTTAGTATGCGGTAGCGGTATAAATTAAATACATGATTAGTGCCGTCGAATATAAAACAATTTCGGTTTCGCCCTACAACGTTATAGGGGATCGCTAAAGCTCGCCCCAATAAAGCTGACTAAGGCTCAACCGAATACATTTTATATTCGACGGCCCTAACCATGTATTTACTATATATCAAGCAGGATCTCGTCTGACCTTATTGCCTTCATGGCCAGTGTAGAGCCAGATCAGCATGTATATCGTCAGTCTGATCAGGGTCTACTTGTTAGTAGTACAAATGAAATCAAACACGTCATTCCAGAGGTGTGGGTGCCGTAGGATATCAGAGCAGCACACGCTTCCCATACTTATATATACATGGATACACACAGTCACACATATGTGGACGAATACAGACATGCAGATTACAGCACACGAACAGAGAAGCATATTGCCACATACAACTGAGATGGCCATTAATGAACCTGGACAGTGAATACTTCCAGGGAATAATGAATAAGGAAATACAAACGTGTGTGAAGAAATAAACCGCTGAATAAGTATTTAATGGAGTTTAATGACAAGTAATCAGCTAAGGTTAGTTCAGGCCTGGCTAGCAGGGCCGAATCACATATAGTTCACCTGTACGGATGGGGGAAATCCCTAAATCAGAACAGAATATTTACATACAAAAATATATATTCAGCCCTAAAATTAGAATATTTAAGCTCATCTGGTGTTAATTCTTCACCACACCTGTCACTTAGCCCAACGCCACACAAGTAATAGGATTAGTACTAATGTTACTATTTCTACCCTTGAATCAGAATATGAAACAACGAAATATTGCCACAACAAACAATTTATTTGATTTATTGTTGTTTAACGGCCTATCAACAGCTACGATCATTAAGGCCGGACCAACGGGTTCGATCCCTTATTTGACCTGCTGCATCCAAAAATCAAAACGGAATATTTATATTGAAAACATTATAATATGTATATACATGTATATTATAATAACCTGACCTAGTGCCAGGTCCATACCATACTAAAGTCAATTGGCCCCTTCGCCTAGAATGACTCACATAAAGGGTATAAACAGATTCAACTGTCACATACAAACATGCCAAATACATATGTGAGTGCCAGACCAGGTATCTGGTCGGGATTCTTTTAAGGGCGAACCCCGATCGTTAAATTACTCATTGCATGCCGCAACAAAACATACATTGATATATGACCATGCATACATATAATCATTTTTAAAATTATTCACTTTACAAGTGTCATACTTTTGGAAAGATGTCAAGCCCGACATGGACATTTCACATACTACCTACGATAATGTGCACAACATAACCAGTCATGCAGAAAATACTGTAGTAAATCAACATTTCGTCATGGTCGGCTAATATGGTCATGTAACTGTGTCAATGTGATGTAGATTATATGCATTAATGGCCATTCTGACTGTGGAAACAACGCATGTAAGTCTACATAAACAATACACAGACGGGCAGGGGAGAAAGAATGAGCTCCAATTGCTGCTTCCGTTGTTCTGACACAGGTAGGACTTATTGTTGACACATGTAGAAAATATGTTTGACACATGTTGGAAATATGTTTGACACATGTTTGACACATATAGGAAATATGTTCGTCACATGCTGGAATTATGTTTGACAAATGTTTGACACATGTAGGAAATATGTTTGACACATGTAGGAAATATGTTTGACACATGTTTGACACATGTTTGACACATGTTGGAATGATGTTTGACACATGTTGGAATTATGTTTGACACATGTATGACGCATGTAGGAAATATGTTTGACACATGTTGGACTTATGTTTGGCACAGTAGGAATTACGTTTGACACATGCAGGAAATATGTTTGACACAGGTAGGAATTATGTTTGACACAGTAGGAATTATGTTTGACACAGGTAGGAATTATGGTTGACACATGTAGGAAATATGTTCGACACAGGTAGGAATTATGTTTGACACAGGTAGGAATTATGTTTGACACAGTAGGAATTATGTTTGACGTCAGTGGAGCTACTTAGAATGGTAAATTAGATGAAAGTTTCCATTATATTCACTGTATAATCTAGTGGTATTTTTGCAAATTAACAGAATATTGACTTTTCATAAAAGGTGGACATAAACCAATGGCAGTTAATTACAGTTTCTCCAAAAAACAGGTGATGCACTCCGCACAAGTGTAAAATGTTTCACGTCAATTACCATTCAGAAATTTTAACCAATTACTAGACGAAAAATGCATTTATGTGCCAGCTCTAAGGAGAGCGGAGTGGCAATCTCGTCATGAAACCGGTGCAATTTTCGGTGCGAAACATTTTACCCCAGTGCGAAGTGCAGCACCAATATCAATCATCGTACATTTTATTTATACACATGCTGGCATACATTAGCTAGCCAAACATTCTAAATCACTTTACAATACTTTACAAAATACAATGCACAATAAAAGGAAAACCACATTCCATCCAATATGTGTGAATCTCTTGCAACTCTGTTAGTTACCTACCATACACATAGCCAGATTGTGGTTTACTGACAATGCTACTTACATGTCTATGTATATGAACACATCGGTTACTTTAAATATAACGTGCACTACATCAGGACAATATTGTGAGTCAGATTAGGTTGTAATCTGGTTTTAAATTGGGCACCCGGCAACAAGCAATTTATGTACATGCATGGATACATAGCGAATCACTCGGGATTATGTCCTGGTTCACGATCAGTTACAGGTCCGACATGTGCAGTTTCAAGCATCTGCTCCGTCCGTCATGGTTGGTTGCAACGCATCGGTAACCTAGTGACGCGAGCTTATCTCTCCCGGGGATTTGGGATAATCTCTAACCCACTGGTCTATCGTTTGGACTTCACGGGGTTGGACATTATCTTTTCCAACCAATCATAGCAGCGGTCCCTGAGGGCGCCTTAATATCTGTCCAATCACAGCGCATCTCACACCAGCCCCGGCAGTAGCCTCTTCAACCGAGGACCAATGGAATCACACCTTGTTATGTCAGTGGCTTCTACCCAATGGAATAGCAGCGTCGCCTGAACCACGGGAAATGTCTGGAAGCGGCCTCATTCCTTTGTTAAATTGGCGTACGATAAGACGTGTGGCCGAAACTTTCTCGGAATAAATAATTGACCACGTGGCAAACAAATATTGTTCGTAATATGGAATTTTAAATGGATTATTAACATTACGATTGTCGTACTGGTGATATAATTTCAATATGGATATAATTTCAATTGGAGGAAATGTTAAAAAGTGGTGATGACAAAATGTATGGATAAATTATATTCGGTGTGACGACCATGAAACGCGGAAACCGGTTAGTTGTTAATCATAACTGAATACAAATGTCACGAAAACAATTCGGGCGCTCTAGTGGGGACATACTTGTAAGAAATTACTTCGGAATTCCCGATTGGTACGTCATGTCGGCATCAGAAGAAAAGAGATTTGCCACATATGCAAAAGAGTCGAGAAACTTGGGCGAAACACAGCAACCGACGGGGACAAAAACACGCCAAGTGATATAAGAGGCGTAAATAGGCACAATGGACACCCGTCGGTATTACTGAATGGCGTCCGACATGGAACCAGAAATGGAGTTCACCGACGCGGCGGAAAATATAGCAACACTCTCCGTTATGTCAGACACTGATGAAGTCATCTGCTACTGTTTAAGAAATAAGTTGTCCAAACCAGCCATTGCTGAGCTGGTTAAACGCGGATATTCCAGCCTGGAGGCGCTTAAACTGGTGGAGGCAGATGACCTAGTGACTCCAAAAATACCGGCTGGGCAACGACGACTCATTATACATATTGCCAAGAAACTTGAAGATGGCAGTGGCGATTCCAGAGGGGAAAAAACGGACGGACCATCACACAACGAGGACGGGAATCAGCAAGGATTATACCATTCAGCAATTCAGAACAATTTGCTGGCTCATCAACGACAGGTGCTAGCCACGTACATGCATAAGAACACTCACACAGCCAGGAATAATGACACAAATTGTGAATCCCAACCGTCGTGGAATGATCCACAAATTCATATATCTGCGGCGCCGGGTATGTCTACTGTTGATTATTACGATATATGTGATTTTGTGTCTGTCAATCTGGAAAAGGAGTTGGTAGTTGGGGGACAGGGGGACCAGAAAATTATAATCAAATCTGGACCTAGGCGGCCAAAGCTTGATAATCTGACACTGTGCCAGTGGTCGGTGGCAAATCTATGTATACTGTATAAACTGGTAGGCGATGGTAAACTTGCAGGTCCAAAGCTTATGGACTACCTGTCATACAACACGAATATTTACCAGTTGATACAGCGCTTCAGCTTGGTATCGGTATTGTTGTATGACAGGGAGTACCGAAAGCTGCAGGCCAGCATGGATTTCAGGTGGGGAACAGATGTCCAACATCTGCACACGCTCGTGCTTCAACCTAGAGATCAAGGTAAGTCACCCATGCAGTCTACCCCGGGCGCCAGGAGGGGAGCATCTATACAACTTCCGGGAAAAGGTAGGCGCATTAACATGGGTAAGTCTGATAATATTTGCAGGAATTATAATTCGGCAAAATGATGTATCTTCCCCAGTTGCAGATTCAGGCATCAGTGCATGATACCAGGCTGCAGCCAGCAACATTCAGCGGCAATACATACGCTTGAACAAAACTATGGGTTCAGGTCCGCCCTTCCTATGGTCTTAACTTGGCTGCTTGGGCTTGAGAACTGGGTGGCGATGTGAATAAAACATTTATACTAGGTGGTATACACAATGGTTTTGATATAATATATGAATGTACCAATATACCATCAGTAATGTCCTCAAATCACCCATCAGTCAAGCCTAAGAGCCCGCTTTTTGATAAAGCATCTAAGCAAGTTAAGATAGAACATGGTAATTATGTTATTTGCAATGGTCCGCCAAAAATCATTAGTCCTATGGCCGCCATCCCCAAACCTGATGGCGGAGTCCGCCTCATACACGACTGTTCTACACCAGTCGGGAACGCGGTTAATGAGTTTTGCTCATCAGACTGGCAACACAAATTTTCCCGTGTCGATGAATCAGCTGCCCTTATGACAGAACATTGCTGGTTCGCCAAGGTCGATTTAAAGTCTGCGTACCGCTCTGTGGGAATAAGTCAACGCAGTCAACATGTCACAGAGTTTAAATGGGACTTTGGTGGTAGCAATGTTTACCTTAAAGATACCAGGCTTCCGTTCGGCGCTAAGCTCAGCCCCGGCATATTCCATAGACTAACTCAAGCCGTCAAACGTATGATGGCGAGGAAGGGCTACGACCTGATACTCGTGTATCTTGACGACTTCTTGATAATTTCGGAATCGCAAGTTCAATGTGCGGAGGCACTCGCGTGCCTCATTCAGCTTCTCCGGAAGCTTGGATTCAATATCCACTGGGGGAAAGTCGTTGATCCAACTAGAGTAATCACATTCCTCGGAATAGAGTTAGACTCGACGTCTATGCAGTTGCGTTTGCACATGGAAAAACGTGAAGCAATGAAACAAGAACTGCAAGGGTTCTTGCGACATAAGCGCGTTCCTAAACGACAATTACAGTCCATCGCGGGACGGTTGTCGTGGGCTGCAGTAGTGGTGAAAGGCGGACGAGTGTTTCTCCGCCGGATTTTTAACAAAATCCGCACCCTCAAACACGGGTCACATAGAACCTTACTGACTATGGACATTCTAGAGGATATTCTCTGGTGGTCACGATTTCTAGAATTGTTCAATGGTACATGTAGATCGATGTTGCTGGATCGCACCCTCATTGAATGTGTCTTCACTGATGCCTGTGGGGATGCAGCAGAGGGGTGTTTCGGCACAGATTGGTTTTATTGCAATTGGGGAATTGATTGGCCACGTGCCCAAGATCTACACATCAATGAAAAGGAAGTGTTGGCAGTTGTCATTGCAGCTCAGATATGGGCCCCACACTGGGCAAACAAAAATATCATAATATATTCGGACAACTCAGTCACGGTCTCATCAATTAACAATGGTACATCCCGCAATAGTCTAGTTATGCAGTGTCTCCGTCATTTCTTTTGCTTATCTAGTGCATACAATTTCCACTTGACTGCAAAACACATCCCAGGCATACATAATGTTGTCGCTGTTAGTGCGTCAAGACTGCATTCCCCAGGTCATATTGAAATGTTGATGCCTTACATTTCCCAAACCCCACTCATCTGGCATATGTCATTAGGGTATTTTCATTTTCTTCTTGACAGAGTCGGATATTGGACGTGCAGACAGGCCGTTTAGATCTCAGCGAAACTTGAACCCCTCCGCTTCTGGCGAGATGCTAGCTACCCTTCCGGTCAGTCTTGACAATGAGGTCCACCTATATCGCAGCAACACATTTTCTTCGTCTACCACTAAGACATATGGCAGTTAGCGGGCCTCGTATTTGCGGTTCTGTGCTGAACTCAAAATTGCACCTGTGCCTTTGTCCCACATTAATCTGGGCCGTTATATTGCTTACCTCTCCCGCAGACTCTCTTTTTCTCTGTCCGGCAATATATAAATGTTGTCCGCCTTTTTCACTTGGAAGCTGGTCTACCAAGCCCTCTGCATGACAATTGGTATGCGACTTCCATTCTCAAAGATGTCCATAGAATGAAAGGGGAGGCTACTAATCAAAAACTTCCCATTACATTTCAGTTATTACGGGGTATTTTCCAACAATTGAATCTTCAATTCAAGTTAGACAGAACATTTTGGGCGGCCTGTCTAGTTGGTTTCTTCTCCGTTTTCCGTAAGTCTAATCTTCTTATTCCGTCTGTTTCGCAGTTTGATCTCACCCGTCATGTATGCACCGGGGACGCGGATTTCGCGTCAGATGGGGTAGTGCTTACGGTCCGCTGGTCCAATGTGATTCAATTTCGCCAGCGCACTTTGAAAATCCCACTTCCCCTTATCCCCAACTCTCCATCTGCCCATCCACAATCTTGGTTCAGCTCGCTTTGGAGTGTCCACTTGATGTCAAACCGACCCCTCTATTTCGATATAAAACAGGTGATAACGTAGCCACTACCTTTACAGACAGGATCCGCTCCTGTCTCCGTGGTTGTGGAGTGCCCCCAGCCCAGTATTCCGGTCATAGCTTTCGTCGTGGTGGCGCTACATATGCTCTTCAATGTGGCTTACCGGCGGATCACATAAAAATACAAGGTGACTGGAACAGCCGTGCGAATGAGCGTTATCTGGAGCCTTCTCTACAATTGCGCCGTCTGGTGGCATCCACAATGGGTGCAGCAGCAGCTAATTCCTGATTGTCAGACACAATTTCACCGTAATGATTGGCTGTCGACTTATAACCGTCGCCGTGTTAATTAGTATCATGTACATGTATTTCTAAACTACTCTACTCACTATAGATTTTGGGAATTTGGAGGTATACTGGAAAATTGTTGATGCTATAAGACCAAATAATGAGCATGCATGTATTTTGGTTACTTTGAACAATTGTGTTATGCCTTATCACATACTTCTCCATCAATAATTTTCAAGATATATATGATTCATTTTCCCAAAACCTGAGTTGTGTTCATCTATTTTATTATCCTGATCCATACACACAAGTACATGGTAAATGGCAAACCCAGCTAGACTGGGTTTGGATGTGCCGTGTTGATGAGCCTACACCTGGTCAGTGTGGTAATACACACATGGGTGAGGTAGGCTCATCTGTATTGTAGAGTAAGAAATTTAAGAGTCAGATTAGGTTGTAATCTGGTTTTAAATTGGGCACCCGGCCACAAGCAATTTATGTACATGCATGGATACATAGCGAGTCACTCGGGATTAGGTCCTGGTTCACGATCAGTTACAGGTCCGACATGTGCAGTTTCAAGCGTCTGCTCCGTCCGTCATGGTTGGTTGCAACGTATCGGTAACCTAGTGACGCGAACTGAGGGTGCCTTAATATATGTCCAATCACAGCGCATCTCACACCAGCCCCGGCAGTAGCCTCTTCATCCGAGGACCAATGAAATCACACCTTGTTATCTCAGTGGCTTCTACCCAATGGAATAGCAGCGTCGCCTGAACCGCGGGAAATTTCTGGAAGCGGCCTGATTCCTTTGTCAGCTTCGCGTAAGCCGACACTTTCTCCCCGCCCACCCTCCCTGAGTGATGAGCATTGTAGGCATGCATTGATGTTATATACATGTGTAGTTTAGGTACTAAAATATGTGTTGTCTGTAGAATAGCTTGAATCATATATAGTGGACATCGTCTGGTTCGAATGTTAATTTAATTAATAGGCCCTGCCATCATGCAGTATTTAATACATTACTCTATATCGTATCGCAATTCGAGAGGGGTACATGTATGTTCTAGTCCTCGGGAGACAAACAGTTTCAGTGCGATTACCTTTTCGTATGTACGTTAGTGCACAATCCATGACCTCCTTTCTCATGCTATCAACATTCATGAGGTTTATGCTTCACATACATTGTATTTATGTATGTGTCCTATATCTGAGATACAGTTGGAGGTATACTGGGAAATTGTTGATGCTATAAGACCAAATAATGAGCATGCATCAACAATAACCAATTCGACCAGCCCCTTGTTGACAATGTGCATTTGCTGTAATTATTCTAAAGTAAATAAATATCCCTATAAGTCACATATTAACATCTGGTTCAGGCAAACACACACACAAGTACTGATGTGTTGGATCATAACACGTTTGCTATTACGCGTGAATATGTCTGGATATGTGGCAATGACTGGAGATATGGGGGCTTATGGTTTTTGCGAATAGTGTAGATCCAGATCAGGCTGTGCATCCGCACAGTCTGATCACGATCTGCACTGTTCGCCATGCCATCAATGTAACACCCATCATGCTTCTAACAAGTAGTATATATTATTACCAGGCTACATGAGTGTGCTATTTGATCAGGGGCAACACTGGTCACAAATAACATTAGCCCCATTCTCCAGTCACAGCCACATATTACATCATCGACTACCTCAGAGATTACATTCAGCCTCACATTGTTATATTCGGTATGTTTGGTTTATCATGAATGTGCTTCATGCGTTATGGGAAATATTCTGTAATGCAGCTTTTGAAAAACGTTTCAAGTGGGTTTGTTGTTGTGACGTACATTCAACAACAAGGTAGTCGTATACGAGTTGGTGGATGGTATTACGTCACTACTCATTCCTGAGGTAGCGTGGTACGGCCAAGCATGGCATTTCCGTGACTTGCTGTTTACCACATCGAACACTGACAAACAAATGCAACAATTAGCCGACAAGCATGTATTTACAACCAAGAACGAGATCCGGCAATATTCATAGAATAATAATTGATACAATTCAGCAGTTTTTACAAAATGCATCTTCTGAGCACAGGTACTTGAAGAACGGTTCATATTTCGGTGTTTTATCGGTTATTTTGGTATATTTGGTTGTTTGGATCCATTGTTACCAACACACAATTTGCGTCAACTCCCGCGAATTACATATATAACTTAGTTTAAACATATGTTATTGCTCTAAATTTACAATGTAACAGTTATTAAATACAGGTTAATTTAGAAGAGCAAACGGGTTGGGCTACAAGTTTTAGCAACATTATTTACAGCCCGTCCCAATTGCTTATTGCATATATATAAGGTGGTATAATAGTGGTAGGTAAATAATTATGATGTTTTACATATTCTGTAGAGCAAGTATATATACAAACATATATATACACATACATACACACACATATATACACATATATATATACATATATATATATATATATATACACATATATATACACATATATATACACATATATATCACAAATATATCGACGTGTACATGAGCACATCAGTCTAGGTGTTGAAACAATATCTTTTTTATAAACAGTCATATTAATGTGCTCATGATACATCGAAAATAAACAATAAAACAGGATAAGTGTTCAATGTGCTGCACCAAATGTCCTCACCTCACACACTCCAGAATCTGGGTCCACGATTATGAGAAACCCCCGATATGCTCTCGTACCCCATACTCGAAATCAAACAGCTCTGCCGGCCATTACCGAGCGAAGCCCAATCATGACCGATAGAAAGTCCAAATGCGAGCACGGAGCACCTAACACATCGCGGAAGACCCACGAGCACGAGCCCAAGTAACCATTTATAATAATTGTATTCATGCAGGAACGCAGTATTTATGTAAATAGTTAATTGTTATATAGACGTTACTTGTTTAATGCAGTTTTGTAAAAACGCAATACATATGCGATGCAGTTATATGAATCGTCGAGTCAGTTTAATGTAAGTTTGCACTTCTGTAAATATGCGAGTATTGTCTTCCACATTTAGTGACTCGTTTCCGAATAATAGGGTTTTAACAAATAGTGGATGGTACTGACGGGTTGCTGCAAACAAATTTAATCGTTGCTGATGTAATAGTTGGCATTTAAAAAGAAAATGTTCGGCATCTTCATCTTCGAGTGTACATTGGCATAAAGGGGATTCTCTCAAGTGATTCCTACACAGATCAGCATTAAGATTACTACATTGGTTTCTTATGCGGCAGTGGTAAATGGATAATGTTCTGTCGCCGATAAAAAAATATTCTGGAACAATTGGAGGTCTGAATAGTTGTTTTAGTTTATTTTTAAAAACGGCGGTCGATGTAGAATTGTTTGTATCCTCATTTAGTTCATTCTAAGACGCTACTGATGACGGTATAAACGATTTAGAATACAGTTCTGTCCGTCTTGTTAATGTGATAAAATTGTTCATGTTACGTAATCCGTATGTGTTATTTTCACCAACTAGTTGCGGAAATAGTTAATGTATATATGAGGGAAGTACACCGGCCTTTTCTTTATAAATAAATATAAGCTTCTGAATATGTATTCGGTCTGAAAGGGGTATGCATCCAATTTCTAGGAGAAGTCTGTTAATAAAGCATGAACGGGTTATACCTGTAACTGTTCTGGCGGCTTCGTATTGAAGTGTTTCAAGAGATTCGCGTTCATATTGTGTACAACTATCCCATACGATCGATGCATCTTCGAGAACTGGTCTCATGAACGATATATATATTTGATTCAATGTTTTTCTATTTAATTTATATTTAAGCATTTTCATAGAACATAAAACCTTAGATGCAGACTTAATTATGTTAGAAATATGTTCGTGCCAGGTACCATCATGACTGAGAGTTAGACCCAAATGTTTGTGATGTTGGACAAAATGAAGTTGAATATCATTAAAACAGAGAGATGGCTCTGTGTATCGAGCTAATGAACAGATCATAGCATCAGTTTTAGAAGGATTAAATGTTACAAGCCACTGGTGAGCCCATGCTTCTAATTCATTTAAATCATGGTTTTTATTACGTGCTATGGTGTTCTTGTCTTGTGATGAGACATCTAAGGATGAGTCATCAGCAAATAGCCTGGTTGTACTAAGTAGTTTGTCAGCAATATCATTAACGTATATAAGAAACAAAAGAGGTCCAAGAACCGAGCCTTGGGAAACACCAGCATTTATCAATTTACTTTCAGAATACGAACTGCCTATAGAAACTTTTTGTGATCTGTTTGATAAATAATTTCTGAACCAGTTATGAAGGGGACCTTCTACACCATTTCGGTTTAGCTTAAATAAAAGTCCGAGGTGCCATACTCTATCAAATGCTTTAGAAATGTCACAAAAGACAATACACGTATGTTTTCGTTCATCGATTGCCTTGCATATCTGATTATATATATCTATTAGTTGGTATACCGTGGAATGGCCTGGGATGAATCCGGATTGACTTTTATAAATAGTGTTGTTAATATCAAGGTGGTTATATACATGTTTGAAAACAGCTAATCAAAGAGATAGGTCTATAATTTGAGGGTTGATCACGGTCTCCTTTCTTGAAAAGTGGCATAACGTTAGCTTGTTTATACTCTATTTTGGCATGTGTCTGTAGATGTGTATGTATTATAGGTTTTACGGAGAGGAGGAATTGTGTCACAACTATTCGAATTTTCTTTAACTAGCATTTTTACAATTGTCCAGTACTGACGCGGATTAGTGGTGTTAATATCATGCATTGTAAATTCTAAGTTATCATAAAATGTTTGCTTAGCGTATTTTTTCACATTATTAACTTTGTTGCGTATTTTTTTGTATACATTCCAGTCATGTTCCTTTTTTGTTCGTAGCGCTACTGTTTTCTGACTATCACGTTGGCGAGATGTTTTACGAATAAGTTAGTTATACCAAGGTTTGTCGCTTGGGCGTATTGTAACTAGACTATAATTACGTTTTTAAACTTATTGCTGGTAGTACTTAATTGATCTTCATTTATATCACCTACTAATAGTATATGCTTTGTTATTTCAGATACCCTTTCGATGCAAATGTTTAATCGTTCCCAAAATTCGTTCGCAAGATGTGGTGGGCGGTAGACATTACACAAAATAATTTCTCTGTTTTTATCCGTAATTTCAATCCATATTGATTCCGGTAATATTGTTTCAAGATCAGTTATTCTTTTAGACACAATATAGGCTGCAACATAAATAAGTAAGCCTCCAGAATGTGCGGAATTATCTTTTCTAAATAAAGTGTTAAATCCCTCAAGCAGTAGCGAAGTTGATTCAATTGTTTTGGTTAAGTGCGTTTCCGTGAAACATAAAATATCGAAGTTTAAGTAATTTTCTTTAACGTAATCTAATTTATTTCTAATGCTTCTAATGTTCTGATGTATAATTGATAGACATGAATCGTCTTTGCCATTTGGACCAGGATTCATTTCAATATCTCCTGATAATATACATAGTTTTACTAAAAACAAGTAATGGTCTATATTCAGTAAAATATTACTGTTGTAGAAATGTGTGGCTCCACTGTTAGTATATGACTGAATATTGGCTTCAGAATGGTATAGATAGCTCTTGATAATATTAAGTAGTATTAAACATGATATACATGATGGAATTAAGATTGCGATATGGCAGCTGGTTGTAGCAAAATAGTAGATGGATTTTACGGCGTATTGTGTTACATATTTCAAATCCTTGAACATGCATGTCATAGGAGCTAAATGTATTACGTATGTTTTCGGAAGTCCCTCCGTTCGGTTATAGAAGTTTCCAATTGCCGCTCGCCATGCTATGCATAACTAGAAGTACACAGGTGGGATTCTACCCGCGCACGTTTTTAAATCAATGAAACCTTCATTATTTAACCGAGGACAATAAAACCGGTTCCAAATTGTGTGTTTAGATTAATGTATCGGACCTGAACCGCCAATGCAAGTCAAATGCAGTCAAACCTGTGAACAACGACCGGCAAAGGGAAGTGGCCAAATTGGCTGTTGTTGACAGGTGGTCGTTGTTCCAAGGGTCAAACATTTTCCGGTTTCACATCAAAGTCGGCCATGTATTTAGCATTATATTGTAATATATATGCATGCATAGAAAACGTCTTGGCTGTATACACTTCCACCTGACGATTCGCTATTGCACGATCGTGGAGTGTATCTGCTTTTTATCAATTAAAAGTTGCATGAAAATGGCAAAAATAGTCAATTAAATTTATTTTGTTATGTCATCTTGTTGTTATTGTTCTGAAACCAGCCTCGCTTTGCAAATTATATACAAAAGGGAATAATTATTGTCCAGATAAGTATATCCCGCGGCTTGCTTTGGTGCACCATTTAATAGCTTATTACATGTAAGGTATTTAATAGGTATTTACATGTAAACGGTTTAATTAGCATGACCATTAGTATTTTGTTTTCTTATTCTCAATTTCACACCATCAGTTGAAATTAATAACGCTCATATAGTTAAAACGATAGCCTATGCGGCGCGGCCTGTGAACACCGCATTTTTTTTGTAACAAAAATATTTCATTGAATGTGTTAAGTTGAGTAACCCAAGCGAGATAGGTGTCCAAATCTGCAGAGAACACCAGGCTTATTTGCTTTCTGTCCAATATATAATATCCTGATCAAGCCCGAATATTTAAGCAGCCTATGACGTATTGGCAATGTCCGCTGACCTAATTACTGCTGTTTTTAATTATATATTTGCGAGCATTGTAAACCATGGGCAGACTACGAGAATCCACTGCATGGTCTGGCCACTAATGCAATAAGCCGGGATTTGTCGGAGATCGAGACCTAATTCACATAAACACGTTTTTCGTGTCACTTTATACTGGTTCCCGGTAGTACAATGCAACCGTCTGTGTGTTTCATAATTGATTGCTATGGTCACGGCATAATGAAGCTTCGCTAAGTCGATACTGATTGATTTATTATTGATATCGTTAAATTCAAAATAATGAAGAGGGCGACTTATAATGTCCCAGAGATATGGCGTCACTAATGACGTCAACTGTATGCATGTTCAAGTTATTTTGGACAGAGTGTATACCACTGTGCGGCCATCAATCTCTCATTATCAAGTTATAAGTACACATTGTTTGAGCTGATCCATGGTTAATATCAATACTGTTAGCTATCTGCTCACATACATATTGTCTACCAACTTTTCATACGTTTTTGTTTTCTATATAAAAAATGGTAAAACGTCATGTTTTTACCAAATTATTTTTATAGTTGCTCAGCACTGCGTCCATGACCCTTTGCATATGTGATAATGACGTCAAATCACTACGACGTCATATTACGCAGTGACATACTATAATGCGATGTCATTGACAAATTTTCAGCATAGCTGCATGCAAAATTTGATTCAGTTATACACACTATATAATTATGTACTTACATATTCATTTTCACTATTGATTGGATGACCATTTGTATGTAACCGAAAACTTTTAGCACAAATCTCGGACAGACACACGGTGTGTCGACAATATGCACAATATTATGATACGGGAGCCATGGGTAAGGCGCCGTTGTATAATGAGAAATACAAAATCGAATCAATGCAATAATTGTATGTACATAATCAGCTGCATCAGCTGCATTGTGAAGTTTCTGAACATTTACACGAAATAATGTAAACTACTCAAAATGTGACCTTGAAATCACAAAATAACTATGTACCTTTCCCCAGGTCAAATACAATGCAATATAACAATGTATTTCTCCATTAAAACAACGAATATTATAAGCCATACGTACAGTGGAGGTCCAGTGTGAAGAGCCCACTGGTCAACGCCCCGACACTGTTGCTGGCTGTACACGTGATGTTGTCGCCGTCGTCGTCCCGCGTGGGCGTGAACACCAAAGTGGTCTGGGTAGACGCTGGCGGAGTAACTGTACCCGTCATGGACGTCCGGCTCCAACTAATGGACGTCACCTCAGGGTTACCATCCACAAAGGCACACGTTAGTGTCAGCTCGTTCCCGTCGGCTGTGAAGGGACTACTACTACCCGTCGCATGGACCGATCCAGGAGCATCTGTAATACAGGGAGACAAAGAGTTGATTACCGTTGGCTGTAAGTAGACCATACATGTAGGCAAGAGTTATGTGGCATAATCCTGCGTACTGTGACAAATATACATACTGTATACATATTATATTTATGTAGGTAGACATCAATACTCATCGTTACTCATGTGTCAGCTCGAAAAGAGGGAGATAATCCATGACCCGGGGGTTGAGTAATAATTTCAAATAAACTTTACGCATCTACTCAGGAAAAGGAAGCTACCTACCAAGTTTCAGGTCTGTAGCTTGTACGGACGGACGGACGGACGGACGGACGGACGGACGGACGGACGGACGGACGGACGGACGGACGGGACGGACGGACGGACGGACGGACGGACGGACGGACGGACGGACGGACGGACGGACGGACGGACGGACGGACGGACGGACGGACGGACGGACGGACGGACGGACGGACGGACGGAGGCGGACGGACGGGACGGACGGACGGACGGACGGACGGACGGACGGACGGACGGACGGACGGACGGACGGACGGACGGACGGACGGACGGACGGACGGACGGACGGACGGACGGACGGACGGACGGACGGACGGACGGACGGACGGACGGACGGACGGACGGACGGACGGACGGACGGACGGACGGACGGACGGACGGACGGACAAATGTAGAACAAATGGCTAAGTCAAAAATGTGATATTTTTGTTAAAATATATTGTGTTGGCATAAAAACACCAAAGTGCACCTCTTCAATATCTGTAGAAGACGTATGAAAAGTTTCAGATCGATTGACTGAACGGTTTCAGAGAAGTTGTGAACACAAACTTTGTACCCTATATAGAATTGTATACAAACATATAGAAAAAATGGGTCAGTTAAAAAGGTGATATTTTTGTTAAAATATTGTTTTGCCATAAAAACACCAAGGTACACATCTCCAACATGTGTAGAAGACGTGTACATAGTTTTAGATCGATCAACTGAATGGTTTCAGAGGAGTTGTGTACACAAACTATGCAGTTTTTTCTGTCTGCCAACACGCCCGCTCCGCGGTAAAACATAATACATAATACAAATTGTGAGGGTGACTTTTGTTAATGATGAACAAGAATTCCGCTACGGAAGCGGTATCGCGCCTGCCGAGGCATTTTGCCGTGAACATTACAAGTAAATAAATGACCTTGACCTTGAGAATTTGGATGTGCGGGTATGCGTAATGAAGCATCATTTCTAGACAAATATTGATGTGAAATATTATCAAAGTCTGCCAAAGGGTTAAATAGATATTATGAAAGAACAATAACTTTAACGCATTTCTGTTACAAAACCGGTGAACATTAAAAGTAAATAAATTACCTTGACCTTCATAATTTGGATATGGGGGTGTGCGTAGTGAAACATCATCCCTAGACAAACATTAATATGACATATTATCAAAGTGTGGCAAGGGGTTAAAGAGACATTGTGAAAAAACAATACGTTTAACGCATTTGACTTACAAAACCGGTGAACATTACAAGTAAATTAATGACCTTCACCTTGAGAATTTGGATTTGGGGGTGTGCGTAGTGAAGCATCATCCCTAGACAAACATTGATGTGAAATATTATCAAAGTCTGACAAGGGGTTAAAGAGATATTGTGAAAAAACAATAACTTTAACGCATTTCTGTTACAAAACCTGTGAACATTAAAAGTAAATAAATGACCTTGACCTTGAGAATTTGGATGTGGGGGTGTGCTTAGTGAAGCATCATCCCTAGACAAACAATGATGTGAAATATTATCAAAGTCTGGCAAGGGGTTAAAGAGATATTTTGAAATTACAATAACTTTAACGCATTTGCCTTACAAAAAAAACAGAAGACGCGACGACGCGGACGACGCGGAAGACGTGGAAGACGCGGACTACGATGACGACGACGGAAAAAGCGCCGACTATAGACGCGCCTCTGTTAAAGCAGGCGCGACAAAAACTTCTTACATTTAAATATTTTTTAGAAGATTTAATCTGTTTAATAGCCAAAAGTATGTCGGCAGCAAAATGTAGAACAGACAGTAGGACACCTGGACAATGTAATGGACACATGTTGGTAATACAGTACAGAATAGAACAAATCAGCAGAACTAAAATTATTCAATGATGAGCGTTCCTAATGCATACATATTAAAGGTCACATTACAACCTATCACTTATATTCTTCAAAATGCTGTAAAAACAACAAAGGCGACCCTAATCACATATTTCCGGTTCATTTTTATTTTTCGTGATATTGAGATTTCTCATATCGCACCTTATCTGACACCCATACAGAGCCATGAAATTAATTGGTCATCGCTTATCTCTACTGTTACTGCGAGCTAGCAGAGCCAGAATCAGAACAAAATTGAAATTAAATGTTATATTTCTAATTTTTTTGCAAAATGCTGACATAATCTCCGACATTTCGCAAATGTTACTTCAGCATACTTGTGATTTGACAATTTCGAGTTGAATTAATCAGTGACATGCGTGTGTAGCTATGTTCAAACGAATGCCGCCGGAGGTCATTAATAGTCCGGCATAGCAAACAACTTATCAGATGATTTTACAGCAGGCACATAGGGAAGTGGACCTTGGGACAGGTGTATTCTGAATTAAATGAAGCCACCCCTATTCTATGCTGATTGGATGAATCCATTTTGTTTATCTATCCTAGTCAGAGACAGACGTGTGAAGCTACGTTCAAACGGATGTCAACAATAATGCGACAGGTGTATATTGAATCCACGAGGCCAAACCTATGCCAAGCTGATTGGTTGAGTTCAATTTGACAGACATGGTAGAATAGATACACTGTGCTCATCAGGGTGCTTTCTACTGTTCCGAAAATCCAATCTTGATGTGTTTGTTTTTATACATGGATGAATGTTATATTGCAGGACTAAAATTGTGTAACTTGAATGTCCACTCGCTTATTTTCCCGTAAATACTGTTTTTGAATACTAAAATATAACTAAATCACATATTTTGTTCGTTGACAGATAAAAAGAATTAAAAGTAAACATTCAATTTTCACATGTACAGTAAATTCTTTACTATTTCTAATTTATTTTCCTACTGACTTGTTTCAAATAAATAGAAAATGTTTGGACTTGATGTTAAAAACTAAAGATGTTTTCCAGAAGAAAATCGTTGTTTTGCCAAATGGGGTTTACGTCGAAGATTGGTCCTATATGTCGCTGTGACTGGAGAATAGGGTTTGTGTGATTTGTGACCAGTGTAGGTCCTAATCAAATTTAACACTCATGTAGTCTAAATACGATCTATATTGCATGTTAGTGTTTTTTATTGAAGGAATTCCGAAAAGTGCAGATCCTGTTCAGACTGTGCGGATGTACAGGCTGAACTGGATCTACACTGGTCGCAAACACCTAATAAGCCCCGTGTTGTGTTTGGCTTATTGCACCTTCTCAGTAGCAGTGTACAGCGGATGTAACACAATCTACAAACAACACCCCACCCCCGTGGCAATTAGAGCGACTATATTTCCCAGTACCCCGGGCTTTCCTTAATTGACCCCATGTACAGCATTGCTTCATTGTAAGTGGACAATGGCCTACAAGAATGACGTTATGACAGTTTGACCAGCATAGCACCAGATCCATCTATGCACCTGACAGCTCTGATAAGTGTCTACTCTGTTGCCCGTCTGATTTAGCATTATATATAGGTACTATCGGGGAAAACATAGATTGTAACCTGACGATATAAATATAAATACATGTATATACAGACTGGTATCCTACAGCTGTTGAAAATTGCACAGTATGTCCATTTTGTCACCCACTGTCGCATTTCAGTATGTAGTTTGTAACTAGGTCATTCTTATATTTTTACAGTACAGTACAGTCCCATATATTTATATCAGCGGTCTAATAAACTGGAGTTCTAAGTAGTCTGTTGAACTATTATGTGTAATAATCGTATTATGCATACATTTCGGAAGTTCTACTGATACGTCATATGCCCACGTGACCGCAAAGGGAAATAACAGTGGTAAGCAGAATAAGGGGAAGTTAGTCATGCAGTGACGGCAGGAAAAACTGGCTGTCGGGAATATGAAATCCGTAAAAGAACGGCACATACTGGTCGGATTACTGTACAATTTGTTTTATTTGATATATAAATGATGAATACATAAGCATATCGTGAAAACAGAAGCTTGTTATATCTCCTTTAAATACATGGCTTGTGTGTAATGTTATATTTATCAGAAATAAAATAAGTAAGGTTCTGTCGGATACTGGCCCACGTTACATTTGAAACAGATTGACATACTACAATATAAACGTTTTAAACATCGAAAGTTTCTCCCATGTTTCTTACAAGCAATACATATTGTGCTGCGGGTCAGACAGTAAGTAGACAAAATGTCTTATGTTTGGGCACCCATTTTCTCCAGCTGTTGATCAGATGATCAAATCAATACGCACAATACATGTACATGCAACTAGATTTCTTCATATATCAAAATGTGTCGCCATGGCTGGAGAAACGGGGCTTATGGAATTTGTGAACAGTGTACATCCTGATTAAATAGTACACTCCAATATACTATAAGAATTTATTTACGGAATTGCGGACAGTGCAGATGATCCTGATCAGATGCACAGGATGATCTGGATCTACATTGGTCGCAAACGCATAAGCCTCATTTCTCCAGTCACAGACACATTTTATGAAAATGCTGTAAATTTCACAGAAAGAGTCGTCAAGTCCTCGCACTGGAAAGCAATTAAACAATAGAGCATTGCAACAGACAGCTTCGACCAAAGGAAAATAAGTATTGGAAATCATGCATGTGATGACACAACAGCATTGTTCTCATGCTGGAGTCTCTCTCCATCCGTGAACCAAACAATGTCGTATGTAGCCATCATTCAAAAGTGTTCCCATTATATTCTGTGAAGAAATGACATTGATGCCAGCAATATGAGAAGTGTACAATTAGAACAAGTCACCTTATACAATGCTTGCATTTATATGTTTTACCTCAGCCAATCGATATACCCAAGACATTGTATGCACGTTAAAAATAAAGAAATCCTAAGCAAATTGAATACGAGGTTGGTAGCACTATTGGGTGATCAATACATAAATTCTAATAGTTCATATATCATCATCTATAAACACTTGCTACCTAATGTATTAAACCATGTTTGCAAAACATGCTGTTTGAGACATGAACCGAGTTAGCGAAACATTCACGTTCACGGAACTATCTTCTTCTCAACTTATGGTGGCCAATGTGAGGATGTACACTTACAATTGAGGCGGAGTGTCATGTTGACGGAATCCAGGACGTCTAACGTAGGTGAGGTATACGACGTCCGGCAAATATAGACGTTGCCGTCAATGGCCCGGGTCGGTGTGAACGTGTAGGTGGCGGTGACAGTATACCCATCTCCCTCCAGTGGTCCCGTGCTCGACCTAATCAGGACCATAGACGTTGTGGAGCCGCGGTACCAGGTCACGGTCGGCGCGGGGTTGCCTCCCCTGGATGTACACGTCAGTGTCAGGCTCTGACCTTCAGTTCCCGCCCCGTTGGAGATCTCCGGGGTCTGTGGGCGGACTGTAATGTTATTGTATATACCCAGAATAATGTACATGTCAATGTCAGGGGTCAGCCTTCAGTTCCCACCACCGCGCCACCCAACACATCATCCCTTCATGACAAATCATTTGAAAATATATGTATCGGTCTACAAGATATAGAGTGGAAACAAAAGTGTAGGGGGTATAATAAATGAAACATATCACATGTATACATAAGTGGGCATAATTGATAGCATTATGTTCGGGGAGTAATAACTTAAATTGCATGTGCCATCCTTTGATGTTGGAGATAAATATGACACAGACGGACTGTTTACATACAATAATGCTGCCAATGGCATGTACATACCATTGCAGAGGCAGTTGGTCACAAACATACACACACACTTTTAAGCTAATGGTTGATAATGTAAAGCAGTTACAGGAGAATAGAGAAATGTGCAGGCATCTACTGAACAGGAAATTGCATGGCATGGGTGAGACGAGGATTGAAAACATGAATGATGAGACAAATGCACATGAAGAAGTTATAGCAGAATGGAGACAAGTGTACTCATCTACTGGACGCAAATAAAATATACTGGACAGAAATGTTTAAGTCAATTGACATATACCACGGCAGGAGCATGGTCAGCACGGGGAATGAACATATGGACAAGAGCATCATTATCACTCAGCTAATTTCCTCCTCGCTAGCAGCCTTGATAATGAAAAAAAATATTGAATAAACACAATAAACTTTAACTTTGCCTTACAAACAATGTGATTTGAGTTCATGGTGTTTAACAGCCTGTCAACAGCAAATGTCATTTTAGGCCTGGTTAATGGGTTGAATCCCATATGTTACCTGTTGTGACGGTTGGGGGGGGGGGGGTATTGAATATTTACAGACAATGTGAACATAAGTCCTAAGTGACCGTAGATGGGTCATATGCAAAACAAAACACCGTCCTTAGATACACACTGTGACCAAATATTATTAAAATCGGTTCATAAGTTATTGAATGAACACAAAATACTTTATTGCCTTACAAACAAGGTAAACATAAGTCAGGCACAGGTGGAAGACTCAGATCTAGGACCGAATAAATGGCTCATTTGCAAAAATCTTACTCCGCCCACCCGTTTCCGTACACTATACAATGCAGCCATTTTGGAAAATGCTATACTGTATAGTGTATGGAAATGGGTGGGTGGGGTAACGCTTTTCTACATGTGTATGTACACTGTTCATGTGTATGTATGCATGCATGTCTAACATATGCGCCACAATTAGACAATATACCAACGCCATATAGTGCCTAATTATCCTCTTGCCACCATGCGATGTTTCTCACGTGATGTGTGGTGCGGTCCTGGGACGGGGATGACGTGGCTAGACTCACTTAGCGACATGACAGTTCTCATGTGTATCAGAACTTTCGGTATATTTTTTCAATACATTCATGTAAAACATGTAATAGAGATCAATGGACGTATTCACCCGCCTGTATATTGCTAGTAGGAGCCGGGTCCTTAACTTTCCAACCAAGTCTGTTTGCATATTACCAGTGCTATAATTGAATGGAGACGTTGGAAATGACTTATTATATCACCTATTTGTTACTTCACCACGTTGCAAAAATGATCTTCACCTGGAGAGGAATTCACATAAGCGTAAAAGCTTGTTTTCTAATCCCATTCTCAATTGTATGTATATGTGTATCTGAAATAAATATTGTTTAAGCTAAGTAGAACTCTAGTTATTGCATGGACGAGCTGTGACAACCCGCCTGCCCGGCCGTACAAGGTGAAAATATAATATGTCCCGTATAATATGACCGTGGCCGAGGGGGTAACACCGTCAGATTGTCACGCTAGCCACCCGGGATCGATTCAGGGCTCAGTTCCCGGGCGTCAGTGTTTCTGAGATACTTTGTATTTGCTGCTCTACTAGGCCTTTCGGATGGGGACAATAAATGGTGGTCCCATGTATCAGATTTGAAGGAGAGTCTGGGCACGCTAAAGAAACAGAGGGGACTATTCAAACAAGAGCTAGGCCCCTGGGGCCAGTTACCTCTGTATCCACCTCCTTCGTTTCTTCCCTTCTTGGCAGACGACATGCAAGGTTATCGAACCAGTGCCGTCAATAAATCCAAGCATTTACATTTATAACAAGAGTGCCGAAGGTCACAATATACGCCCGTCTCGGCTTTGTCTTGCCGTGATAAACATGTATACCGAATTTGGTTACGAGCGGTGAAGTAGAACTTCGAGTTATTGCATGGACAAGGATACAGAGTGCGAAAAATAAAACTGGCCGCCAAGGGGAGATAAGTCATCGGGAATTTTTGAAAATCAATAGGCTTCTTCGGCTATGTGATAAACATGTATACTGTCGCGTGACACGTGCGTTCTTGTACATTCCGGATTTCCGTATAATTGTATATTTGTGATGTGTGGTACTGTGTTGGATGGTTGTGCGTACTATTGATTTCACATACCTGTGTTTCCACATACCTGAGATTTCACACACCTGTGATTTTTACATACCTGTGATTTAGCATGTACATTTGCCATGTACAATGTGCGAGTAATAACGGGGCTTATGTTGTATTGGTGGAAATACGTGTATGCGTGTCCTTTTTGCGGATTTAAATACACGTCCATTTTATGAGTAATGTGTTACTGATGTCACGCCATATTTGCCACAGATGATGCATGGGTGTGGTACAGAACTCGTTGAATGCGTGTGCTGGTTTCGCTAGGGAAAAGACCCCTTTTGGTATTACGGACGTCCACTATCCGTACGCGGCCGAGTTTGTCCGCGTGTCAGTTGTTCACCAGATAAGGGACCTTCTGTAGGTGAAGCCCAGTATATAGACGCAGACCATATCATGGTCTGCCCTGTTATGTATGCTACGGGTTAGTGTTTCAGCATAGCCTGGTTACTGGCCAACACGGATATATCAGATCCATACTGGTGATGCTTTGTGTCGTGATATTTTCCGGTAAATGACCACGATATTTGAGTTTAGTATGTGCTTACACTCTCATTTGAGTGTATAGCCCGTTACCCTTGTACCGATATGGACGGGTTTGGCGGGCCAAAAAAGCGACCCTCGTATGTCGAGACCAGTCGAGTCCATTTCGCATTATGAGTAATGGGTATAGTGTGCAGATTTATGGTAGTGTGGGAGGGTATACCATGTTGGATGGTATTTATTCCGCGAGGGCTGTACACTAGTTTGGTTGAATTTATGGCGTGGGAACATATATTTAATGCCAAATATAACCCACGGGTGAAATGGCCAAAAGCCATGGTTTTGGAATATTTATGCTGAGATGTCGAACGAGGTAGGCATATTCATTATTCCGTGCGTGATTTCACTGGTGTGTGTGTATATAAGCGATGTCTCGCAATTTGTTGTTGGGACACATATTTTCTGGGGTAGCAGAAGGATAGTACTGTAATTCACCAGTGACACGGAGGATGATTTGGTAATGTACCTACAACATTTTATTTCAGCTGCGATTTGCCGTTGTTCGATTCCCGTTTGAGTCCGTTGTGCATCCTGTCAGTCTGTCTGTGCGTATTCGTCCAGTAATTGGAGGCTCATTTCATTTTGTAGCCTCTTGAGATCGCTCCAGCGAGCCACATTGGACGTTTTGGTCCACTCGTTGAGGGCAGACCCCAGTCAGTGCAGAGTACCAGGTCGTCCGAGTGTCCGTACGTCTGTTTGGCGCAGTGTGTGTAGCAGCTCCGAGTACAGGCCTGTATATAGAGCAGTGTGTGATTGCTACATCGCGTTCAGCAGACAGTCACAGCCATAGATTAGTGAAGTGAAACACCAATCACATATATCATATTATTATAATACCACCGAGTTGAATGTCACCTAAGTTAAACTTTTCCCGGCGTCTTAGCCAACGTGATAATCGCCATTTGTGTTATATCGGAACTTTACATCCGGTCTACCACTTCCGGTATTACAACCAATTGATTCACCATGGATAATTTACATCCGGTTCACCACATCCGGGTTGCTACAGTCGAGTGATACCATAGGAACTTTACATCTGGTCCACCACTTCCGGAAAAAAATACTTCGCGACAGTCTATCTTTTGGAACTTTACTTTCCAGCTTTCGGAACAT
The DNA here is from genome assembly GCA_029237695.1 of Conchocele bisecta. NCBI lineage: Eukaryota > Metazoa > Mollusca > Bivalvia > Lucinida > Thyasiridae > Conchocele > Conchocele bisecta. Next base: position 100,809,436 of record CM055270.1, read on the forward strand.
TATCGTTATTGACTATCATGTGATGTAACCACATCCGGTTTTGACTTTGACATTCAGACTTTGGAAATACATTGCATAGGCAATATATATGTATACTTTGATTGTGTATGGTAATACTCCTATCATGGCATATCATGGCTAAAGGATTGTAGTAAGACTACATATATTGTTGATGGATTAATCCACTTGAAGTTGGAGTATAGCCATATTGTTGACTAGACCTCATACTGCGGGTGAGGCAGACATTGGGACCTTGATACTCGGAGGTGGTTACCACTATCTATTGAGATACGCCAGCACTGGGGTAGCCTCAGATGATTGTCATTTGTCCTCCAATGTTTGTTCTGCCATGTTTGTACTTGTATGTTATTTCACTTTGATTAGCGATCATCAACGTACTTGTGCATTCATACTATTGTTCACTACGGGACCATTGAGATACCACATACTGAGTTTATTCGTCTATAGCTTTTAAGTTGCGTTAAAGTACAGTCGATTGGCTTACAACCTTGTAATTGAATAGTATCATGCACCGTACAGTGATGTTCGCATATCAATGTATCATGTATTCCTATGTGTTCCCCATACAATATAGTGTACATTTTAAGTGATTATGTGACTACGTGTACTTATCAACTCTAGCCTATCCCTTACACTTCAACTGCATTGTTACCACTTTTCGTTCGTCAGATCAAGCTATATTGGCCATAACGTCATAGCAATTGAAGTATACTTGGTTCATATGATAATAGGGGAGACAATTTTTCTCGATCATTCCTGAACTTGGTAATGACCTTGACAATGGTGTCAGAAGTATAATGAGTTTCTTCAAAGCAGTTGAAGGAAGGAGGCTAGAATAGCTGTACCCCTAGTGTCGTCAAAATTCAATATTGTAGTTGTTTGCCTTGGGAGTTAAGGTAAGATGCCCTCCAACACTTAGGCACTCATACATCACCACATACATGACTTGACTACCTAGGTACAGAAGTGTAGAGTTGAGACGATTTTGTGAGATAGTCGATGTAAGGGTCATTGTAACATTTTGATTTGTTGAACAGTACCTCCCTGTGATGATGGCACAGCGGGTGTTCTAGGTTATCACTAGACACTTCTACATCTGAGGCGAGATTACTACCACTATTATATTGTGTATGAACAATGCTATATAAAATGCCAGGTGTCTATAACCAGTCCCCAATGTTTGTGTCCAGTACCATAGAGGGGGAATTGTAAATATACAAGTACATTAGACCATATATGTACATATACCGGATTGACTTACCTGAATTGAGAAACTTATACCGTCGTTATGAGTAGAGACCGGATTGATTTACCTTAACCTTATAGACGTGAAGCAAGAGACTCGCACATATCACCAAGTAATTTGAGTGTTAGAGACCTTGTGTACCGTCGGGTAAAGCGTGTAAATCGATAATCCGGAGTTGAGTTGAGAGTGAGAATGTCGTCCATTAAGGAGCTAATGGACATAGGCAAAAGCTTAGGGCTAGCAGATTCAGAGTTAAGGGCCTTTGTAAAGGAAGAGCAGGAAAGAGAAATACAGGAAAGACAAGAGGCTAGCCAGGCTGAGAAAGATAGGTTAGATGCCGAGCGGTTGGCTAAAGAGGCTGAGCGGTTTGCTAAACAGGTTGAGCGACAAATGGAGAAAGATAGGTTAGATGCTGAGCAGTTAGCTAAGGAAGTTGAGCGACAGATGGAGAAAGATAGATTATATGCTACGCGGTTAGATAAGGAAACACATCGGTTAGCCAATGAAGCACAGTTAGCTCTAGAATTTATATTGCGAGAACTAGAAACTAAGCACCAGGTATAAATGGCAAAAGTAGAAAGGGATGGAGTAGTAGATGATGATAGACATGATAGGGACTATGGCAGAGCATTCGGTCCGAAGCTGCCACATTTTGATAGAATAATGACAACATGGATAGCTACTTAGCTAGATTTTAGAGGTAAGCAGCAATTCAAAGGGTGGGGGAGAGATAAGTGGTCACTACACTTGAGCGCTTTATTGAAGGGCAAGGCATTTTATAGTATATTAATAGACTACCTATTGATGATGATCTTGACTATGATAAGTTGAAATCCGCTTTGTTGAATGTTTTGATCTAACGGAAGATGGGTTCAGACGCCATGTTCAAAAACAACCCAAAACCTGATCACAGTGAATCATTTGTGCAATATGCCAGTCGGTCTAAAGAACTATCTAGATAGATGGATTTGTTAGTAGGTAAGGTGAAGTAGAACATATGAAGGAGTATTATACTCATGAAAAGAAGATCAGAATGTTAAGTATATGCAGTCGTGAGCTCTATTTATTTATCAAAGAGAAAACATTTGACTCAATTAGATGAGATGGTCGGTTCAGGCAGATTTTACTTTGCAGAAGCTAGAGGAGGTAGCAAGTATGTAGTTCAGAGGAACAGTACTAGCAACCATAAATGAGTACAGGTCAGTAGATAACCAGAGGCGCAAGGTAAGTAGTGCAGATAATCGATTCAGAGATATGAGTCGAGATAGGGACAGATATCAGAATAGAGATCAAATAGAAGCCCAAGTATGGGTAGTTATGATAGAAGCCCGAGTAGAGGTAGTTATGACAGAAAGTACCAGCAGGAACGGCTACGATAGGCATCGCGGGACATGTTATCATTGTGGCAAAGAAGGTCACATGTCCTACGATTGTCCTAAACGTGACCGGTCCTCAGCTTACAAAGCAGCAGAGTCGAGGAAGAGAAACATGTAAGTTTTGCAGATAAAGAACATAGAGGTCGGTACAGAGGTAGAAATAGAGGTAGAAGCGGAAGGCACACTAGAGGCAGAGGTAGAGGTAGATGGCAAAACACGCAACAACCAGCGGAAAACAAAGGAAAGTTCTGTGTGGTTGATACTGACACCACTATTGTATGTAAAGTGGCACATGAATAAATCATGGCGGGCCATTTAGGGGTTAAGAAGACAACTGATCGAGTGTTATCAGAATTTTATTGGCCAGGCGTGAGCAGTGACATTACACGGTTGTGTAGGTCTTGTGACATATGTCAAAAGACTGTGTCAAAGGGACACATCACCAAGGTTCCACTAGGAACTATGCCGTTGATAGACACTCCGTTCAAACGAGTCGCAGTTGACATTGTAGGACCAATTTTTCCAGCTACCGATCGGAAGAATCGTTACATACTAACGTTAGTTGATTATGCTACTAGGTACCCAGAAGCGGTACCACTACCAGGCATCGAGGCCGAAAAAGTCGCTGAAGCTCTCAAGGATATGTTCAGTAGACTGGGTATCCCCGAGTAGATGCTCACCGATCGGGGTAGTCAATTTACGTCGGCAGTCATGTAGGAAGTTAGTAGATTGTTATCGCTGAGACAATTTAACCACGACAAACCGTACCACCCCACAGTGTAACGGTCTCGTGGAACGGTTCAATGGTACATTAAAGCAAATGCTTCGTAGAATGGCAAGCGAACTTCCCAAAGATTGGGACAAATACGTTAACGCGCTCTTATTCGCGTATTGCGAAGTCCCTCAAGAAAGTTTGACTTTCTCACCGTTTGAACTATTGTACGGAAAGGACCGTTCGGGGTCGGATGAGCATACTAAGAGATCTGTGGTCCGAAAGGAAACTAGAGGACAACGTCAAAACGACGTATCAGTACGTCCTCGACTGGCTCGAACGGCTCGAGAAAACGTGCGAAATCGCGCATGAGAACTTGAAGAGTGCGTCCAAAAAGTACGCAAAGTACTACAACCGTAAGACCCGTAGTAGGCAGTATGCAGTGGCAGATCAGGTACTTGTACTACTACCGACAGCAACAACACATTGCTTCTTAGGTGGAAGGGACCATACCCATAACAGAGGTAGTTAATGAATGGGACTATAGGGTTGACATGGGAGGAAATTTGAAAACCTTTCATGCAAACATGTTACAGAGGTACGAGACAAGGCCTGAGCACCCGGGGAAGGGCATACTCACTGTAATAAATGCAGCCGTGATAGAAGACACAGTAGAGGGGGATCCTAGTCCAAGTGGGTGTAGTGCCGAAGAAAACATGTTATGTCCCAGGGGATTAGAGTCCGATACGGAGAGCAAAGTTGAGACCTGTCGCCTGATTTAGTCAAGAAACAAAATACCCAAGTCAAATAGATCATACGGGAATTCACCCATGTCCTGAGGGACGCACCAGGACACACCCATATAGAGAAACATGAGATCAAATTGTCAACGCAAGACCCATTAAGAATTAAGGGGTACCCTATCCCATTTAAGGTCAGGGAAACAGTCAGCCAGAATGCGTATTGTTGCGATAAAAGGGGCCGACAATCTGGGGCACACTACCTGAGCAGGATATCGGGGTAGATTTAGCTGTGCAAACGTGTCTTGCGATTATGCACGAAAGTGTAAACACTTTTTGTTTAGGGGGGAGATATGTCGCGTGACACGTGCATTCCTGTACATTCCGGATTTCCGTATAGTTGTTTATTTGTGATGTGGGGTACTGTGTTGTATTGTTATGCGTACTATTGATTTCACATACCTGTGATTCCACATACCTGTGATTTCACACACCTGTGATTTTTACATACCTGTGATTTCACACACCTATGATTTTTACATACCTGTGATTTAGCATGTACATTTGCCATGTGCAATGTGCGTGTAATAAGGGGGCTTATGTTGTATTGGTGGAAATAAGTTTATGCGTGTCCTTTTTGCGGATTTAAATACACGTCCATTTTATGAGCAATGTTTTACTAATTTCACGCAATATTTGCCACAGACTATGCATGTGTGTGGTTGACTGCGTGTGCTGGTTTCGTTAGGTAAAATACCCCTTTTAGTATTACGGACGTCTTACGTATTACGAGTTTGTCTGCGTGTCAGTTGTTCACCAGATAAGGGACCTTCTGTAGGTGAAGCCAGTATATAGCGCAGACCATATCATGGTCTGCACTGTTATGTATGCTACGGGTTAGTGTTTCAGCATAGCCATGGCACTGGCTACAACGGAATATATCAGATGCCATACTGGTGATGCTTTGTGTCGTGTATTTCCGTAAATGACCACGACAATTTGAGTTTAGTATGTGCTAACAACTCTCTTTGAGTGTAACAGCCCGTAGTATCGATATGGACTGGCTTGGCGGGGCCAAATAGCGACCCTCGTATGTCGAGACCAGTCGAGTCCATTTCGCATTATGAGATCTGGGTCTATAGTGTGCAGATTTATGGTAGTGTGGGATATACCATGTTGGATGTTTTTATTCCGTCAGACTGTACACTAGTTTGGTTGAATTTATGGCGTGGGAACATATGATTTTATGCCAAATATAACCCACGGGTGAAATGGCAAAAAGCCATGGTTTTGTAATATTTATGTGAGATGTCGAACGAGGGGTAGGCATATTCATTATTCCGTGCGTGATTTCACGCAATGTGTTGTTGGGACACATATTTTCTGGTAGCAGAAGGATAGTACTGTATTCACCAGTGACACGGAGGATATTGGTATGTACCTACAACATTTTATTTCAGCTATGATTTGCCGTTGTTCGATTCCCGTTTGAGTCCGTTGTGCATCGTCCAGTAATTGGAGGCTCATTTCATTTTGTAGCCTCTTGAGATCGCTCCAGCGAGCCACATTGGACGTGTTGGTCCACTCGTTGAGGGCAGACCCGAGTCAGTGCAGAGTACCAGGTCGTCCGAGTGTCCGTACGTCTGTCTGGCGCAGTGTGTGTAGCAGCTCCGGGTACAGGCCTGTATAGAGCAGTGTGTGATTGCTACATCGCGTTCAGCAGACAGTCACAGCCATAGATTAGTGAAGTGAAACACCATACACATATCTTATTATTATACTAACCACCGAGTTGAATGTCACCTATGTGAAACTTTTCCCGGCGTCTTAGCCAACGTGATAATCGTCATTTGTATTATATCGGAACTTTACATCCGTTCTACGCTCCGGTATTACAACCAATTGATTCACCATGGATACTTTACATCCGGTCAACCACAATCCGGGCTGCTACAGTCGAGTGATACTATAGGAACTTTAATTTACATCTGGTCCACCATTTCCGGAAACTAATACTACCTTTGGAACTTTACTTCCGGAACCATCTTCCGGAATATTAGCGTTATTGACTACCATGTGATGTAACCACATCCGGCTTTGACTTTGACATTCATACTTTGGAAATATATTGCATAGGCAATACATATGTATACTTTGATAGTGTATGGTAATACTCCTATCATGGCATATCATGGCTAGGGGATTGTAGTAAAGACTACATATATTGTTGATGGATTATCCACTTGAAGTTGGATAATAGCCATAATTGGTGACTAGACCTCATACTGCGGGTGAGGCAGACCTTGGAACCTTGAATACTCAGAGGTTCCAGTTACCGTATCTATTGAGATACGCCAGCACTGGGGTAGCTCAGATGATTGTCAGTTGTCCTCCAATGTTCGTTCTGCCATGTTGTACATTGTATGTTATTTCACTTTGATTGAGCGATCATCAAAAGTACTTGTGCATTCATACTATTGTCCACTACGGGACCATTGAGATACCACATACTGACTTTATTCGTCTATAGCTTTTAATTTGCGTTAATGCATAACAGTCGATTGGCTTACAACCTTGTAATTGAATTGTATCATGCACCGTACAGTGATGTTCGCATATCAATGTATCATGTATTCCCGTGTGTTCGCCATGTAATATAGTGTACATTATAAGTGATTAAGTGACTACGTGTACTTATCTACTCTAGCCTATCCCTTTCACTTCAACTGCATTGTTACCACTTTTCGTTCGTCAGATCAAGCTATATTGGCCATAACGTCATAACAATTGAAGTATACTTGGTTCTTATGATAATAGGGGAGACAATTTGTCTCGATCATTCCTGACCTTGGTAATGACCTTGACAATGGTAATTTGGTTACAATCCGTCAAGTAGCACTCTAGTTATTGCGCGGACAAGCTGTGCCCGCTCGCCCACGCGCCCGTACAAGATGAATAGTATTACATAATACGTCCCGTTTTGTCAAACGGGCGTATAAAAATGGGGTCAATTGAGGCCAACTGAACAAATGCAAATCCTGACCAGCTAGCACACTAATGTAGCCGTGTAGCATTATACAGATATCAACTCAACATAAATCCAATTTCGGATGTAGTCCCATAAGCATTATGCATAAGCGAATGTAAATTAAACTAGAGAAAGTGAGCAGCGGCTCACATATACCCCAGGCTGCCACGTAGATCGACACATACAAACAGTAACGCAAATATTAAGAAAAAACGTTAACGCAAATTCATAAGTAATTTGACGTTGCCCTTGGACATGAAGGCCGTATGAGTGTGGTATGGAATGAAATTATGGACGCTGATAAGGATTGTTGAGGTCAATCCAACTTATAACATAGTGTGCCGTCCCTACTGCAGTTCCTCCATCAAACCGGCCAAGAAATGCAATCAGGTGCTTGGCCATGTACATGTTGTTGTTGTTGTTTTTGTTGACGTTCCAACGCTGGCTTATCGTGACACCGTATAAAATATGTAAGGCATGTTTTAAAATCACAGTACAAAGTTTGTAATAAAATGTGCACATAAATCAAAACTACTGTACATATATACATTGGCACTGGGTTTCTCTCTATATTTTATTTCCTGGTATTATGTGCTTGTAGCGGTTGGCCGATGCATCATCTGTATCCTTTCGACACTTCGTATTACATTCTGTATTGCCAGACACTCGCAACCACTGGTCGCACATTTGTTACTGCAGCATTTTGTTTTATGTAGCTTATACATGCATATTTATTTACGCAATTTTGTTTCCTCACCTCTGTGTGCCAAAAGTATAAAGGGACAACAAAATACAAACATTGATAAAAGTAAGTAATATATTTAGTTAAAAATAAAATGCATTATTGCAAGTGTTAGTGACTTGCACACATGCACATTGTTCAAGGCTAGAGAAGCTTGATATAAAACCATAACATTAAAATACAAGTCCAAGGCGGTATCACATATTTGAAATTACAGCATATCACATGTTCGAGATCACCACATATCCATCCAACCTATTAACCGTATTCCAGCTGTATACTTATTTAAAATTTAAAATTTGGCAGTCTTTGAGTAGCAATAAAAACACAATTTTTTGGAGAGGCAAGGGACCAAGGTCGTAAATATGAACCCGATTCGCTTAAGAACAATTTTCATATATGTTGAAATATGAATACTGTATGCATAGCTGTCACTGTCGCCACCGCTGCCTTTATCACACGTTTAATTGGGCAGAATTCTACTACAGTCACATCGTCTCGCTGCCTTACATAGACAGTTGATATGTGAGGGGATTACATGGTTATACACAGCTTGCTATCAGTGTCGCCATTGCTGTATTTACTATATGCAGTGTTAACAACGATTGATCATCGAGGGGATGGGGGCCCCAATTTTGAACATAATTCAGACTCCCGCACCGTATGTTTATATGGCAATTATCATGGCAAATTACCGTTAGCGTTATCAGTCAATCAACCCCACCCCCTACCCCCGCCTAGAGTTATTATATTAGTAATTATCCACAAGTTACACATATCAGTTATTGGGTGAATCACACTCATGCAGCCACACATAAATATCCCATGTTCTTACGATATACGGCTAAGAAATATCACTCCTTTTGTGCCAAGACGTTAGTCATTTTTGCCGTACATTAATATTTATATATTTTCTCGGAATAATGAGAACCCGTCCAAAATGTTAAGTCATTGTAATTGTCCGGTAGCCAAAATCTGATTTTGGGCTTAACCTTGTTTTAAATAACATAGTGTGTTTTTTTTTACTGTTTTCGCATCTCTAGACAATCCAGTTTTGGAATCCGACTGACGACAACCTGTCATCCTAGAGCGTTTGAGAAGTCTGCTTAAATTCAAGATGGCTGCCAAATATATATGTTTTGCTATATAATTGCATCCACAGTAGGAAAATACGCAATTTAAGAGAGCATAATGAATGAATTTAACATGTTGACACAAATGGGCAACTTTAAAATTCAATTCCTTAACTGCATAAGGGGAAAATCAAAATGGCCGCCAAATTCGACCATTTTACATAATTTCACTGGTTCGTTATATCAAATAATATGAGTTTTCTAGTTCTGTGTTTATTGAAACAATGAATGTGAGTTTTTTTCTATCTTTAATGTGAAACTATATAATAATTGAAATAGCATAAGTCCAAGATGGCCACAAAATACGAATATATTACAATATACTTGCAACCGTATATTGAAATTAGAAACAATATATAATTGCACTCGGACCTAATATCAGACGTGTGAAGAATAACTTTGAAATCTCTAATAAAAGAACGACCTTTTGACCTTTCGGTGGCCATCTTGGATGACGTGACCATCCAATTTCGACAAAAAATGCACCAGAGCGATCGCCTATTTGATACCGTCGATTCGATGACCATATTCGGTCAAAAATAAAATTTAACCCCAATTTGACCCCACGGGCCACGCCCATTTTTGACCACTGTTTCACCATTTTAACAAATTTGAAAGAGCATTGTTCATCGATCATTCCTACCAAATTTCGTCGAAATCCGGCTGGCGGTTCATGAGAAGAAGATTTTTTAAGAATGTATGCAATTTTTAGACGGCAGCCATCTTGGATTAGCGATGACCTCCATTTTAACAAATCTGAAAAGGCTTCACCCATGGACCATAACTTTTCAGTTTGGCTACCATGGGCCAAGCGGTTCATGTGAAGAAGAATTTTGAAATATCTAATAAAAGAACGACCTTTTGACCTTTCGGCGGCCATCTTCGATGACATAACCATCCGATTTCGACAAAAAATGCACCAGAGTGATCGCCTCGTTGATACCTGATTTGATATATGACATGACCATATTTCGGTCAAAAATAAAATTTGACCCCATGGGCCACGCCCATTTTTGACCTCGGGGTCAACATTTTAAAAACTTTGAAAGAGCATAGTACATCGATCATTCCTACCAAGTTTTGTCGAAATCCGGTTGGCGGTTCTTGAGAAGAAGATTTTTGAAGAATATGTACTATTTTTAGACGGCGGCCATCTTGGATTACGTGAAGACGTCATTTTAACAATTTTGTAATCCCCCTACCTAAGGACCATGACCATGAATTTTGGTGACTATATGCCCTATGGTTACCGAGGAGAAGACGTTTGAAAATGTTCACGGACGACGGACGACAACGGACGACGACGGACGACGGACACATTGCGGTAACAATAGCTCACATGAGCTTCGCTCAGGTGAGCTAAAAAAGAACAGAACCGTGGCGTTACCAAACATAAAGGGCATACATAGGTCAGGATTTACATTATTAAACTCCACACCAATTGATGGGGAGTGTTATAAACGTTGTCACCAAGACTGCCGACCCAGAGAGCTCTTCCACCATTGTGACATTATTAATCGAGCTTGATTTATGATGGACCGCAAACTATATCCTGATCTGCCATCTGCCGCATGCGAGATCACTGTGGTTGATCCTACGGAGTTCCGGCTCAACCGGATTGTGGAGATCCTGAGTCTTTTTCTTCAGGAAGAGACTGCTGGCCTCGCCAAAAAGTATCGACGGGCCACGAATGCGGTTGACGGTATCGACACGGCGCTTGCATTGACATCGGTGGTGAGCGGCGTCCGGAGCGTGTCTTTATTATCGACCGTCGTAGCCGCGCCAGTTGCGGTGATCTTGAGCGCGGTGGCGACCGGGCTGGACTGCTTTTATAGGATGGCTTATAGGACAGTTAGCCTATACTGTCTATAATAAACGCACCGCTCCACGGGGCTAGAGGAGGTTTCGAAAATTCGGAAAAGGGTGCGACGCGATATATTAAACTATTTCAGATCGCAATAACATAACGTCTGCTCCAATTGAGTACCCCGGGCCACAACGACAGCTTGAAAAGTTATCAAAATCAGGACTTCAAAAAAAGAAACCGTTGTCGCCGAAAACTGGCTGGGTGGGCGATGAGAAGCAAGCCACAGCTGAAGTCAGATACAAGACCATCATTGTTAAGCAGTGCGAGGATTGGGATGAGGAAATCCGGCTGGCGGCAAGACCAAATTTCATTCTCCCACCACCGCCACCACCGAGTAGAACAACCCACAGATTTCTGCTAACGTGCTGAAGCTGTGGGTCCCGGGATTGTGGCGGGCACGAACAATAGCTTAGACGTGTGGCCGAATATGATAACACCCAGTGATCGACATATTATAATCGTCTCCAGGAGCAACACAATTTTTTTTTATGGAAATGGGATTTTTCTGGACTGTTATTTGTAAATCAACGATTTGCCCGTGTAACCCGCCATAATTCTGTAAACCACACCATATGTGCATGTTGTCCATAGATATCGCGAGCCGGCTCATCTGTATCTATGCTGTTTATGGGTGAGGTATATCCCGTCAGTAGCCCGGTGGGAGGCCATCCCTCTGGCTCTCTTTTAAGGGGGAAAAGGGTGCTGGGAGGGGTGGCGGGCCCCGTCTGTCGCAAACAGATTGGAGTAGAACAAGCGAACAAATATGCCGTCTGTGGTTGCGTGTCTGCAAAGGGCGGGGTGGGCTCTCCATCGACAGAAATGGGGTGGGATCCCGCCAGGCGGGCCGGAACCGGCCTTTATTATACTTTAGTATGCTACTCATTGTGTCAAGGGGCATACACTGGCGATATTTACAGCATATAAATACACGAGTTATCTCCGTTAGTGTATGGTTGTGGCACTACTATGTCAGAAGTGAATACAATCATAGTGTGCAAGGGACACAAATTCACCATAAATACGACCTAAAATGACACGAGTTATGTCCCCTAGTGTGGTTGTGAAACTTTTTTTTCAGGACTAGGCCATACATGTATAACCTGCCTAGATACGAGTCCTGTTCCACTCAGAAGATCACTGCTATTACATACATATATTCAACGTCACATTTGCTCACATAGGTATACTGTAAGGTTAAGTGGGACGGCAAACAGTGTAGCCACTGATCAAACATGCGCTAGCTGATCTGTTGCTACACCGGTTGCACATACTTTTTATATGAAGCTACTCTTGTATGCAATACCACACTGTAAGTGGTGTATTTGCCAATATGTAGTGTAGACTCATGTTCTTTATTTCTAGTACAGACATAATGAGAGATTGGATGGGATGGCAAGCAGATTAATCCCTGATCAGGCTGGGTACACTCGCTCGCTGATTTGGGGCTAAATTGGGTGCACATAAATATTAATTGAAAAAGTATGCAGTTCCAAGATGGTGTATTGACTGAAAGCTCATGCATAACGTAAGGTAGTAAGGCATGGCCAACAGAGTAGCATCTGATCAGACTGGGCATGTGTGCTCGCTGAACTGTTACTGCACTGGTTGTGCATAAATATGAAACCATTCCTTTATGCAGTACTTCCTCTTTATGAATGACATTCACACCGACATAATGCAAGGCTGTATGGGATAGCAGACAGTGTATGCCCTGATCAGTTTGCGTACCAGCGCTCACTGATCTGGAACTACAATTCATAGTAATTTAATATATTTTGTTGAACTTTCTCAGATAAATATTTAAACTCAGTTTCTTAAATACTAGTAAATATTTCGTAATTGTGAACTATGGTTACATGACCCATCATGATGACGGAGAATGAGTTTTCTTACTATGACCGCTAATCCCATCATTAGATCGGCGGTAGCAGTAAGAACACCCACTATAGATTAATGGTTGCCCATCGTAGTTATGATTTGTAAATTCACTGATATCAGTGTCACGAATTGGCCGACTGTCTTCTTTATCAGCCATCATTTGTATCACGGGTTACACAATACTCGAGCACAATACTCAAATAACCTTGTAATGACTATGGATTAGGTCTTCGTGTGTGAAATATCGCTCCCGTGGAATACACCTTCCTGGAGAGAATAGCGCTTTATCCGAAACCGTGCAAGTACCACCAGTATTGATTTTGCACCGGTTATATCTGGGTGATTTACACTGTTTATGCATACTTGGATGCTAGCTTGAATACAGAGTATGTCATATCTACTGATGACTGAATTATTTCAGATTAAATCGCCAGATAGCTCAGGCGCTAGACTGGCTGTTAGAACATTAGTACACTTACGCCAAATTGTAAGCAAAATGTTGGCACGGAGTTCTTATATTGACACGCGGACAATTAGAGGAAACTTATGCACTAGAGTATGTATATAAACTATCGTATCCATATTCTAGGAGTCGGACATTCAACCATTCCTGTGATCATTTTGTGACACAAGCTTTCACTGGGAACTGGTAAGTACATATGTTTATTAGTTACTTTCAAATGCTGCCAATAACGTCCGACTCATACCAAGACCGGCAATCCATCGCATCATTATCGTATCTTCGATACTACTGCCTTATTTCGTTTAGCGGAGTTATTCGGACCCATTTCGACCAAATGATTGGTCAATAAAAGCCGTATGGCATGTATCCACTGGTGTAGATTATCTCCCTTGATCAAATCGAACTGACTCATTAATAATTCGTGTTTACGTGTAAATGACAACGATTACAGGTTTCGCATGTGGGAGCATTCCGTGAGTATTGTACTGGCAGATTATGGTTTGTGCATGTCACTCCGACTAATTGCAGAAGCAATCTATTCTATTTGTAAACGAAGGCGAACACGATTGAAATGTTTAATAAAATTTAGCTATGCATTTTATATTACTATTCAGTCCAATATAAGTCATGCGCCCTGTACTATACATGAGAATATTGCCAATTATAACTGGCAACAAATGTAAGGACATGATGTGAAGTATAATTTATTTCAATCACTGATGCTTTGGGTCAGCCTGTGGAATCCTGCAGTCTAATTAGAGTCTACAGTGTTTACAAATTAGTAATGTAATGCTACGAGTCTGCACAGGAAAATAATTGGCATAGTTGCTCTTTATTAAATTAGCGCAGTTGCCACGGGCAGTCTGATCAGGGTAAGGCCGGGTCGCAATTAAATGTTTGTTTACTAATGGTAAATAACTGTAAATGACGTCGATATTCACATGTATGGCTGTGAATGTATATATCGGTGGGTACACTAGATATAGTGGCTGTTCATTAATGTGTTATATCGCGTTCTCCGATATATGAATTTAATCAGCCCCCTTCTTCCAACTAGTGAAAATATATTTGTGTACATTGCAATTTATCATGATTCATCATTGTAATTTACCAGGTCGTTTAGTATTGCCATGTAATCATAATATTGATTCCATGTGCACTACTATGGAGACTATAACACGTTACACTCTGGTATCAACACCGTTGGTGTTTTGTAGTCCCAGCCAGTCAGCCAGCCAGCCAGCCAGTCAGACAGCCAGGCAACCAGCGACGGCACGGCACGTCTATCGGGTGTTATTGCGTAGAACCAGTACGCTGTACCGATACTATTCTGGGGTCCACTACACGACACCGTGTACCAGCGGGGACTCTGCTCCGTGTGGACCAGGGCGTATCGAGCGGGGGTTATTATTCCGGTGACGTCATTCCGTCCAAGGACAAGATGAATCTCAAAGGACGTCCACCCATGTGAAGTATTCGCCCCATCCGCGCAAGTAGTTGACAACATTTTAATATAACTTAACGACGTCGTATAATGTCAGTCATCATGGCGTAAACCTCAGTTGGATGACAGAAACCTTAAGTTCGTATCTTGAACGTGATGCACATTGTTATACGATACTTACCTGTTCCAGAATGGTGACTGTGTGGTTGTGGTTGGTGGTTGTGTGACTGTGCATTGGTGAACCCTGGAGAGAACGTTGTCCGTACTGTCTTTAATATTCATTATTTGTGTATATCATTATTTGTAAATACATCATCATTGTAACTATATACCTTGTAACATTGTAACTATATACACAACAATGAACTATCCCAGTGTCACCCTGGCGTGAAAATCAGTCCAGTGTGGCTCCTGACCAGACTGAATGGATGCATGTAGGCTGATCTGGCGCCTCATTTGCTGTATATTTTACTACACACTTCTTCCACGATGCGTCTCATAGTAGCCATAGCCGCAAAATACCAACTACTTGTATGTAGTAATGTATGTACTTCTCTTGCTTTATATGTGATATATATGTCACTGCATCATAATCCTCTGTAGGCTGGCTATTCAGTATTATTGCTATATTATGTAACAGATTGCACTTTAAAAATAAATTAACTATATATATGTATCCCAACTATTAACCTTACAATGCGGAATTTATTTTGTTTGTCTGCTGTTTATTTTATATTTACTAATTGTATTAAGCAAAATATATGATTTAATCGAAAGGATTATAAAGTAATGTCAACTCATGTTTTATTTAGAAAGCAGGTGACATATATGACAACAACAGACGACAAATGTTGTTTCCCACATTCTAAGGGTTAAGATTTAAACAGCATAATGTTTGACAATGTATGGGTTACAAAATATGCCCAAGTATTTTTTGGGCCATCCTGGGTTACACTGTAAATGTAAATGCATAGATCCATGGACTAAATGGTGAACAGTATATATCATGATTAACTGTAATAGAATTATCCGACCAGCATGTACCGACCAATCCTCCAAAAACCATTATAAAGTTATGTGATAATTGGGTTATACATATGTAACCTGACAGAGGCGTCGGAAGGAAATTAATATTGGGGAGGCGGCAGTCGACCCGAGTGAAGCGAGGGAGTGCTAGGGGGGTCCGGGGCATTTTTTTTAATTCTAGATGGCATTTCCTGTATTCTGCTGCATTTAAGAGACAACATTAGTAGGTATCTCATACACATTTTTAAATCAAAAGCACTGGTAAAAAGGGGTAATTCACTGGTAATTGTATGACAATTATTAAAATGGTTTGTCTGATTTGTATGAGGTTTCACCATCTATACATACTTGGAAGTGTTAAAAATGCAAATACCAATAATATACTTAAACTATATAATTGTGCATGTGTGTAATCTGTTTTAGTATGTACATGCATTACAAAAAAATAAACAAACAACATATTACAGTCAGTTGTCAGGAATGGCACTGTTCCCGCGCTCGGTAAAGTCAATATTTTACATTTGAAATTACATAATCGAATTAACATTTTATTACCAGGATACTCACTACATTACACAGGGTGTTTGTTTACCCAAATCACGATCACGACCCGATCCAAAACTCACAGCAAAATTGGGGCGGCGATTGCCGCCCTTGCCGACCCGGTTCCGACGCCTCTGCCTGATGTACGGCCCAGGTGGTAATTGGATACATGTAGCATACCCGTCAGACATGTAGAAGAACAGTACTTACTTCTGACAATCAATATAAACCATCCAATTTTGAGAATCCCACCAATGTTCGCGCTACATTTGTACGTGGCGGCTTCCAACTTGGTTACGCCTGTGATGACGAAGTACTGCCGGTTGGCGGCGAAACTCAGCTGGTCAATGTTGGCGATGTACGGATTTATATTTGAATTGCCTTGACTTGTGTATTCAGTGTTATTTGGCGGTCCGCGCCACCCAGGATATGTGTAATTCCCTTGTAGTGGACATACAACAGTCGCTGCCTGGCCGACATATGTAGCATTCGAAATGGTTGTTTCATCCCCGTGCACGTTGATCATACAGGCGAATACGGCCTGAAACAACAATGATACTTATAACAAGAGACCCAAATGGGCCTGTATCTTCACCTGCAATTAGTATCCCCATTAGAAAGTAAAGTATACAATTGTTTGTAAAACAAAATGCCACCGCTGTTGAGCATTCATGAATACAACAGCAATCACTGAGTGAGTGATTGGAGAACAAATTATTTTCAAAGTCGAAAAAGGGGCACAACTGCGAATGGATCGGTGGGGCAGGGAAAATGTTATGCTACGCACTCCAGCACTTGGTGGTTGGAATGTATTCGGAGTATGAAGATAATCGGCCAACAACTGTATAAGTAGTTCACCGGATAAGGAAACAAGAGGGCCATGATGGCCATATATCGCTCACCTGTGCAATGTCACAACAAGAATTGTCAGAAGACAACGAAGCTCGCCTGTTAGCAGCCTTCACTCAAACTTGGCACAGTTGCATAAAAAAACATGAATATTATATAACTTGACCTTGAGTTAAGGGGTGTGCGGTGGACCTTGACATTGGGGTCAGTTGTTGAAGGTGGGTCGTGGATTTGCTATAGCATGATATTGCATATTAAGATGAATGCATGTATGAAAAAATCAATGTGCTCCCTGAAAACAGAAGTAAAACAAAATTTAACCCAACGTTAAGTTTATGAACGCACTACGTTGGTGATTATCTACAGCATGATAGCTATTCACATGAGGAATGCATGTATGAATGTGAGTTTGTGACCTTGACCTTGGGGAAAGGGGTGGGGTGGGTTGGTCATGGATTTGCTGTAACACAATAGAGAATCATCAGATGAATGCATGTATGACATATCAAAGCGTTCCCTGTAAAGAAACAGAAGTTATAAAAATTAATTTACTCCAACGTTAAGGTTATGATGTTTTACTTTATCCATTTTCAACAAAAACGTCGTTACTACTGCATACTGTACACAACAACCCAAATTATAAAGTTTTAATTTGACAGTTCTAATTATTTGGTTCAGTGTCATAGACACTGCACATGTAATCGCCTATGTATATGTCATGTTATACACAAGTACCCAAATTCACTGTCAGTATTATGAAATGATGGTGCAGACAAGGTATATACTAAAACGTGGGACAATGGCAGGTGTCACTTTGATTCGTTATTTTACAACTTATAGGACAGTATCAGCAATGGACAGATGCATACATTCCTTTCCAGATTCATTATAATGTAATTACTGAATAATTTACTTGCAAAGAGGACAAACTTATATACATGTACTTGACTTTAGAAGTGAGAGTGTAGAACTATGATGAAATAGCTGCTTTTTGTCGTAAAGGAGGTAGCGCCATTACCAGAGTACGTGTCTGTATATAACAAATAAACAATTACAAACGGAAGATACATCTATATATTTCTGTCACAATGATATATTTCAGCCACCCAGTAGCCTTATTCCAGTTTTTGGCTACCATTACTTGATTGCAACCTACTTAGCATGAATAACGACTCTCACTGGTATTATTATGTTAGTGCATGTTTGGGTCATATGCTTTCTTTCTCTAAAAGTTACACAATTGAAAAAATAAAAAACGGCTGTATTTACATGATGATTGATGTACAGAATTTTAATATCACGTATTATTTGATAAAATGCAAATAATTGATTTATATTCAGACCAATATCGATGATGTAGAGCAAAATATACTTTCATGATTAGGTAATGTATGTAGAACAATTTAATCTATGTACTCTTTCTAAGATAAGCAATAGCAATATTTTATCTTTGTTGAATTATTGTGTAATTATATAACATATTTTCTTTTATAAACATGCAACAGAATTCTGGGGGCCGTTTCACTAAACTTTGTACGACAAAAATATACATAAATGTAAAATGATGATAGTCCGTAAATGTCACATTAAAAATGTGTTCTTGTAAACAATTATTGGATTTACAGTTAATGAGCATAGGCTGCATAAGCAGCCTATGCTCAATAAATGTAAATCCATTAATTCAAATTTTCAGACTATTCTAAATATGCACTTAGTAACATTTTAGTCCTACAATGTTGAGTGAAACCGCCCCCAGCACCTGTTGATGCATATGATATGTAAAACTTATAATATATGAAGCTATATGTGTATGCTGAACAAAGAAACCGACTTTAACCACAAATTCCGAAAAGAAAACAGAGATAACATGGACTAATGACCATAGGGAGGACACAGCTAATGCAAATGGAATTGCTATTATATGACACTACATTTGTGACACTACTCATTTACTAAATACTCATGGTAACAATAACTATGAAAGAACTTGTAGACAGCAGTACACATAGTACACAACAATATATACAACGTGACATATCAATAATGTGGAAATGAGGCATACAGTAATAATTACATTTTATAGATTAATATGTAAATGTTGAACAATGTAACTGTCGTCGCTTTTTGTATCATTATATATCCTTATTTTCTTATATTTACAATAGTAGCATTCAATTTACGTACATTTATATCGGTTGGACAGCGACAATTTTTGGGGATAACTCCGGATGCTTCTGTGGAAGAGCAAATTGTGTTACGTTACACACTCCTGCACTTGATGGCGGGAGGGCGGGCGGGCGGGCGGGCGGACGGACGGACGGACGGACGGACGGACGGACATGTCCGTAAATGTCATGTACACCTCCTCAAAAGACAATATTTGTATATTATTGACCCAGCGTCGTAAATTAACGAAGTAAAACATTCACTCACCTGAACAACAGCCAGACGTGTAACTTGCATGACTAGTTGATCCATATAGGCCTCCACATATAACACGAGTCCAATCGATCTCCTGTCTTCAGATATGACACTGTTTAAAGTCCATTTAAAGTCGGCCAAAACAGTCAAATTGACATTTCTCCAACCATACAAATCATGATCCAAAAAAATAAAATGCCGGAGTTAATTGAATGCCGGTTGATCAAAACGTGGCCACTTCTATAAATAATGGCGTCCGTCGCAGATTGTATTTATTTCTGAAATCTACACCCACGTGTGTGGATAAACACTCGCTCGCTAATTAGTAAAACTCGCAAATGTACACCAAATCTACCACTACTGTATTGAGCAAACTGAAACATAATGCATTGACAATAACCCAAAGAAAACGTAGATTAGTCATGGAAATTAGGAAATGTGTCGGAATAATGATATGGTATGTCAGTGGATGGCAAATACATGTGGAGAAATGTCCTGGTGCTTGAACGTTGGTTTGTGTTTAACATTTTTGTCTCAGCCACGATAGTGAAAAGTGAGACATAGTGGTTACAATTCCGGCGTCGTCATTGTCGTTAACACTTTATGACATAAATATTGGACGTAAGTCCCATATATTACATATTCTCTTGATCCGCTAGTCGGATCATTACCAAATTTCGTCAACAGCTTCCTCACATTAATAGCGATCCACGGTGTTATTCGGGTGACATAAACCTTCACTTTGGTGACATTATAGTTTGTGTCAATAATTTTGGATGTACATCCAAAGTTGTCATATCTCTCGATACGGCAGTCGGATCTTCGCCAAATTCCATGAGTAGCTTCCTTAGATTTATACCTAACGACCCAGGGCAATTCGACTGACATTGACCTACTTTCTTGAAACAATCATGTAGGTCACGTCTGTCAAACTTTGAAAGCACGTACTCATTGCATATATCTCCTGATACGTTAGTCGGATGTTCGTACCTAACCACAATGGGGCATTCAAGTGACCTCGACCTGTTTCTCTAGAAATATCGGTCATGTCCGTAAAAACTTGGATGTAGGTCAAAATTTTGCGTATCTTCTGACATGTTAGTCGAGTATTTATCAAACTTCATCAGTAGCTTTCTTAAATTGATGCCTAACCACACATGGTCATTCGGGTGACACTGTCCTTCTTTTCTAGAAATATAGGTCACGTTATCAAAATTTGGTCATACGTCTAAATTTCGTATATCTCCTGATACCTTAGTCGGATGTTCACCAAAATTCATGATAGCTTCGTTACATTAATACCTAACCACACTAGGGCATTCGAAATATAGATCACGTACGTCCAGATTTCATATCTATCTATCTTATGATGCCTTAGTCGGATGTTCGCAAAAGTTCCTAACATTGTTACCTACCCTGGGTCATTAAAGTGACATTGACCTACGTTTTAGAAAGATACATCATGTCCATCAAATTGTGGACGTACGTCCAAATTTCGCATATCTCCTCATATGTTATTTGGATGGTCGCCAAACTTTATCAGTGGTTTCCTTACATTGACACATTGAAACACGCCCCTGCAATCGCCTTGTGTTAGTATGCAACGAATTCCGGCGTTTTCAAGTTTTAACCTGGAGTTGTTATACTAGCGCAACAATGGCAATTTAAAAACAATATAGTTGAAACCGTGAGATATCAGAGACACTAACCTGAGCTGATACTGAATTAGTATGCACAGTTTGTCCATTTGATTTATCTCCATTAGTAGTAAATAGGGAGTCAGTTCGTTACCGCGAAGTGTGGGGGACGAATTGAAAGCAGTGGGTAGCCCCATAGGTACCACAAATAGTAAAATTTCCTGTTAATTTAAAGCGAAATAAATACAACCCACAGTAAAAAAATAAAATGTCATACTGTAGTATAAGGGAATGGCGGTTCTGGACCACTTTTAATATTCCCTCATATAAAGTGCGTGAGCCCTTGTTAGTCATTAGGTATATAAGTAGCTGGAATCGCGTTATCGCTATAAGCGGTCTATGATGTTAGTATTTTTCAGAAACCAGTTTATAACGTACACCTACAGGGTCCTTATTTTAACCTAGGTGGATACGCATGGAAAAATTAGAATAGTTAGCAATTGGGAGCTAGGTGGGCGGGTACGCATGAGTTTGGTGTAGGTAGCTGAAAACATCCGCAATTTGGGACCAGTGTTGTGGTAGCTTGAATTAATTTTGTAGAAATTAGATCCATTTCGCGGCACGTCAAGGTCAATGCCGGTTCTGGCTCAAAACCCTAACCAATGACTTTAGTTTGGTTTAATGCTCTCTAAACGTGTCAGTTCGTTACCGCGAAGTGTGGGGGAAAGCAGTGGGTAGCCCCATAGGTATCTTTCCTGTTAATTTAAAGCGAAATAAATACAACCCACAGTAAAAAATAAAATGTCATACAAAATGTTGCTGCGGTTTCGGCTACCCATCACAATCGTATGTGGAGCTGCTATAGTCTGGTAGTTGAACTAGGGTAGTTGAAACTAGTACAGATTTACCACGGATTATAACACGAGAAAACTAGCAGAAAGCCCCCTAGCCCCGACAAAATATGTGTCTTCTATATGAGGTGTTATAATTAATTAATTGTCAAAAATGAAAAAACACCCTATTGAACATAAGCCATACAGGTATTTATATAAAACAATAAATTTCCATGATTAGAAAAATGACAGATATACGTAAAAAAGTTACAAAAGCGCCTCGCCCTAAGTTAACTCGCACAATGATTAGCGATAAAAGGGATGTAAAACCATCTAAAAGTTCTTCCCCTAGGATTCGGGAATTAAGGTGAGAATTAATAAGAATGGGTATACCTTTTTCAAACCGTTTGAGGGAAAGGGGGTTAACTACACTAATAAATAAGGAAAAAAATGATGAATGTATGAAAAGAATGGCGCGTGCAATGTCTCGGGGGGTATTTAAGGGGGTGGAAAAAAAGAATATTGAAAAGATAGCACAGAATATAGCTGATGAGGCTTCCCTCAGTCTTAGAAGCAGGAACATCGGCAAACCTCAAAAACGAGTGCAGAAAGCGCGTTTATTACAACAGTTAATAGAGGAAGGTAGCGAAATATTAGAAGATTATAAACAAAAATAAAAATAAATAGTAAAAGGGCGTAGGACAACTACAATAACCCTGAAAAGAAAACTTCAAATAAATAACAGCAAAAGGATAATGGGCGAGTTAGAGCCTTTGTTAACCGACAGTTTTTACCTAAGATTCTCTTTTTCTTACAAATTAATTCACCAAGAGGAGAGAGACGCGAGAGGAAAGCCGACAACGTTGGTATTTTATAAAAATGTATCCGGAAGTCCGTGGCTTAGGGGTTACGATGAGGTTGAAGAGTGGATTAATAAACAAGAAGAGCATAGATTAAACATAGATATAATAGATAGGCCAAGTACAAAATGGAGGTTTGTAAGATGGATGGGTGTTAGCGTTAAAATAGTATATGGAACAGCTTTAAATAAAATGCCTAAAGGTGATGCTGGAATGCAATCCGAAAAAGTGGCAGGAGGTCGAATGCCTGAGTGGTTGGGTTATAAGAAAGGGATGAAGCCCCTGGATAGTTTCAATGATGATCTTTGTTTATTTAGATGCTTGGCCCTCCACACTTCGAAGCTTAGGGTTGATAGGTGTTTAACATTGACCAAAGAACTCCAGCAACAGTATTTGCAGTTTTGTAAAACCAATAAATTACCGAAACCAGAAGGACCCATATTATTTGGAGATATCAAAGAAAATAGAAGAGTGTTTTAAAAATAGGTATTGATGCGTAGTATACACAAGAGGGGAACATGGTATTTAGAAACAGTAGCGGCTCATTACGACAAGATTGGTAATAAAAAGATGAAAATAGGTATCTATAACGATCACGCCTTCCTTATTACAGATATGAATAAAGCCGCTGAAAATAATAATTATTGTTGCTTCGACTGCAAACAACGCTTTACAAAGTCCAGCAATTTAACCAGGCACGCATTGACTTGTATGAAGGGATTAACAATAAAAGTATCGTGAAAGGAGAAAAAATAGATCGCCCACTATCAGCGTTCGAAAAAGCTTTCCACCCAAAACCCGGTTGTAGTAAGAAATCGATCAGTTGGATAAAATCTTTACCAGGGCCCCATATTCACACTGCAGTATGCGGTCACGGCGGAGAAAGAATAATCGCTGGTGCCCCAGTTGATGGGTATTGCCCTATGACTGATACGGTTTATCAATTTCACGGCTGTTATTGGCACGGGTGTCCCAAACATTGTAAAGATTATAAAAATAAGCTTAGAAGATCCAACGAGAGAGACGAAGCAATTGAGGGTAAGTGTAAATTAGTAACTATTTTTGAATGCGAGTATGATGCAATTTGTAAACCTGAGGATGTAAAGGAACTCGAAAAACCTCCGACAGTGATTTACCCATATCATATTGTATACGATTTTGAAGCATATTTAGACGGAAGTAAATAAAAGAAAAAATGCGTAACCCAACTAAAGATTTAGAGTTTATAAACGAACATGTCCCAATAAGTGTTAGTATAGGGGATACTCTATCCAACAATATAACTCACATATGTGATACTTCTCCAAAACAATTAGTAACCCTATGTATGGAAGATGTAAAGAGAAGGGGAGACAATATCCGAGAGGCCGTGAGCAACATACATATGGGTACCCTGCAGACATGGAGTATCTTTTCACTTCTCAGCAGCGAGAAATTACCCGTTGGATTTCACAAGTCCCAGTAATTGGGTTCAATTCCAGTAATTACGATCTTAATTTAATAAAGAAGCATTTAGTTGACGTTTTAACGGATAAAACCACTAAGGTACTAGTAGGAAAGAAAGCCAATACAACCATTTTTCTATTTACACCAGAATTTAGGTTTTTAGATGTTAAAAAATTGTATCTTTGCTCCTGGTATCGATTACGATAGATGGGTTAAGGCTTATGGATGCGAAGGTGAAAAATCCTTCTTCCCATACGAATGGTTCGATTCTCCCGATAAACTAGCGTATGAGGGTTTACCACCGCTTAAAAATTGGACAAATAAATTAACTCCAAATAAAACGATAACCAAACAGCAGTTGGAAGAGTGCAACAACATTTATAGCAGATTAAATATGAAGTATTTCAAAGACTGGTTAAAATACTATAACGACTTGGATGTTGGCCCCTTTTTAGAAGCTATCGGAAAAATGACAAAATTTTATCAAACAAAAGGTATAGATATGTTTAAAGATGCAGTTACCCTACCAGGAGTTGCTTTACAATATATTCTCAGAGGAACGATAAAAAACCATATAAAACCTTATCAAACCAAAGAGAGTAAGATAGCAGACGCGATATGTCCACCACTGTATGCCCCCACTGAGGAAATATATGACAGGTTAAAAGGAGCATTAGTTGGAGGTCCGTCAATTGTGTTTACAAGATATGTAGAAGCAGGTGTTACGAGAATTAGGTCAGCCCCTGATGGAAATGGAAAGCTTTGCAAAGCCGTACTTGGTTTTGATGCAAACGCCCTATATTTATCAACATTAAGCAAACATATGCCATGTGGCGAAGGGAAACTACACGAGGAAAGCAGCCCTCACGACCCTATTAAAATAAATAAGTTTTCCAATGCGGTTTTAAAAGATAAGTGGTTTGGCTTTGCTGAAGTAGATATAGAGGTTACCAGCAGTTTAAAAGAGAAGTTTTCGGAAATGTCCCCAATATTTTTAAATAGGATTGTAGAGGAGGAGGAAGTTCCAGAAAAGATGTTACAGTATTTACAAGAAACTAACCGCGCAAGAGGAGATGGCAGAAAACTAGTAGGTGCAATGTCTGCTAAAAAAGTATTACTATTTGCCCCATTATTAAAATGGTATTTGAAGCAGGGTTTAGAAATTACAGGGATTTACAGAGTAATAAATTATACAGCAGGTAAGCCCTTTGAATGGTTTGTTAAAGAAGTTACTTCAGCCAGGAGATCCGGAGATGTTAATAGCTCCAAGTCCCCAATTGCGGATATAATGAAACTATTAGGTAACTCATGTTGCGGGAAAATGATAGAATCCCCCGAAAAACACCTCAACACAACGTATACAAAATATGAAAAATGTGTGGACAAAGCTTTAAGATCAGCGTATTTCGATGATTTAGAGGAAATAGGAGATTCTTACGAAATGTCCTCAAGAAAAGCAAATGCCAATATGACTCGTCCATTTCACTGTGGGATTGCTGTATACCAATACGCAAAACTAAGAATGTTAGAATTTTATTACGATTTTATGGATAAATACGTAGATAGAGCAGATTTTAAACTAATACAGATGGATACTGATAGTTTGTATATGGGGGTTAGCATGAAGGGTGGAGAGCTGGATGGAATGATAAAACCAGAAATGGTGGAGGATTTCAAAAAACATAAAAAAAAATGGTTAGGTTGGGATAAATGGAGTAATAGAGAACCAGGGCTATTCAAAACAGAGTTCCAAGGAGATCGTGCAATCGCACTATGCAGCAAGTGTTATGTGGTTGAAAAAATAGACACAAGCCAAGTAAAACATTCAGCAAAGGGGTTATCTGCCAGGCAAAATAGTCTTACATGGAGAAGATATATGGAGGCCCTACACTAGGCTGGAACGGATAGAGGAACAAACAGAGGGTTTAGAATGAGAAATGGTGTTATGAAAACATATACCCAAAATAAATTAGGACTGTCCGCTTACTATGACAAGAGAAGGGTTTTAGAAGATGGGATACATACAGAACCCCTTTAAACTTTCATTAAATAAAATTATGCAGCCTGTTCAATTTTTGAAGGTATCTTACACACCTTAGGTCTTCCAACGGGGGCTTATCACGGGTTTCCGGGGTTTTTGGCCAATTATCTCTAGAAAGTCCCATGATAAATTTATCATATTTCCACAGATCTGTAAGGCGTTTGGGACCAATATGGTGCTTCTTTCTAACTTCATAGGCAGGAACAATTCCACGGGACTGCAAAATATCTATCAGCGCTTCCTGCGTAATAACCGATTTAGGCATGGTTTTATATATATATATAACTATATATAAATGTCTAACATTAATTCACAATTGGAAATAAATATAAATCTTAAAACATATGTTTACAAAAGTAGAAGACGTAACAATAAAATTTGATGAGGCTTGCTATGAGGATATTTTAGGTCTCCAAGACGGAATTATAGAACGTCTAAAAAAGTTACACGAGGGAGCTAGAAGCCATTACAAAACGAAAACCTGTTGAAATTTGTAAAGATTCAATGATGAGCCCATTTGTTGAAAGCATTATAAAACAGTTCGAAAAAAACCTACATGGAAAATATGGCGAATTAATCCATATCTCCGGCAGAGACATAGTACGAGGGGTTAACAGGGGGGCTTTC
Source organism: Conchocele bisecta (assembly GCA_029237695.1). NCBI lineage: Eukaryota > Metazoa > Mollusca > Bivalvia > Lucinida > Thyasiridae > Conchocele > Conchocele bisecta. Next base: position 100,836,369 of record CM055270.1, read on the forward strand.
TATTAGGATAATTTGAACACAGCACCAAGCAAACCTGCTAGAGCCACAGTCGAATAAATCCAATACATATTTGAAGAAAGCGCATATTTTTGTTTTCAACACCTATATACAATGTAGAAACCGATGGTGCAGCTACTAAAAAAGGTAGCCGAAACCTTGGTAGCGCTTTCTATAGGTTTTGGCCAATTTTCTCTAGATAATCCAGTTATAAATTTTGAATGTAACTGAATCTAACTCAGGGCTAACCTAGTATGCCTAGTTGTGTTACTAGTATGCCTAGTCGTGGTGCTAGTATGCCTAGGTGTGGTGCTGGTATGCCTAGGTGTGGTGCTGGTATGCCTAGGCGTGGTGCTAGTATGCCTAGGTGTGGTGCTGGTATGCCTAGGTGTGGTGCTGGTATGCCTAGGTGTGATGCTGGTATGCCTAGGTGTGGTGCTGGTATGCCTAGGCGTGGTGCTAGTATGCCTAGGTGTGGTGCTAGTATGCCTAGGTGTGGTGCTGGTATGCCTAGGTTTGGTGCTGGTATGCCTAGGTGTGGTGCTGGTATGCCTAGGCCTGGTAACGAGTATGCCTAGTTGTGATGCTGGTATGCCTAATTGTGGTGCTAGTATGCCTGGTTTTACCTAGGCAAATCATGTTGAACATTGGGCAAAATATATTTATATGTGCCTACAACAAAATATGCCACCAAAGCAAAATTTGTCCGAACAAGATATAGAAGATATCCGTAATCTTCGGGGTACAGAGTCTGCAGACAATACGAAGAAGAAATTTGGAATCGGTACCACTCGCCTTCGAAGAATATGGGACGCCGTCGATGCGGAACGAAGTACAAAACCCGAAGAAACCAAATTTGAAACAAATTTAGAAACCCCCACCCCCGTAGTACACAGGGTAACCACCCCTGGCCCTCCCACCAAGTTCCCCACGGATCTACTAGAAGATATACGAAACGTAAGCTCGTTCGAAGAGTCGACGCACCTGTCCGACATGGAGAGACGTTTGGAGAACAGGTTGGACGCGCTGGAACGCAGACTGTTGGACGCAATTTTCAACGATGCCGATTCCGAGTGTCCGAAGAAAGACGAGCTGGAGGTGCACGACATCTGGAGAACTGTAGAGAATGCAAAGTGGTGGTTTGGGTTGTTTTTTTGTGGCGTACGCGGTATGCAGACCACTGTTCCCATTCGTGACTCTAGAGACCTGTAGACTCTGGAAGAGCAAACCAGATTCCGACACCCAGTTCGTGCACTCCGTAAAACAGTCAGTTACGCCGAATGGGAAAAACGAAACTAGCGACTCCGTACACCAGCACTCTGGCAGTCGCGACCCGTTCTACATGCAGCAGCCATTTTGGAAAAAAATTATTTGTATATTTTTTGTCGCTGCTCGTTGGGTAGCCGAAACCGCTGCAACATTTTGTATGACATTTTATTTTTTACTGTGGGTTGTATTTATTTCGCTTTAAATTAACAGGAAAGATACCTATGGGGCTACCCACTGCTTTCCCCCACACTTCGCGGTAACGAACTGACACGTTTAGAGAGCATTAAACCAAACTAAAGTCATTGGTTAGGGTTTTGAGCCAGAACCGGCATTGACCTTGACGTGCCGCGAAATGGATCTAATTTCTACAAAATTAATTCAGCTACCTAACACTGGTCCCCAAATTGCGGATGTTTTCAGCTACCTACACCAAACTCATGCGTACCCGCCCACCTAGCTCCCAATTGCTAACTATTCTAATTTTTCCATGCGTATCCACCTAGGTTAAAATAAGGACCCTGTAGGTGTACGTTATAAACTGGTTTCTGAAAAATACTAACATCATAGACCGCTTATAACGATAACGCGATTCCAGCTACTTATATACCTAATGACTAACAAGGGCTCACGCACTTTATATGAGGGAATATTAAAAGTGGTCCAGAACCGCCATTCCCTTATACTACAGTATGACATTTTATTTTTTTACTGTGGGTTGTATTTATTTCGCTTTAAATTAACAGGAAATTTTACTATTTGTGGTACCTATGGGGCTACCCACTGCTTTCAATTCGTCCCCCACACTTCGCGGTAACGAACTGACTCCCTATATACTACTCCATTGATTTATAAGCCTGTTTCAAAATTAACGTTGTTTGACGTCTAGTAATCGAATGTGCGGTGTTATTTCACTAGGTCATTTTGTCAATGACTGTCACATATCACAATACAAACACCTAGCATCTGCTGAAACGAAACTCAATGGAATGATCACAGATATTTTTAATCCAAACGTTATGTCTATAACGCAGGGCGACTTACTGTAAGTCGCCCTGCATTGCAGACAGAACGTTCTAGTGATGGCATTATGAAAATGCCAACATGTTCACACGTGTAGAAGTTGCAGCGATCAACGTCCAATAAGTCCAATGGTAATTATCCCCATGTTTAACCACACTTCAAATCCAGTTGATCTATGTTGATACATACACAAATCCAGTCCATCTACCTCGCTATATACCGCCAATGCTAAACCTAGTAATTTAATCGCGCAAAATAGGTAACACATTACTCTTCCTGGTCGTATGCAGTATATCTATATATATTAGGACAACTTCACTGTACTTCCTTCTTTACAATAACCGCACTACATATAACATACATGCACTTCGTTATGCTCACGTGAATAACTTAGTATTAAGGAATAAAGTAATGAGCTGTTGCGTTTACAATAATTTGATTAAAAGTTGTGGTCTGTTTAAAGTGCTTGGAGGTTGAAGCAATATCCCATGACTTTTCTACTTATGATCCCCTCGCCGATAGGCAAGATGGGATATACCGTTAGTCCATGTACGTACGTGCATAATTGTGTGCGTACATGCGTGAGTGCGTACGTTATTAACACCTTTCATTTGTTTCAATGACTTGAACCCCTTCACTGATTTTGATAATATTTGGCATCAATATGTCTATCTTTGTTGCACCTAAGACTCACATCCGAAGGTCCAAGGTGAAGGTCACTGAGGACGTATGTTCATAGTGTTTGTCAGGCAAATGCAAAAACGTTTATTTTATTTATTCAATAACGTATTCAGCGCTTCACCAATTTGATAATATGTGGCGACGATGTGTGTATGGACAGGGCTGTGTTCCGTACACGACTCACGTCCGACCGCCCAATGTCACGGCCACTTTGTGTTCACCCTGTAAGGTAAATGCGTAACTTAACGTTTGTTCTTTTATTCAATAACGAGCAACTGTTTTCTTTGTAATGCTGCTAGCGAGGAGATTAGTTTAGTGTTAGCGATTTCATTGCATTTACATTACGTGTTCTAGCGTGCCATATTGATAACGTCATGTTGATTAATGCCGTCAAACAATATTTATCCAATTAACAACATCGTACGATGTCACGTAGTGCTAATGTAATTTACTGGGATGTAAACGCAATCCGTTGAATGGGAGTTTTCATTACTATGCATGAATGTATGGTCAGTGTAAACATTATATTATCTTTCTGTTCCATGTATATCTGATAAGATTATTAGCCTATACGAGGAGATACTTAACGAGATTTATTAGATACACGGGGTGTATCAGCAACTACTCATATGTGTTAACCGTGATCTGAGGGGCCTATCTCTCCGCATACAGTACACGGGGTATATCAGCACAGTCATGAGTGTTTTCCGTGATTCGAGGGGCCTATCTCTCCGCCATGTACAAGACACAGGGTGTATCGGCAACGCGGGGTGGCCTATCTCTCTTCCACATATATACAATACACGAGGTGTATCGGCAACCACTCATGTGTGTCACCCGTGATTCGATGGTTCTATCTCTCCGCCACGTACACACAATATACGGGGTGTATCGACAACGGGGGTGTGCTATTTCTCTGCCACGTGTATACATACAATACACGAGATGTATCGACAGCCACTCACGTGTGTTACCCGTTATTCGAGTGGCCTATCTCTCCGCCACGTAGACACAATACACGAAGTGTATCGGCAATCGCTCATATGCGTCACCCACGATTCGAGATACCTATCTCTCCGGCCAATACATACAATTCACAGGGTGTATCAGCAGCCACTGAAATACATTTTTCACCTATATACATATATACACATCCTACACAACTTTTACTTTTTGAGCCCCAGGATCACGGCTATGGTGTGTGTTATATGACTTAATTGGATCCTACTCAAATAATCCGCCCCCCCCCCACATTGTCTGAGCCCCTGATGGCTCTGATCATCATGCGATAGGGTTGCAACAACAGCGCCCATCTCATCAGCCTGGATATTGCAACCTTTGCCTTATTCAGGTACGTACGCGATTGATGATCTGCATCGAGTACGAACTCTTTACCAAACAAATACTTGTGGAATTTTCCCACACCCCAGACTACTTAAGCACTCTCTTTCTACAACTGAGTAGTTTTGCTCCCTTGGGAGTAGTTTGCTACTAGCGTACGCAATTGGTAGGTGTGTCCCGTTTTGTTCCTGCAACAAAAAGGCCCCTAAACCTACGTCAAATGATTCTGTTCTCAATATGAACGGCTTGTCAAGCTCTGGCCGTTTTATGATGGGATCGTTAGTCAGCGCTCTTTTCAGGCTGTTGAAAGCCTGGTCTTGGAAGTCTCTCCATTCAATCTTGTTCGGTTGACCCTTTTTCGTGAGATCTGTTAGTAGGACAGCTATTTCTGCAAAATTGGGGATGAATTTACGGTAGAACCCCGCTAACCCCAAAAATGCCCTCACCCCTTTCTTAGTTTCGGGGACAGTCACTTCCTGTACAGCTGTAACCTTCTCTGGGTGAGCTCTGAGCTCTCTCCTGCTGCTTATGGTAGGGCCTAAACGCTCTAGTTAGCTGAAACCAAGGCTGCACTTCGATGGTTTCGCGGTCAGATTAACACTGGATAATCGGGAAAAAACCTGCCTGAAGGCACAAATGTGATCATCCCATGTGATGGTGAAAATGAGTATATCATCCACGAAGCTGTCTGCATTCGGGACATCGTTCAGTACTTTCCTCATCAGCCTACAGAAGGTAGATTGTGCCGTTACCTTTCCGAAGGGCATGACTTTGAATTGGAAAAGGCATTGGGGTGCTTCAAAAGCAGAATAGGGCTTTGCGTTTTCTGAGAGTGAGACCTGCCAATACCCCTTACTGAAGTCCAGTTTCGAGAAATACTTATATTTCGCTAATTTCGAGAATATTTCTTCAATTTCAGGCATTGGCTGGGCATCAAAAATAGTGACTTTGTTAACCTGTCAAAAATATATACAAAAACGGAGTCCTCCATCATTTTTCCTGACTGCAATGACTGGTCATGAGTATGGGGACCTAGACGGTACGATAACTCCTAACTTCAACATTTCTTCGACCTCATCTTTGACTAAGTCGCGAACCTTGTACGGGATGGGATAACTTGTATCCGTAATGGGTCTGAGGTGGACAATTTAATGTCATAAATCTCTACATGGGTGCGCCCTGGTCTATCAGTCAGTACGTGCTAATATTCCTTAAGCACCCTTTGTACTTCAACTTGTTGGTCTTTGGACAACCCTGGGGCTAAGTCCACCCTGTCAATCGATTCCTGTGTCCCCATTGAACACGCCATGTGCTCATCGGCACTACACTCCCATGTACCCGACTTGCCGTCAATTATGTCGTCAATTACCGCCGTGTTTATGACGGCTAGTATCCCCTTCCCTGGTCTTTGAGGTGTACGCTCTTCATAGCGCTTCAACATGTTGACATGGAATGTTTTCAGTTTCCCCTTCATGTCGATCCTGTAATCCCAGTCATTTAGTATTTACACTATAGGGTATGGACCTCCTTTCCATTGTAGTAACAGTTTGTTCCTATCAGTGGGGAGTAGTACTAACACCCGGTCACTCTCCTTATACTTCCGGTCACGCGCTTTCCTGTCATAATACTTCGCGTACCGCTGACTCGATTTCTTGAGATTTTCTCTCGCGATTTCACAGGTTTTCGTCAAGTTCCTTCTCAGACCACAGATCCTTGAGAACACTCATAGGACCTCTGACTGTTCTCCCATAGAGTAGTTCGAATGGGGAGAATGCTAGGCTCTCATGTGGAACCTCGCGATACGCGAACAATAACGCGTTAATCTACTTATCACAATCTTTGGTACGCTCGCTTGCCATGTGTTTAAGAATCGGCTTCAATGTACCGTTGAATCTCTCTAACAACCCGTTGCACATATGATGGTAGGGAGTAGTAGTAAGTTGTCTCAGTGATAATAGCCTACTGACCTCCCGCATTACGTTCGACGTCAATTGAGATCCGCAATCAGTCAATAATTCCTCAGGAATTTCTAATCGACTGAAATTGTATACGAGTGTCTCAGCTACTCGTTTTGCTTCGGTAATGGTACTGCCTCTGGATATCGTGTGGCGTAAACTACTAGCGTTAGAATATACTGATTTTTATTATCCGTTGCTGTATAAATCGGTCCTATGATGTCTACGGCTACGTGTTTGAATGGCGTGTCAATCAGTGGCATGTTGCCCAGCGGTGCCTTTATTGCATGACCCTTAGAGATTGTTCGTTGCCCGATGTCGCATGACCTGCAGTATCGTGTCACGTCAGGCCAGAACAAGTCTGCCAAAACGCGATTTTCTTCACTCCTAAGTGCCCTGACATAATAGATTCATGTGCCACCTTTAACACGGTCTGTCTATGTTTTTCCGGAACGACTAATTGATAGTATTTTCTTTTGCTACCTGTCGTCTCAAACTGTCGATACAGTAAATCTTTTCGGTACAGGAATGACGTAACGTTACCGTTCTTAGAATGTTTCTCGTTTCCGTTTTTTGCTTCAGTGTGCAACGACGTTAACGTAACGTCGCTTGTTCTTTGTACTCACTACGTGAAACGTGCGATACGGCTTCCGATACCCGCAGTTTCAGATATGATTCATCGCATTTCAAAACATGTGAACGCGTTTGAATTGCTAACGTGGTCGCGCATTTGAAATCATTTAGTACAGGAAGTTGTGACCCATCTATGTTCCCAACCATTACATCGTACATAGTTTCTTCCATGCATATTGCTTCAGTATCTCCATTGAAAAATGGGGAGATAATGGTGAATTTCGCTACAGGTACTTCACTCAAGCGTCTCTTGTATACTAGCATACATGTGGCCACTCTCCTCAGAAACTGATCAGGATGTACTAGTTCCTTTCTCACTACTACGCCCGTACAGCCTGTATCACGCATCACAGTCACCACTTTCCCATTCAACAAACCGTCTGCCACTGGTAATTTCGCACTGGAAAATGTGCATCATATAACCTTCGGAGACTCTAGTGAACTTCCTTACCTGCGCATATCATAGTGATTTCATCATCATCGTTGGTCTGGTTGTCCTCTACAATACAAAACTTACCCTGATCTACAGGTGGCGAAAAGGGACGCCCTCTCGCTCTTCCACGGTGGAGATAACGCCCGCTGCCCCTGCTCTTGCCGCTACTCCTGCCTCGGTAATTTGCATCCTCCATTTCTGGTTCGTCGCCGGTGCCTGCAAAGCTTACCTTATTTTGTCCATAGGCACAAGTATCGTTTTCCTCCAGGGCTGCAGCTCGATGCATGTGACCTCTTCTTGGGCAGTCTGGAGCTACATGACCTTGACCTCCACAATGGTAACATGTAATGGTACGTCTGTCATTGCTCTGTACCTTTCCCTACTACTATCTCTACTTCTCTCGCCACTTCTCTCTCTACCATAGTTACGAGATATGTCATTGCCTCGATATCTCTCACCTTGACCTCTCACCTTCCTGTCATAGCCTGTGTTACGATTCTCACGTTTCGCTCTATTGTCTCGGTTCTCTCTTTGTACTACTTACTTTGTACCTTCTATAGCTTCCGCAAAGAAGTCAGTTTGCACTGTCATCTCATGTACTTTGCCAACGACATTATACTTTAGAAAAACGTGCAAGTCACTGATCCATGAGCAACAAATATAACACGCCTTCATACGTGCGTTCAACTTTGCCTAGTTCAAGCCACCTATCAAGATAACTATTTACCCTGTTGATATATTGAACAAATGTCTCACCCGGCTCTGGCTTGCCGTTCTTAAATTGATTCATGAACCCTTCTACAGTTAAGTCAAACCTTTTGAGCAAGGCTGTCTTCAATGTGTCATAACCAAGAGCATCTTCCAACGATAAACGGGAGTTTATAAATCTAGAGCTTTGCCCCTTAATAATGTGCTAAGGTGTAATGACCACTGACCTTTCGGCCAACCTTGCACTTCCGAGTAACGTTCAAACCGTGCCAGATAATAATCCATATTGTCCTTATCTTGATCGAACTACGGTAACTTCGGACGTTGTGGTATCTTATGTTCAACTACTGGAATATAATTATCCGATATTCCCATTTCTGCCTTCACTATCTCAACTTTCTGCGTGGTCTATAATTCACGCATTTTGCATTGGTATTCCAATCTAATGTTTGTCATTTGCAAATTTAATCTTACCTTTTGCATTTATCGTTCCTCCATTAATCTGTCAGCCTCAAGCCTAACTTTCTCAGTCAGTATCTGTACCTCCTTTGCTAGTCTGTCAGTGTCGCGTGACACGTGCATTCTTGTATTTCCGGATTTCCGTATAATTGTATATTTGTGATGTGTGGTACTTTGTTGTATTGTTGTGCGTACTATTGATTTCACATATCTGTGATTCCACATACCTGTGATTTCACACACCTGTGATTTTTTACATACCTGTGATTTAGCATGTACATTTGCCATGTACAATGTGCGTGTAATAACGGGGCTTATGTTGTATTGGGGGAAATACGTTTATGCGTGTCCTTTTTGCGGATTTCAATACACGTCCATTTTATGAGCAATGTTTTACTGATGTCACGCCATATTTGCCACAGACTATGCATGTGTGTTATAGAGGACTCTTTGACTGCGTGTGCTGGTTTCGCTAGGGAAAAGACCCCTTTTGGTAATACGGACGTCCACTATCCGTGTGCGGCCGAGTTTGTCCGCGTGTCAGTTGTTCACCAGATAAGGGACCTTCTGTAGGTGAAGCCAGTATATAGCGCAGACCATACCATGGTCTGCCCTGTTATGTATGCTACGGGTTAGTGTTTCAGCATAGCCTGGTACTGGCCAACACGGATATATCAGATGCCATACTGGTGATGCTTTGTGTCGTGATATTTCCGTAAATGACCACAATATTTGAGCTTAGTATGTGCTACACTCTCATCTGAGTGTACAGCCCGTAGTACCGATATGGACGGGTTTGGCGTGGCCAAATAGCGACCCTCGTATGTCGAGACCAGTCGAGTCCATTTCGCATTATGAGATCTGGGTCTATAGTGTGCATGTTTATGGTAGTGTGGGATATACCAATGTTGGATGGTATTTATTCCACGAGGGCTGTGCACTAGTTTGGTTGAATTTATGGCGTGGGAACATATATTTATGCCAAATATAACCCACGGGTGAAATGGCAAAAGCCATGGTTTTGTAATATTTATGCTGAGATGTCGAACGAGGTAGGCATATTCATTATTCCGTGCGTGGATTCGCTGGTGCGTATATAAGCGATGTCTCACAATGTGTTGTTGGGACACATATTTTCTGGTAGCAGAAGGATAGTACTGTATTCACCAGTGACACGGAGGATTTTGGTATGTACCTACAACATTTTGATTTGCCGTTGTTCGATTCCCGTTTTAGTCCGTTGTGCATCCTGTATGTCTGTCTGTGCGTATTCGTCCAGTAATTAGAGGCTCATTTCATTTTGTAGCCTCTTGAGATCGCTCCAGCGAGCAACATTGGATGTGTTGGTCCACTCGTTGAGGGCAGACCCCAGTCAGTGCAGAATACCAGGTCGTCCGAGTGTCCGTACGTCTGTCAGGCGCAGTGTGTGTAGCAGCTCCGGGTACAGGCCTGTATAGAGCAGTGTGTGGTTGCTACATCGCGTTCAGCAGACAGTCACAGCCATATATTAGTGAAGTGAAACGCCATACACACATATCATATTATTATACTACCACCGAGTTGAATGTCACCCATGTGAAACTTTTCCCGGCGTCTTAGCCAACGTGATAATCGCCATTTGTATTATATCGGAAATTTACATCCGGTCTACCACTTCCGGTATTACAACCAATTGATTCACCATGGATACTTTACATCCGCTCAACCACATCCGGGCTGCTACAGTATAGTGAACAGTATCGCTATTGACTACCATGTGATGCAACCACATCCGGCTTTGACTTTGACATTCATACTTTGGAAATACATTGCATAGGCAATACATATGTATACTTTGATAGTGTATGGTAATTCTCCTAACATGGCATATCATGGCTAAGGGATTGTAGTAAGACTACATATATTGTTTATGGATTAATCCACTTGAAGTTGGATAATAGCCATATTGGTGACTAGACCTCATACTGCGGGTGAGGCAGACCTTGGGACCTTGGATACTCAGAGGTTACCACTATCTATTGAGATACGCCAGCACTGGGGTAGCTCAGATGATTGTCATTTGTCCTCAAATGTTCGTTCTGCCATGTTGTACTTGTATGCTATTTCACTTTGATTAGCGATCATCAAAGTACTTGTGCATTCATACTATTGTCCACTACGGGACCATTGAGATACCACATACTGAGTTTATTCGTCTATAGTTTTCAAGTTGCGTTAAAGTATAACAGTTGATTGGCTTACAACTTGTAATTGAATAGTATCATGCACAGTACAGTGATGTTCGCATATCAATGTATCATGTATTCCTGTGTGTTCCCCATGTACAATAATATAGTGTACATTATAAGTGATTAAGTGACTACGTGTACTTATCTACTCTAGCCGATCCCTTACACTTCAACTGCATTGTTGCCACTTTTCGTTTGTCAGATCAAGCTATATTGGCCATAACGTCATAACAATTGAAGTATACTTGGTTCATATGATAATAGGGGAGACAATTTGTCTCGATCATTCCTGACCTTGGTAATGACCTTGACAATGGTGTCAGAAGTGGTGTTTGTTTCCTCTTTTATAATCAGTTTCTTCAAAGCAGTTGAAGGAAGGAGGCTAGGATAGCTGTACCCCTAGTGTCGTCAAAATTCAATCTTGTAGTTGTTTGCCTTGGGAGTTAAGGTAAGATGCCCTCCAACACTTAGGCATTCATACATCACCACATACATGATTTGAGTACCTAGGTACAGAAGTGTAGAGTTGAGACGATTTTGTGAGATAGTCGATGTAAGGGTCATTGTAACTTTTGATTTGTTGAACAGTGCCTCCCTGTGATGATGGCACAGCGGGTGTTCTAGGTTATCACTAGACACTTCTACATCTGAGGCGAGATTACTACCACTATTATATTGTGTATGAACAATACTATATCCTGCCAGGTGTCTATAACCAGTCCCCAAATTGTGTGTCCAGTACCATAGAGGGGGAATTGTAAATATACCATTACATGAGACCATACATATACCGGATTGACATACCCGAATTGAGAAACTTATACCGTCGTTACAAGTAGAGACCGGATTGATTTACCTTAACCTTATAGACGTGAAGCAAGAGATTCGCACATATCACCAAGTGATTTGAGTGCTAGAGACCTTGTGTACCGTCGGGTAAAGCGTGTAAATCGATAATCGTGAGTTGAGTTGAGAATGAGAATGTCGTCCATTAAGGAGCTAATGGACATAGGCAAAAGCTTAGGGCTAGCAGATTCAGAGTTAAGGGCCTTTATAAAAGACGAGCAGGAGAGAAAAAGACAGGAAAGACTAGAGGCTGGGCAGGCTGAGAAAGATAGGTTAGATGCTGAGCTGTTGGCTAAAGCGGCTGAGCAACATATGGAGAAAGATAGGTTAGATGCTGAGCAGTTGGCTAAAGAGGCTGAGCGACAGATGGAGAAAGATAGGTGGTTAGATGCTGAGAAGTTGGCTAAAGAGGTTAAGCGACAGGCTGAGAAAGATACATTAGATGCTGAGCGGTTGGCTAAAGAGGTTGAGCGACAGATGGAGAAAGATAGATTAGATGCCAATGAAGCACAGTTAACTCTATAATTCAAATTGCGAGAACTAGACACTAAGCACCAGGTACAAATGGCAAAAGAGGAAAGGGGTGGAGAAGTAGATGAAGATAGACAGGATAGTGCCTATGGCAGAGCAGTCGGTCCGAAGCTGCCACATCGATCAGAATAGTGACAACATGGATAGCTACTTAGCTAGATTTGAGAGGTACGCAGCAATTCAAAGGTGGGAGAGAGATAAGTGGTCACTACACTTGAGTGCGTTATTGAAGGGCATGGCATTAGATGTATATTCTAGACTACCTATTGATGATGCTCTTGAAATCCGCATTGTTGAGATGTTTTGATCTAACGGAAGATGGGTTCAGACGCATGTTCAAAAACACCAAACCTGATCACAGTGAATCATTTGTGCAATATGTCAGTCGGTCAAAGAACTATTTAGATAGATGGTTTGAGTTAGGTAAGGTGAATATAGAACATATGAAGGAGTACTAGACTACATGATCAGAGATCAGATGTTAAGTATATGCAGCCGTGAGCTTACTTATATTCAACAAGAGAACATTTGCTCAATAGATGAGATGGCGGTTCAGGCAGTTACTTTGCAGAAGCAGAGGAGTAGCAAGATGTAGTTCAGAGGACAGTACGAGCAACAGAAATGAGTACAGGTCAGTAGATAACCAGAGGCGCAAGGTAAGTAGTGCAGATAATCGATCCAGAGATAGGAGTCGAGATCGGGACAGATATCAGAATAGAGACCAAAATAGAAGCTCAAGTAGGGGTAGTTATGATAGAAGCCCGAGTAGAGGTAGTTATGACAGAAGTACCAGCAGGAACGACTACGATAGGCATCGCGGGACATGTTACCATTGTGGCAAAGAAGGTCACATGTCCTACGATTGTCCTATTAAATGAGAAAAAGGTCACAGTAATGCGAGATACTGGGTGTACCGGGGTGGTTGTCAACGAAAGTTTAGTACAACCAGATCAATTTTTAAGCAAAGTTTCAACATGTATGCTGGTAAATAGGATCAAAATGAGTGGAATATTAGATTAGATATAGTGATACGTATAAGTGCATATCGATCACATGTACTTGTACATATTGACGTCGGTTCGAAATAACGCAAAAGACGGAACGGTACGGTCAAGTAAGAATGGAAACAAATCGAAATTCGCATACTGAAACAAAATTGTTGTATCGTAATTTTGAATCGATAGGGTCACGTACACTCCCGCCTGCGATTCGCTTACCACGAATTGCAATCCAGCGGTCCTTGAATTGCAATTCTTCCCCTCTGGAATTGCAGTCTAATTGCAGTCTAATTGCGGTCCAAACGCGGTCCCGTTTTTGCGGTCATTCTTTCGCGATACCGTTTGTGCGGTCATTCTTTCGCTATTTCCGGTAAAAACTTACCGTATCATCGTATAGTACAGTTTGTTTACATTATCAGTGATCATACAAACGTACTATACGAATATTATAAAAACATACGATATCCGTTCGTATATACGATATATCCGTACGGATATGGTATGAATATAAAGTGGGGTCATCCTGTGGTGAAATATTATACCGATGCACCGGTTCATTTCGAATGTAAACATCCGGTTTTCATTTCGATCATCTGCCATAATTTGAAGTTTTTCAAAATGAATAAATGTTCAGTTTTACGATACAGAAACAATATACATTGTATAATCACATAACAACCGTATTATGCCGTTTTTTAACCCATTTCATAAATGTCATATGACACATGGGTAATAAAACCTGTACCGAATTTGATTGGCTGGCCGTATCGCCCCAATTATGTATTCGCATTATGCGACAACGTTATTTCAAATGAATACACAATTAATAAAATGGGAGACGTTCCAAATGACGTCCGTAATGCCGCGACACAGCAATGATGTTGTGACGTTGACGTCATCGTGTTTTAAACTGCATTAGAAGCATCAATAACTCAGTAAACTTACAGCAAGTGTTACAATGTGCTCCCGTTTGGCAATGTGACGTGTTTATGAAGAACAGAAACCTATTATATGGCATATTTATAATAATATATATTTGTTTGCAGTTTATTGTACACATTAAGGTTTTTGTGCTCACCGAAATGATGCACAAAACCTGAAATGAATTAAACTATCATGCGTCTCCTAGGTTGTCTTATAGTTAATAGAAGATACGAATATTTGAGATAAGAATAACTTTAAAAATATTTGTTATCGATTTTCAGAATTCATTTTCATACTATCTGCGTGCCTCCTCAAAACATGACCTCGTATCACGTCATATCAACATGGAACTTACCAGAAGCCACGCACACTGACTTAACGCCATATCCGATGATCTATATAAGGTAGTTAGTCATATTTCGTTCCAATCCTCTTCACACTGTGTATCTATCTAAATCGATGTAAATTGTAATTCAGTAAAATGCATACACGTACGCACACTCCTGGGTGAAATACCACCACTGTATATTATCGAACTTACATCTAAGTACGTATGAATACACATATATACTTCCTGGTCTAAGATACCTATCTGTAAAAAGTTTCACATACATGCCGTGATACTTCACCATAGATATCACATTTCTTTTAAATGTAGACATAAAGAAAGGTATTTCCTACATCTGTATTGAACGGGACTTGTTAAATAGCATCATAGCCTAATGTTCTGGAATTAGGCGGGTCGCATTTTTCGCCGTGTGCCGGTCACTTGTGTGTTTGTTTGGCATGTCGCCCCGCTGGGTGTCATCAGACTAATTGATGGTATTTCCTGTTAACGTCCATAGTTGGTATTTCCTCTTGTTGATTACCTGTTGTCGATCATTTGGGTTAGCACAGTGTATGCCCAGATAAACAGGGTGGTCGCATTCCAGAATAACAAACTGTCTGAGCCCTGATCGGACTGTGTTCTACTTGTGTATTTATTGATAATAATCGTAATTACCTGTTAACGGAAACAATGTGTATACGTTCATTAAGGCTAGCACAAATGAAAACCCGAACAAATAGGAATTGAATAGTTTGATTGTCACACTCCTACAGTCTGCTCTGCTATATTATGCCCGACTGATAAAATTGCTACATGCAACCAGCGTTGCGCCAGATCTGACCCGTATCTCACAGGCTGATCAGGAACGACACTGTTCGATAATCCAATAAACAGTTACTGTACTGTTGTATACTTCCTATAACAACAAAAATAACAAATGAAAAAAGTGATATAGAGCCATGATATGTTAGTCTAGTTTTGACCTAGTCGCGAACACGAAACGTTAAAAAAAATTAGTCTGAACGGACTGTAAAGGTAGATATTCAGAGTTACGGTGTCCGCAACTAGTTTTGACCCCAATCCGTTTCGACTATTTTCTGAAAATTTTGGGGCCGTTTTGACCAATTGACCAGGGGCCGTTTTGACTTGCTCCCAATTTAATACTGTGTAGTCGCACATCAGAATATCACTTTTATTTGGAGACAAAAGTAGACGGAAATGGAGAAAATATTCAGATATTTGTGTTACCCCACCCACTTCCATTACCTTTGAACAAGTTCCAACTTTTCAACCATCGTACAAGTTGGGCTTTCGTTAGAGTCTCTGGAAGCTTGGATCCTAATGCAGCTCCATGAATGAAATTCTCATCTAGAGAATGTGCAGATTGAAACGTAGATTGAGACGGCATCGCTTCCTCGCTAGTGACAATATCGCCGCCATTGTTTATGCATTTCTGTAGCCCGGATCAGGTGCGCGTGACGTCACGCCATATTTTCCTAAGGCCGCTAGGCATTCGCAGAATTGCACACATGATGCAGGGGAGACTATCCTGACTGCACTATATATAGAAATCGACTTAAAACCCAATTGTGCAAAACTGAATATCTGAAACACTAGTGATGTACCTAAGATTCGCCACACGCTTTAAAATTGTGGGGTATTTTATATGCCCCACAATTTGCCAATACCCCACAGTAAAGGTTTTATATAGGAAAATGCCCCGTGGATCTTGGAAATCCCTTAGTATATATATATATATATGTATATATATATTGGCAAATAGTGTCCATCCATATATTGGCAAATAGTATATATATATATACATGTATATATATATATATATATATATCTATTTTCAGCATTAGGCAGACCTCCCGATATATATATACAAAACCATCATTAGGCAGACATATACAATTTCTTTTAAAACTGACTTTTTTCTCATTTTTTTTTCATGAAATTATTAAAAATGTAATTTTAAGCAAGTATGCGTGTTTTTTTTCAGATATACTTAGGAATAAAAAATATACATTTTTTTGGTCAGCCTAATATTTTCGTATATACGCTGTACTCATTAGGCAGACTCTATATACAATTCCATCATTAGGCAGACTATATATTTTTTATATATAAAATCATCATTAGGCAGACATTATGTCATTCCACTCTATTTTGTTTCGTGGGCTTTACTGATTGATAATAAACATGTTCTCATAATAGAATATTGAATAGTCCATGTTTGGCGGCCATTATTCAAAATGGCCGCCATCAAATAATGATGTTGGCAATATAATAATTATAACTCCGTCAGTGGTGATTACAGAGGTAGACACTTGATGCATATACCATGTTTTCAGAGATAAGGTACTCCTGGTAATACTGGATAGTTTAGCTGGGTCAGCCATATTGAATTCAAAATGGCTGCCATAGCAGCCATTTTGAATTTCAAAATGGCTGCCATCCAAATTACTTTTGTTAATAACACGGGCTGTAATAATCAACGATGTATATCTTTGGTGTCTATATCCATGTTTTTGGGGTCAAGTAACATGATAATAATGTTACTAATAAGATTTAATAGTTAGTTTGAGGCAGCCATCTTGAATTTCAAAATGGCCGCCAACAAAATGTGTTTTGTCTCGGCTGCGAAGCAAAAAGCGAGACATGTGTGATAATTTCCCGGCGTCGTCGGTGTCATCGACGTCGTCATTCAATGTTAAGTTGTTTTTTCGTGTCATTGCTTCTACACCGTACCAGCAACAGTTGTCAAACTTTTTTTATACATTACACTTTTATACTATGCATGATATGTTAGACGAATATAGGACTATTAAAACAAGTTCCGGGCTCCAGGGTGAAGGTCAAACTATATTACATTCTATTTTCTTTATTTCAATACAGACTGCGAGCCTTTCACTAGTGCATATACAAGCATATGCAAATGCCTATACTGACCACTAACTGCTCACTGGCCAGTGTCTATGTACATACCTCATGTCACAGTCGTAGTGTCACGTTTTTGCTACGATGGGAAGCATGGCATAACGTTGCTACAACGTGCGTAAACGTTGTAAATTTTAATTTTTGGCATGTTCAAAATTCGACCCCGTTTCTCCATAACATACTACAACATGGCGAAAACGTGACAGAACGTGAACATAACGAGCCCAGCCGGTTTGTTCGTGGACACGTTGTGCCACGTTATGCTACGTTGTGGCCTCGTTGCACTGTACCCGTTCCCCGTACCATTTTGTCCCAGTCATAGTGTCACGTGTTGGCCGCGCCGTTATGCGCCGTTTCTCACCTACACTGTTTACAAATTTTGGGCGGGTGCCACAGTGTGGCCACGTGCTAGCCATGGTGTCGCCTCGTTGTAGTCAACGTAGACACGATCGACGTCGGGTTATGCCTTGCTATCGCCACGTTCTGCCACGTTATGCCAGTTAAAAAACCGGCATACACTGGCTGAATGACCAAACCAACTGGGACGGGGAACGTGGGTGCAACGCGGCCACAGCGTAGCATACCGCAGCAAAACGTGGCGCAATGTGTGTCATGAACAAAACGAGACTCGTTATGTTCACGTTCTGTCACGTTTTTTTGCTACGAAAATGTTCAATAGCAAAATCCTCACGGCAACGTCAGTTTCATTGGTTTCTCTCTTGTTATGCTATGAATATCGCTAACTTATATATGGTAGATAAATGTACTTTTTACATTCCCATCGTGTTATTATATCGATTTTTCGGTGAGAGAAAACCCGTAATGAATTATTTATTGTTAATTAACACCTTTTAATTTTTCACGTGCAACTGTACGCGTACAGTGATTCTTAGTTGAGACTAAGTGATTCTTGAATACTCAGATCCACTATGCAAACTATAGTGTTTGAATAGACATAGATTTATGTTGTCGCATATGAAATGTGAACTTATTTTATACATTAAAGACGCTAGTAAACGGTTTTTTAAGTTGACTTCACATACACGCGCATTTTGGCACACCTGCCATTTACTAGGCTGATTTTAGTAATGAAAAACGAAGGATTTACCAAATAAGTGAGACGGAATATAATAAATAGGATAATCCATCGTACACCTTGTAATCTCGTGAAATAATACACTCGCGTTCGTCGTTTTCCTCGTAAACAACTCGTTCTATCTGCTCACATGTGTAAAATATGAAGCAATCCATAGCAAGGAAACGGAACATATAAGCCATTTACCCGCGGTTAAAGGTTTCGCGACGCAACAAGTATGCGACCATGACCCTTGGCGTAGCGGGGGTAGAATGGACGTGAATTTGTCACATGGCGATAGAGGACCCTTAGAGCAATGCTTGTGTGTGTGAAATATAAAGCAATTCCGAGCAATTAAACATAAAATATAGGCCATTTCGCCGCGGTTAAGGTATCGTGACACACACACCAAGTATATGACCTTGACCCTGGGCTTAGGGAGGGGGTAGTATGGAGGTGGATTTGTGACATGGCGGTAGAGGACCCTTAGAGCAATGTGTGTGTAAAATATGAAGCAATTCCGAGCAAGGAAACAGAAAATATAGGCCATTTACCGGCGGTTAAGGTTTCGTGACGCACCAAGTACATGTATGTGACATGACACTGGGCTCAGCAGGGGCGGCACGGACGTGGATTTGAGACATGGCGGTGTAGAGGACCTTTAGAGCAATGTGTGTGTGAACTATGAAGCAATTCCGAGCAAGGAAACATACAATATATGCCTGCGGTTAAGGTTTTGTGGGGAAAAACAGACAGACGGACGGACAGGGCGAAACGTATAGTGCGTATACATGTATGTAATATGAAGCTGATGCGTGAATGGAAAGACATTATAAGACATTATTTTACCTCAGCGTTTTTGTACCACCAAGTATGTGACATTGACCCTGGGCTCGGCGGGATTTGGTACATGGCGGTAGAGGACCAGTATAGAAATGCGTATATGAAATTGATGCGTGAATGTAGAGAGAAATTATAATACATTTACCTGAGCGTTAAAATGTTTGAACCACCAAGTAAGTGGAGCAGGACAAACGTGGATTATGATCATTAGAGCAATGCGCATATGAACTAGAGCAAGTGAGCGATGGCTCACGTATACCCCCGGCCACCGTCTGGACACAGCAAGCAAGAAATGCAAAACTATAAGTAAATTGACAAATTTTAACCCAAATTTTTTTAAGAGATTTGACATTGACCTTGGGCATAAAGGCCGCATGGGTGTGCTACAGAATGAAATGAAAACAAGTTAATTGTTGGTGAAATATAAAGAATAAGAGGCATGCATATTAACAATTAATAATATACTGAGCAAAACTAGAAACGTCCCTCCATGTTTAAGGAAAGATTCATCAAAAACCAAAAGGGTTACTTTTAAAAATCAAAATGGAAAAACAAGTTCATTCATTTCTGTATCAAAGCCAATAAATTGCATTTGGATATCTTGTTAAATATTCGAGAGATAACCGGCCAAGGGCGGTAGGGGTCAAAATCAAAAATCACAAAAACTCAGAAATGTGTTACTTAATGTTTAGAGATGGAATTTCAATAAGTAATGTGGCAAATTCAGTAAATCTCGTTAGTACCGAGTGTGGCCACCATTTGCATGAATGCATGCAATGATCCTACGCCGCATCGACGTGACGTAACGCAATACCAGTGCGTTGGGCAAATTCCTCCATTCCCGTTGTAACGCCCGTGTAAGATCGCGAACATTGTCAATCTGATGGTTAGCTCGTGCTTTGCGGCCCAGCTCATCCCATATGTGCTCAATGGGATGAGATCCGGGGAGACTGCGGGCCATGGCATGACGTCGACGTTGTTTTGCTGTAAGTATTGAGTGGTGACCCTGGCTACGTGAGGGCGGGCATTGTCGTGCATCAATGTCACACCAGGACCATGCTGACGGATAAATGGTAAGGCATGTGCATTTAGCACATCTGCAACATAACGTTGTGCATTGATGTTGCTCTGTACAACAACCAAATCTGTCTTCCGGTTTCCCATGATCCCACCCCAGACCATTACGCTCCCTCCCCCAAACCTGTTCTTCTCAACAATGCAACAATCGGTGAATCTTTCATTTTTACGCCTGTATACCCGTAATCTTCCGTCAGCATGACTAAACTGTGAACCGAGATTCATCGGTGAACAAAACTCGGTTCCAGTCAGCCTTCTCCAGTTCAGATGACGTCGCGCCCATAACAGTCTGGCAGCACGGTTGACGTTTGGGTCATTATCTGACCAGTGTACGGGCGGCGTGCCCGGATTGGTTGGGCGTTACGACGTAACCGGTTGCGAATGGTCTGCCCTGAGACACCGTATCGCCTAGCAGTGACTGTGGCTGCCAATCGACGTTGACGTAAGTGCGTCACGTAATGTAACGATCGGCTCTAGCCGTCGTTACACGAGGCCTACCAGGTCGCTGCCGGTCGTGAACAGCCCCAGTCTGCTGGTACCGGGCTGCAAGACGATCAATCGTCTTCCGACAGCAACCAAACCGAGGCGCGACCACCCTGGCGGCCATCCCACCCGCAAGCATCCCAATTGCCTGATTTCGCTCGTTTTCGGAAAGCCGTGGAATATCGAAAACAGTGAAAAATTCAAAAAGTTTTTTAATTTTCCGAATAGCCCCTATCGCATGAATGGTACGACATGACCTGAATCACCTTATCGATGACAAGTATAGCGTGCACGTGCAAAAAGTGGAAATCAACGTTCCGGTCACTGGCCGCTATGTAAACCGTGTGTATCGGCTAAACTCTACACGATCGTATTCTGAACATCGCCACGGTTTAAAATACATGTACTTTGAACATGTGGTACATACATAGACAGAGCTACACCGGCTATAAAACAGGGACGTTTCTAGTTTTGTTGAGTATACATACTCACAACAGGGAAAACAGAAATGCGAGACTGAAAAAGTAGTGACATGCTGAAACACAATGGAGATCCAAGTAGAAGGGCAGAGCACATAGGTGCAACAGAAAAAGAAGAAATGAATTTTGGTTAAGAAGTATATGAAGTTTATAGTGAAGCAGAGTTATGGTGATAGATGTTTGGTAACAAAAAGGTTGAAGGGAAATAATGAAATGAAAAAATAGAGAAAAAAGGTTTATGGCAAATTTGAGCTTGAGAACAGGCATAAAGGATGGATGTGTGGACTAAATGAAAATATTGATGAAGGTTAAGACGTGTATGAAGTGTTAAGTTAATGTGAATAATGGATGCATAGATATGCATAGACCTTGAAATTGGGCACGAAGGGCGCATTACGATGGTATATAATGACAAAGAGTTGTCAGAAGACAACGAAGCGCGCCTGGTGGCGGCATAGTTGAAACAAATGTCAAGGAACGAAAGAAAACAGAAAGATTGTGAACGACAACGCACTAAGTATGTGAACTTGACCCAGGGCTTAGTGGGGATGGCACAAGTGTGGATTTGTCGCAGGGCAGTAGAGACCCTAGGAAGAATGCGTGCATGAAATATGAAGCCCATCCGAGCAAGGAAACAAAAAATATGGGCTATTTACCCGAGCGTTAAGGTATTGTAACGCACTAAGTATATGACATTGAGCCTGGGCTTAGTGGGGGTGGGACGAGTGTGGATTTTTCCTAGGGGAGTAGAGGACCCTTGGAAGAACGCGTGCATGAAATATGAAGCACATCCGAGCAAGGAAACAGAAAATATGGGCTATTTACCCGAGCGTTAAGGTTTTGTGACGCACTAAGTATGTGACCTTCACCCGTGGCTTAGTGGGGGTAGGACGAGCGTAGGGGAGTAGAGGACCTTAGGAAGAACGTGTGCATGAAATATGAAGGAAATCTGAGCAAGGAAACAGAAAATATTGGCTATTTACCAAATGGGACGGACGGACGGACGGAATGCCGAGAACTATATACCCCCAACCCCCTGGTAAATATGATGCAGATCTGTCGACGGATGAAGAAATTATGAGACATTTACCCGATAGTTTTGTGACGGATGGACGGACTTTATACATCACAGTATACTTGCCTGTGCACCTATAATAGGTCTGATTATGCACATAGGTGCAAAAGGAGAATTGATGCGTAAGTACATATTGTACACACAAAGTGATCCACAAGTATACCGGGCTGAACACACATGATACCGTCCGAGTTTGATAGTCGGACACCAAATGCTTGTGCATCAACTATTGGGAAACGATACACATGACCATCGTGAGCCAAAATAAAATGGTATTCTTGATTGATGCACACGTACATATTGTACACACGAACTGATGCACAAGTATACCTGGTTGATCGATTGATTGATTATTAGGGCTTAACGGCCTATCAACTGCCAGGGTAATTTAACTGGATGGATTATCCAGTATTCAACCTGTCCACAATGAGGGAAATTCCCAAAATCAGAACTCAATAATTACAGAACTATATATTCAGTCCTGAAATTAGAATATCCTGACCTGGTGCCAGGTCCATACCGCACCAGAGTCACTTAGCTCCAGCCCCAAAAGCAATATTATATGTACATAACCTATTCCTTTTTAATGGGGCATAACAGGATTTAGCTATCAAGTAACAGAGGCCAAAGCGGTACATGATAGCCAAATCATGTGGGTCGGCATTCCATTAAGGGTGAACACCGATCGTTAAATTACCCTTCGCGTTCTCCCAACCTCCACCCATTATACCTGGTTGAAGACGGTCGGACGAACGGGACGGATGGACATGGGTAACACGAAATGCCCCCTCCACATTAACCCGAATTTTCACAGAGCTTACATATAGTGTAGTAAGTCGCTCCGAGATACAGTCAGAAAATATTATATTTAGACACCATCAAGTTGGAAAAATGACTCTACTTCCCGTCTGTCGGGATGAACATCTGTATCTAATTCCCGAGGGGCGTAGCTTCTGTCGCGCTATGATGAGACAAATAAATTGACACTTCCTACCACTTCAGTAGGTCTAATTCCTGCCTGTCGTGATTTTTTTCGCTGTCTAATTTCCAGCGTATGACAGCCGCCCGGGCAGGGAAGACATTGATAGGTACACAACTTGAAAGTTATCGATTTAAACAAATGTCCTTGATCATGTTGATGCATTTGCTAAACTGAAGAGATACAGGTGCACTAACGGACGGACAGACATGGACTATTGCTAAGATATAACACTGTATGGCTGATCAGTATGGCAGAAACTGGGTGCATTGTGCACATGTGTGGGTAATAAACAAATGAAAATATAATATGAAAAGTCATGCAGAGCATGATGTTATTAGCCGATCAAATCAGGGTAAAGTGCATCGAACATATGTAGGTGTCTCTGGTAACATTGTCAATGGTAAACTATTTTCGACCACAGTTCTGTACCCAGCATTGATATTTTTCTCGATTTTGTGCAGGTTTTGGAAACCCGTTCCCAAATCCATCCAATACATTATTTGTCTTCACCGGGTTTCAGGGTTCGTGAATCGCCATAGCAGCAATGTTTTGTTGTCACCATTATGTTGCGAAATATTCCAACGTAACACCTGTACTGTATGGTCTATTTATCTACAGATTCCACTCCGCAATACACAAAGTTGTAGTCACTGTGTGTTTGTCCGAATTCTGTGGCAGCACGCGAGTGGGCGGAGCTACCGGAGCTACCGGAGCTAGCGGTTACAGTGCCATCTAAAAATAGACTCAAGCTCCTGCGTATTCAGGCACATGCCCAGATTGGCCTTGATAACGTTGTCACCGCACAAACTCGATTGAACTGCACGCCTTCCAATGATTTAAATACGCAGCGCGTTTAAATAGTCAATTTCGTTTTTTTAATGTGCGCACTGGTCATTTACAAAGGGGCCCATCCGTGATTTTTGCGCGATGTCGGGCGCAAGACAATCAATAATTTGCGGCATTGACAATAATTAAGGGGGATTGCCGCAATCGCGCGTGCTGGATGCATTCCTGTCATCCCTGCAAACAAATGAAAGTTCGCTATGAGGTTTTGATTGGTGGAAAATTTTGTGAATATTAACTGGGTTGCTAGTCGGAGGAGATTTTGAGCAGAGATCGATTATAAATTAGCCGAATAAACACATTTTACGCGATTATACGTGGCTGAAACTTGTTCTGTTTAATAAATAAAAGAAATTTATTTAAATTAGCCCAATAATCGGCGTATGTTGGCGTATATGGCCATTAGAGCCAACTATGGACTTCAACAACAACAACTTCCGGGTTAAATCTCTTCCAGCGTTCAGCTCATTACGTATTCAAAATTGTGTTATTTGGCTATATTTAAAGTTTTAAACGGAGATAAGTGCCAAAAATGCAAACTTTATCGGTTGATGCAATTTGGAAGTGATACAGTAAAATTCGCGTCCGTAGATTACCGAATAGCGGAGAAAAGGGTTGCTACAAACTTTTTCAGAATTCGATGGATGACCAATATGTTAGCCGATCTATAAATAGATTGGCTAATAACAACACATGTGAACATGATACTCTTTATTGACGTCCTGTTGTATTACATGTACTATTAAGTTCCAACAAAAATTACCAGGGTGGTGACAAGTATTTTATACAAAACGTATTTATAATTTATAACCGTTCACTTTATAATTGTTGAAATACATGTCCTATATCAGCATGACATTACACGACTATTTTGAAATCAAACTCCGAAATCATGCAACCATCAGAAACCGGTAGATCCCCGCAAAACACGTTCCAGTAGAATAAACATTGTAATGTCATGCCGATATAAGGACACGTATTTCAACTATTAACTAGAAATATGGTATGTCGGCACGCGAATTCTCCCGCTGGCAGCAATAACATTGAGCGTGGGCATGTACATAATGTTTATTTTTATAAAGTGCATACACATTGAAGTAATTGGCACAGTCAATAAGAAGGTAGTGTAGGATTGAGAAACATGCATGTAGATTTGTCCCAAACTGATAAGTAAACATTTAAAGGCGAACATGTCAATGTTGTAGTAGTGGTGGGTGGAGTGTGTAAGTCATGTTCATATGTATAAATATTGAAGTAATTGGCCAAGCCATTAAGAAGTTATTGTATGATTGAGAAACTTGCACGTAAACTTGTCACAAACGACTAAGTCAACATATGAAAAGTCATGCAGAGCATGATGTTATTAGCAGATCAAATCAGGGTTCAATATATGTCCGCATTTTAGTAGTTACAGAGTCTCGGGGAAAAAAATGAATGAGCGAGTGAGTATTGGTGTTTAACGGTCTATCAACAGCTAAGGTCATTTAAGGCCGAACCAACGGGTTGTACTATCCCGCATTCAACCGGTCCACGATGAGGAAAATTCCCAAAATCAGAACTCAATATTTCCATACCACACCAGTCACTTTAATAGCTCGGCCCCAAAGTAATATGATTCGCTATAAGCTTATTACTTCTTAATGGAGCATAACATGATTTAGCTCTCAAGTACAGGGGGCATGTAAATGAGGGCCAAACCATGTAAGTCGGCATTCCGGAAAGGATGAATACCGATCGTTAAATTACCCTTCGCTGCTCCCAACCACCACACAAGGGAAAAATGAGAGGTCATCGAGCCAGTGCCGCCGTTACGGCATGTAAGGTCGTCAAGCTAGTGCCGCTGATACGATATGTTAGGTCGTCGAGCCAGCGCCGTACAAACAGTGCCCCAGGTAATCAGTGTATCCACGTAATTTACGCAATTGAAGTAGTTGGATCATAGCTACATGTATTTCAGCTGTATGAAGGAGGAAATCACAAAATATCCAAATAAAAACAACATAATAATGTATTTTTATTATTCAACTTAAAAAATAAAATGTATAGATGGTAAACTATCAAGTAACAGTATTGTATGTTTTTACACACAACCGTACATGTACAACTAAAACTTAATATACCGCAGTGGAGATATTATACACGTTATGCTGGTTTTATATATCAAATATACAGTCTGCCTAATGCTGGTTATATATATATGAAGTATACAGTCTGCCTAATGCTGGTTTTATATATGAACTTTAATACAGTCTGCTATTACATATACATGTATATGCATTTTTGTTGGCATTACGGGTATAAATTAACTCACACCTTTTCCACAATAAGCCTCACTTACGAATGAAATTTACACCATCTCAAATACCGGTATTTAGCACTATAATTCAGTACACATGTGGACTATTAATAAAAACATTCTCTCCGAAAGTGCCATCTATAGCTCGCTTGAGCTGAAGCCACAAGTAAACTACTGTTACAGCTTTTTACACTTTTGAAATGTCGTCCGTACCACTTGCCCGATGTCGACAAAACTGCACATGGATGGTTAATCCTTTTCAAATTTGTTAACATGTTGGTCGTTGCTAATCCAAGATGGCTGCCGTTGAAAAGTTATTCAAATTCTCAAAAAAAATCTTCTCAAGAACCACCAGGCTGATTCCGACGAAACCTTGTGTTCACAGGACGCAAGGTTGATTTTATGTGTGAAATATACAGTCTGCCTAATGCTGGTTTTATATATATGAAATATACAGTCTGCCTAATGCTCATGTATACAGTGAACTCAAGGTTGATTTTATGTATGAAATATACATCTGCCTAATGCTGGTTTTATATATCTGAAATATACAGTCTGCCTAATGCTGGTTTTATACGATAAAATGTATACATTGAACTCAAGGTTGATTTTATGTGTGAAATATACAGTCTGCCTAATGCTGGTTATATATATATAAAATATACAGTCTGCCTAATGCTGGTTTTATATAATATTATGTATGCAGTGAACTCAATGTTGATTTTATGTATGAAATATACAGTCTGCCTAATGCTGGTTTTATATGATATTATGTATACAGTGAACTCAATGTTGATTTTATGTGTGAAATATACAGTCTGCCTAATGCTGGTTTTATATATATGAAATATACAGTCTGCCTAATGCTGGTTTTATATGATATTATGTATACAGTGAACTCATGTTTGATTTTATGTGTGAAATAAATATACAGTGCCTATTGTGGTTTTATATATGAAATATACATCTGCCTAATCTTGTTTTATACCTATTAAGTATACAGTGAACTTTTTCAATTGATTTTATGTGTGAAATATACAGTCCTGCCTAATGCTTTTATATGATATTATTGTATACATAACTAAAGATTGATTTTATGATGATATCGTCTGCCTTATTTTGGTTTTATATATATGATATATCTCAATGCTGATATGATATTATGTATACATGACTCAAGGTTGATGTGTATGCATCTGCCTAATGCTGGTTTTATATGATATTATGTATACAGGGAAATCAATGTTGATTTACGTGTGAAAATATACAGTCTAACCTAATTCTGGTTTCATATATGAAATATACAGTGCCTAATGCTGTTTTATATATATGAAATATACTCTATAACTGTAAATATTAGATACAGTGAACTCAAGGTTGATTTCATTTTGGTATATCAGTCTGCCTATGTGTATATATAAATATAGTCTGCCTAATGCTGGTTTTATATGATATTATGTATACAGTGAACTCAAGGTTGATTTTATGTATGAAATATACAGTCTGCCTAATGCTGGTTTTTATATGTTATTATGTATTCTGGGAAAATCAATGTTGATTTTTACGGGTTTGTGTAATATACAGTCTACAATGCTGGTTTCATATATATGAAATATCTGTCTGCCTAATGCTGGTATTATATTTATGAAATATACAGTCGCCTACTGCTGGTTTTTTATATTATGTATACAGTGATGAACTCTAAGGTTGATTTCCATGTATGAAATATAAGTCTGCATTTTAATGACTGGTTTTATATATATTGAAATACATAGGAAGTCTGCCTAATGTGGTTTTATATGATTATTAATGTTACAGTTGAATTTTACAAGGTTGATTTTATGTATAGAATATACATCTGCCTAATGCTGGTTTTATATATATACAGTCTGCCTAATGCTGGTTTTATATGATATTATCAGGGAACTCAATTGTTGAATTTTATGTATGTGGAAATATAACAGTCTGCCTAATGCTGGTTTTATATATATGAAATATACAGTCTGCCTAATGCTGGTTTTATATGATATTATGTATACAGTGAACTCAATGTTGATTTTATGTGTGAAATATACAGTCTGCCTAATGCTGGTTTTATATATATGAAATATACAGTCTGCCTAATGCTGGTTTTATATGATATTATGTATACAGTGAACTCAAGGTTGATTTCATGTATGAAATATACAGTCTGCCTAATTTTGGTTTTATATATATGAATATATAGTCTGCCTAATGCTGGTTTTATATGATATTATGCATACAGTGAACTCAAGGTTGATTTCATGTATGAAATATACAGTCTGCCTAATGCTGGTTTTATATATATGAAATATATAGTCTGCCTAATGCTTGTTTTATATGACGTTATATATACAGTGAACTCAAGGTGATTTTATGTATGAAATATAACATCTGCCTAATTCTGGTTTTATATATATACAGTCTGCCTAATGCTGGTTTTATATGATATTATATATACAGGGAACTCAATGTTGATTTTATGTGTTTGTCAAGGTCATTACCAAGGTCAGGAATGATCGAGAAAAATAGTCTCCCCTATTATAATATGAACCAAGTATACTTCAATTGTTATGACGTTATGGCCAATATAGCTTGATCTGACGAACGAAAAGTGGTAACAATGCAGTTGAAGTGTAAGGGATAGGCTAGAGTAGACAAGTACACGGAGTCACTTAATCACATATAATGTACACTATTTGACATGGGGAACACACAGGAATACATGATACATTGATATGCGAACATCACTGTACTGTGCATGATACTTTTCAATTACTACAAGGTTGTAAGCCAATCGACTGTTATACTTTAACGCAACTTAAAAGCTATAGACAAAAAAAACTCAGTATGTGGTATCTCAATGGTCCCGTAGTGGACAATAGTATGAATGCACAAGTACTTTGATGATCGCTAATCAAAGTGAAATAACATACAAGTATAACATGGCAGAACGAACATTGGAGGACAAATGACAATCATCTGAGCTACCCCAGTGCTTGCGTATCTCAATAGATAGTGGTAACCTCTGAGTATCAAGGTCCCACGGTCTGCCTCACCAGCAGTATGAGGTATAGTCACCAATATGGCTATTATCCAACTTCAAGTGGATTAATCCATAAACAATATATGTAGTCCGCTACATACACTGCGTCAGACAGACGTACGGACACTCGGACGACCTGACACTCTGCACTGACTGGGGTCTGCCCTCAACGAGTGGACCAAAACGTCCAATGTTGCCCGCTGGAGCGATCTCAAGAGGCTACAAAAATGAAATGAGTCTCCAATTACTGGACGAATACGCACAGACAGACAGACAGGATGCACAACGGACTAAAACGGGAATCGAACAACGGCAAATCACAGCTGAAATAAAATGTTGTAGGTACATACCAAAATCCTCCGTGTCACTGGTGAATACAGTACTATCCTTCTGTTACCAGAAAATATGTGTCCCCCCAACACATAGCGAGACAGCGCTTATATACGCACCAGTGAAACCACGCACGGAATAATGAATATGCCTACCCCTCGTTCGACATCTCACATAAATATTACAAAACCATGGCTTTTTTCCATTTCACCCGTGGGTTATATTTGGCATAAATATATGTTCCCACGCCATAAATTCAACCAAACTAGTGTACAGCCTTCGCGGAATAAATACCATCCAACATGGTATATCCCACACTACCACAAATCTGCACACTATAGACCCAGATCCCATAATCCGAAATCTACTCGACTGGTCTCGACAATGCGAAGGTCGCTTTTTGGCCCCGCCAAACCCCTCCATATCGGTCCTATGGCTATACACTCAAATGAGAGTGTAGCACATACTAAACTCAAATATCGTGGTCATTTACGGAAATATCATGACACAAAGCATCACCAGTATGGGATCTGATATATCCGTGTTGGCCAGTACCAGGCTATGCTGAAACACTAACCCGTAGCATACATAACAGGGCAGACCATGGTATGGTCTGCGCTATATACTGACTTCACCTACAGAAGGTCCCTTATCTGGTGAACAACTGACACGCGGACAAACTGGGCTGGCACGGATAGTGGACATCCGTAATACTAAAAGGGGTATTTTCCCTAGCGAAACCAGCACACGCAGTCAACGAGTTCTCTACCACAAACATGCATAGTCTGTGGCAAATATGGCGTGACATCAGTAAAACATTGCTCACAAAATGGACGTGTATAAAAATCCGTAAAAAGGACACGCCTAAATGTATTTCCACCAATACAACATAAGCCCTGTTATTACACGCACATTGTACATGGCAAATGTACATGCTAAATCACAGGTATGTAAAAATCACAGGTGTGTGAAATCACAGGTATGTGGAATCACAGGTATGTGAAATCAATAGTACGCACAATACAACACAGTACCACACATCACAAATATACAATTATACTGAATCCAGAATGTACAAGAATGCAAGTGTCACGCGACAGTGTGAAATATACAGTGTGCCTAATGCTGGTTTCATATATATGAAGCATACAGTCTGCCTGATGCTGGTTTTATATATATGAAATATACAGTCTGCCTAATGCTGGTTTTATATATTATGTATACAGTGAACTCAAGGTTGATTTCATGTATGAAATATACAGTCTGCCTAATGCTGGTTTTATATATATGAAATATATAGTCTGCCTAATGCTGGTTTTATATGATATTATGTATACAGTGAACTCAATGTTGATTTTATGTGTGAAATATACAGTCTGCCTAATGCTGGTTTTATATATATGAAATATACAGTCTGCCTAATGCTGGTTTTATATGATATTATGTATACAGTGAACCCAATGTTGATTTTATGTGTGAAATATACAGTCTGCCTAATGCTGGTTTTATATATATGAAATATACAGTCTGCCTAATGCTGGTTTTATATGATATTATGTATACAGTGAACTCAAGGTTGATTTTATGTATGAAATATACAGTCTGCCTAATGCTGGTTTTATATATATGAACTGTGGCCTGTCGGCACACGAATGCCCCCGCTGGCAGCCAAAGAAAACGAGGCATATTTGATTACAAGCCATTTACCCGAGTNGACGGACGGACGCCGGTAACACTATATGCCCCACTCACCATTCGGTTGCGGGGGCATAAAAAGGTGAAGGTCAAATGTCAAGGTCGAAGTACTGGGTGGTGGAGTGTGTAGGGCATGTTCATATGTATCATGTGT
Source organism: Conchocele bisecta (assembly GCA_029237695.1). Taxonomy (NCBI): domain Eukaryota; kingdom Metazoa; phylum Mollusca; class Bivalvia; order Lucinida; family Thyasiridae; genus Conchocele; species Conchocele bisecta. Next base: position 100,868,062 of record CM055270.1, read on the forward strand.
ATAACTATTTAAGCGATTGGCAAAAGTATTGAGAAGTTATTGTAGGATTGAGAAACGTGCACGTAGATTTGTCCCAAAGTGCTTATTAAACATTTAAGGTAGAAAAGGTGAAGGTCAAAGGTCAAGGTCGAAGTACTGGGTGGTGGAGTGTGTAGGGCATGTTCATATGTATCATGTGTATAAATATTTAAGCGATTGGCAAAAGTATTGAGAAGTTAGTGTAGTATTGAGAAACGTGCACGTAGATTTGTTCCAAAGTGCCAAGCAAACATTTAAAGTGGAAAAGGTCAAGGGCAAAGGTCAAGGTCGAAGTACTGGGGGTTGGAGTGAGTAAGGGATGTTCATATGTATCACTTGTATATATATTGACATAATATGTGAAGCCATGTAGAAGTTACTAAAGAATATAATATCGGGACGTACGGACGGACAGGACGGACGTACGGACGGGACGGACGTTCCAACATTTTGGGTTTATGGGGTATTTCCATTGTTTGAAGAACAATGAAAAAGCCCCTAAACAACAATAGAGTTTATGAGCTTACGGAATATTACAAAGGAATCTTTCGTTCCTAACCCCGCCCCTAAGCTCTCAAACCCCCGGACGTTGGCCCGGACGTACGGACGGGACGGACGTTCCAACATTTTGGGTTTATGGGGTATTTCCATTGTTGAAGAAGAAATAAAAAGCCCCTAAACAACAATAGAGCTTATGAGGTTACGGAATATTACAAACGAATCTTTTGTTCCTAACCACGCCCCTAAGCTCTCAAACCCGCGGACGTTGGCCCGGACGTACGTGCCGGACGTACGGACGGACGCCGGTAACACTATATGCCCCCGTACCTTTCGGTAGCGGGGGCATAAATATATAGTCTGCCTAATGCTGGTTTTATATGATATTATGTATACAGTGAACTCAAGGTTGATCTTATGTATGAAATATACAGTCTGCCTAATCCTGGTTTTATATATATGAAATATACAGTCTGCCTAATGCTGGTTTTATATAGTATTATGTATACAGTGAACTCAAGGTTGATTTCATGTATGAAATATACAGTCTGCCTAATGCTGGTTTTATATATATGAAATATATAGTCTGCCTAATGCTGGTTTTATATGATATTATGTATACAGGGAACTCAATGTTGATTTTATGTGTGAAATATACAGTCTGCCTAATGCTGGTTTCATATATATGAAATATACAGTCTGCCTAATGCTGGTATGAAATATACAGTCTGCCTAATGATGGTTTTATATATATGAAATATACAGTCTGCCTAATGCTGGTTTTATATGATAGTATGTACAGTGAACAATGTTGTTTTAGTGTGTATAACAGTCTGCCTAATGTGGTTTATATATGAAATATACAGTCTGCCTAATGCTGGTTTTATATATATGCAGTGAACTCAATGTTGATTTTAGTATGAAATATACATTGCTGCTTATGCTGGTAATATAATATATTCATCAATGTCATGGTTTCGGTATGGAAAATGTACATATTTACAATGGCATCCGCACGTACATTGTCCATGATTATGTTTTGGCAGTGCATTCAGCATTACAGGTCCACTAATGCTATGGGAATCTGCAGATTGCAAGTACATATTCATATGCCAGAGTTTTGACGTCATAAAAGGTGGGTGCGTACAATTATTTGATTATTTTGTAATTATATGCATGCTAAATTTGTCAGGAACTGGCTCAACTGCAGAATTCCACGATATTGGTCTTGGTTTTAGATTTCAAAATTCATACTTTAATCGTTCAACATTTTCAGAAAATCGAAAATTGTAAATGAAATTGAAATTGACACCCATGACCCATCTCGTATATGAAGCACTATCATTTAGTGCATGTGTGATGTCTACTTACCTCAATAAGCCTCGTCACAGACAAATAAATAAATTGACACCAAAGACCCATCGCATATGTATATAAGTGTACTACATGTATTAATATAAACATGCCGTCAGAAAGTGCCAGACTATAGCTCACATGAGACGAAGGCTCAATTAAATTCCCGTTACCATCAGTTCGCATGATCCGTCTGTCAACATTCAGTAGCACTTGCCTGATGTTGACAAAACTTCACATAGATCGTTACTCCTTTTCAAAATTCTTAACATGAAGGTCGTTGCTAATCCAAGATTGTCGCCATTTAAAAGTAATTCAAATTCTTACAAGTCTTCTCATGAACCACCAGACTAATTTCGACGAAACTTGGCCTAAAAATAGCAGAATTGTGAGGTGTGTTGTTCGCATTGATGTCCTAATAATTGACATCAATAGCGGTGGTATGTGTAAACGTTTAACAATACGAATCTGTTTGCATGTACTTTTGTGTTTAATATTGTTTTTCGAAAGTGTTCACAGGACATTGAAATATCGGAATATAGTGAGAGCTCTCTAAATCATTTGGAGTTATCTCTAAATCATTTGGAGAAATCTCAAAATCATTTCGAGCTAGTGTACTTCCTACACTGGCATATAGACAAATAACATTGACACCTAAGACACATCTCATATTCAGAGCACTATAATTCAGTGCGTCTTTGTACTATTAATACATGTATAAACATGCTGTCCAAAGTAAGTAGTTTGTATTTTGATTAATATCTGGACATCTGAAAGAGTATTTCAAAACCATACTGTGTTGTTAAAAATTTATTTGTACTCATTACTGGTATCCATTGATAATATGATATGTGTTTCGTCCTGTTATAATGTTAGGGGCCCATACAGTGTTTGAAGGACTCCTCAGTTAGGACCACACCATGAACTTGGGCCAATAATGTATTCAAATGGGTTAGTGAACTTCTAGAACTAAAATATAACAAAATCAAACAACAATGCATGTTCAAACAAACAGTTTACGAAAACAAAACAGTAATACAAATGTGAACATCATGCACTACATCATACAAACAGTCTTACAGCAGCTGATATGGCCATGTTTTAATTTTAACCCAGTTATCTGGGGTTTTTCTCTTCCAAACTAATTAACAAAATTCAAACCCATTTACCCACCACCAATTAAGAGCCACACAGTGTCTGGGGTATTTTTGGATCACCAGTAACATTTACATATCCAACCCCATAATATAAAAGATAAGCACATGTAAAAGCTAGCATACATGAAACCCGACAACTAAATATCATGAAAACAAGCCTAATACAAAGTATGAATATATTTAATGACGTAATCAATACACAGTAACGTGTGTAATGTTGCAACAGCAGCAAGTTGAAAACAACAAGAAAGTGCTTGTGGGAGTTACAGCTGTTTTACTTTTAAACTGCGTTTTAAAATGCGTTCTATCATGATGTTCATTTGCGTATAAAAACATGACCTGAAAGTTTCTGCTGATTTAATGCATTATGTTGTCTATGAGAACAAGTTTTATACATGGGTGTTCATTGGTTAGATTAATTGCAGCTATTTTATCAATAACGCATATTGTGGAAATTTAAAAATAATACAACTAGAACTGAAAGACAAAAAAAGTAAACAACAATGCATGTTCAAACCAAAGTTTAGCAAAACAAGAAATGGCATCGTTGCATGAAGAAAATCCCTGACATGGCATAAATATTACACACGCACGGATACACATGACCTAGGCATTGGGCGTAAAAACCCGGGTACATATGTGACACTCAATTTTGTTCAGGTAAACACTGTTGCCAAATAGTATTGATATCTATCAAGAGGTTCCCAAGAGATTAGTTAAATAAATTTGGTATTGTAAACACATTTGCTGAACGTGAATACTAAGTGAAATTCTGTGACCTTGACATTGGGTGTAAGAACCCGGGTACATATGCGACATTCAATTATGTTCAGGTAAACATAATCCAAAATTTCTGACTGTATCGCAGAGCGAGTTACAGTCAGAACGCACTCGCATCACTTTGCTGTCAATTTTTCCTGACCCAATTGGGTCAGGCGTTTATGCATTAAAAAATCGATCAAATCATTCAAATATCACAATTCCCTTCATATGACTTGTTAATTGGACATTTATTTCTTCATAACAACAATTACTTGAAACATTAAATCTCTTAAAACGTTTTTATTCATACTTTTTCAACACCATGTCAATGGAAAGTTTGAGTTGTTGGTTTGTTTACATTTCTTAACGTAATTACTTCCCTTGAATTTAACCGACTATTGTTTATAGCAAAAAAAATGGGGATTAAGTGAATTAAAGCATATCTGGGCGTGGACGACTGTCGTTCTAGTTTACTTTTATTATTATGCAACTTGAGAAATAAGAAAAATCTATATGTTATTACATTTGGAAATAACATATGCCTGATTACAAATGAATTTCCTGTTAACCATTACCAACATGATTTAGGCGCATATATAGGAAATATGCACAGTTGTCTATTCCAGTTTGACAGCAAAGTGATGCGAGTGCGTTCTGACTGTAACTCGCTCTGCGATAGAGTCAGAAATTTCGGATTAAGGTAAACATATATGCTAAACTAGTCCTGGTGCGATGGCCGACTGATTAAGTTCTAAACTAGTCCTGGAGCAATGGCCGACTGATCAAGTTCTAAACTAGTCCTGGTGCGATGGCCGACTGATCAAGGGCTAAACTAGTCCTGGTGCGATGGCCGACTGATCAAGTTATATACTAGTCATGGTGAGGGCCGACTGATCAAGTGCTAAACTAGTCCTGGTGCGATGGCCGACTGATCAAGTTCTAAACTAGTCCTGGAGCGATGGCCGACTGATCAAGTGCTAAACTAGTCCTGGTGCGATGGCCAACTGATCAAGTTCTAAACTAGTCCTGGTGCGATGGCCTACTGATCAAGTGCTAAACTAGTCCTGGTGCGATGGCCGACTGATCAAGTGCTAAACTAGTCATGGTGCGATGGCCGACGGATCAAATCGCATGCCATAATAACTAGATGGCCATGGCCTGCATGTCGTGCCCGCCGAATCATTTGATAGTACAAACAATTTTTGTATTGCAACAAAGCTTTACGTTGACGTAAAAACATGCCGCACCCGCCGAGGCTTTGATAGTATACCCAAATACTTTAACTAAAAAAACACTTTAATCAAAAACTTTATCCTGAATGCACACCAATGTGCCGACTATATCGCTCTGTCTGCAAGCGGGCCCAACACAAATGTAAGGGAAATTTCAAAGTAATTTGACCGTGACATTGGGCACAAATAAATAATAATGAAAATGTGGGTGACAAATACACAGTATGTGAAGTTTCTAGTGAATTGGTGAAGCGGTTTCAGAGATATAGTGTTCTTAAAGGTACATGCCCACTCAGTAGGCACAAAATGTTCTGTATATCGGAGACATCATCTGAGACATTTTCGGGCAAAACAAACATTAATTCACCATTAATACACATATTTATTGTCATTATTATACATTTTATGTCAGACGTAAATTTCCACACTAGTATCAGGGGCGATAACCGTTTTTCCTTAAAATGTTACCAAGACATTACTATTTATTTTTTGATGTGAAATGATACATGTACTTTATAATCTGTCGAAAACATTATTTGTTCAGGGGATCACATTTAATTAGTATAAGTAATTAAAAAATATCATGCTCCATTTGCCTAGGAAAGTAGCCTAATATCACCACGTGTCACTATCAGTGAAATAGTGACAAAATTATACACTTATTTAATTCCTACAAATAACTGAGAATACACATAACTTTAATTGTTGTGCCTACTGAGTGGGTATGTACCTTTAATTAGCAAAAATAATAAAAAAATATCATGCCTCATTTGAATATGAAAATAGCTTGATACCACCGCTAGTCATTATCAGTAAAATAAATATTACTAAATGATTATATATGGATAGCGGGCACACGACATTTTTAGAACTGGTGGAATAGTGACACAATGATACACTTATTTAATTTCTATAAAGAACAGTTTGTGCCTACTGAGTGGTCATGTACCTTTAAAAACTTTAACCTTAAATAAAAAAACCTTTAACCGGACGCACGAAGTGACGTACATATGGATGTACGTACGTATGTAGGCAAATGTGACAACTATATCGCACTGTCCACATGCACGCATGTCAAAAACATTGAGGTAAATTTCAAAGAAATTTGACCTTGATATTGGGCACAGGGGTTGCAGGGGTTGAGCATAGACTTAAAATATGGATGATGATAAACACACATGTGAAGCTTCGAGTGAATTGGCGAAGCTATTTCTGAGATATAGTGTTCGTAAAAACTGTATCCTACGGTAAATAACAAGAGCTGTAGGAGAACAGCATAGCTCGACTACGAGGGTTGTCGATGTACACATAGCTTGACAAACAAGGTGGCCGCGGCCTGCATAAAAACCTTAACCAAGGTTGACAAAAAACCTTAACCAAGGGAAATTAAGTAAGTAATTCAAGGTTAAATGTAGGTCAATGTCAGATATAGGTCAGGGGTTATTGATGTACATCATTAGGAGATGAAGTTTTCCAAGTATGGTTGGTGTAGGGTCAGGAGTATTCCATCTACAAGCTTGACTAAAAACCTTAACCAAGGGGAATTAACTAAGTAATTCAAGAGGAAATGTAGGTCAAGGTCAAGTATAGATCAGGGGTTATTGATGTACATCCCTATGAGAAAAGGTTGTCCAAGTATGTATGCACAATAGCATTCCATGTACAAGCTTGACTAAAAACCTTAACCAAGGTTGACTAAAAACCTTATCCAAGGGGAATTAACTAAGTAATTCAAGAGGAAATGTAGGTGAAGGTCAAATATAGATCAGGGGTTATTCATGTACATCACTAGGAGATGAAGTTGTCCAAGTATGGTGGGTGTAAGGCCAGTAGTATTGCATATATATACAAGCTTGACTAAAAACCTTAACCAAGGCGTGACGGTGACGCCGGGGTGACAACATAAGCTCTAACTATTCTTCGAATAGTCGAGCTAAAAACCAGATGGCCATGGCCCGCATGTCGAGCCCACCGAGGCATTTGATGGTATCGGAGTATATTTATTTGAAGTTTGAATTAAGGTATGTAAAAGCTTTAATGCAAATTTGAAAGTCGTTTGACCTTGATCTTGGGCATGTGGGTCGCATGCGTGGGCTATAATATGAAAATATGGATGATAATAAAGAATTATCCGAAGTTTGAAGCAAATCTGAGTAAGTGTTGTGGAGATATAAGGTATACAAAAACTTTAACACACATTTTCAGTCATTTGACCTTGGGGCACAGGGGCCGCATGAGTGGGACACATAATGAATATATGGATGATGACTAATAAGCATTTGATGTAAGTCAATGTTACTTAGGATATGGTATTTAAAAACATACAACGATTTCGGACGGACTGACGCACGGACGTCATTGTGATCACTAAGTCTCGCTTTCCGCAAGCAGGCTCGGCAAAAAAACTACTGATGGACGTCAATGCGCAGACTATATCGCACTGTCCGCAGGCGGTCGCGACAAAAATTGTCCAACCCCTTTTTAAAGGTGCATGCCCACTCAGTAGGCTAAAAAGGCTCTTTATGGGAATTAAACAAGTGTATACATGTAATTGTCACTATTCCACTAGTTATGAACATTACGAGTGCCCGCTATACAGATATAATCATTTGGTAATATTTATTTTACTGATAGTGACGCGCGGTGGTATCGGTATTTTCATGTGCAAATGGGGCATGATATTTTATAATTATTTATACTAATTAAACGCATCAACTGAAAAAAAAATTAACAGATTAAAAAGTATGATCATTGCACATCAAAAAATAAATACAGAGAATAAATAGTAATGTCCGTTAACATTTTAAGGAAACACGGTTATCGTCCCTGATATCAATGTGGAAATTTTCTTCCGATATAAAATGTATAATAATGCCAAACAATACGTGGGTAATGGTAAATGATTGTTTATCTGGCCAGAAAATGTCTCCGATGATGTCTCCGACATAAAGAACATTTTGTGCCTACTGAGTGGGCATGTACGTTTAACGCTAGCTCCGCACTGTCCCGTGAGACCTATGCATGTGCTAAGTTTCATAAAAAATATTGCAAAGGGTGTTCGCATTATGCTCCGGACAAATCAGTGCGCGAAAAAAACAAAGGGAGATAACTAAATTAGAAAATGTGTTCATAGAACACGGATACCCCACATATCGCTTTGATAGTAAACAAGGCAAAATTCCAGTGTCCAAAAGGGAGAGATAATCCATGACACGGGCTTTGAATACAAAATCGAAATAAACTTTCCGCATCTACTCATCATAAGGAAGCTACATATCAAATTTCAGTGCTGTACCTATTACAAAAGTTTTACGAGTTACAAGGCAAAATTTTCAAATTCTAATTAAAAAAGGGGGGAGATAATCCATGACTTGGGGGTCGAATCAAAATAAACTTTGCGAATCCACTCATCATAAGGAAGCTACATACCAAGTTTCAGATGTGTAGCTATTAGGGTTTAAAAGTTTTACGAGCTACAAGCCAAAATTGGAAAATTTTAACTTGAAAAGGGGGAGATAATCCATGACCATGGGGTCGAATCAAACATACATGTACCAAGTTTCAGGTCTGTAGCTATTACGGTTTAAATATTTTACGAGTTACTAGGTTGGTGACGGACGGAAGAACGGACAAGGGTAACACTAAATGCCCCCTCCACTATCGTGGTGCGGCATAAAAATTAGTGAGGCAAAAGTTGTCATATACAAGTAACTTACCTTAATTCATCAGTTACACATCAGACGATGAATGAACTTTAATTCTGGTGTAGAATATTAAAGTTATTCATTATGTTCAATAGTGCTGCTTTGACATGACGTGAAATTAAAACATGCATGACATGATCTGGAAGAATAACCACAGATAAAGCACGCATATTCAGAATCACGTCTGTCGGTTCTTATCCAGCTCCGATTTCTGTCACCTGTCCACAAAATCCAGAATCCAACATTGTCGCAAATTTAATCCTTTACGTTGGTGTACGTTAGAACATAATGTCACTTAGTATATTATCCAATGCGGTTTGTAATCTCTCGTTTCTCTAAATAAATGCGTCCAACAATCCCTGTAGCTGCTATCGTGATAAAAAATGTTACAGGTTCTGTCAGCGCCTCACATATTGATCTTAATATCCACCATTTTTATTCCAAGTACCAGAATAATGATGTTTCCATGCGCCGTCGTAGTGTTATCTGTCAGATTCCGTGGTTTATTTGATCAAATTGATGGACAAATTTGTGTCCGCTAATGTCGCCAAGAGCATAATCTGTGACGTTGACTGTAATAATTTGGCATAACTTCTAGCTTGTGAATTTTTGGTTGAATGAAGTAATCACTATGGTGAATAAGTGTATATTTGTGCCCGGTTTGCTCAGTAGGTAGAGCGATGGTGTGGTAAACCAGAGATCCCCGTTTCGATTCCGGGCTGGTGCGCATCTTTCTCACCCTGTGACATTTAGCGCTCAATGTAGTTGCAGGAAGTAACTCTGCAGAATACTCCCGCATCGTCCGTACCGAGAGGTATGGTGCTCTCCGTAGGTTTCCCCTGCAAAGTACCGAATCACATCTGATTTGCACTTCAACTGTTAATTGCGACATATTTTCTGCATTTTTCAATTGAAAGAAATGTCAGTATTATACTTTACTTATTCATTTCTGTGTAATAAGTACAGAAAAATATGTCACAATCAACAGCTAAAACGCGAATGAGATCCGATTCGGTACTCTGCAGGAAAAACCTATAGAGCACCGTAACTCTGAGTACAGACGATAATTGAGAATTCTGCAGTTACTTGCCGCAACTACTCCCAATGTGGAGTCGTGACTGATGAAGAAATGTTCCACAAATATGGAATTCTGGGTGGAAATATTTCTGCCCAGTGACAATTGTTGCCCAACGAAGGACCGCGACTGATAAATACTCCCAAAATTGTACCCAAACATATGGAATTCGGAGACAAAAATTAAACATGGAATTCGAGGACGAATTTCAATTTGGCGGAGAAGAATGTCACAGTACGCAACTGACTATGGGGATGAAGTGTATATGATCTGTGCCTTGTTAGCTTGCTCGGTAGAGCCATGGGCATGGTACGGCAAACATGAGGTCCCTGGTTCGTTTCCGGGCCTTTATTTATCTTTCTCACTCTGTGACACAAGTAAACCGTTTTATTTTAAAGAAATGGCTATCACCGGAATAAATATTATCATCACAAAATTTGATTCGGGCCAATAGAAATCAACAGCCAGAACAGAACGTTTGCAGTAATAGAAATCTAATTCCAAAATAAATTTTTATTGTTTTTTTTATGATCAGGTTTCGAAAATTAAAATATGCTTTTCTTTTAAAATTATTATCAATATGTTCACCATGTTATTATGGTTAATATGCAATTCACAGTCTCCTTGCAGCTTTAAATTGAAAGACATTATGAAAAGTTGTGTTGATCTCGGAAATTGTCGTGTCGACTATAGGATCGCGTCGAAATAACGAAATAATGTTAACAGAATAGGAAAACGTAATATGATACCGACGAAAAAGTAAACAAAACGCAAAATTGATGCTTAGCTTTGCCATATTATACCGTAGACCACACATTATAATCTGATTTTATATGAAAATAAATATATTGTGAGTATGGTGGTGTCTATTAATGTGTTCTTGATATTCGGAACAGCAGTGACGACATATTGTTTTGTTCAAGCAATTCGCCTGGTAAGAGAACCGCAGGCCACTCTGTAACAGGTAGGCTAACCTTTTGACAGTTCGTCACGGTCATGATTTCAGATTCTATCATGTGCAAAACACGTTAGTGCCCGAAGCCGAGATAAAATACAAATAAAATGTAAACGCGGCCATTGCTATTATTGGAAGAAACGGAAGTGGCGCCAATTCCTTGCACATGTCAGAGAAGAACAAAATATATACAAATGTAAATAAAATGTAAACCAGTAAATAACACTTTTTAATATAAAGACTTATATGGGGTAAAAACACAGTCGAATTGAAGTTCAATGGGTAAACGCCTGTAAACGTTATCAACATTACAAATATATACAGGTTTTCGTTAAAAAAACTACCTTTAAAGTAAGTCTGCCTAATGTTGGTTTTGTATATATTTCAAATATACAGCGTGCAAATTCAAGACGTCACAAATACATAATTATACATTTTTAAATGAAATGGTTGATATTGTTACCGAAAAATACCTCCAGGGAATCTATCAGACCCATAATCAATACAGTTCTGCACGTAAACAGCAAATTATAGCCATGCTAAAATTAGGCAGACCGGAAATTGTCTGCCTAAAATGCAGGTCTGCCTAATGTGGGTTATAATATACTTCGGGTCTGCCTAAGTCGTATATTAGATTTGTATATATATATATACATATATATATGACACTTATTGGCACTGTATGGCACGTATGGCTTATGCAGCTACACATGTCTTCCTCGCCCTGTGTGATGGTAGGCAGTGGGCGTTCACTGATAATTAAACTTCAGACATCATCACAGATGGGAATTAGACAGTCAAACTTTCGAGATTGGGGATATTGCCGGGGTGCCGGAAGCATCATAATATTGGTCAGGCTAATCTAATGGTGTCACCGCAGCCCCCCCCCCCCCCCCTCCCACCACAAAGTGTATGTAATTGTTACCACTCAGTTGAACCTTCTCGCCAACTAAGTGGTAACAACATACACCTTTGTCAGGGGCGCTGGAAGCAAATACATATTGGGGAGGCGAATGTCGACCCGAGCGAAGCGAAGGAGTGGTAGGGGGGTCTGGGGGCATTGTCCCACAGAATTATTTTTAATTCTAGATGTCATTTACTTCATTCTGATGCATTTACGATACAACTTTAATATGTATCTCATACACATTTTCGCAGATTTTTTTTTGATTTTTTTGCCAAAATATTGGGGCGGCGGCCGCCTCAGCTCCGGCGCCTCTGCTTTGATGAGAAATGAGAAAAAATGACGAACAAAATATTTGCATTCCGTTTTATAAATACATGTACATATACCTGCCGGACCTGTTCCGACACCCCTGTATTGAATATGCACCAGTGAATTGTGCTGCACGTCATCCCTAATACCGGGACACAGCCCTAATGCCGGGACACAGCGAATTAGTCCACATGTGTAGCTGTGAAATTGAAGGACTGACTTTATAGAATATGACCAAATGTAGTAGAATCATACATGTGACTGATATCTACAAGGCTGACCCTGTTCTTCTTAGAGTATATTGCACAGAGTATAGAGTTGCCAACTCCTCCATTTTAGTTTGTATATGTTATCGGACAGTTTCATCACTTGGTGCGTTTGAAACATACCGCAAATATTATGGCAGAAAATCTAATAAAAGTTGGTGAAATACGTCCAAGATATATAGAATAAATATTATTGCAGCAGACTACACAAACAGCTATAGATATATTCTACCATCACTCACGTAGACAATAGTGAAAATACACTCAGATAACTGCATACAAGTCACTGGATTCGATACAGTATGTATGGTAATACATGTATATATTGACAGCAATGTGTATTGTTATTACTGTTACACAGTATTTACGGAATTCTCAAACAATTTAACAAGTCTCCATATCATGTTGAACCACATTTTATTCATGTGTTTGTGATATTATTAGTGTTATGTGTCAAACGCAATAAGAGGTAAAACTGGCCGATGGCTTGTACACACTAAGATGGTCGACATGGCAATTCTTTGCATCGTGTAGGATATAATAAGAAGAGAATGTTCACATATATGTTATGCATATATCACATTTACGAAGCAAGTATGCATGAATCATAGAATGATCCGGGGTATCACGTATCCTTAACATGATCTTAAATCGAAACACGTATTGGTCAGAAGGTTAAATAAGGTATAATTTTCCACTAATTCCATGTTTCCTAACTGATTGGAAGGAACTCCAATGTTGTTTCAGATGACAGGAACCTGTTACAGTGCATCCAAGCCAATAATTGTGAAACTGTCTGGCCCCCCTATTGAGAACACCGACCCTCTTGGCTTGCTTGTCAGCAGTCTGAAGTGGATATCATTATCAAAAGGTGTCTTTTAAAATGTATGCATTCTTGGAAATCTCTATTGATAGCAATATTAAGTTCATATATACAGCATTTGATGTATGTTTGTATACTCTGTCCTTTGAATATTCTGCGATATAGCAATCATGACGTCTGATCTAATGATAAGACGGCTCTTCATTTCGCAGTAGATGCTATTGTTATTTGGTAAACACTTTAAATAGTGCCTTCAATACTAGAAATGAGTGGCCTTATCTTCCGATAGGAGCGGTCTTGATTTCTATGTCTGTGGATATTCAAAAGACATATTGTATACCGAACATCACATAATATGAATAATATGAACTGATAATTGCTATTCATAGAACAAATAGGAAAATCTCAATAAAGACATGTGAATGTGATAGGATTTTTAAGAAATGAAGCGACGTCATCATCTCACAAAATCAAATTCTATAACGATGAACATTTACTATGTTCATGCATCGTAATTATTATATAATTTGTAAGTATTGTATATCAGAGAAACAAAAACAACAAAATCAATATGTGTATTATAAGACGGGATGTTAGCTTTATCGTAATATTACGAGACACATTCTACACTACGCTACAGAACATAAAATAAGCAATTATTGTTATCAAAGCATGGCGGATGTCATGAGACTGGACATACACAACACATATATAGTGATAATACGGATACAATTTTGATCATAGAAGCAGGGTGATATTCATTATTATATACCTCACATCATGTCTACTGTATAATGGTTATATAAGCTTGTAGCAGCTACTTTACGTTGTTTACATAATGCACAACGTCCAAAATGTACTGTCGCCGGTCCATAACATAATATCTCATGCGCGTAGCCTTTGTGCAGTTGTTTCTGGTGAATGTCTCACGACACGCATGCGCGTAAATTTCAATCACAAATGCTTATTAAATAATGAAGATCAGTAAGAGTTTGATGCATCAAGTCAGAAAATACGTAACGAAGTTGGGTAATCAATGCCATCTGGTCCATTTTGCAGAACTAACTGTAATACATGTAACTGTACGATTGCATCCTGAATGCACTTTTCTATAAGGTGGATCTATGCACAATGTATGTAGCAATGTATCCAGTAAGACGGGAACTAGGTGGAGACCATATTTCTAAAACCAGGAAACATTTGTTGATTTGATAAGACCCACCTGTAGCCAGCCGATGCGTCTATAATATTTTGAGTTCTGTTTACATAGTCAAAGTGTAAGGTCAGAACTAAATTGCAAAGGGTTTGCCGCTTGCCGGGCACCAGTCAGGCAGCCGAGTGGGATGTCGCCATATGCTATCCGAAACTTACTATATCTTTGAAACATCATGGATACTTATAAAACGTATCGTTATAGTGTAAAATAAAAGTGTTATTTAGAACCTGTGAGTGTATTTGAAGAAATCCAAGACAGTGGCGATACATATAACATGGACACAACCCCAATCAAGTTAGGTGTGCAAGTACGATTTCTCCAGTACAGTGTGTATTCATGGTTGTCGGTGTGTTCGGTATAAACAAGTAAATGTTACATCCAATCATGGGGGACAGTGGATATTGTTAACCCTTGGAAAATAATGCCACCTCGGCTGTCGCTTCGGTCGACATTATTTCCTATTACACATATCTTGTGGCACACTTGCTTGGATGCAACATTATATGCTGTCATTACCTGTGTATATTACTTATTCAGTGACGTGTGGCAACGTAGTATGCAAACAACGACTACAGTTACATATGGTGTAGTATTTGTGTAGCACTGCTTGCTATGTCAGCCAAGGGGTGTAAGTCATTAGAATTTTTTGAAAACCAATAGGGTTCTTCATCTTGTGATAACATGCATATATATACATATAACGAATGTGGTTACGATCCGTCAAGTAAAACTTTATTATGGACAAGGGTACAGAGTGCGAAAATTAAAAATGGCCGCCAAGAGGAGTAAATCATCAGAGTTCTTCGTCTTGTCATGATAAACATATATGTACATATAACGAATTTGGTTACGATCCGTCAAGTAAAACTTGACGCATTGCGTGGACAATGATACAGAGTGTGAACATTAAACATGGCCACCAACGGGATATAAGTCATCAGAAATATTTGAAAATCAATAGGCTTCTTTGTCTTGCCATGATAAACATATACATATGTATAGCAAATTTGGTTGCGACCTTTAGTTATTGCGTGGACAAGCTGTGCACGTGTATAAAAAAAGTGATGTCCATACTGCAGAATCCCTGGCCCAAAAGTTAATGTCAAACCCAGCACTAACAGGATAAGTAACTGGAATGGATTTTGATATGTTAATTTTGCAACCAATCCAAACGTCACAACATGATTTTCAGACTAGTCTATTTATGAAAAGAGGTTTTTTGTTCTGAAAATTATTTGCAAAACACGCATTCCTGATGAGAAGGCTCGTCACGAACCGGCTCATCCGGATGTACACTATTTGCCAATTCCACTATACAGGCTTGTGGTGTTGAAAGGGTTAATGTTAGTATTTGACGAGCCCAAATTTCGGTGCAATCTTCAATAATACTAAACCAATGTACGACAGATCAAGGGAATTGCATGTACATAGAACTGTAGCGAAAACAAATATAATCTGATCACAGAATTGTATGTTAATGGATATGGATAGTATGTGGCTGTGACTGGAGAAATGCGACTTGGTTTTGCTAAAACTATATATCAGGATCTGCAGCGTTCGCCATTCCATCAATGGAACACCAGCCATGCTTCTAACAAGCAAATTATAGATCGTTGTATGTAGCCCATGTCATCAAAATTGCAAAGTATACTACATTGGCCACAAGTAAACCCCATTTCTCCAGCCACAGCCACATATTGCCATAAATGATTTGTGACCAGTGTACGTGTAGCCCCTGATCAAATAGCACACTCCTGTAGCCTGATAACAATATATATAGTCCGATCATGAGCTATATTCTATAGATTATAGTCTCCGCTTTTTCCGTCGTCGTTGTCGTCGTCGTTGTCGTCGTCCGCGTCGTCGTCGATCGCGTCAACAATGTCAAAACATTTGTACAAGTTTCTTCATCATGATATAACTTTAATATGTCTTTACGGATTGCTTCAATATTGCGTGGACAAGCTGTGCACGTGTATAAAAAAAGTGATGTCCATACTGCAGAATCCCTGGCCCAAAAGTTAATGTCAAACCCAGCACTAACAGGATAAGTAACTGGAATGGATTTTGATATGTTAATTTTGCAACCAATCCAAACGTCACAACATGATTTTCAGACTCTTCCATTTATGAAAAGAGGTTTTTGGTTCTGAAAATTATTTGCAAAAAACGCATTCCTGATGAGAAGGCTCGTCACGAACCGGCTCATCCGGATGAACACTATTTGCCAATTCCACTATACAGGCTTGTGGTGTTGAAAGGGTTAATGTTAGTATTTGACGAGCCCAAATTTCGGTGCAATCTTCAATAATACTAAACCAATGTACGACAGATCAAGGGAATTGCATGTACATAGAACTGTAGTGAAAACAAATATAATCTGATCACAGAATTGTATGTTAATGGATATGGATAGTATGTGGCTGTGACTGGAGAAATGCGACTTGGTTTTGCTAAAACTATATATCAGGATCTGCAGCGTTCGCCATTCCATCAATGGAACACCAGCCATGCTTCTAACAAGCAAATTATAGATCGTTGTCTGTAGCCCATTTCATCAAAATTGCAAAGTATACTACATTGGCCACAAGTAAACCCCATTTCTCCCGCCACAGCCACATATTGCCATAAATGATTTTTGACCAGTGTACGTGTAGCCCCTGATCAAATAGCACACTCCTGTAGCCTGATAACAATATATATAGTCTGATCATGAGCTATATTCTATAGATTATAGTCTCCGCTTTTTCCGTCGTCGTTGTCGTCGTCGTTGTCGTCGTCCGCGTCGTCGTCGATCGCGTCAACAATGTCAAAACGTTTGTACAAGTTTCTTCATCATGATATAACTTTAATATGCCTTTACGGATTGCTTCAATAGACACACATACCGTAATTAACATGACCTTCACATTTTTGCGGAAACACTTAGTTAATTATTTTGCGGTTTGTACAAGTTTCTTCATCATGGTATTTTCGGGAGGCACGGCTGCCATGGAGCGATCGCCGCCTGCACCAGTGGAGGTTCTCCATGACAAATAATACTTATGTACAAGGATATATATATATGTATATATATGTGTGTATATATATATATATATATATATTAAATATTTCACTTGGTCATTGCTGCAAGGTAAATTCGTATATCACACATCCTATTGTATGTTCACATGACATCTTTGCGAACACTGACAACCCAGATCAGACTGCACATAGGCGCAGTCTGATGTCGGTTTTCGGTAGTAACGAAAATAATTTTACCGTTTTTGTCAGATTATTACTCATTATAATTGTATGTCCACGTGATAGCTTTGCGAACATTGATAACCCAGATCAGACTGCACATAGGCGCTGTCAGATGTCGGTCTTCAGTGGTCGAGAAAATAATAATACCGCTTTTGACAGATTATTGTTCATTAGACTGTATGTTCACGTGCTAGCTTTGCGAACACTGACAACACAGATCAGACTGCACATACATGTATGCGCAGTATGGTGTCTGTCTTCAGTGGTAGAGAAAATATTAATACTGCTTTTGACTTATTATTGTTCATTGGAATTGTATGTTCAAGTGATAGCTTTGCAAACTCTGACAACCCAGATCGGACTGCACATAAGTGCAGTAAGATGTCGGTCTTCAGTGGTCACGAAAACAATAACACCGCTTTTGGCGTATCATTATTCATAGAATACACGATACAAATGGAAGATAATAGTCTATGTGTATGAATAATTTGAACATATGCATTATATTACCACACATCTAGACATGTATATATCTAGAATATGTTCTTGTACAACTGCAATTGTATAAATCACTTATTGAATATTATATTACACAGTAATAGCATATGCACATTGCAAGATCTTTCAACATCTGAAAGAGACGGCATACATGTGCCGATTCAATACACACAACATCGCTTACCCGTTCCTTTTAGTGTATATACATGTACCTGCATGTAGTGACCTTACTTTTCGTTTCGCTAAGATCACACGTCATTATGCAGAAACAAGCATGGAAAGGAAGTTTTAAACCTATTGTGGGTAACATAATTGTATAAGCTCACTGAAGAAAATGTTTTATTGCAGAAACGAAAAAAATAAGTACGTCACCTGACTTTTCTAGATTGGCAGAAAAAGTAGTGTATTGCTGTCATAATTATGGTAACAGAAGCGTTATAAAACTCGCATATTCATGGAAAGGCCCCGCCATAGTTTTTTACATATAGTCTCTTTAAATACCCAGGGACTTCGAGACACTGCTAAACGTGCAAGATTATTACAATGGCTTTCACAACAGAAATCTGATATTGCATTGCTTCAGGAGACACATTTCACGCGTGATCTATTTAACCAGATCAATATGATTTGAATTTAAAGATTGGAATACTTTTCACTCATTTGGAGAATCTAACAGCAAAGGATGTTCAATTTTAATAAGAAAAGATATTCAATTCACCGTTATATCCGAGCTGTATGACACTAACGGTAGATACATAATATTAAATATAGAAGCACTTGATAACACTTTTACATTATTAAATATATACTCTCCTAATGAAAAGTCTCTTTAAATACTCAGGGACTTCGAGACACTGCTAAACGTGCAAGATTATTACAATGGCTTTCACAACAGAAATCTGATATTGCATTGCTTCAGGAGACACATTTCACGCGTGATCTATTTAACCAGATCAATAGTGAATTTAAAGATTGGAATACTTTTCACTCATTTGGAGAATCTAACAGCAAAGGATGTTCAATTTTAATAAGAAAAGATATTCAATTCACCGTTATATCCGAGCTGTATGACACTAACGGTAGATACATAATATTAAATATAGAAGCACTTGATAACACTTTTACATTATTAAATATATACTCTCCTAATGAAAAGACAACTAGGAATTATTACTTTAAATCGCTAACTAGCATTTTAAGTGATAATGCACAGGGTATTAAAATAGTTGGTGGTGATTTTAACGATACTCTAAATAAAACGGATAGAGTTTTTAAAACGTTACAGTCAAGAAAAATTAAAATGCCTGTTGAGAACCTCAGTAAATTTATTAAGTTTCATAATCTTGCTGACATTTGGAAAAAGTTCCATAATGACAAATTGCAGTTCACCTGGCGTAGAAAGAAAAGTATAGAAAAAAGTAGAATAGATTACTGGTTAATTGATGAAAATTTGATACCGCTAATACACTCAACTGACATTAGACCCGCACTCATTCAATGTACCGACCATATGGCGATTTCTTTAAAACTTAAGATTCCAAATAATAGAGGACCAGGCTTCTTGAAATTAAATACGTCACATTTGACAGATAGTGATTACATTGACAAAATAAGTAGTGCTATTGATTCTATACTCTCTTTAGATATATCCAGTTACAGAACAAAATGGGACATATGCAAATACGAAATCCGAGAACAGTCAATAACATTTGCAAAATCAAAATCGCGAGATCGCAATAACAGACTCCATGACCTGGAAAGAAAACTGCAGAAGTTATATTCCATCACACAATCTGACCACACAGATACAATAAAACTACAAATTAATGTACTGGAAAAGGAAATAGAAGAAATATATAATTTAAAGACATTTGGAGCTCAAATACGTTCTCGAGTACAAGTTTTGGAAGAGGGTGAACATAATTCAAAATATTTCCTTAGTCTAGAAAAATCAAGACAGAATAAAAAAGTAATTACCTCCTTGTCAGTTAATAATAAACGAGTCAGCTCAACTGAAGATATATTAAACCAAGAAGCAAAATTCTATGAAACTCTTTACACATCAAGTAATACAGAACTGGATCCACACTTTTATATCGACTCAGTTGATTTAGAAAACAAACTTGACGAGACATCTGCAAACAGCTGCGAAGAAATAATAACAATTGAAGAATGCAAAATCGCAATTAATGAAATGAAACTGAATAAAAGCCCTGGACTTGATGGCTTGCCAGTTGAATTTTATTTAAAATGTTGGCATAAGATTGGATATACAATCGCATCATCATTAAATGAAGGATTTCATAAAGGAGAATTGTCTTGTACTCAAAAACAAAGTTTCTTATCATTACTATATAAAAAAGGAAATCCAGAAAATATTGAAAATTGGAGACCAATATCTCTCTTAAATGTTGACTACAAAATAGCTGCAAAGGTTTTATCAAAACGTTTACAAAAAGTAATACCATATATCATCAGTTTAGATCAACAAGGATATATTAAAAATAGATACATCGGAAATAATATAAGACAAATTCAAGATATAATTGATTATACAGACATACTAGATTTAGATGCAAACATATTATTTCTAGACTTCAGGAAAGCATTCGATACAGTAGAATGGGATTTTATGTTCAATGTGCTTAATAAATTCGGATTTAAAACAACGTTTATACGATGGGTACATGTGTTATATAGCAATATATCAGCAAGGATCATAAACAACGGTTGGAAATCACAGAGTTTTAATCTATCCCGCGGAGTCAGACAGGGGTGTCCCCAGTCTGCACTTTTGTTCATAATTGTAGCTGAAATTTTAGCTATAAAAGTTAGAAATAATGGCAACATAAATGGTATTTCGGTGAAAACGAACACTACGAGTAAACAAATAAAAATCACCCAGTTAGCTGACGATACAACGCTTTTCTTGAAAAATTTAAAATACGTAGAACATGCCATAAAAACGGTTAATGAATTTGGGAAATGTTCTGGGTTAAAATTAAACAAAGATAAAACGATAGGTCTTTGGGTAGGAAAATCTAAACATAACATGCATAAAACCGTTTTCGATATAGCATTCACAAACACCACTGTTAAAGCTCTAGGTGTACACTTCGGTAACAATAAAGAAGAGTGCGAGCTTCTCAGCATTCTTCCTTAACCAATATGGTAAAAACTTTCTTAGATTTAACATGAATCTAGACACATTGAAATCTCTTCCGAACGTACATAATAGCATACCCGGATTCTACAAACAACTTATTGAAATATTCACCTTCGCATGGCATTGTATACTGAAAAACCGAGGCGCTTCCACGATATTCGAAAGCAAATTATTTGGGGTAACAAATATATTAAACATAAAGGTAAGACTCTAGTTTTTAAACATTGGATAGAAGCAGGCTTGATTTTCGTAAATGATATACTTTCTAATACAGGACAAATTGATAACACAAATATACTCTTACGATTGAAAAAGAAACACAACTGGATATCAGAAATCAGCTTAATTACACAGTCAATTCCAAGAACTTGGAAGACTACAGTAATGACCACTGATTCAATTAGAACAAACATTAAAAACAAGCCTATCTATGAGTCGCATAAATAACAAGCCCTTTGAAAACATAACAAACAAAGACATGTATAATATATTATTGAAAGAAAAGGTTGAAAAAACATATATTCATAAATTCTGGGAGAATTCCTTTAACCGCAAACTACCATGGAGATCATTTTATTTTGTATTAAACAATATATTAATTGACAACCGCGTCAAACAATTTAAGTACAAAGCTATTCACAGAATACTAGCAACACATGAGAATCTGTTTACATGGAAAATATCAAATAGTCCAAATTGTAAATACTGTAATGGGAAAGAGACATATGATCACTTTTTCATTACATGTAAATATTTGAATGAATTTTGGACAAAAATATCAGATGTTTTCAGCAAAATCGGAATTAGCAAATCTTTCCAGTCACTAGAATTTCTAATCATAGGATATAAAGTTCAACTTAAAGAATATGAATTTATTAATATCATACTTAGCCAAATAGCATACTGCATTTATAAATCACATTTTATTGATGATAAAATGTTGCAAGGATCGAATATGTTAAAAATGATGTATTACGATTTAATGATTGTCTCAAATGTCATGGAGAATCGTTCACAAAAATATGATACATTCAATAAGTTCTTAAATAATTTGAAAGAGTTACTGTAATGATCAACACATACCCTGCCGCATACATGTATATATATCCTACAATAATAACTACTGACATTACCATTAACTATGCTAGCTATAAGTATAGGACACTAAATAATCTCCGCCTAGCCCAAACAAGCCCGATCGAGGTCTGTATTGCTGTTCCTCAGATCGGTAATAACATATATTTGTAAATATATTAACTGTTTTCTGTCTGTCAAAACATAGTCACATATATGATAGAAGTGACTCTTGAGATAATATACACATATTATTAAACGGTCTGATCTGAATCCACACAGTTCATCATATTATTATTTTTGTGTAAACATTTATAACCCAATACTATATGTACATACATAACAATACTATTAAATACTATATATACAGTACAATCCCTCTAAACCGGACACTCGGAAAAAATGGATGTCTAATTTAAATGTTTTTTTGCTGTTATGTATCTCTGATTACAATGAGGTTTCATGACTGCAAAACACTAGAATGTCACATAAAGCACTGACATGTCTGATTTAAAGTGGAACATCCCAAGGTGTCCAGATTGGAGAGTTTACACTGAACTTATACATTTACAAAATAAATATCTTTGAATGAGCATAAGAATACACATATAAAATACCCAATTTTACTTCGAACAGACAGCTTATATCTGCAGTCTGTCCACAGTTCAATCGGTTATATCTCTGCAAAAACAATAAATCCCGACATCTATTCAACTAAATGTGAAACAATCAGCGTAGACTCCTATCCAGAACGCACATCCGTACGATCAAAATCTGAGTCCACACAGTTTGTCATTATAATATTAACTGCAACAGAATATTTTGCAAATAATATCGCTAGCCTTTTGAACTTGACAATAATTGTATGTATTGTGAGATCCAATAGTGTGAATCCTACCACATCGGACATAGCCACGGTCTGATCGGCTCCACACTGTAGGTCGCTGACTTTGTTATACATGTTTGTTATTTATAGATACAAAATATATATATACATGTATATATATATAAATAAACGGGTTGTCCACTGACAATTCAAAAAAAAAAAAAATAGTTTTTTCATCATCATATAAAATTAATATTTCTTTACGGGTTGCTTCAATATCTGGACACATGATACATGTGAACATATGGAACACATGGAACACACTTATACCCCCATTAACATGACATCTCCTTTTGACCGTCACATGGTTGTGGAAACCATCTATTAATACAAAAATGTTGTACAAGTTTCTTCATCATCTTATAACTTTACTATTACCGGATGGATTGCTTCAATATTTGGGCACTTAATACATGTAAGCATTTTGAACACAGTCATACAGCCATTAACATGACATTGACCGACCTTGACCTTTTTAACCTTCATTTTGTTTTAGAAACACTTACGTTTTACGTCGTCGTTCGCAATGTCAAAAAGTTTGTATACGTTTCTTCATCATGATATAACATTAATATGTCTACGGATTGCTTCAATATTTAGACACTTGATACATGTGAGCATATGGAACACACTCATACAACTATTAACATGACCGTTTTAACCTTAATATTGTTGCAGAAACATTTTTACGTCAACAAGTTTGTACCTGTTTCTTCATCAGCATATACCTCTAATATTGCTTGATACATGTGAACATTTGGAAGATACTTTTGCCCTCAATAACATGACCTTGGCATTTTTGACCGGCACACGATTGTGGAAACACAATCAATGGAGTGTGTCAATATTTGAACAGTCAATACATGTAGGCATTTGGTACACACTCAAGCTGCCATTAACATGACATTGACCGCTTTCGTGACCATGATCATGTTGCAGTCAAATGCCTCGGCAGGCGCGACACCGCCTCCGTGGCAGAATTCTTGTTTTGCTTACTGGTACATGTAGATGTATAGCGAAAAATGCTAAATTATACTAAGCCAACTTAACTCGCCTCCAGATGACGTGCATCATTGTAGCTCATTGCCGTGAGTCGTCTAGAACAGAGTTTTCTTGTTGATTGTTTGGGTTGGTGCCCTGTGGTGATTGTGATCCATGTGTGATATATATTTTTACTTATTTGTAGGTTATGTGTAAGATCGTTTTAGTGGGTTAACCCATGTGGTGACACTTTTGGCACGTTGACTTCAAATGGTTCTAATCGATTCCTGCACCTGTCACCGAGTAGTCAGTCGATCTTGGACTACAGTAGGACTGGACTCCACCGGTCGTGCAGAAGGCAGTGTGTACCCGGTTAAACGCTCTGCAACCACAATCTGTACCCGGACCACGGTTCTCGTGATTCACATCTTTTTCACTCATGGGACAAGACTATTCCGCGATTTGTGTATCTGCAATGTTTAGGTCTCGGGTCGCTTGTGGAATCGACACACCGTCGCTAGCTTTTCTGCAGACAAACGTTCCATAATCCTAGGTCAATGACCTTCAAAACACTAAATATCGTACGACAAAAACGTTCGCACGAATATTTTAATAAGTTTATCTAAGAGTTTACTGTAATTCACTTATGCTACCAAATCTGAACAACTGCCCCAAAATATCTCAAAATCGTCTATTACTGATACTTACAAACGTCCGAATCGTATGACGATTAGTGATACTGGCCCATGGCAGGTGCAATATGTTGTAAGTGTGGCTGTTGGTCATGTGTGCTGGGATTTGAACGTTAACGGCGGAAATTCGAAATGATCATGGACTGTTATCAGGCAACGATAGAGCGCCTGCCGGTCATCGGTCATAGCTTCGAAATTAACGTTTGAAATGACGTCATATTAAATTTAAGTTAAATTAAAGTTTTCCCGCGTAAATGACGTTGACGTTCCAGTGCAGAAACATATTTTAGCACTGTTTACATCATTTCAGATGATGGGTGAGAAAAAGTAATCAATAACGAAGTTGGGACTGAGACGATGAATCCCAGTCTCGCTCTGCCAAATTATGCTAAGTCTCGCCTGAAGCATCATCGCGCGTGTCGACTGGTATTCCCACGGAAATCGATTCTTCACAAAAACGCAGTCCGAACAGTACGATAGATTGTTTGCTTCTATTTGACGGCGATACTGGCTCGCTGATCTTTCATGAAGCACAATCCCGAAATAGTTTAAATTTTGAAAGTTTAAGTTTTATGCATTCAGTCGAAATGACAAGTAAAGGAGGCTGTAGCTTTCGGCTGCCAATTTTGAGGCCTAATATTCCGCTGCAACCTATCATAGTCTATAGGCCAGGTACCTGATTTGGGGGTGATTGGTACCACAGAGTTATATGTAGTTAGTAGATACACATAAAATAGGTTTGGCGGCCATTTTGAAAATGGTTGCCATTTATATTAGCTACTCATCTGAAATGTCCAGCAAGCATTTTTGGTCTAGGTATACCATTATGATTAACTGGTATAAATAACTTTTACTACCTCTTTCTGGTACCACCCACCTTGTCTGGCCCATGGACTAATGAAGGTGCATGATCACTTGGTTATCACAACAACAACAATATCTGAACGTGTTGAAAGCGCGCCCACTCCAAAGTAAATATTATTTACATTTTCCTTAATATGCAACGGATTTTGATGAAAAATGACCTGCATTTGGTGGTTCCGGGACTTCGGCACACGCTTATGTCGTTTTTGTGAACAATATAGTTCCGTGTCAGTATTGAAAGTAAACGCGGAAATCAATTCTTCGCAAAAACGACATATGTTTGGGCCACAGTACAGAGACCACAAAATGCAGCTTAACAAGACGCGTTTGATGCACCATATTTCATTAAAATCCGTTACAGAATAAGGACAATAGAACAAAATACGTACCTCGAATCGGAGGCGCTGCTGGAAGTTTCAGTAATTGTTGTTGTTTTTGTAACCTCGTGATCATGCACCTTGCCTATGCACAATTAAGCATGTAAGCCTTTGTGTTTGCTGTCTCTTGTGGTGTATAGTTTACTTCAATTTACCCATTTCCTGTAGTTCCTCAGCCAGTTGGGCGTTTTTTAGCTTTCTCCACAGTCGCTGCATGTTCACCTCGGCCTGAGCAATCTCGCCATTTATCTGCTCTATGTTTCCATCGTCGACACTCAATTCGGTAATCCCTGCTCCGTGGTCTGGAAAACAAACACACACAGAAAAATTATTTTTGAATTGGAATTGTTCTACAACAAATTGTTCCCTAAAGACATTTAGTGTTGGTGTTCAGTCCCATTGTTTCATCCTTAGTCGATTGCGCATTGGACATACACGACTAACGCATTAGTATATGATCAAAGGTGAGCCGCGTCCATGGTGTATTCCATGCCACATCGCATTTACCGTGCAACACAACATACTGGACTGTATCGACTGTGCCGATATTCGACGCAAACACTTCAATGTTACTTCACTTGTGGAGTTATTCCAGGTGGAGAACATTGAAGGTATATTTAGCTTTCTTCATGAAACCAGCATGTATTTGAAGATTTGATTTTTATCATTGTATATATGATTCTCATTCTGTAATGTTATAATTCTATACATGTTGTTTATTTATATTGTTCATCATATTAATATGTTTACTCTGATCATCTGATTGCCTACAACATCTAACATGCTATTTTATTCTCAATCTACATTGCTTGGTCCTAAATGATACTCGTTTGTGTAGATGGGCCGTTAAGCACCATTCCATTCCATTACATTCCCATTGTTTCAACCACTTGAACATATACTACCAGCTCATTATTGAATCCAACATGGTTACCAAAAAAGTCAATAGGTCAGCCATTCATACTATGATATGGCTCTAACCTGCCATACATTTCCACCCATTTAGGATACAGACAACGTATTTTAACAACTAGTCCGTTTGGAGGTGGGTTTTGATATTATTCTAGAAGTTAGCAATACTCTTTATTCAACATTAACTGTATTTTGTTATACTCACGTTTGAAAAACGCGACGTAATATGTATTCACCTTGTACGGGCGGGCGGATCGTAACCAAATTAGGTAAACATGTTTATCACGGTGAGATAAAGACCCTCTATTGGTTTTCAGCAAGTTATCTCCCCTTGTTGACTGGCCATCCCTCGACGGGCGTATATTGTGACGTCTGGTACTCTTGTTTTATTGTATATCTGTGTCACGGTACGTAACTCAATGTGGGGAGGAAATGTGTATTCGTGCCTGGCTAGCTCAATCGGTTAGAGCGATTGTACGGTAAACCAGATGACCCGGGTTCGAGCCCCGGGCCGGAGCACATTTTTCTCGCCCTGTGACATTTGGCGCCCAACGAGGGACCGTGACTGATATATATACTACCCAAAATGTACCAAGAAATATGGAATTCAGCGACGAATTAAATATAGAATTCGGGGACGAATTCCAATTTGGCAGGGAAGTATGTCACGGTACGTAACTCACTGTGGGGAGGAAATGTGTATTCGTGCCCGGCTAGCTCAGTCGGTTAGAGCGATGGTACGGTAAACCAGAGGTCCCGGGTTCGAGCCCCGGGCCGGAGCACATTTTTCTCGCCCTGTGACATGTATAATAATAGTTCGCTGGAGTAAATAACAAAAAAACACGAAGAAGGGGTGTTCAGCAAGTTTATTGAATTAAAATGCATGTAATACAAATGTGTCCTATGACATACTTCCCTCCTTCGGGGAAATGTCTTCCCGACATATACAATGCGGAATTTAAACACGCGCGGGTCGAATACGAAATCAAATACAAAATACACGTCTATGATTATAAAACATGCTACCAAAAATGTACACATCTGATCACCTGTTGATATAAGCCTGAGTAGTAACTCAATCGAGCTCGATTATCACAGCACATACATACACAACTCTCCCTAAAACATGTAGCAGAGCCGAATGGAAAAAACACACTAAATGTTAAGTCGAGATCAAGCGTCTAATCCAGTGTGTGTCGTTGTCTCTCAATCTATCACCGCAAGGTTACAACCAGATAACGTCATTAGCCGGTACGTCGAACAAGTATGGCTGGGTCGTCACGCATTGCCCGTCTTTTAATGCCTTGTGTAGGCTGCCTCAACCGCTTACTCCGTCGGAGTACCGGCAACTGCGGGGTACCATGACTCGTGTGGACAGCCGATTCCTGTCCGGATAAGTAGTAGAGTTCAGGACTGCTCGCCTGACAACGGGCTGGTCTAACGTTTGGCGTTGATTTCTGTACTTCCAGTTCGAAGTTTGTATTGTTTCTTTTTTCGTATCTGACATTCCATCATCGCTATTATCTGACGAGGATATCTCGACTTGTTCCGTCTGCGTCGGGTTGTGTCGTGTTCCAATAAACGGCAGGCTCATGAATGGCAACAACATATTCCTGTGCAGCATCCGACTCTTCACTTCTCTTGTTGTCTTGGCTGTGCACTTTCCTTCCTCTGGTTCTCCTTCCAATCGTACTGTCTATCCCTGTTCTTATACTCAATCCTCAATATGCTGATGCACCGGCCACATTGACGAACCATCTTCTCAATGTACCTGCCCAGCCCTGGAGAGAAGCAACGCTTTAATGATCAATGAGGTCGTCCTATCTCTTCCCTGGTGACCCAGATCGTCATGGTATGGCTTGAATACGAGCTCTCTCAATGAGTCTGGCAATACCAGCTGTTCACACTCCTGACTATTCACTTTGGCGCTCCGGTTTAAAAACTCCATCACGCACAAGCAAGTTGTTCCATTCCCTGATATATCGGCGGTCAACATTAAAGACCGCAACCTGCTGAGCGTCCGGTCGTCGTTCCATGTTGATACAGTCAATGATGCAGGCAATGGTCGAGTCATTGTGTTGTGCTGTGTGCCAGTCTTGTGTTTTTAGTGATGTTGCGTCTAGTATGGTATCCGGTATCAACTCATCGTCTACGATAGTTGATCCTGATATCGCGATGCTTTCAACCAGAGGGGTTTCCTCAACACTTGCAGAAACTGAATAGAAGATGGCCTTTAATACTTCGTTAAAGTTGGCGTCCTCTATATCCTCCTGATGCTGTCTGGACAAGGCATCCACGTCGGTATTTGATGGTGAAGTTGTAGCTGGACAGATCAGCTATCCAACGTTGACCCGTAGCGTCTAACTTTGCGGAAGTCAATACGTAGATCAACGGTTTGTTGTCTGTTACAGCCACAAACATCGCACCATACAAATAATCGTGGAACATTTCGACGACCGCCCATTTCAACGCCAGGAACTCCAACTTGTGAGCAGGATATCGCTTCTCTGCTGGCTTTAAGCTTCTGTTGGCATACGCGATTACCCTATTTGCCCCCGTCCTGTAGCTGATAGAGTACGGCTCCAAGTCCTCTTCAAGATGCATCCGTAGGCAGATGGAATGGTAAGCTATAGTCCGCATATGCCAGGACGGGTATTTCTGTGAGACGTTTGTTTAGGGTGTCGAAGGCTTGCTGTTGTTCTGTTCCCCAAGTGAACGGTGTAGCTTTCGTCTTGGGCTTCCGTCCTTTCTTTGCTTTCCCGTTGGTGCTATGTCCTACTAAGAGATCATTCAATGGACGGGCGATAGACGCATAGTTCTCCACAAATCGTCTATAATATCCGGTGAAGCCCAATAATTTGCGCACTTCCTTTGTCAACCTGGGGATCGACCATGTTCGTACAGCTTCTGTATTGTCCGGGTTTGTCTTAATCCCTTCTTCAGAGACAACATGTCCCAAGTATGCAACTTCTCGTTTGAACAGCTCACATTTGGAGGCCTTTATTTTTAGGTTGTTGCCTAGCAGAAGCTTGAACACAGCTTCCAGTCTTTCCAAGTGTTGATCAAAGGTTGATGAAAAGATGATGATGTCATCGAGGTAGATGAGGCAATCTCTCAAATTCATATGTCCCATGCATCTTTCCATCAATCTTTGAAATGTTGCTGGCGCATTGCAGAGGCCGAACGGCATTATATTGAATTCATAGAAGCATAGTGTGCCTACTTTGAATGTTGTCTTGCATTTGTCTTTTTCGTCCATTTCCACCTGCCAGTAGCCGCTTCGTAGATCAAGCGTTGACAAATAATTGGCTCCGGCGAGTAGGTGTAAAGTGTCTTCTATTCGTGGAATGGGGTACGCATCTTTCACTGTCCTGTTGTTTAATTTCCGGTAATCCACGCACAATATGATGGTACCGTCCTTCTTTCGTACAATCACCAGGTTGGATGAATAGGGACTTTCGCAGTCTCTAATGACACCTGTATTTAGCATCTTCTTCAGATTTTCACGTATCTCTTCGATCAATGCAGGCGGAATTTTTCGGTGTGGCTCCTTGAATGGTTGTTCATTGTCCAAGTTGATGCGATGTTCCACAAGTTTCGTATGACCAATATATGTAGGGCATCTTTCGAATACGTGTTCCCTGGTCTGTTCTGGTCATTTGTCAAATCAGTGTGGTCCAATGTGATACCATCCGGGCATTTCGGTTCTGTTTTCTGAGTTGTCACGTTCTGACATCCTATGTGTGTGGTCTCTTTGGCAGTGTCAACCGGATCTACATAGCAGTCCGTAGCAGTTTCACTTCATGCAGGTCACATAGATGGTCTTGTGGACGAATAGGTATGGTCTTGGCGGACATATTGAATATACTAACTGGTATGCGTTGGGTATTTCCAGCTTTTGTTAGAGATACCACCCTTGGACAAATCCCAATTCTGGATGACGCACCCCAGCACACACACGACGTTGGTACGACGTCGGATCTAGGTCGGATCCAGGTCGCGACGTCGGCGACTCAAATCCAACGTCAGCCCGACGTCAAAACCCGACGTCGTACTGACGTTGTTTGCTAGTCGTAGTTCGTCGCGACACAAACACAACGT
The DNA here is from genome assembly GCA_029237695.1 of Conchocele bisecta. NCBI lineage: Eukaryota > Metazoa > Mollusca > Bivalvia > Lucinida > Thyasiridae > Conchocele > Conchocele bisecta. The sequence goes on from CM055270.1 coordinate 100,899,134, forward strand.
CGGGTTGACGTCGGAATCACGACGTCGGATCAACGTCCGTTTCCGATGTCGAATAGACGTCTGGTCCAGGTCGCGATTGGTATACACTAAAAAGTGACTCACTGTCAGCAGATCTATCTCTACGTTAGCCAATAGATATATGCCAATGGAAGAGCAGCTGATCTGATTACCACACCAACTAAATTCAGTTTAACCTTTATTTGCGACATGTTTAGGCCTAACTAATTAATAATTTTATATCCTAGACGATTCATTTTGCATGTATTTAGGTTGGGCTGGGCGTACGTGCAATTTCATTCTAGGTCAAGATTCCCGTGCGCGCTCGGAGTGTTGACAACTGACATGCTTTATTAACGTCCGTGTCAAATTCCACTGGACCTGGTTCCCGCGTTACTGCATAGCGGTAGCCACAGGTACAGTAATGCGCTGGAAAACAGCCGACCTGACTCATTCGGAACTATCTCGGATCTTTTCGCCAAAGCGGAGGTCTGGTTTATCTATAATCCCCGATGTGCTCCAATTGTGTTTAGGTTATCACGCCATTTCTGATTTCTCTTAGTGATTTTAATTTGAAATTGGGGAAAGATCGACGTAATCTTGAAGAAATTAACTTTCTTATGTAAGTATATTGATGCATGCGTGTCAGGTAACATGTTTTCAATAACATTTGTAATACAAAAATACATGACAACGCCGTGATCAGTTGATTCACGTTTCAATTCGTGAAATTATTTCGCCCCGTCTCACTTCGCACATTCCTATTCATGTGTTGTTAATATATTGTCGCTATTCACCATTTACAAACTGCATGCATTATCATATACTTGTGCCTTTAATGGAGGTATATGCGGTCGCGTTTTCTCAAAACTTGTAGGACAGCTATAGTAATTATAGATGTTGTTATCGTTACATACTGTCTTTGTGAAACTATTCGCCTTAGATAATGGCGCATATACTCAAAGTTTATTCGAATTGTACATCACACTGTACATGTACGGAGCCACCCAGGGGATGTAGAATTCTTTTTTTTTTGTTAATTTGTTCCCACGAAATAACAATTCGTTCCCTCAATTTAGCAATTCGTTCCCACGAATTAACAATTTGTTCCCTCAATTTAACAATTCGTAACGAATTGTTAATTCGTGGGAACGAATTGTTCATTCCCTCAAATTAACAATTCGTTCCCTCGAATTAACAATTCGTTCCCACGATATAACAATTCGTTCCCACGAATTAACAATTCGTTCCCGTGGTAACGAATTGTTATTTCGTGGGAACGAATTGTTAAATTGAGGGAATTCATTGTTATTTCGTGGGAACGAATTAATATAAAAACAATTCTACGCCCCCTGCGGGGCTCCGTAAAAAGGAAGTATGCTGATTTATACACATATTTCTTATTGGTGAAATTACTTTCTTACATGAGTGGCTATTTATAGAACGAATTTACAAGTTTCATAGGAAAGGAGATTTGAAGCTGTAACGCTCATCGAACATGTATTCGGTCGTGGTCTACAACATGTACATTAGGCAACACAAATAAGGACTTTGACAGTCACGGGGTGTGCACAATGTGCAGCGGGAGAACTTTTTTTTTTAATATATATAATTTGTTTCTGTTTGAGATGTTCGTGTGTGATTTTATTTCAAGTTGCCAGATGCATATATGTGTGATTTTATTCATGCATATATTCATCTGGCAACTTGAAACAAAATAAGAGACGAACATCTCAAACAAAAGGAAAATGTTATATAAAGTTACGATAAACTCTTTAGATGTGAAAAATCACAAGATTTTTGTCAGACATGATTGGATTTAACATATTTTTCATGGTAGTGTTTTTTATTGATCATGTGGCAAAAATATAGTACACTTTTATTATCCATGACGATAAAATACTAGACGCGCAGGGATTATTCAGACGCGGCGATATCTGAGAACCAAAGTACTTTTGATGGCCTAGCGTATACTAGTGTATTATTATTATTAACCATTTCAACCCTGGTTATCCTACCTTGTCTTTGTACTATTCCATTTATGACAAAAGACAATTAATTCTAGATGAATAATAGTGGCAAATGAGGCAGATCCTGATGAGACGACGAGCCGTCTCATCTGGATATACATTATTTGCACATGTTGGCTTTCTGGAGGTGTACATCATGTAAGGGCTAATACTTAAAGATATGCAAACATTTGTATGCTTTCATAATTGTGTTGTTTTAAGTATGAATCACCGCTTCCAATTGTCAATACCAATCCACCAACACTGTATCCAATTGTCAATACCAATCCAATTCATGAAAGAAGTTTAGATTTTAGGTTGGATAATATCGTCGCTATGCAGGATATTTTAGTTAGATAATGTACAAATAGAAAAAGAAACTCTAAAAAATATAAGCGCGCGGCGAATACAGCTGAAGCATCTAGTACGGTTCTGGCAGGTTTATCTGTAATGAGTGGTGCGGGGACTGCTGCAACACTATCTACAATTGTGACGGTTCCACTTGCATGGGTTTTTAGTGGAATTACCGTTTTATCTGGAATACTTGTATGGTAATTAGGGCGGGGGGGGGGTGGAAAACTGGACAAAAAAAGTAGATAACATGATAGAATATTCGTTTTCGCCAGGTCTAAGAAAAATAGCATAGACGTTATCGTGTCCAAAGCGTTGACCGATAATGAAATATCAAATTTAGAGTTTGAATCCGTGGTGGAAGAAATGGGGAAATATGAAAAATTAAAAAATGATATTAGAATCAAAGCGCGCCCCACCATGCCCAAGATTGAGAGTACTGATTGGGATAAATTTAGGGTAAAACTTGGAAATAAAGTCGGAGGCAATGTTACAGCACCAATATAAAATTAATTATATAGGTGCAGTAAGCAATTTAAATCAGTTAACATAATAATCTGTAATAAAAAATAAAAAAAGAATAAAAAAAGTTATAGGTCCAACCGAGACTCGAACTCGCGCCAGCAAAACCCATCTGGGTCCACCCCGCTAAGCCTTCGCTTAAATATCTTCTCTTCTTTTCTCTTTTTTTCGGCTTAGCGAGGTGTGTCACGCTCACATCTCCTCCACCCCATCATTGGACCGATACCGCGAACCCCTCCTCTTAATTACCTCCATCCGCTATAATGTGTAGAGCGGCCAGAGTGAAGTATATGTGGCGAAACCTGTCTCACTGTTGATATATTATTGCCGGCGTCCCGACACTTAACTGTGTTTATTTCTCGTATATAAACCTAACTTTGTTGGTGGAAATATTATATAAATTAATTAATATGTTTTCTATATAATAGGGGGTGTTCCGCTTTAAATTATGAATAACTGTATAATTAATTACATAACGAACCATCCCGGAAATTCGTGAACCCCACTAAGTGTTTATAAATTGTGTACACACCACCTGTGTAATTCGATATTCCGTTTAAATACCATCGATAAGGAGAAATATACAATAACCGTGTGTGTATTATATATTACAGTGTGTTTATTTTCCATCCTGGAAGATGTAATCGTGCAAATCTCTCTAAAATGGACACTTAATATGTGTGTAAGTTGGGAGACCTAATTTGCATGTTCATAACATGTGTAATTGGAACATTTTCATCTGCTTGGTGTTGTGATTACAACATAAATTAATTAGTTTTGTTCAATAATAATTTTTTCAATTTCTTTATAAGCGATATCGTTGAAATGTATATTCGTAAACGAATCGTTGGGTTTTAACAATTTTATATAATACACCTTAGTTTCATATCGATACGCATTATCCGTCTTAATGTTTAATAGATAGCCCGTTTACATACCATCGATAAGGCTATAAATAGCCGTGTGTGTAATATATATTACAGTGTGTTTATTTTCCATCCCGGAAGACGTAATTGTGTAAACCTCTCTATAAATGGACACTTAATATACGTGTAAGGTGGAACACCTAATTTACATTTTCATAACGCGTGTAATTGGAACATTGTCGTCTGGTTGGTGTTGTGATTACAACATAAATTAATTAGTTCTGTTCAATAATATACATATCTTTATAAGCGATATCGTAGAAATGTACATTCGTAAACGAATCGTTGGGTTGTAACAATTTTATATAATACACCTTAGTTTCATATCGATACGCATTATCCGTCTTAATGTTTGTATTTGCCTCTTGTATAGTTCGCATAATTGCCGGTATAATATTGTAAAAGCAACGTTTTTATCGGAGCGTAATAAATTACGCTGATATTTCATGTATTCGATATCGACTAGTGTTTGCATTTTATAGAATTTATATATAGGACTATGACCCCCGTATCCTTCGTAAACTTCTTCGACACAGCCATTAAAAACATTCAATTCCAATTGTATTTTATTATCCATTTTCTCTAATAATATTGCAATTATTTGTTCTGCTCAATATAATTGGGACTACAAGACCACTATTTATCATTGAATACCACCACCAATTTTGGTTGGTTGGTGGTGGGAGCTTCAATACAGCTCAATAACGTTAAAAACGTTGGTGGTATCATTTTGACTTACTCTTTTCAAAATTCGATTCTCTCTTGTCAGAATATAATTTGGAAAATAATGATTTTCTCCAAAACACCTACGTCGAAATAATTCATAAATTTACTGTAGGTAGAGAATTTCCTCGTTAACCAATTGTTTTTTCGGGGTGGTGGGGGTAGTATAGAGGGGTGGAACGTATACCACCGTAGGTGGTATCATTTTGACTCCCTCCATACTACTAGTGTCAAGGACGTGTACTACTGTTGTGTGTGTAAACCACATGTATTCAGATTTGAAAAAATACAATAGACACATTGTAATAAGGAATTAACGTATTTATACAGGATTGGGTGGCAGGATTGGATTGGATTTACTTCGAGGAGTACATGTTAAACGTGTTGATGTTGAGGACAGCTCCATATAATGGTAGGCTGTTTTGTTGGAGCATACTATTTGACACATTAAAATCCATGGATGGAACTGAAAGTAGAACTGTCGGTGGAAGAAGGTTCGACGAACGATTTGGGCCATTTACGGGTGGGGTGAGACCAGGGACTCCGACTGGTGCTTGGAGTAAGGCACGGGCAGGAGCTACTGAAGATACGGGTGCTCCTCCGCTGCACGTATTGTTTGAACTGCTGTCACTTAAAATATTTGAGATTTTTGTGTGGGCCTCCTCATTCACTCTGCTGTAGTTGTTGATGGACTGTAAACTTTTATGACCAGATATATCTCCAATACTGGTGGCTGTCTCTCAACCCCGCTGTCTCTCAACGTTTCCTGGCGCTGGTGTTTGTAAGCCTTTTCCCTTTCGGCAGGTCTGATTCTTCGGCCATTGTTTTCATTATTTGGGATAATTTTTTTTCACCAACTCTCTGTGCCCGAAACCACATGTCCTGTCTGGCATCCTCGTGTCGAACGGTTCTTGACGCAATATAGAATGGGTAATCGGCAACACACGATTCTGAAGATGAAACAAAACTGTGTTTACTTTATAGCTGGGCAATAACAATTTATTTAATATTTATTTAATACTTAGCACATAACATATTTCTGCAAACGTTCTGTAAATCTAGATACCTTGTGACAATTTATAAAAAAATTGTCAAACTGCTTTTCTTCCAGTATGCTATTACATATCCATACTAATTAGTGTTACATTTCTGGAACGTCATTTCTTTCTTCAATGCTAATATCGAGATTTACAGAAAATTTGCTGTAAAATAGGTTTCTTTACTAAGTACATGTAAATTACTGGAAGACGTACAACATTACGATTTAATTCGCGATCTACTTTATATTTACCAAATATTGAAATAGAAACAAACATTATTTTTGTTGTGCTTTTTGTTTGTAATTTACTGCGTCTGTGAATAAATCTGATAACAACAACAGAAGGTGGCTCATACAGTTACTGAGAAGTGCACATTCTGATTAAGTACATGTAAATAATTGTAGTTTCATACGGATGGAAAGTGTTTGCTACAAGCTTCATGATGTTTCTCCAACTCAATAGAGAACCATGTACATCCTGATAAGATTGCATGAATGCTACACTGCTCATAAATTCATTAGGCACCTTTTCTGACCATGACACAAGCAGTAGCTTTCTGGTCGCTTATCCGCATACAACTTGTAGAGGAATATGGGATCCCTATCCACATTGCCATCTGCATACATCTTCGGTGTAACTTGTCGGTCATTTGTAAGGTCATCACCTGTCCTTGTCTTTGTTGCCATTTCGTTTAGTTCCATATATTCCGTCCCATCTGCACTCCCTTTTAGTGATACGTCACCCCACATCAAATTGTAATGTTCTTTAACACCCATGAGGCCAACATGTACTCAATTATTAAACCACATGGTGTTCAATAGAGCCGTGCTCGAGCTCGCACCAAGTTGTCCCTTTCCATACATAATGTTCACTTTATCGTCACTTACTGCCTCGGCACGGTCGGGAAATTACCCTTTCCTTGTCGCTTTAGGCTAGTTTTTTTTTTGCTTTAAGTGCGTTGCGGGTCTCCTCGAACTGGTGATCTAGACCACCCATTATGACCGATCCATACATTTGTCTTCTCAACTTTCGATCAATACTGCTAACAATACTTCTGAGGCTAACAGGTTCAAATTCAGCCCCATCCTTGCGCCTTACACAGACAAGGAAGTCAGCTATTATTGGATCAAGCTCTGTGGGTGGAATTTCCGCTAAAGTGCGTTTTTCACCTGTGGATAGCATAAATGATCTCAATAACTTTAGATCTGCTTCAGTTTTGTTCAATGTTTTTTTATTTGCTTGACCAGTGACAAACTTCTTGACTTCAGCATGAGTCATTTTTACAAACCTTGAGTTTGGCTCTTTCACAACGCTATTCAGTTTCTCACTTTCAGGTCTGTATGAAGGACCAGGCTGCGGTGAAGTAGGTGCGGGTGTTTCAACCTCAGGATCAACGGGGCAACTTTTGACAGGACTGTCAGGTGGAGGTGTGTCATTTGACAGGGTCTGTGAGACAACTTCACTTTCAACATTTTCATAGAAGTCTGAGAAGAACTCATCCAAGTAGATTGGATTGTTTTTGACAATTATGTCGCCATTTCTCTTCCGATTTCATCAAGACCCGGTCATACAACTTGAAAATCACTCATAATTTTGGTACAAACTCAAAATACAACGTCCAGGTGAGCGACTGTAGCTGTGCAGACGATTTGTTTTCATGCGAGCGCCGCTTTGATCTGTGTCACCTGGAGTTTACATTTGTGCCGGGGTGCTTCGAAATTTCACAGATAAGTGGGACAAATTTACTATCTGGATGATATACAATAACTGCTTATGTTACAGAAATAATATTTATTACAAAACAATACACAACTAGGTCGTGTTACTATCACAAAAGATTGAATCCCGTTTGTGTACAAAATTAGTACGGTCAAAAGTAATTCCGATACACATGTTTCGTGGACCAATCAGAAGCTGCGATTTCGTGTCAAAGGTAAAAAAATAAAGGTAAAAACGGCACTTCATGTATATTAGGCTACTTCACGTATATTAGGTTGCTTCCAATATAAACAGCTTTTATTCAACCCACATTAGTATGCTACTTGGAGTAATGGTTGCGGTATAAAGGATAATACCAGTATCACCACTGGAGTTTCACAAACTGAGTTTCATTCTAGATGATACATTCTATTTTGATCGCGTATTGCCGATGGGTGCTTCCAGCTTTGTACACATTTTCGAGTCTTTTGCAAATGCATTACAGTGGATCCTACAAAACAAAATGCAAGTCAGAGGTGTTTCGCACATTATTGATGACTTCATAGTTGTGGGTGGGGCAAACACCGACTGAATTTGCTGTCTCCTTGCAGAAATTCGTAGATCTGTGCAATGAACTGGGTGTACTCATTAAACACAGCCGGACTGTTCTGCCCACATCATGTGCACAAGTACATGGCCTTGAATTGGATACCAATCTCATGGAGGCAAGATTGCCCAGGGATAAATTATATAATTTAAAGGCTATACTTGAATCTGCAAAACGTAGGAATAAAATCAAACTTCACGACCTACAATCACTATTGGGTCATTTAAGCTTGGCATGCAATGTCATCAAACCAGGCAGATGTTTTCTGAGACGTTTGTATGACTTGACATGCGGTAAAACAAATAAGAATCACTGCATTAAGTTCAATGCGGAGATTCGCGCTGATTTAACACTGTGGAGTAATTTTCTTCATGAATACAATGGTCGCACATTTCTCACTGACAACAAATTTATTTCATCAAATACTCTGTGACCCCATAGCGATGCGGCACAATCAAAGGGTTACGCATGCATGTAAAGACTACACTGGGCATAGGGGCCTTTTCTCGACAGTGTTAAAAGTAACATGCACAAACTGGCCTGTCTTAAAGACCCTTCAACTGACCTTCTGGTTCAACACACGATATTGGGGTGCACACAATAGGGCGCGAATACAGATACGAGATTGCCTATTCTGTCCCCAATGCTGCATCGGTTGATTCAGGCATGTACGGTTTTGTTCCGTCCTTTTGAAGAATGTTTGTATCGCGCCGTATTTTTGACAGCATTGAATGGATATTTCCGAATGGGTGAGCTCATTCCAAGGCAACTTACACAAGCGCACATGGCTTTGCAACTTAGTGATATTCATATTCACACGGCGCACATCATTCTCCGACTGCACCACTACAAAACGAGAACATCGAATAAGCCAGTAGATGTTCTACTGTCATCTAATAAATCAGATCACTGCCCTGTCCAGACCCTCAAGAGGTGCATGCAATTGCGGGGTGATCAATCTGGGCCTCTGTTTCTCCACGCAAAGCAGACGCCCTTTTTTTCATCCGCACTTAACAATGATTTGAGAAAAGTTGTCACCTTCCTAAATCTGCCATCAAACCTGTACACGTGTCACAGTTTCAGGATAGGTGCTTACACACACGCCATCATGTCGCTCGTATTTTAAAGTACTGTATATGTATATGCCTGCAGCAACCATCAGTAGCATGCTGTATCATGCTGTATTTTGTAAACATTATTGATATATGTACTGCGTTCTAAGCTTTGCTGCCTCGCATGTGTCACTGGCCACACCGACATTGAAACTGGTTGTAACCGGACCTCGCTCTTCGTCAATATATCATAGACTAAATCTGGACCAACTGGCCACAGTTCATATGTAAACCAGGTTCAATGTCGGTGTGGCCAGTATAGCGGGTGGTGGTAGATAGTGGGTTCCTCAATATTCTACTGGACAGGGTGGGACACAATAAACTGGAAATACAATATTTACGAGTGCAATATACAAATGCAATTATAATACAAGAAAATTCAAGATGGATCCGTCGCTGTTGGCAAATGTCAGAAAAGTGTCTATCGAATCTCCAGAGATGTATGTAACATTTGCATGTTGAATACATTTCCGGAGACAACAATACACGTCAATATACTTTCAGACAATAGTTATACCAAAACGTTACCGGTAAATACAATATTTACGAGTGTAATATAATTATAATACAAGACAATTCAAGATGGCTCCGTCGCTGTTGGAAAATATCAGAAAAGTGCGCCAACACCTGCGCGCGCATGCACATGCATTATGTTAGTCAGGTGTCCTATGCACTAACAAAGGCTGTTACGTTACTACCATAAGCTCGCTACTTTAAGCACATACGTATACTGAAACCGACAACAAACGCCTACTCTGCGTAATGGGTGTTGACTTGCAAATCATATAAAAGATAACAAACGCACATGTGTTTAATATTTATTTGATACAAGATAACAAATAAAGATAACAAACGCATAGATATTGTAACATTTTATTTCCCTATCTGCAACGGCTACATACTTTCTCACTCGGAGAAAATGTCGTTCCGACATTTCCACTCTCTTGAATACCTGTAATAATAATTGGTAATATATGTTAAAACAGAAATATGTTATGCATCAGTTTCAGAGATTACAGAAGCCGGGTAATCCAATGTAGTTTAGCCGATGGAAATCCAAATGTGTTAGCATTTTTTAGTAACCCGGTAAATAACTAGAATGCAGAACTTTAGATCTAGGGTATACAGCTTTGCACAAAATTAAAATGCAGAATTAAAATGTAATCATACTAGGAAAAAACACCAGGTGTATTGTGAACAATAATAACAAAAACAAAATGAAAACTTGATTAAGTGTAACTTTACGTGCATTCCACAGCACAGGCATGTACACATGGATAAATCTGAAATAATAAGGTGGCATAATGACATTAAAATTGACAGAACAAATTGTACAACTCACGTTATCAATCGACAGTATACACTATTATTGTGGCTGGGTAAATCCCTCCATATGTCGGAGATGCACACAATGGATATATTGTATGATTGACATGTTAACATCACATTTCATGAGCCAAATGTATAGAATAAAATACTTACCCGATACATCTGAAGAAATCCATTCGAACTTCAGATCAATGTTGATCTCTATCTGGGTGGATCGTGTGAAGCTTTCCCTACATTTAGACAAATGTAAAATTCGGGTTACATGATCGGGCTATATACATATTATTGGTTCTCTAGACCCAGATTACAAGATCATCTGGAACAGTGGACACATGCTGCTGAGCATGTCGTACCACCCAGTCGCCCGTAGTCATCCACGCGGGCTGTTTCGTCGTGCGACGAGGCCTGTTTAGAAGTACACTATCTGCGTCACTGAAGAGTTCTTCATCATCACTCTGAGACGAGGATCTAGACGCATTGTCCTATTCATTCAATGGTATCGATCTGGGCAGCAGACCTATCTCGGACCCTCTACGCCTCATTGGAATTATGCACGGCTGGCTGCCCTGGTCGCCATTTCCATCATGTCTTTCAGGGGTCATGTCATCTTCTGGAAGGTCTGGATCAAAGACCGATTCGGAAAACTCCATCCGTTGATCTGGATGGTGTTCACTGACGTGTGGAGAGACATATTTATCCCAAAGATGCACTGTGGGAACACACACCAATGGAAAAAGGAGATTCCTGTGGAAAGTTCTGACGTTACGGTTCCGACTATGTTCAGCAACAACCTTGTACACAGGAATGACCTGCAATCGGCTGACATTTCACAACACAGATCTGCTCCTCCCACTTATCGGCGAGCTTGTTCTGCCATGAAGACCGACGTTCCTGACCAACACTAAGTATCCATGCCTGAGTAAGGAATGTGTTACTTTCTTGTTGTAACCTTGCTTTTGTTTGTTCGCACTTCTCCTTGCTTCGAGTCTAGCTGTTGAGTATGCGTGATCCAAACGAATTTTTAGTTTTCTAATGTGCTCATATCCGTCTTTGGCCGTGGTGTCATCGGGGTGTAAGCCGAGAAATGCATCAATTGCCAGGCGTGGATGTCTGCCAAACATCAGAAAATACGGAGAATATCCGGTGTTGTCATGGATCGTACAGTTGTACACGTGGACCAATGCAGGAGCTTGGGCCTTCCAGTCACTTTTCTGGCAATTATCCAATGTACCGAGCATATTCAGCAAGCTTGGTTGAAGCGCTCAACCATCCCTTTGCCCATTGGATGGTATGGCGTGGTCCGGGATTTCCTGATGCCTGCGATGTCACAAAGCTCTTTGATGATTTACGACTCAACTGTTTGTCCTCTGTCACTGTGAATGGTCGCAAGGAAGCCTTAATGAACAATGAATGAGTCGAATAGTACTCTCGCCGTCACTCTAGCAGTTTGATTGTTCGTCGGAATAGCTTGGGCGTATCGCGTAAAACGGTCGGTGACGACGAGAATGTTTTCGAATACCTCTTCGACCGTTCCAGCGACAGGTATTCGATGCATATCAGTTCCATAGGCGCGGAGGAACAGATGGTTACCATCTCGGCCCCTCTGACTGGTGCGGTCTTCCTTCGGATACACCGACTTTAATTTTTCACCTGGTCACGAACGAATTGCTCCATCCCTGGCCATTAGAAGCATTGTTGAAACAGCGATAATGTGTGGTCTCTGCCTTGATGTCCCATATCATCATGTAACGCTCTGAAGACATCGTGACGAACGAGTTTAAGAAGGACAAGTTGTATGATGGCTCTATCCTGGAACTGATGAGTGCGGTACAGCACTTCTCCACAGATGACAAGCTTACTCCAGTTCTTTACGTATCCCACATCAAAACCATTATTGGTAGCGTCCTGCTTAGCAGTTGGTTTACCACCCGTGTTGATGTAGTGGTCTATCTCTCTAATTGTGGAGTCGTATATCTGAGCCTTCTTCCAGTATTTATTGCTGAGTGCATACCTGTCCAGTAGATCTTCCGGTGGATCATCAGTGTCGGTTCCAGGAATCTCGGCGACAGTGGTTTTACTTCATCATTTGGTCTCCGAGACAGTTCATCGGCATCGACATTGTCCTTGTGCCTTCCATAACTGATGGTGAAGTCATAACTGGCAAGTGCCGCAACCCATCGCTGTCCAGTGGCGTCCAGTTTGGCCGACTAGAGTACGTACGTAAGTGGGTTGTTATCGGTGATGACTTGGAATTTGGTACCGTACAAATAGTCATGCAGTTTTTCTGTGACGGCCCACTTCAGCGTCAAGAACTCCAGTTTATTGACATAACTCTTTCTGTTCCCGGGTAAGGTCTATGTCCTCCCGGTCATATATCCTAGGTAGGGCAATGATTGACCATTTGCCCTCTCTACTTTCAGATATACTTCTTGTAGACTGTGAAGTTTTGGTAGTGGATCAAGTTGCTTGTAACAATTTTCTCTTATCGTGCTGACCATGGATCCAGAGTCAATCAATGCGATAATTTCCGTCCCTTCTATTACAATGGTATTCTCATTGGTGGAGCCAATGAGACTGTCAAAAATAGTCGAACGATTATTTATATAAATGCAGAATTGTAAATTCTAATTAATGCGATTTATGCAGTATGGCACCAGAAAAAACAAAACAAGCACTTATTTTGGGAATGCCAAAAAAAGTCAGCAATTTTTGGTCTCTGCTAAGCACGTTTTTACATGATAACGGTATAAATTTTATATTGGATTGGCAATCAATAAGTTTAGGGCAGTATGAAACAGACAATATATTCTTGAACTTGTGTATTATACTAGGAAAGTACTTTATTTATGGATGTAAATTAAGAAATACTGAACCGACTTTCCCAGCCTTTAAGAAATATTTAAAAAAAACTAAAGAGCTTGAACATCAAATAGCAGTAAATAGAAACAAAGCTGAAATACACAATAGCAAATGGAACGGCTTACCACAAGACTAACCTTTTTTTCTTCTAGCATTCTTTCCCTTAGACTATTTAATACAACACAAAAATAATGCAAACATATGATCTTGCTGCTCGTACTTATCGTAATTAAAATCTTCTTTTTTTTTATGGGTGTATTTTTTTCATTTTTGTTTCTTCTCTCTATTTTTAATTGATAACTATTTTTTGTTTGTTTCTTCTTCATAAATGTTTTTCAAACATATACATATACAAACAGGTAATAACATGTGTAAGATATATTTACAATTTACTTAGTAATGTAGAAATATGTAATGGAATGTAATTATGCACAAGCATGTTACTAGTAATATGTCTTGTTTGTACATGTTTGTGTGTGAAAATAAAAAAAAACTATAATAAAAAAGAATAAAAAAAAAATCGTTTGATCTGGGCTCTTTTCGGTGTGGATGCCTGCCATATGCCATGCGATGGAGGCAGCTACCGGCTTAAATGTCCCTCAACTTGGCTTGGTGGGATCGGTGCTGATCCCCCTCCGCCTGTTTTATCTTGTGCTGTTTCATCAGCTCTGGCTTTGTTTCTTTTACGCCAGTTTCCTTGATTCCGCGGTTTCTTAATTTCGTCTAACTTCTTTTCCATTCTTTCCATCCTACTGATACAATCGGACTACATATTCTTGCCGCGGTCCAGTTGTAGTTGTTTCTGATGTGCTGTTCTATCCTTGTTATTGAGTGATTCAACTACGTCTTCTCCATCGTTGTTCACATTCTTCGGCGCAGACATTTCGTCTGAGTGCTTCGAAGTGGTGTTCGGTTTCGAAATACACTCTAGTAGCAGTTTTCAATATCTCACTATATAGTCCTCTCCAGACTTTTCTTCGCAACATTTCATTTCATTGTATTTGTCCTTTGGTGATCGCTTTCTTGAGGATTTACTCAAGTCTCAATCCCAGGACGTCACTGATTCGCTCGTCTCTTGTCTGGTGGTGTAAACATGTTGAAAGACGGATTCCCCGCTGATGATATTCCCGAAGACACTTTCCATCTTCTCGATGATCTCAGTGGAAGTAGCCAATGGACCCAATGGGAGGAATACCCGTTTGGCGTCACCCCTTAGGGAATTTCGTATGGCTTGAGTGACAAGATATTCCGGATACACTTCCGTTTGCATCAAACACTCAACCTCCAGAGACCACACCTCGAACAAATTCTCATTTTTGGGAATTGGTTCCATCCCAGAGGATACATTTATGGTAGGCTTGATGTATAGGTGTCTTGGGTGTCCATCATCATATGGTTGTCGATGGTGTTGATCGTTCGTCATATCAGGATCATATCCGAACTCCTCTACTCAAGATTTCCGGCAGTGTCTTTCTTATGCATCTCTGCTTCAATAGCATGTGATATCTTCTTCTCCGTTTCAAAGAGTGTCGACAATCTGTCTATATCCGGCCGAGTCTGTTGACATCTGATTCCCAGTCGAACAACATCATCTTAACGTTCTGTCTTCAATTGTTGCCGTGGAATAGTTTTCTGTTCTAATAGTACCGTATGCAGTCTCTGTTCTTTGCTTGTTATTATTTGAAGCCGCTCTCTTTGTTTCCTTTCTCGCTGTTCTTGTTCTCTAATCTTCATCTCCATCCGATGCTCCTCTGCCCGCAAATCTATCAATATGTGTTATCTACGTCTGTTGTCTTCCAGCTGCTTATGCCTTCGATCCATTTCATGCAAACGGGTTGCTCTCTCCTGTTCTTCATTCGCTAGCCGCTGACTCTCCAACTCCATTTCGTGTTCTTTTATTTTCATAGTGAGTATCCTCTGTTTAATAATGTATTCTCTCTGTCTCTCTTCCGCTTCTCTCCCTAAGGTAGCGAGTCTGTCCTCGGCTAGCCTCGTCTTCTCCTGTTGTAGTTGGTCTCTCTTTGTCGAAAGTGAACAGTCAAGTACACCAGAAGTTTCCCTTGGTATGCATGTCTTCTCTTGCTGTGTGTCTGTTAGGAAGCTAGGTGGTGTTAGTCTCGCTTTGGAGTGACCGCTGGTGAAACTAGTATCTTGTGCTATAGCCATATGGTTAGTTTCTTGCATTCGGTCGATGTATATCACACTATCCAATTCATCATCATAGTCAACATCACTAAGTCCATCTATGGACAATTCACATACATCTTTGCTATAATGTAGTCTCGTGGTTTCCGGTGGTGGTCGATGCACTTATGTACACCCTGTTCCCAAACTGCCAAATCCACTACCAATAGTCACAGCCTTCAGTATCGATTGGTCAGTGAACTTCTTCCTACTAGCAATATCATGGCCTTGTTGTATTGTTTCAGCTGCATTTACATGTTGATCCTTCTGTTCTGCTCCTCTGTCTATGTTGTGTACTTTCTCTTGTCGTTGCAGCAGGTCCTTCTGTATCAGTTCCATCTCAAGTCTCAACTGTTCCCGTCTTCTCGTTCTCAGTTCCCTCTCAAGGTCCGTTGTTGATTTTTCCACTAGGGCATTCGAATTTGATAAGTCCAATTGCCTCATTATTTCATCAATATTGTCTATGGAACTAACCCACTTTATTTATTCCTGTTCCACCTTCTCAATATCTGCTTTCACACTCTCCATTTCCTTCTTTCCAATCCTAGCCATCGTGCCGTTATCGATGAACTTCAGCTTCACCTCTAAAGTGCAAATTATGTGTTGTATCTCTTGAATAAATGTATCAATCACCACACATCTACCTCAACTGAATATGTAATGTATTGTTACAATAATTGCATTATGTACTTGGTACTGGTATTACACACTCATACTGCCTTGTGTGTATTATTTTAAGTGAACAGTGAACAAACACTGTATTTTATTTAATGTAATTGTACAACAGAAAATACAAAGTGGATTTACAATTTATTTTAGTCCCGATCCTCTATTCAATCACTGCTATAAATGTAATTTGGCATATCACCCCCAGATAATAATAACAAGCAAGCATTACAACAGTACCGCCAAGCAAATTACTGAATTAGCATTGTGCAGTAAACAGTGTATTATAGCTATGCGCCTCCTGAAACAAATACACAAGTATACACACTTAGCACTGTGGAGCAAATTGTGTCATTCAGTTCAGGGCCTACACAAAGCAATGCCTAATTATACGCAATTAGCACTGTGCATCAAATGGTACGTTTCAGTGTCAAGCCTCAAAAGATCAATCAATGGCAAAACACAATTAGCACTGTGCTGCAAATCGTGCCATTAAGTTCAGGGCCTCCACAAAGCAATGCCTAATTATACACACTTAGCACTGTGCAGCAAATGATACATTTTAGTGCAGATCCTCCAGAAATCAATCAATGTTCACACACCATAACAGTATACAGCAGATTGTACTTTTTATTCCTGAACCTCAAGAAATTGATCTGCAGTCACACACACATGTAGCACTGATCAGCGAATGGTCTATTTCAGCTCCTATCCTCCTGAAAGCAATGCCCAATAACACACAATCACACACATGTAGCACTGTGCAGCAAATTGTATATTTCAGCTCCTGCAATCAATGCACAATCACACACATGTAGCACTGTGCAGCAAATTTTATATTTCAGCTCCTGCAATCAATGCACAATCACACACATGTAGCACTGTGCAGCAAATTGTATATTTCAGCTCCTGCAATCAATGCACAATCACACACATGTAGCACTGTGCAGCAAATTTTATATTTCAGCTCCTGAAATCAATGCAGAATCACACACATGTAGCACTGTGCAGCAAATTGTCTATTTCAGCTCCTATCCTCCTGAAATCAATGCACAATCCCGCACAATCACACACATGTAGCACTGTGCAGCAAATTGTCTGTTTCAGCTCCAAGCCGCACAATCACACACAATCACACACAAGTAGCACTGTGCAGCAAATTGTATATTTCAGCTCCTATCCTCCTGAAATCAATGCACAATCCCACACAATCACACACATGTAGCACTGTGCAGCAAATTGTACATTTCCGCTCATTTCCTCGTGAAATCAATGCACAATCCTACACAATCACACACATGTAGCACTGTGCAGCAAATTGTCTATTTCAGCTCCAAGCCGCACAATCACACACATGTATCACTGTGCAACAAATTGTATATTTCAGCTCCTATCCTCCTGAAATCAATGAACAATCCCACACAATCACACACATGTAGCACTGTGCAGCAAATTGTCTATTTCAGCTCATATCCTCCTGAAATCAATGCCCAATAACACACAATCACACACATGTAGCACTGTGCAGCAAATTGTGTTATTCAGTATGTAGCCTCCTGGATGTAATGCGTAATCTGTACAGCACAAGTCTTCTAACAACAATAAAATAGTTTATAGAAATAATGGCTGAGAAACAGACAAAATGGTCAGACGGATGAACAGACAGATGGACAGTTGGACAGACAGACAGACGGGCGTATACAATTTATGTGAATAATATTTTGCGATGACCCTCAAGTTCACTGCAATTACTTCAATTTGCAGGATGAATTCTGTCGATGTCGAATCTTCAATTGGTTTCTTTCAGCCTCATCCAAAAAGGTAAAAATGTGTAAACTCAATATCGCTATGTTAGACTGTATTATTTACATCTAACATAGAAATATTAAATTCACTAATGTAGCGCGAAACTCACAAACTAATATTGCTATGCTAGAAGTTGTTTGCCACCTAACATAGATATATTAATTTTGCGCTGTATCACCGGATGTTTTTTTGTTGTCTTTTTGTCTGAGCCTGCTAGCTTCCAAACTACCCGGCACTATAGGTGTACAACTTTAATATCACTATGCCAGCTCTACATGCAACATAGAAATATCTGACAGCCAATTAAATCATTGATCCATAAATTCAATATTATCTCGACTTTTTGCATTGAGCCTCCAAAGATTTTTACTAATCTGAATTTCTACAACTCCGGCTTGTTGAAAATACCCCGCTTTCCTATTCCCAAGCAATATTTGGACGGTGCACGTATTAATTGATATCGCGTCAAACAATATCGCGTGCTCTGATATCAGTCGAAAAATGTACAGATATCAACTGCAGATTTGATCACAACAATAACAAGGTATCACCAAATATTGCATGTGTTATCAGCCTTCCAGATATCAAGCAAGATTTACACTGGTCACTGACATCAGTCACATTCTGATACTGATATCGGTTATTCTCGAGGACTGATATCAACCGCAATTATTTTCACGGGTGGGGGAGGGGTATCAACAAACCACGCCAGGTCAATGTCGGTCACATATTTGGGTGAGTATCTGCAAGATAGGTATACTTTATCTCTACCCAATAGCTGGCTGCCTTTGCAGAACTACACAATGATATTTCGAGCAGGGGTTTGTCTGAGCTGTTATATGTGCAACCATAACCAGCAGGTAGGTGTAGAATGCAATTAGTAGGGGTACTGTCCGGTGTCAAGTCAGGTCAAATTGAGATCAATATTACGGAACACTCAGTCAAACCACACCAATTTCCATGATTACTGTGTAATCTATGTAAACATGCAAGTCACACCTGTGTGTTGGGGAACCTTTATTCACCAAGTCAATGTAACAACTTGACATGTCAACTTGATAATCAGCGTGTTTCGTCCAGTGATTCACGATACGATGTCAATCGTGATTAGATAATCGTGATTAGATAACACATAGCACGTGTTATCAAGGGATTTGTTTACATAGTGGCGACCTTGATCGGGCTATAAATAGACATACACATACATGTAGGCCTACCGTGTTCATGCAGCAATAATACACGTGCACTGTTCTGGAAATCTGTCACGACCCTCGTCAGTCGACTAGATGTTAAATTCCAATATTTATAACACGTATATTCCTTACAACGCGAGTGGTTCTTATTCCACTGATATTTACAGTACACGCTAACACTTCACAGTTACAATGTATATACACAGCACGGGATGGCCGTCAACACGCGTTCACCACGAGTCTACTCGTCGACACGGTTTTACGCGATAAGTCACTGTTACTGACGCGAATTTCTAATTCACATCGTATCTCCTGATAATGTACTGTCACATAATCCACATCATTATAATGAATGTCAGGTATCCGCCGTCACCCTCGGGATGGTAGAATCGCGACGTGTAAGCTTACATTACGACATGTCTCGCGCTGATTGACCCTATATGTTCATGTACCGGTGTGGCCGAAAGTGTCTATTGTTATTTTTAAACACTGGCTCGCCGCATATATGGATAGGGGATCCCCAGGAATGTATGACGTCACGCTGTTTACAAAGAACGGTGTTCAATGTTTGCACCCAAAATATTGAATTTTGTGCATCACACCATATTAGTCATAATGTGTTCACTATTTGACCAGTTCCATCTATGGCGTAAAGGTTGGGAGCCACTGAAACCGGACCCCGCTCTCAGTCAATATCATAGACTAAATCTGGACCAACTGGCCACAGTTCATATGTAAACCAGGTTCAATGTCGGTGTGGCCAGTGTAGCGGGTGGTGGTAGATAGTGGGTTCCTCCATATTGTAATGGACAGGGTGGGACACAATAAACTGTAAATACAATATTTACGAGTGTAATATAATTATAATACAAGACAATTCAAGATGGCTCCGTCGCTGTTGTAAAATGTCAGAAAAGTGTCGATCGAATCTCCAGAGATATATGCAACATTTGCATGTTGAATACATTTCCGGAGACAACAATACACGTCAATATACTTTCAGGCAATAGTTATACCAAAACGTTACCGGTAAATACAATATTTACGAGTGTAATATAATTATAATACAAGACAATTCAAGATGGCTCCGTTGCTGTTAGAAAATTTCAGAAAAGTGCGCCAACACCTGCGCGCGCATGCACATGCATTATGTTAGTCAGGTGACCTATGCACTAGCAAAGACTGTTACGCTACTACGATAAGCTAGCTACTTTAATCACCTACATATACTGAAACCGACAACAAACGCCTGCTCTGCGTAATGGATGTTGACTTGCAACTCATAGAAAAGATAACAAATGCATAGGTGTTGGAATATTTGTTTGATACAAGATAACACATAAAGATAACAAACGTATAGATATACTAACATTTTACTTCCCTATCTCCAACAGCTGCATGTCAGACATAAATTCATTTTTGGAAGAGAAGAACATTTTTGTCAAAAGTCTTCACGCTTATTTCCCTAACCGCCCCACCTCCCACCTGTACCTTTTAGGTTCTGAAGCTATATAGATTCCATTTTTGTTGGTAGTTTACACTGGCCAACTTTGTGTCTTCAACCGTCGTTATGTTCAACAGCAATTCCGATATACATGTATTGCTATATTGATAATTTATAGTACATGTATGGTATAATGTTCATATAGTACTATAGCCACATACATAATTGAGTTTAAAATAAAATTCGTCTGACAGGAGAAACCTGTCAGGCATGTACAACATACTACCATGCATTGCTTAAGTGATTTTCAAGCTACAAATAAACTCGGACACCTGGTATTACCACTTCATGTTCCCAGCACAAGTTCCGGTGCCCGGTATTAGTGTTGGAAATATATCACTCAGGGCTGCTGCACCATCACGGACTCCCACATATCCGGGTTGGTGCAGGAACCATATTATCCCAGAAACAGGAAGCATAAAATATATTTACAGAAACTGTGCGGTAATTCCGTATTTGCTATGAAAGGTTCGTCATCTTTTCGACGTAATTTACGAAATATATGGTTAATTTTGTAAATCATTTTCATGCGATATCGTACATGTTGTGTACACACTCACAAAACAAGGCCACCGTCCACATTTGTTTTTATTTGATGAACATTCATCAAATATTGCTTTTATTGCGAAACAACAATTTTCCTATGTGAACATAACATGGCGCAAAAACGCTGGAGTTTGACCAGGAGGTTAGTAGTTGAGACAACCCCATTCGGTGCACGCTGTACACAATGTAATGGATGTGACACACATTGCCTGTACTGAACTTAACCGACTTACCATGCAGTGTTAATTCCTCGTAAGTCGAGGCGTTCTCGTCTCGTCTCGGTTCCAGTGATTCATACGGCCCTGCCCTGAAACGGAATTCCGCCAATAGAAATACCTCCATTACGTGTGTAATTATGTAGTAAAAATATAGCATGGTTATAGCAACATTAGGATATCGCATGTAATAGCGCATACATATTGGTGGTTTGTATAGCTTACAATTGCGCTATCGTAATGTTGTGGTTGTCGAGTATGGATTGACAGTTGGCGATATGTATTGTTTATAATGCCGCCGTTGTAGTCTTGTGGTTGTCGAGTGTGGATCGACGTATGTTGATTGACACTACTGTTTCTTAATGTTCATCTATACAAAAAATGTCATGCTCACCATTGATTGCTATTTAATGACATTTTATAAAATGTTGATTATATTTTGCAAACAAAATATTATAATTTAACATGGGGCAAGGATTTAGGGCTACACACCTTTGCATGGGACAAAACGCAATCGGACACCTGGCTATATGTAGCCTGAAAATGATATATCTATAATTTAGAAAATAAACGTTTTGATAGCCCACCTGAAACTTGTATTTTCATTATATTAATAGCTTACCAAAGTTGGTCATCTAGCCAGGTTAGTGAGTGTGACCTTTTTATATTTACGAAACACTATCTACGTTTGTATATTTGTTATTATTCAATGTGTTTAAGGGCCAACTGTAGGTTCGCAAAAAAAACGCAGCACCAACAGTAACATCAGTGAATACATTGTCGTGTTTACGGGTTTATATGAGCGGATGTAAAGCTTTTTAACCAGTTTGCATTATCCCATGTGTCATAATGTGAAAGCCAACAACAGCCAAATTACATATTCCTGAGTACATGTTCACTGTCTGCTGTCCGCAATATAACTATATAATACTATTGTCCTGACGTGTCCGTATGTGACGCTCAAGGCTCTACTATGCACTTAGCTTCCATATATATGCTCTTCTGTTTCTCTCTGGTACATTGCTCCCTTAGTCTATTGGCTGTGAACAGGCGAGGCTTGAGATCAGGATACTGTCCGCCTATTCCGATCAAGTCTTTCATTGTTCGCCATTCGGTCGGCGAAATAATAATTTGATGTATCCACCCAGTCAGCGATTCGGGTGGCTATTATGGCGCATCATGATCAATACTAAGTCTAGTGAAGTGTGGCTGAGACTCGCGATACGGGGATTATGATTGAATGTGTGACCAATGTCGTGACGATGCCCCCTTGCAGTCTGACCAGGGTGTACACTATTACAGTCCGCCCGTAATTATACTGACAAACAGCTCTCCCTTATGAGGCTATCAGGAGGGCGCTAGAAGATCAACATGTTGATTATACACACGTGCCATATGTCCCATGTCTCCAGTCACTGTGACAGATGACCTAGGCTCGATATCGACCGACCAGGAACCGCATACTTATACTTAGCTTCCTCCCCACGCATTACCAGACTGGTCTGTCTCTGAAATGGAAAAGTATAGAACGAATGTCAGGCTTAATCAATTTATTGCTGAAATGTACTTGCTTAGCTGTTTTCATAGTTTCAATATTTCCCAATAAAAGTAAGTTTTTAACATGAAATTGTATGAAAATCGCTTGTGCTGTCAACATTTTTATCAGGTAACGAGCTCTGTATTTTCATAATACGTACTGACTGATAACATAATGTCGCATCAGGCATTGAAATGACACGAATATCCGGGTTACAACGAATTGAAAACTGACGTTTCATTGGTCGAACGAGGTCACATCACGTTACCCAATGACGTCAGTGTAATGACACAACATAACAAAGTCCGTCTTCTTTTCAAAGATACATGCGTCACCATTTCTCCTTCTGTATTGTAAAATGTTACCTGACAAATATAATACCATGCTAGTGTCTTTTGATATCGCGTTTATCATACAAACTGTAGGAATTCCTGTACAAGCTTCGGAGTCCTACGCGTATCCTAATCGTGCCTAATGAACTTGATATCATAATTATGGTTGAACGTTTTGCGAGTTTCACATTTCAATGCAAAATTGTGAAATTATAAGTCCAAAAGTGGGCAGATAATCCATCAGCCGGTGGTCGAATGAAACATAGAAACTAATATTGCGCATCTACATATCATATGAAAGCTACTTACGAAGTCTCCAGCGATTGCGGTTGAAAAGTTTGACGAATTACAAGGCCACACTGTGAAATTCTATGCTCAAAATATGGCATAATCCATGTCAGGAGGTCGGAAAAGACAGTAACTTTGCGAATGAACACACCATAAAGAAGTTGCGTACCAAGTTTCAAAGGGCGGGCTGGGCTGGGCTTTCCTTTAAAATAAGGATTAACAGATGTATCCCACATGCCATATATTCATGTATTTATCAGAAAAGGCTATTCATTTTCAGTAAATATATATTTGGAAAATGCAAAGCTCAGGTCAGTACCTGATAAATGGGGGTTTCAACATACCAGAAACATTCAGCTCATCGTAAGTTGTGCTAGTCGTCACATGTGTGGGGGTCAACGACTCGTATGGTAAGATGGCGGCTTGGCTGAAACAGAATAAAGATATATATAATGTATATTAGGGTTGTCGGTACCATCCGAGCGCACAACAGATTTCTAGTGGCAATGTGTTTAGACACATATACTGAATATATGTCTGCATGATATACTTTTCAAAGTAGTAGCTTAAGCCTACTAATTTCCATAAACAAGATGGCCGCCAGTGAAAAAAAGCATCGGCTACCGCAGGATATATATTACATTGTGGAACAAATATTAGAAGGGACATGTTGCCGCATCTTAATTTATTTAATAGCTAATACATTACCGAATATGTAGCAATCGGTTTAATCTTGAAGCGTGCTTTCAGTGTGGATACCAGATACTAGTTCTGAAGTAATATGCTCACACCTAGTTCATATACATGTATAAGTATCCTGAACATTGCATGTTTCAGAAGCATCTTGTCAGCCGTGCAGTCTTGTTAAGTTCCACAAATATGATAGTAGTACTTGTTGAAGATTACACATATTGTATAGATTCTTTCTCTCTGGAGGTATCGTACATGCATACACGAAGGGAATTCGCCAACCAACTTCGGATATGTAATCAATATCATGCATCCACCTGCTTAACAGGCAAATTTGTGATATCTGCATGTTCAATAAATCCATGATGGCCGCCATTTTATATCAATTGTGTTGATTATGGGAATTTAGTTGGCACACACTGCCTGTCATGATCAGTTTCAAGCAACATAGTCGGCTCACAAGATGAAATGGCATTTGTCAGAAGATGATTAACGTTTAAATATATTTGCGAAACGGTGGCGGCCTGTGTTAACCTACTAACAGCAATCGCCTCATCTTGTACCAGTAATACCTGAAAGGAAATTATAACATATTTATTTCTCATATTTTAAACGAATATATAATTGGTATAAATAAAAGATGCCCGTCATGGTACATGCATCTTGTCAAGTATGTACATGCACATGTACATAACTTGTCATACTGACTATATCAATGAGTACATACTGTTCCAGTCCGAAATTAAACGTTGCAATGCTGTTTAGACTGCTATGTCTTAATCATATGCTTTGGAAGTATTAGTTATATATATATATTACATTTCTATCCGCCCGTTTTAAAATAAATGTATATGCTATTAGTCAATAATTATAAAGTGTACATCCAGAAAGGTCAGATTTTGAATACACAATTTGTTAATCTGTAGGATACATCTACTGTTTGTGTTGGTAATATATGTCTGCACAAAACACGAGTGCTACATACGTATAATATTGTTTAATATTTAAAACATATTTACAGCCGATGTGTTTTCACACGTTCGTTATGTACGGAAAAAATATAGACTCATGGTGCTAAAGGAGACCGACCCACAAATACGAATATTAATATTTTGTCGAAAAGATTATTTAATAAAAGATTAATGGAATCAGTATCTGCATTACATACATGCACACTGGTCCGATTATTTCCGGTTTATGGTGTTTAGGTAATACTTATAATACTCTATATGTATTATCCGTATTTAAATTAAGTACACATATGTATTCTCCTATCGCAAGTAAACCAGCCATCCTCGTTTAACGTCAATTGCTCGTTCAGCCAATGTTACTAGTATATGCGGTCGTAATAGGAATACAGTAGATATCAACTTGATGTATCCGTTGTGAACTACATAAAGTACTCAGTACAATAATCCAAACAGAACTACCGGGGGATTTGTGAAACCGTCAACGGCCATGCCACATATAGACAGTATGAAAGATAAGCTGTGTTTTTACTGCGGTAAAAAGGGTCATATTGCCAGAGATTGTCTGACACGACAACGGCAGAGTAAATGGCCAAAGCAGGCAGCAGGGATGCAAATGCAGTGTGAACCGAGCGGTGGTCTACTAGATGAGTAGCCTGCACCTACTAAACCACTACGTAAAGGGAAGAAAAATAAATATCAGAATCAGGACTCTTCACAAAATGAGAAGTATAGATATGAGACAAATGTTGACAATACAGAGTTGAAGAGGGCCGCAGCTTGCCAGGAGATGGAGGTGCAAAGACCTGCTGTGTACAACTGCATAGAGGACGGATATTTGAAGTTGGCCGATGGTAGTGAGGTTCCAGTCATAAGCGGTGCTTGCGACGGTCACAGGAATATACAAGAGGGTCACTCTATGCCAGTGCATGTGGGACTGGTGGGTAGTTGCAAGGTGCAAGTACTGCGTGACACAGGGTGCAGTAGTGCAGCAGTGCGGGAAAGCTTGGTGAAACCAGAGCAGGTGTTAGATAGAGAACATCTTTGCATTTTGATAGACGGCACAGTGCGGCGATTCCGTATGGCGAATATACACATCGACACACCATTTTATACCGGTAACATCGATGTCATGTGTATGAAGCAACCCATATACGACTTGATTCTGGGCAATGTCACAGGAGTGCTAGATACACCTGATAAGGAGTGGCACTTAGCCGCATCAGAAGAAGCGTCTGCTGTGAAAACCAGAGCACACACACATAAAGAAAGGGTTCCAGATAAACCGCTAATGGTAACTCCACCTATTGAAGAGCCATTCAATGTGGAAGCACTGAAGAATGCACAAAAAGAAGATGCGTCCCTACAGAAATTATGGGAGATGGCTGAAAGAGATGAACCAGGGGTTACAAGGTGAAATCATGAGTATAGATTTGAAGTGAAAGATGGGATTCTATACAGAGTGTACACCAAACCAAGAGGTGGTGCAGTGGAAGAAGTTCACCAGATTGTAACACCGACACGGTATAGAAGACAGGTCATGAGGTTGGCACACGAGTCCATTGTTGGAGGACATTTAGGCATCCACAAAACCGTGGATAGAATCACTTCAAGTTTTCATTGGAAAGGAGTTGTCAGTGACGTCACTAGATTTTGCAGATCATGTGATGCGTGTCATTCCAGAGGGTAGCCGTGGATCTGATTGGGCCCATATATTCAACATCCGAGAGGGGCCATAGGTACATACTGACTATCGTAGACTATGGGACGCGATACCCGGAAGCGGTACCATTGAAGAAGATAGAAACCGTGAATGTGGCGGAAGCATTATTTGAGACATTTTGTCGAGTCGGATTCCCTAAGGAGGTACTGAGCGACAGAGGTTCGCAGTTTGTATCCGACTTAATGTCAGAAGTATGCAGATTAGTATCGGTGAAGCAAATATTTAATACCCCATACAATCCAAAGTGCAACGGTCTATGTGAGAGGATCAATGGTGTTCTAAAGGGCATGTTGAAGAAGATGTGCGAGGAAACGCCTAAGGATTGGGATAGGTACTTGCCAGCAGTACTATTCGCCTACAGAGAAGTCCCTCAAGCAAGTACAGGATTTGCCCCATTTGAACTACTCTATGGGAGAACCGTACGAGGACCGATGCAAATACTGAAGGCACTGATGACTGGCACTGACACACCAGAGATCCTCAACACCTACCAATATGTGTTAGATCTCAGAAATAGACTGGAGCGGACATGTGAGTTAGTCAGAGAAAACTTACAAGCGTCACAGGAGACCTATAAACACCATTATGACAAGGGCACACGAGACCGCAAGTTAGTAGTAGGACAGAAGGTACTGCTCTTACTACCTACTGATCACAACAAGTTGCTGTTACACTGGAAAGGTCCATTTGAGGTAACAGAAGTGCTGAACCGTATGGGCTATAAAGTCAGAGTGGGGAACAAAGAGAAAATCTACCATATAAACCTCCTAAAGCGCTATTACGACCGTGGGTATGAGAAGGATAGAGTTGGTGATCCCAAAGAAAACATGGAGATTGCAGGAGTAGCAATAATTGAGGCTGATGATGAGGTAGAAGAGGGGGTCGTAGATGACGAACAGTTATTACAACTTAATTATAGACATCAATCGAAATCTGAGACGTACAAGGATGTACACATTAATGATAAATTGAGCTGGAAGCAGAAAAGGGAGATCAAAGAATTAGTACGAGAGTTCGCAGATGTATTCACAGAAGGACCAGGAACAACCCATTTGGCCGAACACAGAAAAGAAACTACAAGTCAAGTTCCAGTAAGGGTAAAGCAATATCCAATGCCTTATGCAAAGAGAGATGCAGTACAAGAAGAGGTCAATGCTATGTAAGACTCAGGGGTCATAGAACATGCGAATTCCCCATACAACGCCCCAATAGTGTTAGTTAGGAAAAGCGACGGGAGTAACAGGTTTTGTATCGACTTTCGGAGGATAAACAAGATAACCAAGTTTGACACAGAGCCAATGGGGAACATAGAGGATATTGTTGTGAAGTTACAGAAGGATAAGTTGTTCACAAAAATTGACTTGGTCAAAGGTTATTGGCAGGTGCCAGTAGCAGAAGATTGTAGACACATGACGGCATTCACCACGGAGAGTGGGAGTTATCAGTTCAAAAAAATGCCGTTTGGACTTGTGAACTCAGCAGCGACGTTCAACCGAATGATGCGGCGTATGTTGCAAGGACTGACATACACTGATCACTATGTCGATGACATACTTGAACATACGGCCACGTGGAGTGAACACCTGGTGGAGTTAAGAGAAGTTCTCCAAAAGATACGTGATGCTGGACTTACAATCAGACCGACCAAATGCTTTATTGGTTACATGTCTATGGATTTTGTAGGGCACACGATAGGAGATGGTAGAGTAGCCATGGAGAAAGACAAAGTGGCGAAGATAAAGAATGCACCAAAGCCAGAGACTAAAAGACAGATAAGGTCCTTCATTGGTTTAGCAGGGTATTATCGAATATTCATACCCGGATTTTCAGAGGTAAGTGCTCCGCTAACAGACTTAACCAAGAAAGGACTACCAAACAGAATAAGTTGGGGGGAACCACAGCAGAGAGCCTTTCAAACTCTCAAAGACTTACTAACCCGTGAGCCTATTCTGAGGATGCCTTGTCCAGAGGGAGAATTTATTCTCCAGACAGACGCATCCGATGATGGAGTTGGGGCAGTACTTATGCAAGAGTTTCCAGATGGTAAGTTCCCACTGGCATATGCAAGCAAGAAGTTGCTTCAAAGGGAGAAAAACTACTATTGAATGCGAATGTCTCGCTCTAGTATTTGGCCTGAAGAAATTCCAGCGGTATTTGTATGGTAAGGAGTTTGTTTTACAAACCGATCACATGCCGTTATGTACTTACACAAGTGCAAGCTGGAAAACGGAAGACTGATGAGATGGGCGCTGTTCCTGCAGACCTACAGATTCAGGTTAGAAGCCATTAAGGGCAAGGAGAATGTAGGGGCGGATTATCTCAGCCGTATGTAGATAGTAGCCCTGTATCTTAGCCGTAGATAGTCAATAGTCGTGTATCGAGATATAGTACTCAGATGTATGTCCATTTAGCTATATTTTAGCGTCTCACACTGTACAGGAAGTACAATATTAGACAAATAAGTGTGTTGAAGGAGAATCACAAGGATCTTTCCCTTTTGTTGAATTGAAGATTCAAATACGAGATGGAAAGGAGCTTGTCAAATATATTGTTAGTGTATTATTGAATTTAAGAGTTACATTCAACTTGAGAAGGGCGTGTCAAGATATTTGTTAGCTCAAACTGTATTGTGATTCCTGATTGTCATGTTATGTTGGGTTGACCGAAAAGTCAGCGGTGGATTTGGTAACAACAACAACTTAGGAAAATAACGAATTACCTCCCTTGGACAGATTAATCTCCATTTGCAATTTAATAACATGAGGTCAAATTTGTCATTGTGAGAAGTTTTCGCCGTTTCCCGACGTATTGTGGAGGCGTATCTATACGGACTAGAGCAGAACGTCACGGCTATAATTTCCTATGAGCAATGCATCTATATTGAAGCCGAATTTTGGTTAACATAGAGCAGTTGGGTGAAATA
The DNA here is from genome assembly GCA_029237695.1 of Conchocele bisecta. Taxonomy (NCBI): domain Eukaryota; kingdom Metazoa; phylum Mollusca; class Bivalvia; order Lucinida; family Thyasiridae; genus Conchocele; species Conchocele bisecta. Next base: position 100,928,882 of record CM055270.1, read on the forward strand.
TCCATTTGACCTTGGGAGACTATATTTTCACCAGGCATCTGATCCTGGAGCGAAGATAGCTCTGAGCTAGAGTGATGACTATCTTGCCATGATACACACCGTTCCTTGAACAATTTCCTACGCAAGTGACACATTGTTGATACCGGTGGGCAATTTGAGCAGAACCAGTTTTGTTGTTGTTCAGCTCACACACAGCTTCTTCGAGCAATTTACCAACATGAATGTTACGTGTTGTGACGACGGTCCGAATTATACAACAAGTCGTTGTTGATGACCCACAGGCCACATACATGTACTGTCGTTGAGAACTTGCCGACATGAATGTTTCTAATTATGACACTGGTCGGAGTGGTCCAAATTCTACAAGAAGGCTATTTTGCTGAACTGTAAACAGCGTACACATGACCATCGTGTACTACATTTTACATTCGCCCCCTCCGTCTGCGTTTGTCTACCCCACTCGAATATTCGAGTTCGTTTACCCCGGTGGAGCACTAACATTCGAATTCGTCGACCCCAGTGGATCATTACCATTCGAGTTCGTCGACCCCAGTGGATCATTACCATTCGAGCTCGTCGACCCCAGTGGATCATTACCATTCGAGCTCGTCGACCTCAGTGGATCATTACCATTCGAGCTCGTCGACCCCAGTGGAACATTAACATTCGAGTTTGCGTACCCCATTGGAACGTTAACATCTGAGTTCGTGAACCCCATGGAACATTAACATTTGAGTTTGTCGACCCGGTAGAACATTAGAGTGTACCAGTGTACCATACATTGTTATATCAACGAAACGAACGTGTTGAGATAACAATACAATCGTTGTTATATCAACATAACGAACGCGTTGATACAACAATACGATTTCACTATAACCTGTTCATCATATTCATGTATTTGTATGTCATGTTTGTGGTTTCTGCATAAACCTGTTAATTGTCAGTACACCTATTTATGCCTCACACCCTGCCCCGATTATAGCTAGTCGGTATAACCCAAAACAAAATGTACGAGCGACGCGATTCTGATTGTTTGATTGTCCCCAGCCAGTAATCAACACCGCTGTCGACCGTGACAAAGACGTTGTTAACCCCCTTGTATACCCAACTATAACAGTTAGATCGGACAGTGCCTTTGCCACCAATTTCCCTAACATGTTTGAACAATATAGGTTGACCAAGATTAATACAATGGTGGCCGTGAACGGGTGGAAAGCAACACCGATGCAGTTTTGGCAGAATCAGCTAAATTTCACTGTATGGTGCGCAACAGCCGGATGTGGAATTTCACATCAAGACCATCTGACATCCAAGAATGTCATGCTCCGAAGTGTCTACAACTTTCATGTGTATTATACCATTAGAAGAATTGTAAAGGAACTAGGTACTCCACTACCTCCAGACGACGGGTGGAATCCCGTTTCCAACACATACGACCGTAGGGCGTTCGAAAGACTGTGTAACGAATTTAACGTTTCCAAAGATTCGGATTGGAGACAGAAAGCATTTCATAACAGCACTGGACTCGGGGACGTTCTCATTAGGGGACAGTCCGGGAATTGGACTCAGACTGATTTTAGACACGATCATTCCGGCGACCACATTGGAGACAGAAAGCATTTCCTAACAGCACTGGACTCGGGGACGTTCTCATTCGGGGCCAGTCCGGGAATTGGACGCAGACTGATTTTAGACGCGATCATTCCGGCGACCACATCGTCAGTCGGAACGCCGGGAATGTTGATCCTGCGACGATGACCTTCGGGCCGGAAGTGTCTGGAGGTCGACACTGCGGCATCTCATCCTGCAATTGGTTACCTCCTAAATGAGCTCACGTCGACTACATACAGCAGGCTGCTGCGATCCAGGACGCGTGTGGTACATTTATGTTAGATAAGGATTTGGGGTTCACGCAGGCCGGAGTTACTCGCCCCAACGACTCCATTCGCACGTACGTTTGGGCCATCCTCGGCGCACAGAAGCAAGCGCGCAGTTCTATAATAGGAGACGGGACGGTGTTTGACGCACAAAAACAGTTCTTGACAAATGTCGAGGATGCCATCTCATCTGCGGTGGACCTCCCGGATGCGATCCAGCGGTATCAAGACGTGTTGCAGTGTGCCGGCACCCCGGTAGACTATGTATTTGGGATAGGTCTGTATATGGCGCCAAGCAATATGATACTACGAGACGACCGGGTTGACGGTTACAATCATCAGATCGTAATCGCCACCGTCAATCAAAAAATCGGCCACAACGGGAACGTGAACGCGGATGTCATCAAGCGCACCGCGCATGGAAACGATTTCATAAAACCGCAAGCACCCACCCATCATATGCTCTCCTGTCCTTTCAGGCGCACGAGTACTTGGTGAAGTGGGAAGGGTACCACGTCAGCGACTCTACATGGGAACCAGAAAGCCATCCCCCCCCCCCCCCGCTGATAACGACAGAATATATCCCCAGCGACATCGCACCAGTTAGACAGTCTCATTTTCGCATATACATTCCCATGTATTCCATTCTTGTTGATGAAAATAAAACATAAACAATAATTGCATCAATTAATTTCAAATGTTTTTGTTTTTATTTCATAATTAATTTCCTTGCTAAACGGGCCCTATTTCTATAATAATGGATTTCACTGTCGAGCCGGGATTGGAACTTGTGCATTAGAGGCTGTGTCGTTACGGTCACACGTTCCAATCCCGTCTCGACCGTGAAATATATATAGATATATTTCTCACGTCCCAGGCAGATGGTAGTCATACGACACCACTATCGGCGAGTCCAAAAATGAGAAATGCCCCCGTATATGCACTCCAACAACAATTCCAATAGATCTACGAACAATTTTCTCATGCTCGGTCAAATTAAGGTCTCTGTGCCTACATGTATCTCAATTATCCAACCGTTTAAAAGTCTGGTAAGATATTCGTATAAATTACCCCACATCACACGATTACCAGGCATGGAACGGGTGGAATAAGCTATTTAGAGCACGGTTGACCGCCTGTACGGTCGATAATCTGCTCGCTAAAACTCGCGGATTATCTCCACGTACAGACGGACGAACCGTGCTATAAGCAGTGCGTATCCGGCGTCTATCAAACCCCCATTAACATTTTCACAACAAAGGAAGAATATTTAATTCCACATTTGGTATAAAATATTTGCGATGTCATTTACGGAAAACATATTTAACTTTGGAAATCATTTTCACGTGGTCATAAATGTTATTTTCAATAAAATAAAAATGTTCGGGAATCGAGATACATGTTAGCCTGACACATTAATTAGAATATCACAGTGGTCAATGGTGGAATGGCCACACTAAAATACATGGATTATCGATTTACATATCGATAAAATTGCGTACATCACGTGACAACTGTAGATTTCCGAGAGATTACGGAAAAAGCCGATATCACGGAAATTGCCGACTGACCATCACATAATGGTCAGCTGAAATTGACCATGTGGTCACTATGGATTTTGTCCAGGTACGATGGCCGCGAAAGTTGGATATGTCGAATTTAGTTGCGATCCAGCAACCGTTGAGTTATTTCAACTATCGTGGACAAGGATACAGAGTGCGAACATTAAGAATGGTCGCCAAGGAGAGATACGCAATCTGAAAGTTTTGAAAATGAATAGGTGTATTCATCTTGCCGGGATAAACATGTATACCATAACATATATATATATTTGATATGATAATTGTGCAACCAATTCAACTGTCTACAAATGGTTTATCAGACTAGTCTATTTATGAAAATCGAGTATATTTTGGTTCTCAAAAATTGCAAATCCTGATGAGAATCAGGTGTGATAAGTAATAGTTACTGCCCTAATTGAGGTGTTCCTGTGTTTGAAGAACCTACATGTGCCCATGGAACACCGAGCCGCGAAGCTGCGAGGTGATTCATGGGCACATGTAGGTTGTTTAAACACATTTACACATGAATTAGGGCAGTAACTGACTTACACATCGACTTAAGGACTACATCTGGTTAGTATTCAGTGGAAATTGTGTGAACTTCCATGTGTCTTCAAGGGAACTGTTTCTATAATTATGACAGCCGATCAATAATGATAAACATCCATGTTTGCTTTATTCGCGTCATGCTGCCATCGGGAGTGTTCGTGTACCACTGGCACAACTATCATAATTATTTGTGTTTGACAGCCATTCATGAAGAATTAAAGAACTGATTGATAGCCTATACCAATTCAAATCAGGTGTGATAAGCCACAGTTAAATCACTGTTCGTCCACTTGTACGAGGACATATTCTGCGAGCTCTAGTGAGCGGATTATCGCTCGTACATACGCACAAACGTGATATGACTGTGTTATCACATTCTCATGTCCATACATTGCTGTGTAAATGCAGAAGCAAAACAAAAATGTATCAACAATATGCTAATTATTAATTAATGCAGTGTCAATGTACTGCGGATCCCTTTCTTATTGTGCAGATATTGCAGATATACGTTCATTACACAATGCATGGCGTATTCCGGTAACCATATCGTTGTTTTAACCCAGTCATCGTTAAATAACTGATCAGTAGTCGATTTCATCACAGCATACTTATCTAGAAAAGTATACTTCGAGGGAGTAATCATTTATTTTTCCCAAAATTCATTATTTCATATAGAACTAACCACTGCACATTTCTTCAGATTAAAAGTATGTAGAATCATTATACTGAATGTATTACATTATCACATCCAAAATTGCTGTGATAATGTAATAAATTCAGTATAAACAAAATTCATAATTTTATCCTAAAACTGAAAATTTCTCCCTGAAAGTATACTTTGCTAGAAAAGTATACTTTGCAATGTTGGTGAAATAGGCTACTGAATGGATTTTGACGAGTTCATTTTCTGACCATTCCAATTACACTGTTTATAAACACCACTATAGAGGTACATGTGTATACGTGAATAAATACATTTAAATACACTAGTCTTGCTGTTTCACATTTTGCTGACGATGAACTGTTCGCTATTAAACACATTAAATCTCAGAAATATCTAAAAGTAAGTAGTTTTTTATCAGTAACAAAAAAGTCACGCTCCCTAAAAGAATTCCTATAGAAATTTAACATGGGGGCCAAAAATAGATTTAAAATAATATATTAATCGGACCGATTTTCAAAGTCTAACTTTTGTTTTCTTAGTTACATCATTTCCAAACTATCTAGCCAGGTTTCGGAGCCAATTTCCATTTGTTTTCATTTTTCGACCCTCATTTTTTTCCGCTATAAAATCAATAGTTTATGGAATGTTATCAAATAAAATATATTAGAGAGGGAAAATACTGATGCAAAAGTACGTCACTTTAGATATTTCAATAAATAATAATAGCAGTAATGATGTACATTGTATATGGAACACCCTACTGTATGTTGCACGAAACCTGCCCAAATTTTAAGCCATATAAACAATTCGAAAACACTTTTTTTTTTCGATAATATTAAAGTAAAGGAACATTTAAGAATGAGCCTTCTTTTTATTTCGTGAAATTAGGTCAAATATTGATTTTATTGCGAAAAAAACAATTTCCCCATGTTAAATCCCCATAGACATGTTCACAGAGTGAACATGTCTATGGGGATTTAACATGGGGCAATTTTTTGAATTTCAGAAATACCGATTTTCAAAATTTTACTTTTGTTTTCTTAGTTAAATCATTTTCAAGCTATCTAGCCAAGTTTCGGAGTCAATTTCCAATTTGTTTTGTTTTCTGACTCCTCCCCTAGCTCCTCCACGTCATTTTCCCACCATGTTAAATTCCCATAGACAAATTAATTTTTCGTAATAAAATCAATATTGGACCAAATTTTACGAAATAAAAAGAAGGCTCATTCTGAAATTTTGCTTTAATTTAATATTATGGAAAACAACATTGTTTTTGCATTGTTAATATAGCCGTAAAATTTTGGCATTTTTCGCGAAACAGACTGTAGCTGTCTCTGGTTGTTAATTTCGATGTTGTCTTGTCAGAGAAACGTTTGAACTTGTCTACGCAGCATACTGGTAGCAGTTTAACATTATATCACGCCCCGTACAGAAGTTCACACCTTACTCTGACAACATAGCAGTTTAACATAATAATATACCCCCTAGATAAGTTCACAAGTTATTCTAACAGGACCGCATAGCAGTTTAACATAATAACATGCTCCGTAATCGAAAACACGAATACACCATTACAGAGCTGTAATACTGGATTAGAACAACACGCGTCGATATTTAACCACGTCACCATTATTGAGATCGTGATATGCTTTGATACACGTTTAATATCACAACCCGGATGTGACTGGGGAAATTGGGCTTATGGCATATGTGGGTCTGGATAGAGAAATGGGGCGTACTTATGTTTTGTGGCCAGTGTAGATGGAGATGAGCAATGTGAGTCTGCACATTCTGACCAGAATCCCCACCCATTGCACATTTTGAATAGCGTGTAAGTAGTCTTCTGCCCAAACAACGAGTAAGGACAGCGAACAAGTTGTTTGAGCGGTAGCCGACGTACACGAGCGAATTAGTTCAAGCTATTCAAAAATTTATGATGGAACATTGTTCCAGATAAGCTGCGTATTTGCTTAAATACCCAATCAAAAAGGCCAAAAAAATCGAAATTCAGCTGAAGAAGCCAAGAAACATATTTACCTTATGGGGTTTCTCAAACCGCAACCGAACATTTATTTGTATTAACTATAATACCATCGAGTCCACGGTTTTACAGTGATATTCTGTTCTACAATACTAAAGCCAATTACGGAAAATATAAAACATTTATTTACTCAGCCGTTTCGGACAAATACTACAAAATCTCAATAATACGACACCGGCAAACGTTTTTCAACGTTGCAGGGAGAGAGATAATTATGGTCAGACAACACTGCGTTGTCGTCCCGTATCGGTTTCACACAAAACAGCATTTTCGTCACATAATTATGTCATAATTATTCAGGCGCTTATTTTTCGCCTCAATCTCTCTACAGCCACAAAGACTCCGAGAGCATTGTTTAGAGATTCCCCAGTTGGCCTGTACCTGGTCTAATAATACCCAAGAAAAAACATGGATTGCTATATCAAGGTGCATCGTCACGTGGTTACCACAACAACAACAATGTGTGAAAGTGTTGAAAGCGAGCCCTCTCCAAAGTAAATATTATTTGATATTTTCCATGAAAAATGGCGTAGAAAACGCGACTTCATGACCTGCATTTGTTGGTCTCGGGACTTCGGCACATACTTATGTCGTTTTTGCGAAGAATCTATTTCCGTGTCAGTATTGACAGTAAACACGGAAATCGATTATTCGCAAAAACGACAGATGTTTGGGCCAAAATACCGAGAGTGCCAAATGCAGCTTAACAAGACGTGTTTGATGCGCCATACTTCATTATAATCCGTTACATAATACGGACAATATAACAGAATACGTACATTGAATCGGAGGCGCTGCTGGAAGTTTCAATAATTGCTGTTGTTGTTGTTGTACCCATGTGATCATGCACATTGTATATACACACGACGAGCATGTTGGCACAGAGTCAGTCGGGTGGCCGCAGCCTGCTTTTAATGTTTTAATGGGGAGGAAAACCGGAGTTCCCGGAGAAAAACCACAGCGAGCTTGCACGGAACAGACAAAACCGTCCGGACATAACTCGGTACAAGTACGGAGACATTGGTCCAGCTGATTGGGCATTGCATACCAACAACAGACAAGCTGCCCACCAACAGGATGGGTCACCAAATCATCACCAACCCAGCTGCATAATCAAGTCGAGAGTTCCACCCCACTCAAAACAAGATTGGGTTAACTCAGCGGTGTACAAGTTATTGCCGCAGATACCACCATGTGAGTTGTTATGTCATATTTTCACGCGAAATGTCTCTGTTTTAGAATTAGACTATTTTGGGAATCCCTCTTGCTGTTTATGCTAATGTAAACATGATATAATACGTTGATGTATACTAATATGTTTATGGTATGCTTATAATGCATTCGTTTCGTTCCTAATTAATAAAAGCGCAATAAATCGTCTATTTGTACCCTTGTTATAAAGGTACTTGCACACTCAGTAGACACATCATGTTCTTGTTATAAAGGTACATGCACACTCAGTAGACACATCATGTTCTTGTTATAAAGGTACATGCACACTCAGTAGACACATCATGTTCTTGTTATAAAGGTACACGCACACTCAGTAGACACAGCATGTTCTTGTTATAAAGGTACGTGCACACTCAGTAGACACATCATGTTCTTGTTATAAAGGTACATGCACACTCAGTAGGCACATCATGTTCTTGTTATAAAGGTACATGCACACACACTCAGTAGACACATCATGTTCTTGTTATAAAGGTACATACACACTCAGTAGACACATCATGTTCTTGTTATAAAGGTACATGCACATTCAGTAGACACATCATGTTCTTGTTATAAAGGTACATGCACACTCAGTAGGCACATCATGTTCTTGTTATAAAGGTACATGCACACTCAGTAGACACATCATGTTCTTGATATAAAGGTACACACACACTCAATAGACACATCATGTTCTTGTTATAAAGGTACATGCAACACTCAGTAGGCACATCATGTTCTTGTTATAAAGGTACATGCACACTCAGTAGACACATCATGTTCTTGTTATAAAGGTACGTGCACACTCAGTAGGCACATCATGTTCTTGTTATAAAGGTACGTGCACACTCAGTAGGCACATCATGTTCTTGTTATAAAGGTACAAGCACACTCAGTAGACACATCATGTTCTTGTTATAAAGGTACATGCACACTCAGTAGACTCATCATGTTCTTGTTATAAAGGTACACACACACTCAATAGACACATCATGTTCTTGTTATAAAGGTACATGCAACACTCAGTAGGCACATCATGTTCTTGTTATAAAGGTACGTGCACACTCAGTAGGCACATCATGTTCTTGTTATAAAGGTACGTGCACACTCAGTAGGCACATCATGTTCTTGTTATAAAGGTACAAGCACACTCAGTAGACACATCATGTTCTTGTTATAAAGGTACATGCACACTCAGTAGACACATCATGTTCTTGTTATAAAGGTACATGCAAACTCAGTAGACACATCATGTTCTTTTTTGGAATTAAATAAGTATATAATTATGTCACTATTCCACCAGTTCTAAAATATGCAAGTGTCTGCTATAAATAATTTAGTAATATAAGGCTATTTTCATATGCAAATTAGGCATGCTATACTTTAATTATTTATACTCGTTAAATGCGTTACATGAACAAAAATAGTATTTTCTACAGATTATAAAGTATGATCATTGCATATCAAAAAATAAAATAAATACAGACAATAAATAGTAATGTCCTTTAACATTTTAAGGAAACACGGTTATCGTCCCTGATATCAGTATGGAAATTTATGTCCGATATGAAATGTATAATAATACCAATCAATACGTGGGTTAATGTTGAATGTATGTTTAATTTGTCAGAAAATGTCATATCCACATAATATACACAACTATTTGTCTCTTTATAGTATAACCTGCCGAGTGGGTATGTACCTTGAATATATAATCTTTATTTCCTGCATATAGGAGAGCATAACATGTACATGTATAGTAACAATGTCAAGCGAATTAGGAACGTATGTATAGATTGAAAACAAAAGAAAGAAAAGAAAATGCAATGTATGCCACACTTCGCGACCAATAACGACGGTTATTGATCAAGAAATGTAGCAACCATTTGCATTATCATTATAATTCAATGTATATAGCTGGCTCAAATACAAATAGGTGGCTAGCGAATATCCTGTTCCGCATCTGCTCTGAAAATTCCGTCATCTTTTGACAACATTTACTGATAACATCATACTTTCTGTAAATATAGTTCATGAAAAATCGCACAAATACAGAATCACATGGCATGTGGACCACGGTTACATGTATACTACATAACATGACTAGAATAACATGACTAGAATAAACACAGCAGGTAGAGAGAGCTAAAGCGTGTACATATGGAGTTTATTTTCGTCCGCATACTAAAATGTATACATCCATACAATTAAATGATTACGTGTGTATAATCCGTTTATTGCATATGGGAGTTATGCGCTTACCCCAGAACAGCGTAGATACTGTGTAACGCGAAGAGAGTTATTGGCGGTCGTTAGATTTTGTCGACAATACCGTCACTACATACTGGGGAGGCCGTTCGTTCTTCGCACGGACCACGCCAGTTTGACATGGCTCTTGAATTTCCGTGAACCACATTTAGCACGATGGATGGAGGAGCTGTCACAGTATAACGTAATACTCCGACATAGACCGGGTAGGAAACATACCAATGCCGATGCCTTATCGAGACTGGTAACTAACGAGCCCACCCCCGTGTAGCACCTTCACGCTGAACGTGAGGCCGGAGGAACTACCGTGCGGAGGGTGCACATATTGCACGCGGGCATACGACAATTGGGGAACATTTACTAGAGAAGTAGATGAAGCAGTACCATTGGTGTCTATGGTCGATAGAGGCATAGTGGAGATTGATCTGCAAGGGAGAGGAAAAAGCATAGGAGTAAAGGACACGTTTAGGACAAGGGATTCAACTGGGGTTGACCACGAAATTTCAGCACAGAGCGGACTCGCTGTGCAGGGAGTGTCCTGCCGGAATCAGTCGGGGACTTCTAGTGTGCACCTGGAAGTTCACCCAAATAGAGACACTGATGAACCGGGATCCATGCTAGTGGGTGAAGAAGCCCCAGAATCTGAACCTACTGAGAACAGGGTGACCTCCCGGATTGGTCATCCCGAGAAACGGTCAAATGAGATCAGACCAGAGGAAGGGGTACCATTAGGGTCCACAGGGAAAAGGTCGCAAGTAGTCAAACCAGAGAAAGGGTTACCATTAGGGTGCCCAGAGGGAATGGCGCCAATAGAGCGACCAACAGGGACCAAAATATGGATGCAGACGGTGCGTCAGAAGGAGACGTCTGGAGCGACGACAACTGTCCATCCAGGAGGACTATGCGGGCTACAGAAGAGCCCGGAGGGACAGCATGGGCAAAAGGAGTGCCCAGATGGCGGATACAATCTCCCGAAATTAGATACACCTTTGGTAATGCCATGGGAAGAGGGTGGCTGCATAATGGAGGGGATACCCGAAGTACACATTGATCTAATGATACGGGAGGGACAACTGACCATCCTGAAGTGTGGGGAAGAGGCGGAAATGAACGCAATTGAGATACAGGCAGACGTACCTTCATGTTGGGGATTCACAATAGGGGAAATACAAGAGGAACAGGAGAAGGACGAAAGCCTAAAATGGATTATTAGTTGGCTCGGAGACGAAACAGTGCCGAGCACCAATCAACTCTTTGCAGCCAGTCCAGCGGTAAAATATTACTGGCCGAACAAAGACAGATTTCAATTAAAGGACGGAATATTGCATATACTACCGAAAGATTCCGAAGACCGTTTGTTGGTAGTACCTACCTCATTAAGGGAGCGCGTTCTAGAGCTAGAACATGATATACCCCTGGCTGGCCACCTAGGGATAGCGCGAACCAAAGCCCGAGTGAAGGAGAAATTTTTTTTCTGGTACGGTCTATCTGATTTTGTTCAATATTATGTCTCTACGTGTTCGACATGTAGTAAGAACAAGAAATCGAATAGGTACGGGAAATTCCCAATGACTGAGTTCCACGCAGGGGCGCCGATGGAGCGCGTGCATATCGACTTTCTAGGTCCATTACCGAAGACACCTCGGGGGAATGAGCACATTCTAATGATGGTGGATCAATTCACCAAATGGGTGTAGAGTGCATTCCCCTGCCATCCCAGGTAGCAGAAGTGACCGCGAGAGCAGCGGTGAATGAATTCTTCTCGCGATTCGGTCTACCGTTTCAGTTACACTCGGATCAGGGTAGGAATTTTGAAAGCAAAATTGTTCGCGGCAGTGTGTAAGGCTCTACACATACACAAAACGCGTACGACCCCGTATCGACCATCAGCCAATGGTCAAGTCGAACGATACAATCGAACATTGATGGATGCAGTCCGATGTTTCATTGGGAAATCGCAAAACCAGTGGGATGTAGAGCTTCCACAAATCGCGGGCGCGCTTCGGGCATCAGTGAACCGTTCAACGGGTTTCACTGCAAATAAGATGATGTTGGGCCGAGAAGTGAACATGCAAGCCCATTTGTTGTTCCCACCAGGACGAGGTGGGGGCGAATGCGAAGATGTCGACCCCGAGAGCTACGCCGCGAAGCTGGTACACAACCTTCATCGCGCGCACGATACTGCCCGAACAACATTGAAAACGTCCCTGAAACGGATGAAGAGGAACTATGACCTCAGAGTCCTGCAGAAGGCGTACGAAGAGGGCGACATCGTACGCTTGCTGGACACTGCGGTCATCAAAGGGAAGTCGGAAAAGCTGAGTCCGCCATGGAAAGGACCAGGGATCATCACCAAGAAGATCTCCGCGTGCATCTACAGAGCAAAGCTAAAAAACTCTGTGTTCACGACAAACCACGATAGGTTAAAGCACTGCAGGAATCTGGTTTTACCGAAGTGGATTAAGGACTGGCAAGCGGGAGATCGAGAAGAGGCGGTGGGGGAGACGGACGATACGCTTTATTGCAGCTGTCGGAAACCATGGGAAGGGAGATTTATGATCATGTGTGATCACTGCAATGAATGGTTTCATGGATCCTGTGTCATGGATCAATGTCACGGCATCAAACGCGCTCAACATCGACAAATATAAATGCCCGGGGTGTACGCAGACAAAACAGTAGGCGTGGTTAGGTTTTCTTTAATTCTGATAGTTCGACTGTCAATTAATTGTGAACCGACCGTAGGGATAACAGGAGAATTTAATTTGAACGGGCATACCGGCTCTATCCGTTTGTAACTTTGTGTCGTCATGAATATCATAGTTCGACTGTGATATACTTGTAAATATGCCCGTTCATTTCCACAGCATGCCAGACGCAGTTGACCGAGTGTGCGAGAAGACACGGGCCCCAGAAGCTGCTGCCCATCAAGGGACTGGTGTGGGACATCATGATGTGCCACCAAAGGAAAGCGACAGAGCAGATGGCCCACCCTCCAATGACAGGCGGAACTCGCCCGATGCCAAGGAAACACCGCCTGGCTGAGGACCGCGGCTCGATCAGCTGAGGACTACCAGTTCGCCAGCCCCTCCTGGATTGACCAGCACCTGTGCCCTCTGAAGCGAAAAGGCCCCCGAAGGTGGTGGAGTCTACCGCGTGTTTCGTTGACATCCGTAAGAAGACGGATCCCACCCTCACCATTATCCGGCACAACGCCCAGGACCAGTCCACCATACTGGAAGAGGTATCACAGCTGCTGGAAACACGCGGAGATGAGGAATTGGACTACGAGGGCGACCTTAACTTGGACGACGAGCAGCCGTCCCTGCCCTTGGAACCAGTCGTCATCCCATCCTTACCACCACCTCCAGCCCTAGCCAGACAGGACGAGAAACCATCTTCTCCATCCAACCCACCGCCTGTCGAGAACAGATGAGCCCTCCTCTAGCCGTGGGCGGAGACTGAAGTCGTCCGTCATCGTAGTGGGAGTCCAGGGAGCAGAGAGGCCACGACCACGGGACTACCCCAAGAGACCAGCCGCACCCGCACGGACGTCGATAACGAGGACCATTCATCAGGAGCTTCGACCCTGTTCGACAGGGCCCCCCCCACCGAAGAGACTGAGGATGGCGCATGGAAGGAGGGCGAACGGGTGTCCGATCGAGTGGTGTCCGGCCGTGGAGAAGTACAACTATCCGAAGGGCCACATGTATGCCTCTCACATCCCGTTGGATCTCCACGTCCGGGTGACCGGTCCGGTAGCCGCCCGAGCGAGGAAGCAGGCCCTCGAGCACACTCGCGGCAGCCTGGGGGGTCGACATCTCCAGGGATTCCTTCAGATGCTAAACGGCACCGACTGGCTCCACACCATCGAGAACTGGCGGACACCCACGCAAATGCGAACAGTCGTCGAGGAACTGGATGTCCTCGTCAGATGCCGGGATGTCGGGGGAGGCCATTGTCGAGGCCGAGCATGCTGCTGCATTGGCAAGTCCTTGAGGAGATTCTACTCCGACCCGCTCCCCAGCAGTATGCCACGCTTCAACAACATTTCAACCCGACATCCGTGGACGTCCAGCAGAGGATGCCGCCAGCGACAGAGGTCCCTCCGACCGTCTCGTTCTCTGGTTGTTCGACAACCGAGAGCGAGGATGAAGACCCTGCGAACTGGGCGGTCGTTGATGAGCTGGATGGTCCTCACGAGGCGTTTGACAGCCATTTCCATCTGGAGATGGTGGCCCAGATACGGGGGGAGTCTACGGATGATGTCCTGCAGGCGGCAGTGGAGACCGGGCTCCGGGTGTATGGCGAATGAGACAAAGCGAGGAAGCAGAGAGATAATTTCCCCCACTGACTTGATATGTGCGTTCGACGCCAATCATCTCCAGTGAGAGAACAGATAAAATTAAAGTCTTGTCCCTTTACCATTTCCCCAAAGAACAAGTGTGTTCTTCCCACAAAAACCATGTGAAGAGTATTCCACACCAACATGATAAGTGCGTTCAACGCCTATCATCTCCAGAGTGTTAAAGAGTTGTACCATTTTCCCACCCTAACCGCATGGGGGGGGGGGGGTAATCGTCATCCGACCCATTTATTTTTCTTTATTTACAGTATTTTTTCCATTTTCAAGTCATTATTCTTAGTTTTATAGGGGACGAGTACTGCGTTCGACGCAAGGGGGGCCAATATATATAATGTACAGAGTTTGGGCTACATGCCCTGTGTCTATAATGATTTTCGAGCAGACCACTGCGTTCCACGCAACGGTTCCTTTTTTAGTTAGACCTTTTTCTTTATATTATCCTATGTAATATAGGTGAGCTACAAGACGTTCTACGTCTGTGGTGAACCGAGTATTTGTTTGGGCGGGATATCCTAGTTGCCACACCCCGATATCTATTGTTCAGGGTGGTTCTCAGAGTTTTGGACGGGTTACGCAAAATGCATCCCCAATCCCACTCTTTTCAGATAAAGTGGGGGGAGTGTTGTGGTTTCGGATTAAGGGACGAACTGACCCGGGGCCGTTCAGCATTAATTGTTAGCATCCCGTACAGAGTGCCAATAATTCTTAGAGAACCGGTCTGGATTAATACCGGAAGGGGGGAGAACAAAGGATTCTTCCCGTTTAGTTACATTCAGGAACTACTGAATAAACACATGTTTGTCTAGTAACCGGCGCAAACAAATTGCGCCGGTTACATGACGAATATTGCGTTTATACGATAGTTCGCATTAGAGCAGAATGGCATCTCGTATGGAAACTGGTGGATTTGAAATGTGAAACATTGTACGCCGGCGCGGAGTGCAGCACCGTCACAGTTATGACATGTATTGCCATAAATAAAAACATCACCATCCTTACACACTGCTAGATAATTGGAGTTATATTTTATTCTGTAAACTAATAATATCACGATATGTCGTTAACAGTACTAGCAATAGTAGAGACTGGTACACTCGAGTTATGACTTAGAAACGAAGCAGCAGCTACATGTATCATTATATGAATCAATACACGTACGTAGAAACGTATTTCACTGACAGTACGGAGCCCCGCAGGGGACGTAGAATTGTTTTTGTTATTAATTCATTGCCATGAAAAAACAATTCGTTCACTACATCATGTACATCACACTCTTGGTTAACCCATACCAATTGATTTTATATGTTATCTCCCTTGATCATGTTAAGATAGCATATTGTGAAACGCACATGGGGGAAGCTACTGTAGTGCTAAATGGCGAGTACGACCCAGACAATAGTGCCTTGTGCCAGCCAACTTATCCTATGGCGCTATGGTCTGTCTTGCTATGTATCTAAAACTATTCATATACTGTTCTCTACTATCACAGGTTTGTGCTCAGTTTATCAGTTAAATTCTGGAAGATACTAATCGAGACATTTCGTGAGCATGAATACAGCATATATTATATTTAAGTCTCACGGGACAGTACCGAGCTAGCAGTAAAAGCGGGTGGACTATTTTTTGTCGCGCCCGCTTGCGGAAAGCGCGAGATAGTCGGCACTTTGGCGTACGTACGCACGTACGTACGTACGTGTGTCCGGTTAAAGTTTTTGGTTAAGTTGTTTGGTTAAGTTTTTTGGTTAGAGTTTTTGGTTAAGTTTTTTTTTTTCGTTATACTATATCTCTTCAACTGCTTTGCCCATTACCTTGGAACTTCATATGGGTGTTTATCATCATCTATATTTTCACTATACCAACATCCCGTGCGGCCCCTGTGCCCAATGTCAAGGTCAAATTACTTTGAAGTTTTTGGTTAAGTTTTTTGGTTAAGTTTTTGTCGCGCCCGCTTGCGGAAAGCGCGATATAGTTGGTCATACCAAGAGGAAGAAATAATGCGATAGTTTCTAAATACAAATTAAGATTTCTTGCCAGAGGATGTTGAAAGTACATGTAGATCGACTGATGGTTGGAGAAGATTTATATTTATCACTACATGTATTGTTTAATAACCCATGAAAGGGATGACATGGCTTCAGTATCCTGTGATATCTAGGGCTTAAATAAGCTTCCCTTCAACCCAATTCTATTTGTATATAACATTACTCTATTCACAGCGAAACCTCGCTAAACCGGACACCCTGGGAGGTCCCCAGTGTGTCCGGTTTAGCGGGGTTTCACTGCAAATCAAGCATATTATTATTTCGAGCCATAGTTGTGTGCTATGCGATCACGAACAGGCAGTGTCACCTGAGATAAATGACCAAGAAACCCATCAAAAGTATGACACATAAACACATATGTGTATTGGTGTCCGGTTTAGCGAGGTTCGGCTGTAGTAAAATGTAAACCAAAATGTAAACAATATCCAAATAAAATGTGTTTAAACCAACGTCCAATGTTGGACAAAATATTACAAAGAGTTTCAAAGTTATAGCATGCCGCATTTTTAGACAATGTGGTAACTTTCAAAAAGAAAATCCCATATGATAGGGCGTGTACCATTATAACTATCGCCCACCCGTAAACACATATGACATGTAGAAACGTGTTTTGTTCAGCTTTTGTAGATAGACATCCTTCGTCGTGTCCCCGAGACATTCGAGTTGCATAAAGTCACATTTGTTGTCAAATGCACACGTGTATGCCGTTATAGATACAATTTCCGTGCATATAGACTGTGGAACCTCTCTAAACCGGACACCGAGATAATATGGTGATCTGATTTCGAGAGGTTTCTTTGTAACGCATCTCAGATAACAATGCATGTTCATGATTGCAAAATATATAAGTATGTCGCATAATGGTTATATGCCTGCTTTATAGTGGAACATCACTAAGCCGGACACCATGGGAACCTCCCAGGGTGTCCGGTTTAAAGAGGTTTCACTGTAACACTTTTCGATGTCATTCAACAATTATAGTTCACACAGCTGAAAAGGCAGATTCTGACTCAATGAACACTTACATAGACCTTTAATCTTTGTAGAGCTGACTATTGTTCACCAAAGACTATCTTTCACGTGTATGATTAAGCCGGTTTTCCTAGCTTAATCATACACGTGAACAATAGTCGTCGATGAACAATTGTTGGCTCTAACATCAACGACTATTGTCGACGACTAATGTTCACCTATAGTGAAACTTCTTTAACATTTCCCAAGTTGTTCAGTGGTATACAGTAAAGTTAAAACAGCGACAGAAATAGCTAAGTGATGTTTCCAGGCTGAATCATACACGTGAACGATAGTCGTCGATGAACAACAGTCGGCTCTACAAAGCTTAACACACATACGTGTATTTAAATTGTAAGTGAGTTTTTAATGTTTTCCCATGAGCTGGCACATAAGGTTAAGCGTACAATTATACCTAGATCTGGGATTTATTTATGACAAACGTTTAAGGTGATTTTGTGTTGTGACTGTCGTGGTAAATAGAGGTTGCGTTACATTTATCTCCAGTTTCCTCTGCATTGCCTAAAATCGTGGCGAAAACAGAGGAGACACGCCAAATGATTTGTTAACTAAGATGTGATGTTTTCATGAAACATATTAAACAAATAGCCTGTGATTGTTTTCGTAATGGACACCGACTGTTGACGAAACTCTCAGAGGAAATACGGCTTCTGAGCATTTCATCAACTTTCAATGCCATTTAAACATCGTAAAGTTTGTAAATAATTTTTAACAGATATCGCGCGTCTACAAAATCACCTGGCTTGTCTCCAATATGGGCACACCATGTAACAATGTTGCTGGAACAATACTGGTATATGCCGAGGAGAGTATGTAGTCGGCGCAGTCTTTTCGGGGTCTACACTCTTCGTCGTTCCATAACTCAAACACCCGTGCTGGTTGTAACCAGCAATATACATATACATGGAGATCGTTATGCGGCTACAGGATTGTGCTATTTTATCAGGTACTGCACTTGTCCAAATTCTCATACGCAATGTTTCTCCAGTCAAAGACACATACATGTATATTGAATAAGAACGGCGAAAGTTTAAAAACTGATACAGCGGAACCTCTCTAAACCGGACACCCATAACTACTCCAAGACACGCTTGGGTGCTTTGCGATCACGAATATACATACTCAGCGGAGATAAATGGAAATTAACTGGATTACAATTAAGTAGAACTAACTTTTTTTTGTGCCCGGCTTAGAGGGGTTAGAGTGTATGTGTCTAAGCTGGTGTCAAATGCAACAGCCGTGTATTAGCATACGGTGGCACCCACGTTTCAAATGGTATTCACGTACACCGGCAATCAAAGAGATAGTATTGAATTCAAATTGCTCTGACTAACTGAAAGTAACAGCACAGTGGTTATTTATTATCCCATTATTCAAGTTGCAAATGTATGTGTTAAAGTAAATGTCTATTTCTTGACATGCAACTGTGACGTCACATGACGAATTTCTAGATACAATTGATCTTTCTATTCCCACAATTTAGATCTACTGCATTTTATGTTATTTTGTTATAGAGCAGCGATTTACTGGCTCTTGAACGCGAGCATAACACTTTTATATAGTATACTCAAATATTAAAACGACCACGGATTAGTGTCGGTAACTGGTTACGAGGTCATTATTGTTTTATATATTTAAAGGATCCTCACATGTGTGAATGTACATGTATATGTATTAAATACGTTTACTTATTTCCTATAAAATCTAATAACGAGTTTAATACATATCATAATACATAAACACAACTTTTAATTTTAGTTTTATTTGCAAAAGCACAACATCATACAGTGAAGTAGGTATGTTTTCAATATAAAAATAAATTCGTTTTCATTTTGCTGTCAGTGAAAAGCGTACGTTATGTATATTTCATTTTACCGTTTCGTCTTCAAATTGCATTGTCGGCGTCAATTGGCTATATAACAAGAGTTGTCAGAAGACAACGAACCCTGCCTGTTGGCAGCCTTCACTCAAACTTGGCACAGTTGTATAAAAACATGAATATTATATAACTTGACCTTGGGTTAAGGGGTGTGCGATAACCTTGACAATGGCGTCAGTGATGGAAGGTGGGTCGTGAATTTGATATAGCATGATATAGCATATTAAGATGAATGCATATATGAACTATCAATGGATTCCCTGAAAACAGAAGTAAAACAAAATTTAACCCAACGTTACGTTTATGAACGCACTAAGTTGGTGATTTTCTACAGCATGATAGCTATTCACATGAGAAATGCATGTATGAATGTGCTAAGTTTGTGATCTTGACCTTGGGGAAAGGGGTGGGGTGGATCATGGATTTGCTGTCGCACAATAGAGGATCATCAGAATAATGCATGTATGAAATATCAAAGCGTTCCCTGTAAAGAA
The DNA here is from genome assembly GCA_029237695.1 of Conchocele bisecta. Classification (NCBI taxonomy): domain Eukaryota; kingdom Metazoa; phylum Mollusca; class Bivalvia; order Lucinida; family Thyasiridae; genus Conchocele; species Conchocele bisecta. The sequence continues at coordinate 100,948,874 of CM055270.1, forward strand.
ACAGAAGTTACACAACATTTACTCCAGCGTTAAGTTTATTAACATGCTAAGTTTGTAACATTGACATTGGGGTAAGGGTTGGGTGGTGGGTAGTGTATTTGCTATAGCATAATAGAGGGTCATCTGAGTGAGGAATGCATGTATGAAATAGCAAGGCGTTCCATGAAAGGAAACAGATGTTATAAGACATTTACCCCAACGTTAAGTGTATGAATGTGTTAAGTTTGTGACCTTGGCCCTGGGGTAAGGGTTGTGTTGGTGGGTCTTGGATTTGCTACAGCATGATAGAGGGTCATCTGAGGAATGCATGTATGAAATAGCATGGCGTTCCATGAAAGGAAACATATATTATAAGACATTTACCCCAACGTTAAGTTTATTAAATAACAAAATGTTCCATGAAAGGAAACAGATGTTATAATACATTTACCGCAACGTTAAGTTTGTGGACGCCGACGCCGACGCCAACGACACCGGGGGTATGGCATAAGCTCTTGTGCACTTCGTGTAGGCGAGCTAAAAACTAATACGATACAAGGTCACGTTCGCAGTTTGCCAGATTGCATAAAAATACACACATGGGTTATGTCGTACATTTCGATTTTATTTTTACAAATTGAATTTAAAAAAAATCTGGCATCTGTAATACCTTAGTGTAATAAATTGTCGTTACAGAATTCGTGAATGCTGATATCTGTTGTATACGATACAGTTGAATACATGTGTCTCGTCATGGCAATAACGATCCTAAATTGGCTTCTGCACGGGAACATGGATCTTATACCGTATCCGAACAGCGTATACCCAGATCAGACTGCGCGTCCGTCTGATCTGGGTCTACGTTGTTCGCCAATTAGCAGTGAAGTAGCATTACTGTCGTCAGCAAAACGATTACTGTTCCACGTGTTTTTTTCCAGACCAGAATTGGACTATTAAACATATTAAATTGTTAAAAAAATACTTTTTCCTTAATAACAAAGACGTCACCTTGGCTATATACTTTTATTTGGTGAAATTTCATAAAATATTAATTTTATTGCGGAAAAACAAGTTTACAATGAGAATTTAACATGGGGCGCAATTGAGCTTGAAAGTGACAAGGATGGTCGAAAAACAAAACACGCATTGAACGTGACAGGACTCTGAAACCTGACTACATAGTTTGGAAACGACGTAGAGCTAAGGAAATACAAACAAACAGTAGATTATAATCCGATATTCGTGAGCCATCAGGATGTACATAATTTACAGCCTGTATGCATTTACTTAAGCGTCTCGAACATGCCTACTGGACAGAGCCATGATTTGTGGGTTCACTCCGCTTTATGTAATAGTTTTTCCGCGAAGTATTAATATGTCGTCGCTGATGGTCCGTTCTCGATCTACAATGAAACCTCTATAAACCGGACACCCTGTGAGGTCCCCAGGATGTCCGGTTTACATAGGTCTCACTGTCAATCAGGCATTTGATCATTCTGAGCCATAGTTATGTCATATGCGATCATGAACAAACACTATCACATGACCTACTTGATCAAGAAACTCATCAAAAATCAGTTCATCGTTATACAATAACGACATCGCTACCACAGCCACATGTCTACAGTACCCCCTCTCAGCCACTATTTCATATTTCATTATTCATTTTATTTACACAATTCCACACAAGGTGCGTATTGGCGTATTTTACGCACTTATCTTTGCAGAATACGCATTGAATATTAAAAGTGGGAGTACAAAATAATCGCAGCAATGAGAAAATACGCATTGATTTTCAAATTGAGTAGTGAAAATACTGTAATAAAGTTGAACACAAATTTAGTTGAGCTGCAAAAAGCAACGCTGCTCAAATAAGTGAATTTTAAATTTGTTTTATTTTTTATTATTTGTTCGCTATTTAATAAGGAAGAAAATCAATAATACATTTGTAAAAGTAAAATACGTACTGAGTATGAAATCTGGGGGTATAATACTCTTTATATACAAAACTTATCTGGAACTCTGCCTGTATGTGTTAAACCTCTCTATAACAGCCAGTTTTAGTTTAAATAATATTGTATTTCATTTGGATAAGCACATGTACATTGTATACACATTATTATTGGACGGCCAGTGTAGTAGTATAGAGGGAGTCAAAATGATACCACCTACGGTGGTATCATTTCCACCCCCATATACTACTCCCACCACCCCCGAAAAATCAAAAATTGGTTAACGAGGAAATTGTCTCCCACCAACCACGAAAAAATAAAAATTGGTGTTGAAAAAAAACATGATGTTTTCCCGACGGCAAATTTATGAATTTCTTCTAATAAGTTTCCGATTTAAATGCGTCCTCGCGCAATAGTCTATATTCCAACACCATATTTTCCTCCTCCGATATAGCTAATTGATTCCGTAGATCAGCAACTAATTCTACCAGCTCTAGTCTATCACGTTCCCCTTCAGCTAATTGATTCCGTAGATCAGCAACTAATTCTACCAGCTCTAGTCTACCACGTTCCCCTTTAGCCACATGGCAGCGTAGTTGCTTATGTCTACAAAGAGTTTGGGCACTAACGAATTTACAAGGGCATCTGGGGCATTGAAATTGCGGGGGGGGGCACAAGGAAACTTTCTACGTCTCGCTAGATGCCTTCGTAGATAGTCTTTATGCGTAAACGTTTTAAAACAAGTCTCACACTCCATTATATATGTATATGTATATGTTTATATTCAATTGGTCGTGAAAAAAACATAATGTTTTCAAGACCAATTGAACAGATAAATTTCATAGGTTATATTACAGAAAATATGATAACGTCAGAAATAGAAAGTTTGAGATGAGAAGCCGAATCTCTAGGGATTACTTATAGTACACGGTTGAGAGTTAGGGGGTTGACAAAGCTGATAAATGCCACAAAGAATGAGGCGTTTATGAAGCGGTCTACCCGCGCCTATAAAAGAGGGGCATTTAAAGACCTCTCACTAGCGGAGGAAGTTGGTAACAGAATTCAAAAAGAAAGTATTGCGGAGCTAAGGCTAGTGTAATTAATTCTAAAGAATTACCTTCAAGCACAAATAATTTGAGACACACAGGTGACCAAATACCAAATAAAAAGATCTATAGTTCGCGCGATAGTGGAAAAAGGTGAAGAAATATTGGGGGCTCACGATGAAACATTGGAAAAGGTAGAAAATGGAAGACGGGTAGTTACATTATCCTTTCGTAAAAAAATTTATTTACATTAACGAGTCTGAACGCATGTCCGATAAACTCGCTCCGTATCTAACAACCAATTTTTATTTGAGATATTCATATTACTTACAAGCTAGTAACATATGGAGGAAACTAAAAATGGAAAACCTAAATCTATAATATTTCACAAAAATCTCGGTGGTAGCGAACCACTATCATCAATGAAAACCGTTAAAAAATGGCTGTCAGATAAGGAGCAAACACGAATAATGTCCGATAAAATAGACAGACCAAATACAAAGTGGAAGTTTGTAAGATGGGTAGAGGTTTTTGTAAAGCTAATACAGGGTAGTAGGGGAAAAGATTTGGGACTACAATCCAAAGAAGCAGCAGGAGGAGAACTTCCAGAATGGCTGAAGAATAAAAAAGGTATGTATTCTTTAGATAAGTATAATGACGATCTTTGTCTGTTCAGGTGTCTAGCTATGCACCTTGATAAAAAGATCAGACCTGACAGATGTACAGAAAAAGCGGAAGAACTTATTAAGCAATATTTCGGTAGTAATGTTATTTCACCAATTCCTTTTTCAGATCTAAAAAAGGTTGAAGAGGTTTTTAAGGTAGGTATAGAAGTATATCTACCCACCAAATATGACGTATGGTGGTTGAAAAAGGTACCAGCGCACTATAATGAAATAGGTAATAAACCAATGACAATAGGACTGTTTAATAATCACGCATTTCTGATAAAAAAACCTTAAAAACAAAAACATATCTACAAAATTTACGCCTGCGATAATTGCAAGCAGAAATTCACGAAAGCGAGTAATATGAAGAGACACGACGGACCAACATGTATGAGAGGTGAGACAAAAGTAATATGTGATGGTAATTATTTAGAGCGCCCGCGTTCGTCGTTCGAGAAAGCGTTCTACCCAAAAAGTTCTAACAGTTATGGGCGATCGATTGGATGTACTCTGTGGAAAAGCGCGAGGGAATTCACATTCACCACGAACAGTGTGGACACGGGGGTGAAAGATTGATTTTAGGAGCTCCAGTAGATGGATACTGTCCAGAAACCAATACCGTATATCAATATCACGGCTGTTACTGGCACGGGTGTGAGATTCATGCAAAGCATAGAAAAGAAGAACGCGCATCCACTATGAGAAGATACATTTATTAGAAAAAGCAAAGAATTCAACCTAGTAGTTATGTGGGAATGCGAATTTCAAAGAACTGGTAAAGACATAAAGATCGGTTGCGACACTACTATTTATCCATATCAGATAGTATATAGTATACGATTTTGAGGCATATCTCAACCCAGAATTTGAAACTCTCTGTAATAATCTAGAGTACGAAGCCGAGCACGTTCCGGTAAGCGTTAGTATAGGAGATAATTTCTCAGGAACAGTAACTCATATTTGTGATAAAGATCCCGCAAAACTTATAGAAAAATTCGTAGAAGATTTGAAAGTCAGGGGAAAAGCTATAAGAGAAGAAGTGTGGTCAAGATATAGGTTTAATACAGAACATTTACGTAAAAAACAAAATCGCCCAGATCGAACAGTGGATAGAGCAAGTACCGGTTATAGGTTTTAACAGCAGTAAGTACGATATAAACTTAATAAAGAAATATTTAGTAGGTGAACTGTCATCAACAACGAAGAAAGTAATGGTCGGAAAACGTGCGAGCGCGACAATATTTCTATTTACTCCGGAGTTTAGATTTCTTGATGTAATACTTTACCTAGGACCCGGTGTAAGTTACGATAGTTGGATAAAAGCCTACGAATGCAAAGGACAGAAATCTTTCTTTCCTTATGAGTGGTTCGATTCTCCAGAGAAACTGGATTACCCGGGACTACCGGATATAGAGAATTGGTATTCCAAACTATCTGGGAAAATGTTAATAGATAAAGAAACAGAATTAAGTAAATGTCGTAGAATTTTCGAAGAAAATAATATGAAAACTTTCAGAGATTGGTTGAAATATTATAACGATTTAGATGTAGCACCGTTCCTAGAAGCGGTGGAAAAAATGTGTGAATTTTATAAACACAGAGGTGTGGATATTTTCAAAGATGCGGTAACACTACCTGGAGTAGCTATACAATAATATTATTGAGAGGAACCATTAAAGAACAAAAATCTTCAAAGACGATTATACCGGAGGATGCTCTATATGCACCAAAAGAAGAAACATACGAAATGATGAAGGACGCTCTAGTTGGCGGTCCATCAATAGTATTTACAAGATATGCAGAAGCTGGTGTTTCAAATATTAGATCTAATTCCACAGGAATTAACAAACCTTGCAAGGCTGTTTGGGGGTACGATGCAAACGCGTTATATTTATCTACGTTAAATAAAGAGATGCCGTGTGGGAGAGAAACTATACACCATATAGATACCCCACATAACCCTAAATTTATTAAAAAGTTTTGTAAAATAGTTTTATCTGGAGACTGGTTTGGGTTTGCGGAGGTGGATATAGAAGTTCCACACAACTTAAAACATAAGTTTTCTGAAATGTCCCCAATATTTATAAACAGAGAAGTAGAGGTTGATGAAGTTCCCACACACATGTTAAAATATTTAAACGATACTGGCCGAACAAGAGGAGATGGAAAAAAATTGGTGGGATCTAATGACCGCCACTAAAGTATTGCTGTACGCGCCACTGTTGAAATGGTATTTAAAACACGGCCTAGAAATAACTGGAGTTCATCGTGTTATAGATTATATTAGCGGAAAACCATTCGAATGGTTCGCAAAAGAAGTTACAGCCGCAAGACGAACAGGCGATGTAGAACCAAATAAGAGACCAGTAGCCGACATAATGAAATTATTAGGAAACTCGTGTTGTGGAAAAATGATAGAGGCAACGGAGAGACATTTAAATACGACATATACACAAAACGAAACCTGTGTTGACAAGCATTAAGATCTGCATTCTTTGACGATTTGGAAGAGATAGGAGAATGCGTACGAAATATCTTCAAGAAAACCCAGGTGTGCGGTAAAGAGACCATTCCATTGTGGAATAGCGGTTTATCAACTAGCTAAATTGAGAATGTTGGAATTTTACTACGAATTTCTAGATAAATACGTAAAAAGAGAAGACTTTGAATTAATACAGATGGACACAGATAGTATGTATATAGGAGTTAGTGGAAAAACGATAGAGGAATTGATTAGACCTAACTTACTAGACGAGTTTGAAAAAGAAAAAAAGAAATGGTTGGCTTGGGATAAATGGAGCGAAAGAGAGCCCGGACTTTTCAAAATGGAATTAAGCGGGGATAGGGCGATAGCGTTATCTAGTAAGTGTTATTTTGTAGAAAAAATTAATTTCACTAAAGATAATTTGGAACAAATTAAAATTAATAAAATCTCTGCGAAAGAAAAGTCCAAGAGAACTAACAATTTAAATTGGGATAGATATAAACGAGTACTAAGTGAAACTACAGAAGATGGAAAACATATTATAGATGTAGCACAAAATAGAGGATTTACAATGAAAGACGGCGTTATGAAAACGTACTGTCAACAAAAATTAGGACTCTCGGCATACTACGATAAAAGACGCGTGTTACCAGACGGAATACATACAGAACATCTCTAACGATCCGGGGGTAGCTGGGTGTCAGAAGGCACCATAAGAAGTTCTTCGCGAACAAACCCTCGAGATGGCCCATCATTCAAATAGTAGAGCACGGGCTCATCAGGTTTGGTAATAGATCGATCTAGATGATATACACGGGATCAGTCGCGCGGCGGCTGCCACCTTCGAGCTCTCCCGGTTGATAGAGGTACCGGACGTCAATATCTGATGGAAGCCGCTGCTCCTCTAAACCAACGGGTCGCCCGCGCGAGACGGCAGAGGGCTTGCTCGTCACCCTTTAAACTTGATAGCATCTACAGGCTTCTTACCTATCAATCTGGTCACCTCTCCGTTCAGTGCGGAGACCACGCCTGGCAGTCTGGCCACCCACTCGGTCGATCGCGAATGAGGGTCTACAAGTTCTTTAGCGTATTGGTGTCCGAACAGTCTCTCAGCCAGGGTTCGATTGAAGCGTTCCACGATCCCCTGGTCCCGGTGGATGTTGACGCGGCCGCGTCTGATAGAAACTTTGTGCTTAGACAATAGATGAGAGACCGCGCCCATGAACTCGCGGCCGGGATCGACCTGGAGAAGATTCGGCCATTTGAGAGCACTCCTCTTATATATTCGGGAAAAAGCCTCTGCCACCTCCTTAGACTCTTTAGTGGCCAACGGCTCAGCCCCCTTATAACGACTCGCTACGTCAACGATTGTCAGTGCGTACTTGTACGTTTTGCGACCGACGCGATCGTGAGGTAGAAACAGGAGATCCGCTTGGTGAACTTGGTTCGGCACCGGCACGTCGAATTTCGGGCGCGGAATATTGTGAGGCGCGGGTAAATTGATCTGCCAGATGGCCTGCTTCTTGAGCCATTCCTTGACAGCGTTTTCTGAAACCTTGGTCGCCGCCGCGAGGTTCTTGATGGCCGCGAGTCCCTTCCAGTAGCCGCGTGGGCTATAGTATGTATTCGACAGCTTGCGCGTTAGTTTGGTATCAAGTTTGCGCGTGTTCATCGTATGCGAAGTATTCTAATATATCGGACAATCTCCAACATGCCCTCGCCAGTTCGTCCGGTAACTGCGTCGTTAATAATAAACCTTTGTTGGACGTTTCGCTGCAGCCCCAATCGCGTTTGGGTTGAACAGGAGAGGGGAATCTAATTCATCCAATCTCGATTGGGAGTTGATGGAGGAATCTAACATCCGCTTTGCGAAAAGGGTGGCCTCTTTTTCGTCCTCGCGCCACGTCTCGAGACAATCTCGGGCCAGACGAATCATACTCTTTGCACCAGGTAAACGATGTTTTTGGGCAGTGTAGCCTACATCGATCATAGCGTCATAAAGTTCGTCAACTAACATCGTTCTATATATATATTTTTATAAAAAAAAATTGTTTTAATTAATTAATTTAAAATCTCGATTGAATATAATAGCCGACGAGACCCACCACACCCATTCCCACGACGATGAACGCGATCTCGCGGTCTTTTTGGGCCTCTGACGGTACATAGAAATCTGAAAGTTGTGGCTCGCGATCCATTGGATCGAGACTTTTGTGCGGATATGCCAGCGCGTACTCGCGGTTGGCTTCTTCAACGTTCTGAAAAGTTTGCGCGGCGTGATTTTTCGCGCGAAGCTCTTCATTACCAGTCCAGATGGGCGGTTCGTTTTTTCGACCACGCTTCCTTTGCGCTATTGAGTTGTTCTAACAGCTAAATCATGACGCTTACGCTCCTCATCCACGTTCGAGCTTTTCATTTTAGAGAATATAAAGTTGCTACCGCTGAACGCCAATGCGTTTACAAGCGCACCACCTACTATTACTGCGATTGAAGCCATTTATTTCCATATATTAACTGGTAGAATTCCAGCTTTAACTAGATAATCTCGGGTCCAAACTGCGGCCGCTACATCTAAGGTCGCGAGCCCTACGTCTCTCACAGTAAAGTCCAATTTGGGAGCGGTTCCTCCTAGGGCCATCTTTGATAGTCGAGCATACCCGATACTGAAAACCCGATATCACCACTGGCGTGATAAAGCGCATTCACTAACATTTTACCATCTTGTTCAGCCATTGTTACAATTATTGCATATAAAAGGGGTCGCGATCAATGTTTAAATGGGGCGCATCCAAATTCAACATTGTTGATGCTTGGTGTTTCGTAACTTTCTTCTGTACACTGGCTGGTTGTTTTTTCGGGTATTTCCACACGCACAGGGCACCAACAACTGCCAGACCACCAACAACCCAACTCCAATTCACGAATTTGGGTTCAATCGGATTCGCCCAACTCCAACCCCCAATTCGTGAATTGGAGTTGGTATTGGGTGACAAATTCAAAGAATTTGGGTGTGCTTCCAATTCGTGAAGGTTTGGGGTGTTGTTTGATACTAACTCTGTCTTCAGATGTTTTGCTGTCTCCGTCCCCGATTGCAACCCCAATCTCGATTGGAGTTTAGCCTCTCGAAGCTCGGCGAGTATTTTATCTTGTTTAACTTTTCGGGTGGCAGCCGCCGCCCAGCAGCTGCCTGTCTTTTGGGATTTTTTATATGCGGTATGTCATCCAGTGGCGGAGTAACAATCTGGTTCGATTGTGTTGGAGCAATCTGGTTCAACTCCGTCACTCTCGTGGGTGTGTCTTGTGTCATCATTTTCAGGCTTATAGTTCGTGGGCATATATGTCCAAATTGACAGTGTTTACCCGTGGTCAACGCGGTTGTCAGCGGAGCTAAGTACATTCCAAACTTGTGATAAATTGAGCAGCATGCCGTTTCTAAGAGTGTGTCCTATATAAAAAGGGTCAGTCATCTAGATCGTGAATCAACCCTTCGGTGTTTGGTATAGGGAGAAGTATACTAACGGCGGTAGCGTACAAATGAATAGCCGCCGATCCAAGAGTTTTTGTCATCTCCGCTCCCAATTTGGATTCGTATCGCGCATACATTTTATCGATCTCCGCATCTGACATCTTATCCACCTGAAAAACTGAGAGACGCCTACCGAGATAATGCTCCGATTGTCCCCCAGCAACCAGCGCAGCTAGCCACTCTCGTCGCTGCACTCAACCCAATACCAACACCCGATTCCGATTGCTCTGTCGGATCATTATTGTTGTCAGTCGGAGTTGAGGTTTCTTCCATTAGCTGATCGAGAAGTTCGTCGCAGTTCATTTTTTTCAAAGTTATTAATTTAACTATTCTAACAAGTCTCATCACTTTAACATATTGCCAAGCGCACCACCCGATACTTATGATCACCATTATGCTCGCAACAAAGCTCGCAGCTGAGCACCAAATTGTTAACATTGTTAACCATTGTTCAGTATTTGTTCAGCATTGCTAAGCATTTGTTCAGCAATTGCTAAGCATTGTTCAGCAATTGCTAAGCATTGTTAAGCATTGCAAATAGCTTATTACTTTGTAATTTTCCTAATTTTTTCAAAATTATTAATTAATTGATAACTTTATAAGCAGTTGGTTGATCAGTCTTTAGCAGAAGCTTGGCGTGCTTAGTTTCGGAAAGCATCTGTCGAACCTGCAGGCGCTCCTCGCGCGTTGGGATAACGTCATTCTCTCGAAGACAGTCATCGAATGAGTCTCGGTCCTTGCAGTGAAAGAGGGCGACCCATTTCGTTTGCTCGCGCAGATCCTTGAGGACGGCGTTGTATTTTTGAGTGCAGATCCATACGCTTTGCCTCGCATGGCGGCCAGAAAATGCGAGCTCAGAGAGCATGTCCTTCTTTTTGGTCATCGCCGCCTTGGCCGAGCAATCGTCAATCACATATAGGGTGGGCTCACCCTGGAATCTTTGGTATAAACCACGTAACCAATCGTGAAGCCTATAACCCGGGTCAATAACGTATACCTCAGGGTCGGTCCATATCCACGGGCGCCGTTGATAAGTATCGTTGTGCCGCACAGTGGGACACAGGATCACAATGTGACGAAAGGCATCGCGGTAGGACTCCTCGAGCAAGTCGAGGATGAAAACCGTTTTTCCTTTCCACATCCTGTCTGCCACATATTATGGCAGAGTGAGCATCTCCAATTGTGAATTGGTATTGATTGCTAGATTTCTTAATTTTTTCTTTAGAATTATGTATTAATAAATCGTTAGATGATTTTTTTATTAAATCAGTAGATCGCTGATACGTATCGACCATCTTCGATGTTGAGTTGTGCGTCTGCAATTATATATAGTACACGTTCAATGGCCCGGCTCGTCCGCCTCTTGGTTATCTGGATCGTCACACCCTCACTAGCGTTCTCAACTTGGCGTCCGCTACCGTGTATTTGGTCATCGTCGCTGGCTCTCATGTCTAGCCATAACGCGTATTTGGTATTTAGGAACTCTGAGAGGGAGCGGCCGAGAGCTGCAGGTCTTTAGCAACTGCTGCAACCTCCGGAGAGCGCTTAGAGCCGGCAACAAACTGCTTTCTTACTTCATCCCACTGCTGTGCGCGCGAAGACCCGCGCTGTAGAGTGATTGGGGACTCCCTCGATCGTCACCTACTACCTCGTGATTTTGGGGTTATATTCGGGGAGAATTTGTCGGTTTTTCTAGCACCGTACGCGAACCGAGCATCCTCGAACAACATCAGTATACCTTTCATCGAGCTGGCGGGTACGTTGACATTAATATTCCACAATGTGTCGCTTTTGTCTTTCGGCATCTTGCGATGGCGAAGAACTCGGTCGTAAAGTATGGCAACGCGCCCGGCGTACTGGGTTCTGATCAATCGCGCGAGTTCGGGCATCGTGACCATGTCGTTCTCCAGGGAAACATTATCGATCGTATACGTCGATAACTGGTCGGTGGATATGAGAACTCGGCCGTAGTCGTTGAACGTTAGTTCGTATTCGAGGCGGTCAGCCAAAGCACTCTGATAGTAGGGCATGTGACTCTCTAGCAACTCAAAGTCGAGCGGGATGTAGAAGCGGTTGCCGTAAGCGCCCCCGACCGCGTTGTCACTCGCGTTGTTATCTACCTTGTTAGCAGCCCCGATTCTAAGTTTGGTTACATTCTTATTTTTGCTGGTGTCAATACCCTGATAGACAGCGTTTTCACGCTCTTGTGCCGTCTTCCACAGGTCCTGATAGCAATGGTAGACGTCGCTGTCATCGATCGACATCACCTCATTACCAGAAATCTTTATCATAAAGTCTTCTTGACTATGGCGCGAACCCAGGTTCTGAACGACGGTTCGGTCCTCGTCCGTCGACGTTAGCGAAATAGTGAAAGCGAGGCGAACAGTACCCGGAACAATGACGTCGTGAGTTCCGAGGTTGGGGAAGCGGACTAAGAGCTGCTGGTTCTGGTCGATCGTCGATGGGTTGTTCGTAATAACGACACTCTGTCTCACGCCTTTTGCCCCGAGGGGCTCACGCAGTCTGTGGTATGGATTGAGTTTGCGACCGTATTGACTCGAAGACATAATTAATTTTATTGAAACTATTAAACCTGTATTGTTTTGTCTTTAATATAATAATAATTATTAAAGATGGCTGGTCTCGATATTGGCATGGACGAATTCGATCGCACTACGGGCGACCGAGACGATTACCTAGATGATGATGATTATGTTGATGATATCGATCCATATACCCGCGGAGAGGGCTTGGACGGTGATGACTACTTCGATAACATGCTCGACGAAAACGTCCTTCATAGAGTACCCGCCCGAGGCGAGTACACATTTCGAAACGTGGGAGGCCAAATCCAAAACTCCGACATGGGCGGGCGGTGCCAAGATTCCTGAGGGGATCTCCAAGAATGAGCTGGCGTCTACCAAGGAAACGAAAACTCTGGTGAAACGGTGGGAGCGTATAGTGTCTAAACGCGGTATCAATGCCCCGTTGGATTTCCGCAGCACTAAAAGAGGAGACCTGTGGGTTAAATGGGGCAATACCTGGAAGTTGCTGACGTACAAGAACCACCCAAACAAGTTCCTCAAACCCTCTTCATTGAAGCGATATGGAGCACTCCTCGGTCGAGCTCTCGGAGTGCTCGACGACATTCAGGCCCCGCTGCCTACAAAAATGGTAAAAACCCTACAGTCTACCGACGAAACGCTGGAGAAGACGGCCGCCACTATAGAAACGATCGAGCTCAGCGAGATCCCTCGCGTAGCCACCGACGCTATTAACACGATTGAAACCACGGTCAACGAAATAAACGGCACGAAGTTTGACCCACCGTTACCTCTTCGCGAACTCCGGGGACTCGATAAGGTTCTGCAAACAACTCGGGGCGAACTAGTCAATAACCTCTCCAAACTCTCAGCGCTGGACAAACATATCGCTCTAGAAGAAAGAAAAATAAAGGAAGCACGGGGCGATAGAGAATCTACCGAGCGGATCAACAAACTCCTGCGGTCGTTGCGGGACGAAAGAGAAGCTCGATTGGAGGCTGCCTCTATTAACCGTGAGACGCTTTCCGGTCAATTAAGTCGGAGCCGCGAAACAATCTCGAGGGTCCTGCACGAGGACACTACACTCGGTGCGCGTATTCGCACTCTGTTCAGAGAGAAGGGCGTCACGATAATAACCGTCATCGCGGCTTTCAGCATGATTATATCGACCCTAATTCTATCTATATCGTCTCTATTTGTAGCTGTCAATGCTGGTGCTGCACCAGCACCAGCTCCAGCACCAGCACCAGCACCAGCACCAGTACCATCCGGTGGGTAAAAGAATGGATAAAAAAACAACTAAAAGCCCTCGCCAATCTCCTGGCTAAATTAGCAGGAAAGTTGGCTGCCGCACTACCTGGACTGATCGGAAGTATCGTTTCTTACTTGCTATCTATATTATCAAAAACGGTCGGATGGCTCGCCAATAATACTTGGGCTTTAATCGTGGCAATCGCCGGTCTCCTATTATTCTCTGCCAGAGAGTTCCTACAACCAAAGCGTAAATAATCCGATCGCCACGAGGGCGATGACGAGATCTAATATCTCCTCCTCGTGTGTTGTGCTTCCAATTTCAACATTTTTGATGATTGGTGTTTCTCCAATCGCGATTGGTCTGTTGATGGAACTCGATGGTGCATCCAATTTACGAATTGGGGGTACTGGGTTTGATTTACGAATTGGGGGAGGTGTATCCATTTTGTGTTTTATGAAATCGGTTCCACTGTTGAACCCGATCATGTTGGGGGTGCGCTTGATGATATCCGTGTTCACGTTACCGTTGTGGCCGATATTTTGATTGGCGGTGGCGATTACGATCTGATTATTGTAACCGTCAACCGGGTCGTCTCGTAGTATCATATTGCTCGGCGCCATATAAAGACCTATTCCAAATACATAGTCTACTGGGGTGCTGGCATTCTGCAAAACGTCTTGATAATTCTGGATCGCCTTCTCCAGGTCCACCCTAGCTGAGATGGCGTCCTCTACAAGTGCCAAAAATTGTTTTTGTGCATCAAACGCTGTTCCCGTGCCCAGTATATATGGAGTCGTTAACGCGAGTAACCCCGGCCTACGTGAACCCTAGACCCGTATCTAACATAAATGTACCCCACGCGTCCTGAACGTCAGCAGCCTGCTGTATGTAATCGACGTGAGCCCGTTTCGGAGGTAACATTTTACAAGAAAACACGCCACAGTGCCGACCTCCAGACACTTCCGGCCCGAAAGTCATCGTCGCGGGGTCATAATTCCCGGCGTTCCGACTGACAATGTGGTCGCCGGAGTGATCGTGTCTAAAATCAGTCCAATTCCCGGACTGGCCGTGAATGAGAACGTCCCCGAGGCCGGTGCTGGTAGAAAATGCTTTCTGTCTCCAGTCCGCGTCTTTTGAAACGTTAAATTCGTTACACAGTCTTTCAAACGCCATACGGTCGTATGCGTTGGAAATTGGATCCCAGGCGTCGTCTTGAGGTAGTGAAATACCTAGTTCTTTGAGAATCCTCCTAATAGTATAATACGTGTGAAAGTTGTAGACACTTCGGAGCATGACATTCTTGGATGTCAGATGGTCTTTATATGAAACTCCATACCCGGCTGTTGCGCACCATACAGCGAAATTTATTTGGTTCTGCCAAAACTGCATCGGTGTTGCTTTCCACCCGTTTACCACCCCCATCGTAGTAATCTTGGGCAGCCTATATTGTTCAAAGATGTTAGGAAAATTGGTGGCAAATCCACTGTCCGGTCTAACCGTTACGGTTGGGTGTACAAGGCGGTTAACAACGTCTTTTTGCGTGTATTTACCTCCGACCGCGTACTTTGCATTAGAGTTAAAGCTAAATGCTTTGGTATCCATTGAAAGATATTATTATGTTTGCTACTATAACTAATGTTCAAAAAGGGAGTTGTGAACTTCAAAAATTAATAGACAACTGCTGCGGAAAACGCCGGGTAGGCCTTAGATCAATCACGTTCACGGTCGGGTGGAAAAACATTGAAACGTATAAGTCTATCGAGTCCGGATTTGTCCAAGATAGTATCGGCCCTGGTGTGGGGCAGGGGACTAAACGCATTCTGTTCACAAGTGCCGAATTACTTCCTGGCCTTTGGGGTTTCGGAGATCTCAAAGCTTTTATCGCGGCGAAGTTTCCTGATAGTGGCACTCTCGCAGTCTCAAAAGCCACGGGGCTTGCGACATTGTCCGTTGAGAAGCGTTTATGGATCTCACCGGGGTTGTCCTCAATGTTAGGATTTAAATATGCACCCCCTTACAACGAGGATGAAGGGTTTGTGCACCCGGCGAGATTTGTCTTCCCCGTGGTCGAGCAACGCGGCGATACCCCAGTAAACCTCGCCTTCACGAAAACTCTCGGGGTGCACCTTGATCGGGTGAACACATCGTACAATACGGTAGACGGATCCCCCAGCACATTACTGAAAACTGTGCCCGCCAGCGACTGTTTCTATGGCGAGACTGTGACCTTAGACTTCCCACACCCCGAGATGAAAGTTTTGGAATCGGGACACATCCACGAGTTGAAGATTTCTATTCTTGATGATAAAGGGAGAGAGTTGAAGAACGATTACCCGATTTCGGTCGTCCTAGAAATTTCAAATTAATTATTTAGAATTAAACGCATGTTCGTTATATATATTATCAACATTATTAGTATATACGGACCAGGTAGTTCTTCCGATTGGGTGACAAATTCAAATAATTTGGAACCGGCAGAAGGGGATTCATCCCGACAGAGGGCAACTTTTTAACTACCCAAAAAACAAAGGCCTTGATCAATAGAACTATATCGAGGGCCACGGACGAGATTCACAAGAGTCTACTATCACAACTTAGAGAATATGCCCTGGCTGTGAATACACAAAGTCGTGAAGAAACGCATACGGAACTAAACGAACTAGGTAAAAAAATAACCAAATTTTAGAAAAGAGGCCCGGTTGGGGATTGATAAAGCCCGAGAAGACCGCCAGGCTGACATTACGGACGTTTATGATGCGTTGCGCTTAGAAGACTCTCTCAGTAAAGAAGCTACACTTGCTGAATTAGACGGGAAAATAATCGATTTTCGAAAAGAGGCCACGTCGGGTATTGAGAAAGCCCGAGAAGACCATCAGGCGGACCTTATGAAGGCTTATGAGGTGTTGCGCTCAGAGGACTCTCTCATCAGAGAAGCGGCACTTACTGAACTAGATAAAAAAATAACCAAATTTCGAAAAGAGACCCGGTCGGGTATTGATAAAGTCCGAGAAGACCACCAGTCGAACCTTGCGGAGGCCCTTGCGGAGGCTTATGATGCGTTGCGCTTATAGAACTCTCACAGCAAAGAAGCGACACTTACCGAACTAGATGGAAAAATAGCCGAATTTCTGAAAGAGACCAGGTCGGGGGTTGAGGGGGTCCGAGAAGACCACAAAGAGGCCATTGCGGAGGCTTATGGGGCGTTACGCTCAGAGGACTCTATCAACAGAGAAGCGGCACTTACTGACCTATACGAAAAAATAACCAAATTTCAAAAGAGACCGGTTGGATCTTGATGGAGTCCGAACGGGTATTGAGAAAGCCCTAGAAGACCACCAGGTGGATATTACGGAGGCTTATAGTGTGTTGCTCTTAGAGGACTCTATCAACAGAGAAGCGACACTTACTGAACTAGATGGGAAAATAACCAAATTTCGAAAAGAGGCCCGGTCGGGTGTTGAGAAAGCCCGAGAAGACCACAAGGCAGCCCTTGCGAAGGCTTATGAGGTGTTGCGCTCAGAGGACTCTCTCATTAGAGAAGCGGCGGTTGCTGAACTAGATGGAAAAATAACCGAATTTCAAAAAGAGACCCGGTCGGGTATTGATAAAGTCTTAGAAGGCCACCAGGCGACCATTACGGAGGTTTATGATGCGTTGCGCTTAGAGGACTCTCTCAACAGAGAAGCGACACTTACCGAACTAGATGGAAAAATAACCGATAAACTGAAACATGATCGTATAGCCGCGACCAAAGCTCTTGAGGAGGCCTCTTATGAGATTCGTACTGAGGCATATAATGCAAACAGGGCGCTTGCCGGAATAGTGAAAACAATGAAAACACCAAAACGTGTCATAACAGTTTGGGCTGAGAAGCGGGGCCCATTGGTTGTGGGGCACTATGAATATTCGTTCGGTGCCAAAGCGAGTAATAAATATGGGGGATACACTATGACAGCTGCAGGTGAAGTTGTCCAAATGGCGGTCTGCTCGGTTAATGGTAGTGGTAAACCTGTGGGCGCGGTCGCGATAAATATTGTAGTAGATGGGGAAGAACGGGGGGTTGGAGTCACTAAAATCTCTGGAGATATTTCGACGGTGGTTTCGTTCGCCGGTGATGATCGAATTAGACTTTCCAAAGGTAGTGTTATTAACTTTGTTACGAAAATCGGTGACCCAGAGAGTTCTTCCACTATTGTCTCATTGTTAATTGAACTTATTGTCTAAATACTAATATAGTGAACTAAAATTTAAATATGAACGAATCACCGCTTCCAATTGTCAATACCGATCCATCAACACTGTATCCAACTCTCAATACCACTCCACCAACACTGTATCCAATTAACGAAAGAAGTTCAGATTTTAGGTTGAATAATATCGTCGCTATGCAGGATATTTTAGTTAGAGAATGTGCAAATAGAAAAAGACACGCTAAAAAATATAAGCGCGCGGTGAACATAGCTGAAGCATCTAGTACCGTTCTGGCAAGTGTTTCTGTGTTGTGTGGGGCGGGAACAGCTGCAACGCTATCTACAATTGTAACGGTTCCACTTGCAGGGGTTTTGAGTGGAATTACCGTTTTATCTGGAATACTTTGTATGGTAATTAGGGCGGCGGGTGGAAAACTCGAGAAAAAAAGTAGAAAACATGATAGAATATCCGTTCTCGCTAGGTCTAATAAGAAAAATAGCATCGACGTTATGGTGTCCAAAGCGTTGGCTGATAAGAAAATATCAAATTTAGAGTTTGAATCCGTGGTGGAAGAAATGGGGAGATATGAAGAATTAAAAAATGATATAAGAATCAAGGCGCGCGCCACCATGCCAAAAATTGAGTGTACTGATTGGGATAAATTTAGGGTAAAACTTGGAAATAAAGTCGGAGGAAATGTTACAGCACCATTGTGATATTTTATAAAATTATTTTTTAAAAAATAATTAATTTTCCTATTTTTTCAAAATTATTAATTATATTGGTGCAGTAAACAATATATTAATTAATTTTAGGAAAATTATTAACAATTAAAAAAAAGAAAAGTTTAGGTCCTACCGAGGCTCGAACCCGCGCCAGCAAAACCCTTCTGGGTCCACCTCGCTAAGCCCTTCGCTTAAATCTCTCTTTTCTCTTTTTTTCGGCTTAGCGAGGTGTGTCACGCTCACATCTCCTCCACCCCATCATTGGACCGATACCGCGGACCCCTCCTCTTCATTACCTCCATCCACTATAATGTGTAGAGCAGCCAGAGTGGAATACATGTGGCGAAACCTATCTCACGGTTGAGATATTAGTGCCGGCGTTCCGACAATGAACTGTGTTTATTTCTCGTATATAAACCTAACTTTGCTGGTGAAATAAAAAAAAATTGTTATTTGTTATTAATTAATTATTTTATTATATTAATATAATAGTTCCGCTTTAAATTATAAATAATTTTATTAAAATTAATTAAATAACGAACCATCCCGGAAATTCGTGAACTATATAACCATCACTAAGTGTTTATAAACTGATACACACCACCTGTGTAAATTGATAGCCCGTTTACATACCATCGATAAGGCTATAACAAATACCGTGGTGTGTATTAAATATATTACAGTGTGTTTATTTTCCACCCTCCCGGAAGACGTAATTGTGTAAATCTCTCTATAAAATGGACTTTTAATAATTACGTGTAAGGTGGGACACCTAATTTACATGTTCATAACACGTGTAATTGGAACATTGTCGTCTGCTTGGTGTGATTATTAACATAAATTAGTTCTGTTCAATAATAATTTTTTCAATTTAATTTCCAATTTCTTCTAATAATTTCCAATTTCTTCTAATAATTTTCCAATTTCTTCGTTAAAAGCGATATCGTAGAAACGCATATCCGTCAACGAATCTTTGATTTTAAACTGTTTCATAAAATTAGTTTGATAATATTTCGGTAGTGTTTCTCCTATCCAATTGATCCTATTTAGTCGCTTCATTACACAAATTTGATCCTTATACCGGCGACATCATTGTCGGTTTAATATTGTAAATGCAACGTTTTTATCGCAGCGTAATAAATTACGCTGATATTTCATGTATTCGATACAACATAGTATTGTCATTTTACCGTGTTTTAATACTGTAGAAACAGCGTAAAATTCTCCATAAAAGTCATTACAAAATTCCAATTCGTTGTGTATTTTATTATCCATTTTGTTATAATATTTTATTATAACCTATGGGATTTATATGTTCAATTGGACGTGAAAAATACATGATGTATTTATGACACACATTTTGGATTTTTCGGGGTGGTGGGAGACAATTTCCTCGTTAACCAATTTTTTATTTTTCGGGGGTGGTGGGAGTAGTATATGGGGGGTGGAAATGATACCACCGTAGGTGGTATCATTTTGACTCCCTCTATACTACTAGTGTTATGTCTTCACCACATTGATGGCTATTGTAGAGAGGTTGCACTATATTCACATTGAACTTACTCTCTGCAGGACTGTTATATGAACATGTCTAAATACTAGTCTATTATATCACATGCAATTCGGCAATAGGACTTGTATATACACATGACAGCAATTCAAAACCACTTGGCAATCACCAGAAGTATATAGCATGAAGGTTATAAAATGCTGGAAACGCACCGTAGGACGCCTGAAATGAAACAATTTCTATGCTATCTGTTCGCCCTTGGTACGCATTGTCTGCAAGTTTTCGTGACTATTGGTAAGCTGCAATGGGCCCGCTCGCCGGACTTACAAAACGTACCTTGTGATATATCCAAATGTATATCCCGATGCGCGTTTTAATCACTAAACTTCGTCACACGAAGAAGTTTAATTTTGTTGGAATAACCTTTACACTGACCAGGGGCAGATCCAGCATTTGCGGAACGGAGGGGGGTTGTCTAGCCTCTGCTGACGTCCGATTTTGAAAAAAATTATTGTATGTGTTGACATGCAATGATGAGTGCATGTAGGTGCAAACTGGTAATATTAGCTAACCACTTTTGATATGAAAGAACATTAATAAAAATCTTCTTACGAACATTTATAACTTAAGAACTTTGGTGAAACGGGCGCCTGATCACTTGTGACGGTCACATGGTACGATAATGGACTAATGGCCGATTATTCTAACGTATGCTATGCTTAGTAACAACTGTAAGTAATAGCGAATTTAGAATACAATAAAAACAGCCGTAATGACTAACTACTTTCGACTAACCCGAATTATCTGGCTGTCGATTCGCTCGTAAAAATCGGGCGTCATAGTTTTATTGACCATATCAAATATTTATCATTGATTGAATGTCGATCAGCTCATTCGACAGCCTGGTGCGAAGCTATATTGTTCGTAAAAGTAATACGGTCCATTGTATCAGCCGGCAGAACAAACATATTGTGTAATCAGCAAGTTGATAGTCCGTGTTTTATTATTTTTGCTTAACTAGGCATGAATTAGCACACGAAAGAGTGCAACGTTCTCAAATTGCAGTTCAAACTCGGTATGGTCAGGACATGTCACACGAGGAACCGTCTGATCATAGCTTGCAGATCCACAGACACTTATTTTAATAATTGTTAATTGCGTGTCTACATGTATAACAACTACAGTAGATACAATAGTAGAATACATAAAGATATGTCATCACAATTTAACTACAACATGAACATTAATCTTTAGCTAGTTTTTCAATGGGAAAAGTAAATTGACTGGACTGCAAATTATAACATTATACAGCCTTCCCCATTGCGAAACACCGTCTTAGAACTACATACATGTAGTTCACGGGAGCTGAATGCATTGCTGCATTAAGAGGTAGAATACTTCGGGAAAACAGCATACACGAACGGCATTGCTGAATGATGCATGCATATGGTGTTTTTGTCTGTATTCGCAGTCTCTACCAAAGCACAGCGTAGACGTTTACAACTTGATGCCGCTTCCGGTATAAGTATATAATCTGATTGGAACAGATTGCGTACGTGTGCAATTAAATTTAGTAGTCCGCATGCATATGGTGCCTCCTAAGCCACCTGCGATTGGCACGAGATTATTTGTGTGCATGACATAAACAATGTATTTTAATTAATTTAAAACCCCAAAACCCGCCGGCGGAGTATACGTGGAACAGACTAACAATAAAAGTAACTGGGTTTAAAGTCCCAGTAATAAATACCCCTAACGTGGAGACTGAACATATGACATCGGGTATTTATGTCCAATGCTCTATCATTATAAGGTTCGACAATGACCAGCCGTGGGTAAACGTTTGCCGTGGCACGAGTGAACTGTTTGAACCCCAACTGGGCCCACGACCGTAGGCCGCGGGTTTAAACCGTTCCCACGGCTGGACATGGTCGAAAGTTACTGTTACATTTCCGTCTGAAATATCGTGTGAGCATAATATGCAATACTGTCACTAATCTGCTTCATTCAAAAAGCTGATTTACACATGCATGCACATACATGTATCCCGGGCCGCAGTACACATTGCGTGATACAGCCGCTTCTATTTCAAACTTTCAGTGCAAATAGTTTGGTGACGTAATGGCGCGTTCTAGTAACGTCATGAGACACACGCATTACGTACATGTAGGTGTTGGCTTGGCGCGGAAAGAGCATTGTCTACAGCCATGGTCAAACAGCACGCACTGTACGTTTGAACATATCTGTGAGTGGTGTCGAACAACGGCAGGCATGTAACAATATGCTATCAACCCATTCCTGGGAACAGATATTGAACATGTCAACATTTAAACCGGTGTATATCACACACATGTACAAGCCCACGCCGGATTATCACAACATATGTGGCGGTGACTAGTGAACTGGGTCTTACATGTATACGATTTTTGACCAGTGTAGTTCCTGATCAAATAGCACACTTCTATCATCTGAAAACGATATATATTGCTTGTTAGAAGCATGACAGGTGTTTTATTGATGGGATGGCGACCAGTGTAGATCCAGATCAACCTGTGCATCCGCACAGTCTGATCTGGATCTACACAGGTCGCAAAACCCATAATCAACATTATTCCAGTCACATCCATGTTTAACAGGCTTCACACAATATAATTATGTAATATGTTTAAATAGTGCTACCATGTACAAGTAAATAATCTACACGTAGTTGATAACAATATAGGTAGGATGTGTCCGTCAGCATGGCAACACTTGTACCAACTCATCAGATGCCACAGTGATTGCAAGAATGCACCATGCAATCCTACATTATTCTTGTAGACACTTGGGCTAACATTGAATAGGACAAAACAACAAGTTCCAAATGTTGTAATTACTTTCAGATCATGTAGACTTTTTGTCGCTGTCCCACCGATCAATCCGCAGTTATGCCCCTTTTTCGACTCTGAAAATATGTTTTGCTCCAATCACTCACTCAATATTTGGTGTTGTATTCATGAATGCTCAACGGCTGTGGAATTTTGTTTTACAAACACATTTCTAGTTGTTGTATTGTGGATAGCCACTGTTTGATTGGATTGAGGATTTTCTTTGGCATAAATTTAAAATGCCGCAACCAAGCTTTAGAAAAACGTATGCCAATGATGTAAGTTATTAAGTGTAAATTCATGAACGGATTTAAAACTTGGAGATGTCCCCAATCGGTTGTTCCATAACTTCACCAGTAAATAGTTGTAAATATCATACAAAGTGTGTTTGTTTTCAGCGAAAACTGACCCGCATAACAGAGAAATAACTTGGTTTGGCCTTCGTGATTTATGCTTAGGGTCACTTATGTCCATCTATGTTTATACGTTTACGTCGTTTCTGCATGTAACTTTTGAACAACCACGCCTTGGATGTATTTTCTATCGCCAATGTCCTGATTATTGATAT
Organism: Conchocele bisecta; assembly: GCA_029237695.1. Classification (NCBI taxonomy): domain Eukaryota; kingdom Metazoa; phylum Mollusca; class Bivalvia; order Lucinida; family Thyasiridae; genus Conchocele; species Conchocele bisecta. Next base: position 100,972,189 of record CM055270.1, read on the forward strand.
AAGTGTAACAATATCATTATTACATGCAATAAATTAAGATGTAAATCCTATTTTAACAGAAAACATGGAACATTAGCCTAAATACCATATTTACAACAACCTGAAAATGACATATATAACAGCACTATACTATTCTGTGAAAGTCAAAGGGGTCAAATACACCCGGCTCTGACGTCATACAATTTATGATATATTTAAAGAGCGGCGGTTGCAATTAGCTGGTGGAATTAATGCGTTTGAAGATCAATTTGCAACTATTAATAAGTGTTTAGCGTGTTGACAATACGGAAATAGAATAATTCGATATTTCTGTGGAATTTAGAGGGTATAACAGCTTGTAGCGAAGCAATTTATATTGTAGAATCACAAAATGGGATTTTTTGCTTCCATTAATGACCAGTATAGCTCCTTGTCTATGGTTAACCACCACACCCATGCAGTAAGATATGGTATGATAAAGAAAATGTTCCACTTTTAATTAAACCCTCGGTAAATGATGTATCCTGTAGTCTACCTGCCATGAATGGCAAACATTATAGACCCAGATCAGTCTGTGCTGATATGCGCAGACTGATCCGGGGCTATAATGTTTGCGAACTGTTTTGCATAAACTATTTATTTTACAGCGATTAAACACGATACCGACAGCACTTAAATACAAATGCTTTCGTTTGAACATATGGAGGTGTAAGGGTGGTCAATGACGTGGTTGCGAAGACAACAAGCCCTTTTTATATCGCATCTTGGACCCGTTTCACCAACCTTCGTACGACTAAAATGTTCGTCAGTGCAAATTTAGTATCGTCTGGAAATTTCAATATTTGGATTTAAATTTATTGAGCATAGGCTGCATATGCAGCCTATTCTCAATAAATATAAATCCAATTATTGTTTACAAGAAAACATTGTTAATGTGAAATTTATAGACTATAATAAGTTTGCACTTACGAACATTTTAGTCGTACGAAGTTTAGTGAAACGGGCCCCAGGTTGGCTAGCAACATTTTGCTTACACCTTTCTAGAATACATGTATATACTGTTACTATACTAACAAGGGTATCGTTATCACGGAGCTAATCCCCTCAATTTCTTTGGGTGGGATTATTTCGCGTATTATAAGTGACAAAAGCCGCAATAGTGTCGTGTGTTATCTCCCCTACCTGCGAATATTGCAATTTTGAAATGTTATTATAATTATTACATAAAATGTATAACGTTTTCTACAGCAATACATATTTTATAAACAAAAACTTTACTTGTCAATTGTGTAATTGATAGCATTTAACATTCCAAACTGCGTGTATGAAACTGACTATACAAAATACCATTACTTGAATAATTAGTTTTCGTTATATCAACCGCAAACTGACTTAACGTCATGACGCGACCCAGGAAGCAGATTGAAACCGTGGAATACTTTGCTCTAGATTCCTTCGTGTCCGGTTTAGAAAGGTTGCACTGTAGTTCCAAAAGATGAAAGATCACCAAAAACCCATTGTAGGTTAGAGGATATCAAATGGTTGCTTTTAATACCAGTGTTCAGTATATTTGTAACATTTAAAAGAAAACACTGAACCTGTTGGTCACGTGATGTAAACAGAGTTTCCGTGGCCAAAAAATGTAAACAATATTTGGTGATATGACGAGATTGGATATTTCTTCCTTAGGAGTAAGTGAACCTATTGTTTAATTCATGCAGAACCAGTACAGACTGGCTGCATGTCATGTACAAGTAGGTCCCACAGCATCCGTACGAATAGTGAAAGTAGGAGAGACTGGCCTTATTGGATGGCATTCGGTTAACTTATATAGTAAAACTATTTGGAGGTGTCTAACCTGTATATACGCCAAGTCCGGGTCCCGTGGAAGTTCGGTAGGACTAATTACACATTGATTAGATACAAGTCAGGTTTTTTTTTATCACGTAGCCTCAGGTATGTATCGCTGGACAAAATGCTATGCATACAAGCCATATGATTTTTATTTTGTACCTAAGCTGTGCGATATCTCATGAAAAATATTTAAGATACTTTCCGTAAATGACGTCGAAAGTAAACGACATTTTCAGAAGAAATAACGTCCTATTCCGCATTTGCACTGAAGATCTCATCAATTTTCCAAATCTTTTACGGAACAAAATATCGCAGTTTTTGTCCAGTGGAACCTCTAAACCGAACAACCAGAAACATTTGTGATCATAATTTTGATGGGTTTCATGGTCATTTATCTCGGGTGATAATGTCTGTTCATGATATCACACAACTATGACTCGGAATAATCAAATGCATGATTTACAGTGAAACCTCGCTAAACCGGACACCCTGGGAACCTCCAATGGTGTCAGGTTTAGCGAGGTTTCAATGTACATATTTTTTATGCAAAATCGTACATATTCGGCTTACTACATACTCACATGTATTGTTTCATTTTTTCAAGTTTACGTCGCTATTTTGTATATACATGCACATGAATTTGTTTATATGACGATAAACTTGTATGTGTTTAAGTCAATAAATTATATTCTATTATTTCCCGCTATACAAAATATACGATGTAATATCCTTCATTTATTTTCATTTCTATTGAACTCGTTTAAAGGTACATACCCACTCAGTTGCCACAAACTGTTCTTTATAGTAACTAAAGAAGTGTATAATTGTGTCACTATTCCACCAGTTCTAAAGATTACAAGTGGCCGCTATACAGGTATACTCATTTAGTAATACTTATCTGACTGATAGTGACGCGCGTTGGTATCATGCTATTTTCGTATGCAAATGAGTCGTGGTATTTTTTAATTATTTAGACTAATTAAATGTGCTGCATCACCTGAAAAAATACTATTTTCGACAGATTATAAAGTATAATACTTGCACATCAGAAAATAAATACAGATTATAAATATTAATTTATGTTAACATTTTAAATAACCACGGTTATCGTCCACTGATATCAGTGTGGAAAGTTACGTCTGATATAAAATGTATAATAATGCCAATCGATACGTGGAGTAATGGTGAATGAATGTTTATTTTGCCAGCCTGAGAAAATGTCTCAGATGATGTCTCTATTATAAATAACATTTTGTGCCTACTGAACGGACATGTACCTTTAACGAGCTACACATCAGGTGAGCGATAAAGAAATGTTACCGCATTGTGCCGTCATCACGTAAAGTCAGTTTGCGGTTGATGTAACGAAAACTAATTATTCAAGTAATGGTATTTTGCATAGTCAGTTTCATACACGCAGTTTGGAATGTTAAATGTTAACACTTACACATAAAGCAGAATATGACAAGTAAAGTTGTTTTTATAAAATATGTGCTGTAGAAAACGTTATACATTTTATGTAATAATTATAATCACATTTCAAAATTGCAATATTCGCAGGCAGGGGAGATACCACAGGACACAAGTGACGGGACCACATTACCAAATTACGGAACCTGATTACCAAGTGACGGGACCACAATACCAAATGATTGGACCACAATATCAAATGGCGTGACCACATTACCAAATGACTTGTTCACATTACCAAATGGCGGGACCACATTCCAAATGACGGGACCACATTACCAACTGATGTGAGCCTACATAAGACAGTCATGGCGTTCCATAGTAGCCGATCTAAGTAATGGACATGCAATATAAAACATTAAAGGAATATTACACCTGGCAGAGTAAGGTGGGCATTTTATGTCAGTCATACCTGTTTTAGGATCGCCGACGTACATTTTTGTCGCGCCCGATTCAGATTGTGGATACAGTCGGCACAATGGCGTACGTACGTCAATACGCACGGTACATGCGTCCGGGTTAAACTTGTTTTGGTTAATGTTGTTTGGTTAAAGATTTTCAGTATACTATAAAAGCGTCGGTGGCGTCACTTGCGGGCCGCTGTCATCTAGTTTATGAAATTTGGCCGCACAGTCTGATCAGGACCTGCACTGTTTACCATTATATCAGAGAAACACTCGTGGTGCTTCTAACAAGAAATATAGAACGTCATCAGGCTGTGCGAGTCTGCTATGTAATCAGGAGCTGCGCTGGTCTCACATCCCATAAGCCACATTTCTCCAATCACAGCCACATATCAAAATGATTGCTTTGGTACATATTTACAGGTTCCAGAAATTCATAATGGAAACGTCCATTCAACGTATTGTGTTTATATCATAATGATTACATTAGCGCTCGACGATATTTATTGGTTAACGTTTGTTTGACGTCATTAATCTCCACGACGTTGTCAACGGCACGGTTTTGGCCGATAACGCCGATGTTCCATGAACTTCGATAAAATGACATGAAAGAAGATTATTATTAACCCTTTCAACCCTAAGTAACTGGAATGGACTGTGATATGTTAATTTTCCGACCAATTGAATCGTCACAAAATGATTTTCCGATATGCAGCCTATGCTCAATAAATCTAAATCCATCAATTAACATTTAAACTATAACCAAATTTCCAGTTCTTAATTATGGTGGCTTTAGTTTAGATGTATCTATTATGTCAATGTATGTCAAAGCACACAGCGATTTCTTGGAGTTTTTATTTTTATTTGCCTGTGGAACATCTCTAAAGTGGGCACCCTCGTGACCTCCCAGGTTGTCAGGTTTAGAGATGTTTCACTGTACCACTCTCTGTTATTATTCGTTGTCGAAGTCGTATCTCTTAACCGTTAAACTGTTAATGCGACACCATTAATGAAACCTAGGGCTATGTTGAATATGTCCAGCGAAGCAGCAGCTCAATATCTGAACGGGCGCAGAAATACGGCCGATACGTATGTTTTTCAGATGATTTTAACATCGAGTGACGCTTTAACACGATATTTGCATCTGCGACTGGAGAAATGTGGAAAAGGATTTATGGCCAGCTTGCCCCTGGTCAAATAGCACACTCCCATAACCTGATTGAGACCTACATTGCTTGTTAGAAGCTTGCCCGGTGTTTCGTTGATGGAATGGTGAACAGTGCAAATCCTTATCTAAATGTATTAGAGACATATTCAAATGAATTGGAGCTAGTTCCAAATGTATTATAACTAGCTTTTAAATCAATTCCAGCTAGTTCTTGCTATTTAAAGCTAGCTCTAATTATTTTAGTTTATGTATATTTGGCTTTACATATAACACGGGTCTGCTATGCAGGTTTCATATCCAAACATTTTGTTATTGTATTTCTCATTAGCTTGTTCAGTAAGTACTTACGGCATATATGTATAAACATCAAACTGCAATCTGTTACAACGGTTAGTTCATAGACTGGAAAATTAACGGGGCAAGACTAGCCATATCAGACAGCGATATTGTCAGCACTGGCGTTGTGGCGCTCAAATGGAATACGCCCATTATTGTTGTTCCATTTAACAAAGTATACGATAATATTCAGAAGATGGACTTTTTGTTTTCAAGCTACTAATAAGGCCATACAAAATTATTTTGGGCTCAGATATCGCCGCGTCTGAATAATCCCTGCTCGTCGAGCATGATATCGTCATAGAGACTACCATGCAAACATATGTTAAATCTAATCATGTCTGACGGAAATCTTGCGATTTTCACGTCTAAAGAGGTTATAGTAACTTTATGGAACATATGTTTTTATATAAAAACATTTAAAAACAATCCGCCCTCCCGCTTCACATGCCGCAAACCCCGTGTCTGAGTACCGAGGTACTTATTTTCTATGGCCTAATACATCCATACTTACTACAGAAGAGCCGATACCCAGGGCAAACAATCGCGTGCCGATGTGATAATATTGAGGTGTAATATTGAGGTATATACATGTACATGTGTGTTTGTATTTTGGTAATATCACAGTGTATTACAATTAATTATTATAACAATATTTCTAATTTCTGTTCACATGATTGTGGACATATTATATGATATTCACCTGCAATCATCTCGTTGCGCGAGACGAGTCCGAGAATGATATTGGAAATGTGATATTCACCTCGAGGTGAATATCACATTTCGAATAACACTGAGGTATAGCAGCATGCGCGTATCACTGATCACGCAACCAACGCATGAAACATATCGTGCGTTGTTTTATCATATACGTTCTTTAACATTGGTAATATAATAAAATAATTATCGTCTTTTTTATTCGGTGTACACAAGATTTACGGACCTTCGAAACGTCATATAACGTGAATATGACTTTCCACATGTCCGTAAATCTCGTGTACAACCAAAGACAATAATTGTATGTTATAACACGAAAACCTCGTTATGACGTGTTGCAACACATTCCATAAATGTGATAAGACACACGTGTAATAACACCTGCAGCGAAGTTGACGTCATCCTGTTCTAAACGTCATTAGAAGCGTCAATGACTCTGTAAAATCACAACAATTGTTAAAATGCGCTCCCGTTTGGTAATACGAAGTGTTTAAAAGGAACGGAAACCTATACTATGGCATATTTATAATACATTTGTTGTTAGTATTAAACGTATTTTTTTCGGTGGATATTTTCAACTTGAGGGGACAATAGTCTCACTGAAACGTATCGGATATATATAAAAAGTTTTCTGCTATTTGGTGTGTGACGTCATGTGATAAACATAATCTCAAACTCGTTTCCACTTAATGTGATATTTATGAAACACGTCACCAATTTTATTACTCGTTTCATAAAACTCATATCAAATGGAAAGTCATTTGAGATCCTCAAATGTATGTATGAACACTAATAATACACTAGTGAGTGTATGAACACTAATAATACACTAGTGAGTGTATGAACACTAATAATACACTTATGAGTGTATGAACACCAATGATACACTAGTGAGTGTATAAACACTAATAATACAGTAGTGAGTGTATGAACACTAATACTACACTAGTGAGTGTATAAACACTAATAATACACTAGTGAGTATATGAACACTAATAATACACTAGTGAGTGTATAAACACTAATAATACAGTAGTGAGTGTATGAACATTAATAATACACTAGTGAGTGTATAAACACTAATAATACACTAGTGAGTATATGAACACTATTGAGTGTATGAACACTACTAATACACTAGTGAGTATATGAACACTAATACTAACACTAGTGAGTATATGAACACTAATAATACACTAGTGAATGTATGAACACTAATAATACACTAGTGAGTGTATGAACAATAATAATACACTAGTGAGTGTTTGAACACTAATACGTAGTGAGTAATACAGTAGTGAAACACTAATAATACAGTAGTGCGTGTATGAACACTAATAATACACTAGTGAATGTATGAACAGTAATAATACACTATTGAGTGTATCTACACTAATAATACACTAGTGAGTATATGAACACTAATAATACACTATTGAGTGTATGAACACTAATAATACAGTAGTGAGTGTATGAACACTAATAATACAGTATTGAGCTTATGAAAACTAATAATACACTAGTGAGTGTATGAACACTATTAATAATACACTAGTGTGTGTATGAACATTAATAATACAGTATTGAGTGTATGAACACTAATAATACACTAGTGAGTTTATGAACACTAATAATACACTAGTGAGTTCATGAACACTAATAATACACTAGTGATTGTATGAACACCACTAATAATACAGTATTGAGTGTATGAACATTAATAATACACTAGTGAGTGTATGAACACTAATAATACACTAGTGAGTGTATGAACACCACTGATAATACAGTATTGAGTGTATGAACATTAATATACACTAGTGAGTGTATGAACACTAATACACTAGTGAGTGTATGAACACTAATAATACACTAGTGAGTGTATGAACACTAATAATACAGTAGTGAGTGTATGAACACTAATAATACACTAGTGAGTGTATGAACACTAATAATACAGTAGTGAGTGTATTAACACTAATAATACACTAGTGAGTGTATGAACACTAATAATACAGTAGTGAGTGTATGAACACTAATAATACAGTAGTGAGTGTATGAACACTAATAATACACTAGTGAGTGTATGAACATTAATAATACACTAGTGAGTGTATAAACACTAATAATACATTAGTCAGTGTATTAAATTAAAATAATACACTTAGTCCATTGTAATAAATATATAAATGCGATCACGGCTATACACTAAGTGACCAGTAATTATTCAGAATATGTATGTGCTTAATGTAGTTGTACCCTTCGTGTGTTCCCAATAGCTAATAATGTAAGTAAACCATATGGATGCGATCAGTAAGTCTTTATGCAGATATTTCTACCAATAAAAATGCACGCACGCATGTAATATGCAGATAACAGAACAATTTTGATCTAGCATATGTTAATTTACGTCTCTACACAGGTGTGTAGAAGCCGAATTGTACATGTAAAACATGTATTAGGCATCCATTGAATTTACATGGGGGCACAAGAAGGGTACAGCAACCTTAATATGTAATAAAAGGAGCATATCATTAGCGATTATTTTTTTAATTCAGCATCACACATTGGAGATGTACTGATCACCAATCATATGTTATGTAGATGTTTCATTTATAAATGTTACATAGTGTAATAATGTATTTACTGCACGCTATTATTGCACTGTGAAACACGCGTTTCGGTAATGCACATCATTAATAGTGGAGTAGGAGGGGAATGTGTATAAAGTGAAACATATCTTGTCGGCGGCTGGGGTCGAACACAGGCCGCCTGCGTGAGAGACAAACACTCTACCACGTCGCTATAAAAGCCACGACGTGGTAGAGCGTTCGTCTCTCACGCAGGCGGCCTGTGTTCGACCCCAGCCGCCGACAAGATATGTTTCACTCTATTCACATTCCCCTCTTACTACAATAGTTTTCAATTGTACACCTATTGTTGTTGTTGTTGTTGTTGTGTATATTGTTGTCAGCGATGAAAACGTCCAACAAAATTGCCAATTACGGTATAAAATTGTATTACAGTCTCACCGATGTACCATGAAAACATGTCTTGGCATTTCATTAGAATTGTCTCATTGGAGACAATTCTAATGAAATACCAAGACATGTTTTCATGCAACACAAAATCATAAGCAAACAAATCAGGTACAGTGAAACCTCTTTAAACCGGACACCCTGTGAGGTCCACATGATGTCCGGTTTAGAGATGTTCCACTATAAAGCAGGCATATGACCATTCTGACACGTATTTGTGCGCTTTGCAATCATGAGCATGCATTAACATCTGAGATAAATGACAAAGAAACCCATGAAAAATAAGATAATAAACGTTATTTTGCTGCGAGGTTTAGTGAGGTTCCACTGTACAATATTGCCATGGATGTGTAGGACCTTCTCTCTGTCTCTGTATATAAATGAGCGTCTCATCATACAGCTGATTAGTTGGGAAATTAAAGGTGGATTCGTGCAGTGTACGATTTAATTCCCCTCGTCAATACGTAGTAAAATCAGGTAATTGACTAAATAATTAGAAACAAACGAATGTCTGTCACTGGAGAAGTGGGTAACAAGAAAATAATATTCATAAATGTGGAAATAAACGTATTGTATAAACAATATTATTTGAGACATGCCATGTGAGTATGTACCTAAGAACATGTGCGATACGTTATTAACATTTAAAGATGACGAAATCTTCATAGCAAATGCCGAAATAAATTCCGCATTTGCTTTGAAAATTTCGTCATCTTTCGACATCATTTACAGAAAATATGACCGTTATATTTCATGAAACATCGCACATGTTCGTAGGTATAAAATCACATGGAGTATCTCATAGGCATTTGCAACTTGACCAATTCCGTGACACCTTCTTTGTTTCATCTCACCATATCTTGCCTTATCTTGTACGCTACACACTTCCGATTATTGGCTAGAGCATTTTATTTAATGTACATGTATGTATGGATGTATGTTTAATTGTATAACATTGCATTGTATTACACCACCGCCTGTGCTAATTTTACTAATATCTGTCTTTTGTTTTATTTCCAAATACTTGAATAGTGTGCTTAAAATCAAGCATCTTGATTGGCTGAGCCTGAGCTGTGCTACAGCTCAGAAACAGCCAATCAAAATGCTTGTTCGCTAGTTGATGTGGCCAATTATTAAATAGATGTATTTGAATAGTGTGCTTACAATGAAGCAGCTTGATTGGCTGAGCCTGAGCTACAGCTGAGGTACAGCCAATCATACTGCTTGCTTGCGAGTTGACATCGCCAATAGATGTTCAGAAACGTTGACATGTTGACAAGATTAACGCAGGCGGTTGTGTACGGGTTTTGTTTCCAGGGGGCCATTTCACTCAACTTCTACCACTAAAATGACGTTTACACATGATCTTACATTTGCACTTACGAACATTTTAATCGTACGAAGTTTAGTGAAACGGGCTCCAGGGTCCTCCAGGGTCCTCCAGGACAGGCAGCAGAATTGTGGGCAGCGTGATTATCCCTTATATTAGCTGCACGTTTTCCTCTTTATAGACAACGGGTTGCATTATATCGTTACACCGCAGTCAACGGTATAAATGTGCGGAATAACATTTCCATTTCGGGCTCTACAATATATCAATATTCTGCATGCCATTGGCGATCATACAGTCAAGTCATCAATGACAGTCCGTCTACATACACTAGTGCTAATCTTGCCAATATTTGTCAATTTCAAAATAGTTTAATATTGTGCTTTGACTCAAGCAGATTGATTGACTGAACCTGAGCTGTGCCACAGCTCAGGCTCAGTCAATCAACTTGCTTTATTGCGATTTGGCATTGTCAATAGATGTCGACAAACGTTGATAATATTGGCCAGATTAACGCCGGCGGTTGTGTATGTACTCGTGCATGTAGTAGGTAAGAAGAATCGTAATCACTCAACCGTGTCATCTGCACGTTTTAGACCTACCGGGTGAAATGTGTGGTCAGCATATCTTTACAAGTGTATCAACACAGTGAGCTGACGAATGCATGTTTATACGCATACGTTTCTGAGCCACATGCACTTTGTGGTATGAACGAGCAAAGCCTCTTTAAATCATACCCAATTTTACTCTGATATTAAATATCTAGAAGATAGGACACTTTTCATCTAACGGAAGTGGATTATTTATCTTGGGCCGGGCTCGCTAATTCAGTAATTGTATCGCGCGAGAGGCCGGGACCCTACTAGTTCCAGCCTTCTAGCGCGTTACAATTACTGAATTAGCGAGCCGGGCCCAAGGTACACTAGTACCATTTCCGTTGGTTGAAAAGATGGCGAGTGACCTTCTAGACATTTAATATCAGGGTAAAATTGGGTATGATTTAAAGATCGTTTTGCCGTTCATACCACAAGTGCCTGTGTTCTGAGCAGGCTTGTCAGTTATCCACCGCTACGAAGCCCAGTGTCATTATACCTGTTCAACGACTTACCTATGGCTACCAGATACGGTATTTTGCTAGTTCTGAGTACATAGCTCTAATTACATTTCATTACACTGCATTACATGATAGTTATGACGGAGTAGTCTTTCCAAATGTGCGTTTGAAGCGTTCTTTGTTTACTTCGTCTAATACACACTTTATTAGGTAAGTTGATGGTAATATGTTGTGTCATATTGTAGAATTGTCTATCAATAACAATACAGCGAAGTATGAACGTCAAGGCCCCGCGTGCTTTTCTCTATATGTTAGTGCGCGAAGTGTAAATGCTGTTACGCGCAATTGTACTGTGTAGCGTGGTGTAGTGATATAGTGCAATCTGTTGTCAGTAAAGCGGAATACGTGCAACTTAGTACTTATGTATTCTGTATGTATTTGTGGCTGAGACTGGAAACACGGGTCTTATGGGTTATGCGACCAGTGTAGCTAGATCAGCCGTATAGTCTGATCAGGGTCTACGGCGTTAGTAATTCCATTAATGAAACCCCGTCACGATTCTAATAAGCAACACACATCGTTATCAGCCTAACTATGTGTGTTATTTGATCAGGAGTTGCACTGATCACAAATCCGCTGACCCCATTTTTTCCCAGTCAGTCACATTCAAGGTGCATGATCACTTGTTTACAACAACAACAACAACCAATGGCTAAAAGTGCTGAAAGCGCGCCCACTCCAAAGTAAGTATTATTTTATATGTCCTTAATAGGTAATTATTTTGATAAAATATGGCGCAGCAAACGCGTCTTCATGAGCTGAATTTGGTGGGGTCTCGGGAGTTCGGCACATACTTATGTTAGCAGACACGGACATCGATACACCTTGACATTTGTTTCTCTGAGAACGAAAATGTTGTGAAGAAACTAGTTTCATAGTGAATGCAATACATGTATATGATTGACACCGGTAGTTGCACTTTTCATTGCAGTTAAATGTTTCTTAAGAACATTTGCATAACACTTGGACGCCGTTAATGTTTTCACAGTGACTTATGGTTGTCTGAGAACGGGAATGTTATGCAAATGTTCATGGCGACTACAATATGTGACATGGATGATACGCAGGCTCCAGATAAGGAATTAGTAATTGAGTATTTGCACTCCATCATTTCAGAAGCAATTGAGTATTTCAAAATTTTAATTGGGTAAAGTAAAATCTCACTACTGTGTACACATCAACATATAGCAATTATTGACTAGCTTGCTTCAAAATGAAAACATGTCTTGACATTTCATTAGAATTGTCTCCTTGGAGACAATTCTAATGAAATACCAACATGAGTTTTCATGGAAAATAACAAAAATGTTATATTTGTGGTCTGTTTATTGTTTTCTGCATCATGATAAAGGTATCACAAAATTGTTATTGTTTTTTCATACTCGCTACTTCTGATTTCATTTGACAATTTTAATTGGTATTTAAGCAAATACGCAGCTTATCTGTAGATCTGGGTACGTTTTATCAACATTTTCATAGCGACTAATGTTTGTCTGAAAGCGGGGAGGTTGTGACAATTTTCATCTGCACTATGTGTTACGGTTTATGCTTTTTACCATAGCGACTAATGTTTGTCTGAGAACGGGAATGCTATGAAACTTTTCATAGCTTACTATTCGAGTGGGATGGTTCGTTTTATGAAACTGTTCATACAGTGGAACCCCTCTAAACCAACACTATGGGATGTCCCCAGGGTGTCCGGTTTAGATAGGTTCCACTGTACAGTCTAAAAACTGACGAATTTACTTGACGGACATTTCACACCACTCGATTAACAGAAATGACATATTCGTTGCAAAACTTTGAATATTCTCTATATATATCAATAAGAAATACGGTAGTCCGGTGCCAAATATGACATGTGGTATTGGAAGTATTGGTAATGCAATGTGTATTGCACTCTGGGTTAAGAGTTTCTGGATGTCCGGCTTAGAGAGGTGACCTTGTATTAGGCCTAGAAAGGGCGTGTGGACAACCCGACCCTACCCGAAAGCGAACCTATTCCACCATATGGGCACATACCGCTGTCTAGTAGTGTTTTAAAGAAGCCCACCCTCCCTACCGAGATTCTTCTGGACTGTTGCCCGCTGCCCGCACCACAGGTTTGTATACGCCTTACAGGGGCGGATCTAGAGGGTTCCGGGGTTGCAACCCCCCACCCCCGTTCAGCCACGGAGTTTACATAATCACAGCTTACCACCAGTTTGAGTCTGAATTTAAATGCCATAAAACACAGGAAAGTGCATTTCGAAGAGCTCATAAGTAGGACAACCCCCTAGTTGCGAACCGTAACTCTTGCAATATACTCCCGTACCGTCCGTAGCTAGCTACGGACGGTACGGGAGTAGATTGCAAGAGTTACCTTCGCAACTAGACAACCACCGTTCCCCAAATGATGGGTCCGCCCCTGCCTTAGTAAGCTCAACAAGTGGCAGGTATTGAGTGCAGTATGGCAGAGTATTTCGTGTTCGTGTGAAGACCCTAGTGGACAGATCACATAATCAACTCGTTATTGAACGTAGTTCTGAGTACATAACACTCTAATTACATTACATTACATTGCATTACATTACAGTGATGACAAAATAGTATTTCCAAATTTGCGTTTGAAGCGTTATTTATTTGCTTTCTACTTCATGGAGAGTGACCTAATAATTGTGCTAATACACACTAATATTAGGTGAGTTTACGATAATAGTTTTGTCTCATATTGTAAACGTTTCTCGCTATAATACTAATATAGCGAAGTATGAATGTCGACGCCCTGTATATTGTTGCTATATTTTAGTGCGCGAAAAAGAAAGGTCATTCCGCAAAGTTATACCATTGACGGTGGTGCAGAGATACAGTGCAACATATTGGCCTTAAAGCGAAAAACGTGCAGCAATATTGAACGATGTTTTACAATGCCGTTGATTTTCATTATGTAACACAGTTTGCATTGACTAATATAGAAAATGTGTAACTATGTGAATAAAGAATACATTTGATACAAACAGACAGTCATACTTGTTTCGCCACAAATGCATGCTTATATAATTACTGGGAACAACTAGAATAGCTGATTATACATATAAAGGACGCATGCATATCATATCATATCATATACTATCATATATACATGTCCATATTCATTCCAAAGTAACTACAGTGGAACCCCTCTAAACCGGATATTTGATCAGTGTCTTGGTAATTTATCTCAGATGACAATGCATGTTCGTGATCGCATAGCACACAAGTATGGCTCAGAATGATCAACTGCCTGATTTACAGTGAAACCTCTCTTAGCCGGAAACCCTGGGGACCTCCCAGGGTGTCCGGTTTAGAGAGATTTCACGGTAGTATGGTTCTAGCTTGATTTATATGTCATACCAGTGGAGTTATCATATATATACATCATTCAACCCCATTCGTGTGTGGCTGTTATTTATATCCAATATTGACGTTGGGGACCGTACCAATAATATTACAGGGTACTTATTCTACAAAGCATACTTCATGTGTCTTATATTGCACAGCATCGGGACTGACCAGGACCTACGCTATTGAGTTATCATCGTTCAAACTGATATGCCGTTCCAGGCCCGTACGCAGAGCGGGTGCGACGGGTGCGTACGTACACCCTTAACCCGGTCAACACCACATGCCTGTATAGTGGTATTTGAAAAAAGTGTAGATCCGGATGAGCCAGCTCGTGACGAGCCGTCTCATCAGGATCTGCACTTTTTGTCAGTAATTTTCATACTTTTGAGAACAAAAAACACCCCATGTTCATAAATGGACTGGTCTGAAAATCAGGTTCTGATGATTGGATTGGGTTGCAATTTTAACATATCATCCATTCAAGTTACTTAGGGGTGAAATGGTTAATCTGTCCGTGGATGTGCAAACAAAGCATTTAGACCTTCGCGGCGTCTATATAACGCACCCCCCTAAATTAATTCCTGCGTACGGGGGTACGGGCCTGCGTTCTATTAATGACGTGGAAAGATGATTGATGCGAATACGGACAACACATTGTAGTAGTTAGCACTGACTAGGTACGCACATGCCGGTCATAACATAGTCAAAACAACTTTAACTGACGTCTCATTGGTCAACCGGCGTCACATGACGTTGCCAAATTACGTCAGCGTAATGACCCAACGTCAACAAGTACGATCTTTTTGCAAGAAGTCACTGTTATATATGCCCATTCACTGACACACACGGTCACATGTACGTGATAAATATATTAAATGTACAGCTAGTTTATTTTGATATATTTTATCAGAACCTGCTTAGGCACGGTAGGAATGTATACGCATTTCCTGCCTTGCCTGATAAACCCGGTACCAAAATTGATTTGGACATGGATTGTTTTCATTTATTCGTTCCCACAAAATAACAATTTTGTCCTTCAATTTAACAATTCGATGCCACGATATAACAATTCCTTCCCACGAAAAGACAATTCGTTCCCTCAATTTAACAATTCGTTTCCTCGAATTAACAATTCTTTCCCACGATATAACAATTCGTTCTCACGAATTAACAATTCGTTCCCGTGGGAACGAATTGTTATTTCGTGGGAACGAATTGTTAAATTGAGGGAACGAATGTTATTTCGTGGGAACAAATTAAAAAAATATATATACTTCCCCTGCGGGGCTCCGTACGAACCCGTATATTACATGGATCTATATTTTAGTTATTCAATGCTAAGACACCTGTTCAAGTGTGGTTTACATATTGTGACTCCCATGAAAAAATAAAGTAAACTTCTTAGAGTGTTTGCACACAGTGTAGACGTGTAATTCAGCGCAACCGCTGCAGTCTGACCACGTGATGTGATGTCAACCAATCAGGAATGCGTATTCATGCCAGTAAACGATGTATTGCAACACGGTACAGTGTATCACAAACACGACTCACGTGATCATCAGGATCTATGACTGATCAAAAACAACAAATAATTCATTCAAGTACTAGGATGGGTGAAATGGTTAAAATAGTGTCCGCCAGCGGTCATGTATATACATCTACAGACCAACAGAACTATTCGTTATCTAGAATCTACAATCAAGCGTACAACGCTGACAAAGTTATGTTAATAAATACAATAAATGTGAAGAAATAAAGCAATATACTACATTATTATATACATTTACGTACTTTCGTTTCTCACTGAAACACAATGGAACGCAAACCGTCAATGCATGTATGTTTCCACATTGACGTCTCGTGAGTCCGTATTGGTCAGTGCCGGGAACTACGTTTCAAGTCGCAAAATAATTCCTTCTAAATCACCACTGATTGTTTTATTTTATTATATTTTGTATATTTAGGCGAGTGCGAGTGATTTACGTAAGTATACTGAGCAAAACTAGAAACGTCCCTCCATGTTTAAGGAAAGATTCATCAAAAACCAAAAGGGTTACTTTTAAAAATCAAAATGGAAAAACAAGTTCATTCATTTCTGTATCAAAGCCAATAAATTGCATTTGGATATCTTGTTAAATATTCGAGAGATAACCGGCCAAGGGCGGTAGGGGTCAAAATCAAAAATCACAAAAACTCAGAAATGTGTTACTTAATGTTTAGAGATGGAATTTCAATAAGTAATGTGGCAAATTCAGTAAATATCGTTAGTACCGAGTGTGGCCACCATTTGCATGAATGCATGCAATGATCCTACGCCGCATCAACGTGACGTAACGCAATACCAGTGCGTTGGGCAAATTCCTCCATTCCCGTTGTAACGCCCGTGTAAGATCGCGAACATTATCAATCTGATGGTTAGCTCGTGCTTTGCGGCCCAGCTCATCCCATATGTGCTCAATGGATTGAGATCCGGGGAGACCGCGGGCCATGGCATGACGTCGACGTTGTTTTGCTGTAAGTATTGAGTGGTGACCCTGGCTACGTGAGGACGGGCAGTTGTCGTGCATCAATGTCACACCAGGACCATGCTGACGGATAAATGGTAAGGCATTGTGCATTTAGCACATCTGCAACATAACGTTGTGCATTGATGTTGCCCTGTACAACAACCAAATCCGTCTTCCGGTTTCCCATGATCCCACCCCAGACCATTACGCTCCCTCCCCCAAACCTGTTCTTCTCAACAATGCAACAATCGGTGAATCTTTCATTTTTACGCCTGTATACCCGTTAATCTTCCGTCAGCATGACTAACTGTGAACCGAGATTCATCGGTGAACAAAACTCGGTTCCAGTCAGCCCTTCTCCAGTTTCAGATGCGTCGCGCCCATAACAGTCTGGCAGCACGGTGACGTTGGGTCATTATCTGACCAGTGTACGGGCGGCGTGCCCGGAATGGTTGGGCGTTACGACGTAACCGGTTGCGAATGGTCTGCCCTGAGACACCGTATCGCCTAGCAGTGACTGTGGCTGCCAATCGACGTTGACGTAAGTGCGTCAACGTAATGTAACGATCGGCTCTAGCCGTCGTTACACGAGGCCTACCAGGTCGCTGCCGGTCGTAAACAGCCCCAGTCTGCTGGTACCGGGCTGCAAGACGATCAATCGTCTTCTGACAGCAACCAAACCGAGGCGCGATCGCCCTGGCGGCCATCCCACCCGCAAGCATCCCAATTGCCTGATTTCGCTCGTTTTCGGAAAGCCGTGGCATATCGAAAACAGTGAAAAAATTAAAAAAGTTTTTTAATTTTCCGAATAGCCCCTATCGCATGAATGGTACGACATGAACTGAATCACCTTATCGATGACAAGTATAGCGTGCACGTGCAAAAAGTGGAAATCAACGTTCCGGTCACTGGCCGCTTTGTAAACCGTGTGTATCGGCTAAACTCTACAAGATCGTATTCTGAACATCGCTACGGTTTAAAATACATGTACTTTGAACATGTGGTACATACAGACAGAGCTACACCGGCTATAAAACAGGGACGTTTCTAGTTTTGTTGAGTATAGTATATAAGATCAAAATGATACCACCACCCTCTGGAAGCCACCGGCTACACGTGGTGCCTCCCACCAGGTGGTGCTATAATTAATGACTCTTATATACTACTCAGATTTTCCTCCATTTTTATGAGAATATTTATGAGAATGGGAGTAATTTTAATTTTTCAAAACACGAAGGGGGGATAGGCATAATTTTAATTTTTCCAAACACAAAGGGGGGAGTAAGCATAATTTTTTTTAAAAACACACCTACTGTTCGGCGGGTATGTATGAGAACATATTTTTCATCAACCGCGAGACCATATTTATGACATGAGAAGATACACCCTATTAGAGATAATCCCTCCCTGTTATACTCATATATTACAGCAATCTGTCATACATTTATTACAAATAAACTTACACCCTATTGAAGATAAAAATCTATTGGTTATACTCAGTATAATGTCTACCATAAAGCAAATGAGAGAGCAAGCTAAGAGTTGGGGAATTTCCCTAAGAGGTTTGAGACTCAAGAAAGATATAGCAGATAGGATAAGTGACGCGCGAGCCATCGTCTACGAGGAGAGGCTGCGACGTGCGGTTTCGACCGGACGACTGCCCGCTGACCCTGAAAAACGCTCCGAGAAATTGGAGAACGAGACGACGGCCAGTCTGCGCGCCACTGCTTACGCGCAGCGTGTAAAAGAAGATCCCAGCGCGCGTAGAAAACCACTATTCAAGGCGTACTACAATAAGATTTATCAAGGGTTGGTTGGGAGACCTCCTAAGAGTAGGAGAGATATCGCCAGAGCTTTGATGGAGGAGGGTCCCAGGATTCTCGCCGAAGAAGCCGAAGTTAGGGAAACTGTTGATAGGGGTAGGAGGAAGATAGTATGGACTTTCGAGAGGGGGGTAGATGGGGAGATCGCTAATCGCATAATGAATAAAATTCGTCCAGAGATGACCACGGCGTGTTATCTGAGGTATTCGTGCTCGTATCGTATTAGGAACATAGAGACCGACGCTACTATGATCTATCACAAACAATCAAAGGGCAGTCCGTGGATAAACGAGATCGCCAAAGCCGAGAGTTGGATATCCGATAGAGAGAAAGGTCGAATGGACATCGACAAAGTTGATAGACCAAACACAAAATGGACCTTCGTTCGTTGGATATCGGTCGAGGTGAAGATGATCATCGACGCTCAAACAACTTCTCATGGGAGCGGGAAAACTCCCAGACTGGTTAAGACAGAAAAAGGGAATGTATTCCGTCGACACGTACGACGACTACTTGTGTCTGTTTAGGTGCATAGCCATCCACCGTGGAGGGAGACCAGACCGCTGTTGTGAGAATGCACGAACTCTAGCTAACGAATATCTCGGTCACGATAACGGACCGGATAGTAAGGGAATTCCCTTGAAAGATATTAAGAAGGTCGAAGAGCACTTCAAGATGGGCATTCGCGTTTACGAGCCCACCGACGAGGGAGTGTGGTATCTCATGAAGGTTCCGGCAAATTACGATGTGGTTGGGGAGAAGACAATGACGATAGGAATGTTTGGAGGTCACTCTTTCCTCATAACGAACCTCCGCAAGATGACGAACGAGTACTGGGTGCTCCGGATGCCAACAACGGTTCACAAAGTCGTGTAACATGCACAGGCACGCGACCACCTGCATGGGTGGGAAGACCGTGGTGACATGTCCAGGTAAGATCGTAGAGAGACCACAGTCTGCATACGAGAAGGCGTTCTATCCCAAGGGGTCAGCGAGCGAGAGATCGATTCAATGGTTGAGCAGAGAAGAAGAGAGATTGGGAAAGCACATCACATCACGCGAGATGCGGTCACGGTGGAGAGAGGTGGGTGGCCGGCGATCCTGTCGATGGATATTGTCACGAAACCAAGACCGTGTTTCAGTTTCACGGATGCTACTGGCACGGGTGTCCGATTCATCACGGTAAGACAGCGCTGTATATGAGGTACAGGAAGACGAAAATTCGAGACGCCGAAGATAAGGGAGGCGGGTTACGAGCTGGTGGTGATGTGGGAGTGCGAGTGGTTGAATGAGGTGAATACCTACTATCCACAATCACCGCGCGAGGAGGAGACGACTCTGTACCCTCACCAGATAGTATATGACTTCGAGGCGTATCTCGACAAGTCAAAAACCACTCACCCACCAAAGACCTGACCTTCGAGGTCGAGCACGTTCCTATATCTGTGTCTTTGGGGGATACGATGCATGAAGGGAACCCACATCTGCGAACGAGATCCTGACACGCTAGTCGAGAAGTTCGTGACCGAGCTACAGATGAGAGGCAAGGCAATCAGGGAGGGGGTTAGGAAGAAGTATCTGCCGGCCGATATAGATATGCTATCGAAGTCTCAGCAAGCAAAGATTGTCTCTTGGATTGACCAAGTCCCGGTGGTGGGGTTCAACTGTAGCAGGTACGACCTGAACCTCATCAAGCAGTACTTTGTCGAGAAGTTGGCGGCCACCGTGACTAAGGTGATGGTCGGAAAGAGAGCCAGCACGACGATGTTTCTGTTTACCCCGGAGTTTAGATTTCTCGACATCATCCAGTATCTGGGACCCGGTACCACGTACGACCGGTGGGTTAAGGCGTACGACTGTAAAACGATAAAGTCTCACTTCCCGTACGAGTGGTTCGATAGCGCGGACAAGCTCGACCATCCGGGGCTGCCAGACTATCCCGAGTGGTACTCGAAGTTGAAGGGTGAGTTCCTACTGTCGTTGTCCGAGTGGAAAGAGTGTAAGAAGGTATTCCAAGAAAATGGGATGAAGACGTTCAAGGAATGGTTGCAACACTACAACGACTTGGATGTCGGACCGTTCCTAGAGGCTCTAACTAAGATGACGGAGTTCTACAGAGGAAGAGTGTGGATATATCAAGGATGCTGTGTCTCTGCCCGGTGTTTCCCTTCAGTACCTACTTCGTGGGACGATCGATGGGAAGGCGGACACACCCGAGCTGTGGTCACCGAAGTCTGAAACTTATGAGATGATGAAGCAGGGATTGGTCGGTGGTCCGTCCATAGTGTTCTCCAGATACGCAGAGGCTGGCAGGTCGACGATCAGGGGTCAGGTAGGTAGTCGGGAGGAGAAGATGTGTAAGGCGGTGAGTGGGGTACGACGCCAATGCACTGTATCTGTCTACCCTGTCGAAAGACATGCCGTGCGGGGAGGAGACGATATGGACGTGTGACGACCCGGAAAGACAGTCGTATATAGACTGTTTCGTGAGGAAGGTCAGGAGTGAAAAGTGGTTCGGATTTGCGGAGTTGGATATAGAGGTCCCGGAAACGTTGAGAGACAAGTTCTCGGAAATGTCACCGCTGTTCGTTAATCAAGAAATCGATGAGAACGATGTTCCGCAGCACATGAAGGACTACCTGGCCGGTACCGGGAGGAAAAGGGTCGAAGGACAGAGAAAGCTCGTGGGGGCAATGTCCGCCAAGAAGATGATCATATACTCCCCACTGCTAAAGTGGTATCTGGAGCACGGTCTGATCATCAAGGCGGTGCATAGGGTGATAGACTACAACGCCGGCAAACCGTTTCAGTGGTTCGTGGAAAGAGGTCACCGCTGCCAGACGGACGGGGGACGTAGACAAGAGCAAGACGGTGTTGGCGGAGATATTCAAAACTGGTTGGCAACGCGTGTTGTGGCAAGCTAATAGAGGCACAAGAGAGAACACCTGAACACCACATATACGAAGGATGAGAAGACTGTCGACCGGGGCACTGAGGTCGGCGTGGTTCGAAGACCTGGAGGAGATTGGGGAGGCTTACGAGATATCGAGCAGGGAAGACTCGAGTGGTGATCAACAGACCGTTTCAGTTGGTGGCATAGCGGTCTACCAGTTGGCCAAGCTCCGGAATGCTGGAGTTCTACTACGATTTATTTCTTGGACAAGTACGTGGATCGCGGAGATTTCGAAACTGATACAGATGGACACTGACAGCATGTACTTCGCGCTGTCGGAGAAGAACGCTGGCGGCGGTGGTGAGATAAAGGAATATGAAGAGAAAGTTTAATAAGGAGAAGACCGAGTGGTTGGCGGTGGGGGGACGCGTGGAGCAACAGAACTCCGGGATTGTTTCAAGCTGGAATTCGAGGGAGATAGAGCCATCGCTCTGTGTAGCAAGTGTTACTACGTGAGTGGTGATGGAAAATCTAAGCACTCGGCCAGGGGATGTCAAGAAGAGATCTAACGATCTGACTTGGGGAAGGGTATAAGAGTGCTCTCGAAGAAGGGGGTAGGGATATGGCGGAGAACAGGGGATCCGAATGATTAACGGGTGATGAAGACGTTACTGTCAATCAAAAATTAGGACTCTCGGCGTACTACGACAAGAGGAGGAGTGATGGAAGACGGGTTGCACACAGAGCCTATGGATAGGTAAAAAAAAGAACTCTGAAAAAAGGATAGAATACTAAAGACTCTAACGATCCCCGGGCCGGGGGTAACTGGGTGTCAGAAGGTACCATAAGAAGTTCTTCGCGAATCAAAACCGCGAGATGGACCATCAGCCAAATAATAGAGCAACGGGCTCATCAGTTTGGGTAATAGATCGATCCAGATGATATACATTCATTGACCACACGGGATCAGTTCGCGCGGCGGCTGCCACCTTCAAGCTTTTCTCCCGGTTGATAGAGGTACCGGACGTCAATATCTGATGGAAGCCGCTGCTCCTCTAAACCAACGGGTCGCCCGCGCGAGACGGCAGAGGGCTTGCTCGTCACCTTTTAAACTTGATTAGCATCTACAGGCTTCTTTTACCTATCAATCTGGGTCACCTCTCCGTTCAGAGCGGAGACCCACGGCGGGCAGTCTGGCCACCCACTCGGTCGATCGTGAATGGGGGTCTACAAGTTCTTTGGCGTATTGGTTGTCCGAACAGTCTCTCAGCCATGGGTTCGATTGAAGCGTTCCACGATCCCCCTGGTCCCGGTGGTGTTGACGCCGGAGGCCGCGTCTGATAGAAACTTTATGCTTAGACAATAGATGAGAGACCGCGCCCATGAACTCGCGGCCGGGATCGACCTGGAGAAGATTCGGCCATTTGAGAGGACACCTCTTTATAATATTACGGGAAAGTCCTAGCCTCAGCCACTTCCTTAGACTCTTTAGTGGCCAATGGCTCAGCCCCTTATAACGACTCGCTACGTCAACGATTGTCAGTGCGTACTTGTACGTCTTGCGAACCGACGCGATCGTGAGGTAGAAAAACAGGAGGTCCGCTTGGTGAACTTGGTTCGGCACCGGCACGTCGAATTTCGGCCGCGGAATATTGTGAGGCGGCGGGTAAATAGATCTGCCAGATGGCCTGCTTCTTGAGCCATTCCTTGACAGCGTTTTCTGAAACCTTGGTCGCCGCCGCGAGGTTCTTGATGGCCGTGAGTCCCTTCCAGTAGCCGCGTGGGCTATAGTATGTATTCGACAGCTTGCGCGTTAGTTTGGTATCAAGTTTGCGCGTGTTCAATCGTATGCGAAGTATTCTTAAATATATCGGACAATCTCCAACATGCCCTCGCCAGTTCGTCCGGTTAACTGCGTCGTTAATAATAAACCTTTTGTTGGAAGTTTCGCTGCAGCCCCATTCGCGTTTGGGTTGGAACAGGAGAGGGGGAATCTAATTCATTCAATCTCGATTGGGAGTCCAATCCCCCAGGATTGGTGGAGGAATCTAACATCCGCTTTGCGAAAAGGGTGGCCTACTTTTTCGTCCTGGCGCCACGTCTCGAGAGAATCTCGGGCCAGACGAATCATACTCTTTGCACCATGGTAAACGATTGTTTTTGGGCAGTGTAGCCTACAATCGATCATAGCGTCATAAAGTTCGTCAACTAACATCGTTCTATATATATATATTTATAAAAAAAAAATAATTTTTTTAATTTTTTTTAATTAAATTAATTTTATATAGTAGCCGGCGAGACCCACCACACCCAATTCCCACGATGATGAACGCGATCTCGCGGTCCTTTTGGGGCTCTGACGGTACATAGAAATCTGAAAGTTGGGGCTCGGGATCCATTGGATCGAGACTTTTGTGCGGATATGCCAGCGGCGTACTCGCGGTTGGCTTCTTCAACGTTCTGAAAAGTTTGTTGCTGCGTGATTTTCGCGGCGAAGCTCTTCATTGACCCAGTCCAGATGGGCGGTTCGTTTTTTTGACCACGCTTCCTTTGCATTTATTGAGTTGTTTCTACAGCTAAATCATGACGCTTACGCTCCTCATCCACGTTCGAGCTTTTCATTTTAGAGAATATAAAGTTGCTACCGCTGAACGCCAATGCGTTACAAAGCGCACCACCTACTATTACTGCGATTGAAGCCATTATTTATTTTCCATATATTAACTGGTAGAATTCCAGCTTTAACTAGATAATCTCTGGGTCCAAAACTGCGGCCGATCTACATCTAAGGTCGCGAGCCCTGCGGTCTCTCAATTTACAGTAAAGTCCAATTTGGGAAGTGGACCCAAATCCTAGGGTCATACTTTGATAGTCGAGCATACCCTGATACTGTAAACCCGATATCACCACGGCGTGATAAAGCGCATTTCACTAACATTTTACCATCATTGTTCAGCCATTGTTATTAATTATTGCATATAAAATGGGATCGCGATCAATGTTTAAATGGGGCGCATCCAAAGCATAACATTGTTGATGATTGGGGTCTTTCGTAACTTTCTTCTGAATCAACCCCCCCCCCTGGCTGGTGGTTGTTTTTTGGGGTAATTTCCAAACGCACACCTCCCCGCACCAACAACTGCAGACCACCACCACAACCCAACTCCAATTCCCCACGAATTTGGGTTCAATCGGATTCGCCCAACTCCAACGGTAGTTGGTCCCATTGGGTGACAAAATCTAATTTGAATATTTGAGTGTGCTTCCAATTCGTTGAATTGGGGGTGTTGTTGTACTCAACTCTGTATTCAGATTGTTTTGCTGTCTCCGTTCCCCGATTGCCCCAACAACCCCAATCTCGATTGGAGATTAGCCTCTCGAAGCTCGGCGAGTATTTTATCTTGTTTAACTTTTCGGGTGGCAGCGCCGCCCGCCCAGCTGCCTGTCTTTTGGGATTTTTTATATGCGGTATGTCATCCAGTGGCGGAGTAACACTCTGGTTCGATTGTGTGTTGGAGCAATCTGGTTTCAACTCCGTCACTCTCGTGGGTGTGTCTTGTGTCATCATTTATTAATATTAATAATTAGAGCTTATAGTTCGTGGGCAATATATGTCCAAATTGACAGTGTTTATTTACCCGTGGTCAACGCGGTTGTTAGTGGAGCTAAGTACATTACCAAACTTGTGATAAATGAGCAGCATGCCGTTCTAAGAGTGTGTCCTATAAAAGGGTCAGTCTCTAGATCATCAATCAACCCCGCAGTGTTTGGTAGGGAGGGAGGAAGTCTACTAACGGCGGTTTAGCGTACAAATGAATAGCCGCCGATCCAAGAGGTTGTTTTTGTCATCTCTGCTCCCAATTTGGATTCGTATCGCGCATACATTTTATCAATCTCCGCATCTGACATCTTATCCACCTGAAAAACTGAGAGACGCCTACCCGAGATAATGCTCCGATTGTCCCCCAGCACCAGCGCAAGCTAGGCCGCTCTCGTCTCGCGCCGCATTTTCATTTTCATTCGGAGTCGTTGCACTCAACCCAGATTCCGATTGCTCTGTCGGTATCATTATTGTTGGCAGTCGGAGTTGAGGTTTCTTCTATTAGCTGATCGAGAATGTTCGTTCGCAGTTCATTTTTCTTAATTTTTTCAAAATTAGTAATTTAACTATTCTAACAACTCTCATCACTTTAACATATTTATTTATTACAAAAATAATAAATGCGCACCACCCGATACTTATGATCACCATTATGCTCGCAACAAAGCTCGCAGCGGAGCACCAAATTGTTAACATTGTTAACCATTGTTCAGTATTTGTTCAGTATTTGTTCAGCATTTGTTCAGCATTTGTTCAGCATTTGCTAAGCATTGTTCAGCAATTGCTAAGCATTGTTCAGTATTTGTTCAGCAATTGCTAAGCATTGTTCAGCAATTGCTAAGCATTGCAATAGCTTATTACTTTGCAATTTTCCTAATTTTATAATTTTCCTAATTTTTTCAAAATTATTAAATAAATCGTTAGATTTAGTTGATAACTTTATAAGCAGTTGGTTGATCAGTCTTTAGAAGAAGCTTGGCGTGCTTAGTTTCGGAAAGCATCTGTCGAACCTACCTCCAGGCGCTCCTCGCGCGTTGGGATAACGTCATTCTCCCGAAGACAGTCATCGAATGAGTCTCGGTCCTTGCAGTGAAATAGGGCGACCCATTTCGTTTGCTCGCGCAGATCCTTGAGGACGGCATTGTATTTTTTGAGTGGAGGATATCCATACGCTTTGCCTCGCATGGCGGCCAGAAAATGCGAGCTCGGAGAGCATTGTCCTTTTTTTTTTGGTCATCGCCGCCTTGGCTGAGCAATCGTCAATCACGTATAGGGTGGGCTCGCCCTGAAATATTTGGTATAAACCACGCAACCAATCGTGAAGCCTATCACCGGGGTCAATAACGTATACCTCAGGGTCGGTCCATATCCACGGGCACCGCTGATAAGTATCGTTGTGCCGCACAGTGGGACATAGGATCACAACTGTGACGAAAGGCATCGCGGTAGGATCCCTCGAGTAAGTTGAGGATGAAAACCGTTTTTCCACATCCTGTCTGCCCACATATTATGGCGGAAGTTGGTAGTGAGCATTCTCCAATCGTGAAATTGGTATTGATTGCTAGATTTCTTAATTTTTTCAAAATTTATGTATTAATTAAATCGTTAGATGATTTTTTTTATTAAATCAGTAGATCGCTGATACGTATCGACCATCTTCGATGTTGAGTTGTGGCGTCTGTAATTATATATAAGTACACGTTCAATGGCCCGGCTCCGTCCGCCTCTTGGTGGTTATCTGGATCGTCACACCCTCACTAGCGTTCTCAACTTGGCGTCCGCTACCGTGTATTTGGTCATCGTCGCTGGCTCGCATGTCTAGCCATAACGCGTATTTGGTATTCAGGAACTCCGCGAGGGAGACGGCCGAGAGATGCAGGTCTTTAGCAACTGCTGCAACCTCCGGAGAGCGCTTAGATTCCGGCAGCAAACTGCTTTCTTACTTCATCCCACTGCTGGTGCGCGCGAAGACCCGCGCTGTAGAGTTTGATTGGGACTCCCTCGATCGTCACCTCTACCTTCGTGATTTTGGGGTTATAGAATCTGTCGGTTTTTCTAGCACCGAACGCGAAACCGAGCAATCCTCGAAACAACATCAGTATACCTTTCATCGAGGGCGGGCGGGCGGGTACGTTGACGTTAATATTCCACAATGTGTTCGCTTTTGTTTTTCGGATCTTGCGATGGCGAAGAACTCGGTCGTTAAAGTATGGCAACGCGCCCCCCCGGCGTACTGGGTTCTGATCAATCGCGCTAGTTCGGGCATCGTGACATGTCGTACTCCAGCGAAACATTATCGATCGTATACGTCGATAACTGGTCGGTGGCTATGAGAACTCGGCCGTAGTCGTTGACGTTAGTTCGTATTCGAGGCGGTCAGCCAAAGCACTCTGATAGTAGGGCATGTGACTCTCTAGCAACTCAAAGTCGAGCGGAAATGTAGAAGCGTTGCCGTAAGCGCCCGCGACCGGCGTTGTCACTCGCGTTGTTATCTGCCTTGTTAGCAGCCCCGATTCTAAGTTTGGTTACGTTTTTTATTTTTCTTTTTTTTTTGCTGGTGTCAATACCTGATAGGACAGCGTTTTCAAGCTCGTGTGACGGTCTTCCACAGGTCCTGATAGCAATGGGTAGACGTCGCTGTCGTCGATCGACATCACCTATTACCAGAAATCTTTATCATGGTCTTCTTGACGATGGCGCGACCCAGGTTTGAACTACGGTTCGGTCCGCGTCCGTCGATGTTAGCGAAATAGTGAAAAGCGAGGCGAAACAGTACCAGGAACAATGACGTCGTTAGCTCCGAGGTTGGGGAAGCGGACTAAGAGCTGCTGGTTCTGGTCGATCGTAGATGGGTTGTTCGTTAATAACGACACTCTGTCTCACGCCTTTTGCCCCGAGGGGCTCACGCAGTCTGCGGTATGGATTGAGTTTGCGGACCGTATTGACTCGAAGACATAATTAATTTTTTTTCAAAATTATTGAAACTATTAAACCCGTATGGTTTTGGTCTTTAATAACATAATTTAATTTTAAGAAAATTATAAATTATGGCTGATTACGATGTTGAAATGGATGCAATCGGTAGAGACGATTACCTCGATGGTGATGATGATGATAACGAAACGCCCTTCATAGAGAACTCCATGTTCCAATCCAATCGCAATTGGGGGGAAATAGGTGGCGCTACCAGCAGCGTTGGTCAAAGTCAGGAATTACTTGAGGGGGAGCTGTTGTAAAACGACTTACTACAAACAATTTGTCAGAAATCGGTCTGGTCCGTCTGTCGGTCGCGACTACTCCAAGTTCGAATTGGATATGCATGGTAGGTTGCGACTAAAATCATCTCAAATCTCCCAATAATCAACACGAATACCGGTAAACCCCTATCGCTAAACACCATTGCCGGAAACCGGGGCGGTGGCGAAATCATAAAGAACGAACTAGGATTTCCAGATTGGACGCGTGGTAAAAACAATTGTGCCGGCCCGCGCTGTAGAGGCCCTACAGTCTACCGACGAAACTATAGCGAAGACGGCCACCGCGATAGAAACGGTTGATCTCAGCGAGGTCCCTAAAATAGCCACCGACGTTATTAACACGATGGAGACCACGTTCAGCGTGCAATCACAATTGGGAAAAAGAAAAATACTCAACGATGACCCACCGTTACCTCTTCGAGAACTCCGTGGACTCGATAAGGCTCTACAAAAACGGTCCGGGGCGAACTGGTCCTTACCTCTCCAAACTCACGGCGCTGATGAACATATCGCGCTAGAAGAAAGAAAACTGGAGGAAAGCCGGTGACGATAGAGAATCTACCGAGCGGATCAACAAACTCCTGCGGTCTTTGCGGGATGAAAGAGAAGCTCGCTTGGAGGCCGCCTCGGCTAACCGTGAGGCTCTCCGCACACAAATAAGTCGGATCCGCGAATCAATCTCGAGGGTCCTGCACGAGAGACACTCGGTGAGCGTCTTCGCACTCTGTTCAGAGAGCAGGGCGTCACGATAGCAAGCATCCTCGTTGCTATCGGCATGACTATATCGACCATAGTTTTAGCTTTCACTGGTGGTGCGGCGCCACCACCCTCTCCAGCACCAGCACCAGCACCCACTCCATCCGGTGGAGCCAAGGAGTGGGTAAAAAAACAACTAAAAGCCCTCGCCAATCTTCTAGCTAAATTAGCTGGAAAGGTGGCTGCCGCACTACCTGGACTGATCGGAAGTATCGTTTCTTACTTGCTATCTATATTATCAAAAAACCGGCCGGATGGCTAGCCAAAAATACCTGGGCTTTAATCGTGGCAATCGCCGGTCTCCTACTATTCTTCGCCAGAGAGTTCCTACAACCAAAGCGTAAATAATCCGATCGCCACGAGGGCGATGACGAGCCCCAATTTCTCCTCCTCGTGTGTTGTGCTTCCAATTTCAACATTGTTGATGATTGGTGTTTCTCCAATCGCGATTGGTCTGTTGATGGAACTCGATGGTGCATCCAATTTACGAATTGGGGGTACTGGGTTCGATTTACGAATTGGGGGAGGTGTATCCATTTTGTGTTTTATGAAATCGGTTCCACTGTTGGGGGTGCGCTTGATGATATCCGTGTTCACGTTACCGTTGTGGCCGATTTTTTGATTGGCGGTGGCGATTACGATCTGATTATTGTAACCGTCAACCGGGTCGTCTCGTAGTATCATATTGCTCGGCGCCATATAAAGACCTATTCCAAATACATAGTCTACTGGGGTGCTGGCATTCTGCAAAACGTCTTGATAATTCTGGATCGCCTTCTCCAGGTCCACCCTAGCTGAGATGGCGTCCTCTACAAGTGCCAAGAATTGTTTTTGTGCATCAAACGCTGTTCCCATGCCCAGTATAGAACTGCGAGTTTGCTTCTGTGCGCCGAGAATGGCCCAGACGTACGTGCGAATGGAGTCGTTGACGCGAGTAACCCCGGCCTGCGTGAACCCTAGACCCGTATCTAACATAAATGTACCCCACGCGTTCTGAACCTCAGCAGCCTGCTGTATGTAATCGACGTGAGCCAGTTTCGGAGGTAACATTTTACAAGAAAACACGCCACAGTGTCGACCTCCAGACACTTCCGTCCCGAAAGTCATCGTCGCGGGGTCAAAATTCCCGGCGTTCCGACTGACGATGTGGTCACCGGAGTGATCGTGTCTAAAATCAGTCTGTGTCCAATTCCCGGACTGGCCGTGAATGAGAACGTCCCCGAGGCCGGTGCTGGTAGGAAATGCTTTCTGTCTCCAGTCCGCGTCTTTTGAAACGTAAAATTCGTTACACAGTCTTTCAAAGGCCATACGGTTATATGTGTTGGAAATGGGATCCCAGGCGTCGTCTTGAGGTAGTGAAATACCTAGTTCTTTGAGAATCCTCCTAATAGTATAATACACGTGAAAGTTGTAGACA
Source organism: Conchocele bisecta (assembly GCA_029237695.1). Classification (NCBI taxonomy): domain Eukaryota; kingdom Metazoa; phylum Mollusca; class Bivalvia; order Lucinida; family Thyasiridae; genus Conchocele; species Conchocele bisecta. The sequence continues at coordinate 101,003,216 of CM055270.1, forward strand.
CTTCGGAGCATGACATTCTTGGATGTCAGATGGTCTTTATATGAAACTCCACACCCGGCTGTTGCGCACCATACAGCGAAATTTATTTGGTTCTGCCAAAACTGCATCGGTGTTGCTTTCCAGCCTTTTACCACCTCCATCGTAGTAATCTTGGGCAACCTATATTGTTCAAAGATGTTAGGGAAGTTGGTGGCAAAGCCACTGTCCGGTCTAACCGTTACGGTTGGGTGTACAAGGCGGTTAACAACGTCTTTTTGTGTGTATTTACCTCCGACCGCGTACTTTACATTAGAGTTAAAGCTAAATGCTTTGGTATCCATTGAAAGATATTATTATGTTTGCTACTATAACTAATGTTCAAAAAGGGAGTTGTGAACTTCAAAAATTAATAGACAACTGCTGCGGAAAACGCCGTGTAGGCCTTAGATCAATCACCTTCACGGTTGGATGGAAAAACATTGAACTGTATAAGGAGATCAACCCAGTCGGGCAGGTAATAGAACGGGTAGAGGTTATCTATTCCGAAGATGGTATAGATCTAGAGACCGCTGATAGTCCTGCAGAAGTAGAGAGACGCATTCGGGAAGCAGCTGTCGCATTACGTCCCGGCCTTTGGGGTGTCAGAGATGTCCAAGCTTTAATCGCAAGGAATATGCCTGATAATGTCACTCTCACAGTCTCAAAAGCCACGGGGATTGCGACATTGGACGTTGATAAAAAAATAAAGATCACTCCGGGGTTGGCCTCAATGTTAGGATTTAAATTTGCACCCCCTTACAACGAGGATGAAGGGCGAATGTTCCCGTTGCACTTTGTCTTCCCCGTAGGTTATTACCACGGCGATACCCCAGTAAACTTCGCCTTCACAAAAACTCTCAGGGTGCACCTTGATCGGGTGAACACATCGTACAACACGATAGACGGATCCCCCAGCACATTACTGAAAACTGTGCCCGCCAGCGATTGTTTCTATGGCGAGACTGTAACGTTAGACTTCCCACACCCAGAGATGAAAGTTTTGGAATCGGGACACATCCACGAGTTGAAGATTTATATTCTTGATGATAAAGGGCGAGAGTTGAAGAACGATTACCCGATTTCGGTCGTCCTAGAAATTTCAAATTAATTAATAATTTTGAAAAAATTAGAATTAAACGCATGTTCGTAATATATATTATCAACATTATGAGTATATACGGACCAGGTAGTTCTTCCGATTGGGTGACAAATTCAAATAATTTGGAACCTGCAGAAGGGGGGATTCATCCCGACAGAGGGCGACTTTTTAACTAACCCACCCCAAAAAACAAAGGCCTTGATCAATAGAACTATATCGAGGGCCACGGACGAGATTCACAAAGAGTCTACTATCACAACTTAGAGAATATGCCCTGGCTGTGAATACACAAAGTCGTGAAGAAACGCATACGGAACTAAACGAACTAGGTAAAAAATATAACCAAATTTAGAAAAGAGGCCCGGTTGGGGATTGATAAAGCCCGAGAAGACCGCCAGGTTGACATTACGGCGGTTTATGATGCGTTGCGCTTAGAAGACTCTCTCAGCAAAGAAGCTACACTTGCTGAATTAGACGGGAAAATAATCGATTTTCGAAATGAGGCCACGTCGGGTATTGAGAAAGCACGAGAAGACCACCAGGCGGACCTTATGAAGGCTTATGAGGTGTTGCGCTCAGAGGACTCTCTCATCAGAGAAGCGGCACTTACTGAACTAGATAAAAAAATAATAACCAAATTTTCGAAAAGAGACCCGGTCGGGTATTGATAAAGTCCGAGAAGACCACCAGTCTAACCTTGCAGAGGCCATTGCGGAGGCTTATGATGCGTTGCGCTTAGAGAACTCTCACAGTAAAGAATCGACACTTACCGAACTAGATGAAAAAATAGCCGAATTTATAAAAGAGACCAGGTCTGGGGTTGAGGGGTCCGAGAAGACCACAAAGAGGCCATTTGCGGAGGCTTATGGGGCGTTACGCTCAGAGAACTCTCTCAACAGAGAAGCGGCACTTACTGACCTATATGAAATAAATCCGAATTTAAAAAAGAGACCCGGTTTGATCTTGATGGAGTCCGAACGGGTATTGATAAAGCCCTAGAAGACCACCAGGCGGATATTACGGAGGCTTATAGGGGGTGTTGCTCTTAGAGGACTCTATCAACAGAGAAGCGACACTTACTAAAACTAGATGAAAAAATAACCGAAGAATTTTTTTTCAAAAAGACCCGGACGGTGGGTATTGATTAAAGCCTTAAGAAGACCACCAGGCAACCATTACGGAGGCTTATGATGCGTTGCGCTCAGAGGACTCTATCAACAGAGAAAGCGACACTTACTGAACTAGATGAAAAAATAACCGATAAACTGAAACATGATCGTATAGCCGCGACCAAAGCTCTTGAGGAGGCCTCTTATGAGATTCGTACTGAGGCATATAACGCAAACAATGCGCTTGCCGGAATAGTGAAAACAATGAAAACACCAAAACGTGTCATAAAACAGTTTGGGCTGAGAAGCGGGGCCCATTGATTGTGGGGCACTATGAATATTCGTTCGGTGCCAAAGCGAGTAATAATATGGGGGATACACTATGACAGCTGCAGGGTGAAGTTATCCAAATGGCGGTCTGCTCGGTTAATGCTAATGGTAAACCTGTGGGCGCGGTCGCGATAAATATTGTAGTAGATGGGGAAGAACGGGGGATTGGAGTCACTAAAAATTCTCTGGAGATAGTTCGACGGTGGTTTCGTTCTCCGGTGATGATCGAATTAGACTTTCCCAAGGTAGTGTTATTAACTTTGTTACGAAAATCGGTGACTCAGAGAGTTCTTCCACTATTGTCTCATTGTTAATTGAACTTATTGTGTAAATACTAATATATTGAAATAAATTTAACTATGAACGAATCACCGCTTCCAATTGTCAATACCGATCCACCAACACTGTATCCAACTCTCAATACCACTCCACCAACACTGTATTCAACTCTCAATACCACTCCACCAACACTGTATTCAATTAACGAAAAAAGTTCAGATTTTAGGTTGAATAATATCGTCGCTATGCAGGATATTTTAGTTAGAGAATGTGCAAATAGAAAAAGACACGCTAACAAATATAGGCGCTCGGCAAACATAGCTGAAGCATCTAGTACGGTTCTGGCAAGTGTTTCTGTGTTGTGTGGGGCGGGGACTACTGCAATGCTATCTACAATTGTAATGGTTCCACTTGCAGGGGTTTTGAGTGGAATTACCGTTTTATCTGGAACACTTTGTATGGTAATTAGGGCGGTGGGTGGAAAACTCGAGAAAAAAAAAAAAAAAAAAGTAGAAAACATGATAGAATATCCGTTCTCGCTAGGTCTAAGAAAAATAGCATCGACGTTATGGTGTCCAAAGCGTTGGCCGATAAGAAAATATCAAATTTAGAGTTTGAATCCGTGGTGGAAGAAATGGGGAGATATGAAGAATTAAAAAATGATATAAGGATCAAGGCGCGCGCCACCATGCCCAAAATTGAGTGTACTGATTGGGATAAATTTAGGGTAAAACTTGGAAATAAAGTCGGAGGAAATGTTACAGCACCAACTACAGACATTTGATTAGTAGTGGGTAAACGAATCGTTGGGGTTTATACATAATACGGTAACTCGGCGCAGACAGAATCGTAAAACTCTATATCCGTAAACGAATCGTTGTTTTTAAACAGTCTTATAAAATTAGTTTCACCCATCTTCACCTAGTTGTTCTACCGAGCCTATTTAGTCGCTTCATTTCACGAATATGTCTCTTGCTTAGCTTACATAATTTCCGGTATAATATTGTAAATGCAACGTTTTTATCGGAACGTAATAAATTACGCTGATATTTCATGTATTCAATTATATATAGTGCTTTCAATTTATAGTAATATTCATCAATAAGGTCATTATAAAATTCCAATTCCCATTCTATTTTATTATCCATTTTTGTGAGTATAACTTATAGTTTTCTTATCTTTAATAGGGTGTAAGTTGTGGTTAATTTTTAAAAAAAAAATTGAACATATCATATCTTTCTAACTGACTTTTCGATTTGAATTATTACTAAACGATAATACTTGCGAGCACGTAATCCCTTGTTAATCATTCGATGAGTAGCCTGAGTGCCACCGCATGGTGGACATAGTAATGACTCGGCTTTGGTCCCTACCCCACAATGCCGACAGGGGCGAGGCGAAACGGAACCTCTTCGCATCCATGCACGGTGATGTTTGCAATATTCGTAAATACCGGTACGAAAACATCTCTCGTGACTACCTGTCTTCAACCACGCACACTTAACTAGAACCATTATGTTATTATATATACTGAGTATAACATAGGGATTCTTATCTCTAATAGGGTGTATCTTCTCATGTCATAAATATATGGTCTCGCGGTTGATGAAAAATATGTTCTCATACATACCCGCCGAACAGTAGGTGTGTTTTTAAAAAAATTATGCTTACTCCCCCTTTGTGTTTGGAAAAATTAAAATTATGCCTACTCCCCCCTTCGTGTTTTGAAAAATTAAAATTACTCCCATTCTCATAAATATTCTCATAAAAATGGAGGAAAATCTGAGTAGTATATAAGAGTCATTAATTATAGCACCACCTGGTGGGAGGCACCACGTGTAGCCGGTGGCTTCCAGAGGGTGGTGGTATCATTTTGACTCTTATATACTACTACGTATATTATTGAAAGGTTACTTGATTGGTATGCGGATATATGCCACTCGTTCTGCCGCGCAACGATATTGCGCTCCAAAGTCGCACAATAACGCACGCTGCGGAACTCGTGCATATATCCACATACAAGTCAAATAACCTATAACTATTATTTTACCGCATTTTAAGGGATATTTCTAGAATTTGTATATTTTATTTATTTCACAGCACGGTTTATGACCATACAGTATACGTGTTTTATTCAATATACATTTCATGGTGACGATTCGTGTTTTTATTATTTAGCATACACGTAAATGAGGAAACGTTGTAAAATATCCCTTTACAGTTTAGTATGACCGGCTATGAGAAAAGTTGAAGCATCGCATTCTGACAAGCGACAATGCTAATCTACTACTACTACTCTCTGTTCCACGTGTTTCTGCCGACGAGCTTTTGGCTATTAAACACATTATATTTAAATGTAAGTACTTTTTCACCAACAACAAACAAGTCACCCTCCCCAATTTTGTTTGTTGGATGACATTCCATCAAATATTGATTTTATAGCAAAATCCTATGGGAATTTAACATGGAGGCAAAAGAGGTGGAAACAGTGGAGGAGTAAAAAAAGAGAAGAAAATGGAAATTGACCCCGAAACATCTCTAGATAGCTTGGAAATAATGTAAATAAGAAAACAAAAGTTAGATTTTTAAAATCGGTCCACAAATAAAAATATTTTCAAACAATCTAATGTTAGCCCCCATGTTAAATTCCCATAGGAAAAATTGAGGAGGGCTAATTTTGTGTTATTGATGAAAAAACTACTTACATTTAAATATCTTTTAGACGTAATGTGTTCAATAACCAAACGTTCGTCGGCACAGAAACGTGGAACAGACTGTAGTAGTGTCGCTGCTACAGTTGTGATGGTTGTTTGAAAACATCGGCATTGTTTCAGCAGCTCCATAATGAATAGCGTAGACACTGACTGATTTGACCGGAACGTCACTGATACAGTGCAGCATCGCTATCCCGACAACAAGAAAACACTTGTGATCCTATTGTTGGTGAGTTTCTTGGTCAGTTATCTCAAGTGATAATGTCTGCTCGTGATTGTATAGCACATAGCTATGGCTCAGAATGATCAAATGCCTGATTTTCAGTGAAACCTCTCTGATCCGGACACCCTGTGTACCTCCCAGGGTGTCCGGTTTAGAGTGGTTTCACTGTGTATGCATACACTGTTTACAACGACAATACTTCCTGTTTTCTCATGGCTGGTCATAATGTACAGTGACATGTTAGTGTAGTAGAAAGTCAGTTCTAGAATTGTAGCTTTACGCAGAACTGTCAGTTTGACATTTCACTAATTATCATTGACTATTCCCTTATAGAATGCGAATTCGTCAGTACAATATATTGGAACAATATACTCATAACTTCGCTGTGCTTGTGTAAACAACTGGAGCCCGTTTCACTAAACTTCGTACGACTAAGATGTTCGTAAGTGCAAATTTATGATGGTCTGGAAATTTCAATTGGTGAATTTACATGTATTGAGCACAGGCTGCATATGCAGCCTATGCTCAATAAATGGAAATCCAATAATTGTTTACAAGAAAACATTGTTAATGTGAAATTTACAGACTATCATAAGTGTGCACTTACGAACAGTTTAGTGAAACGGCAAACTGATACTTGTATATAATGTATGTGCACATTTTCCATTCGTCCTGATATAATTAATTTCCGCTTGTAAGGTTTCTTACATGAATGTTAATAATACATACATACATGTAATGAAACATACTGTCTGTTTCACAAAACTTGCCCAACTTTTACGGCTTTTAAGTTTAAAACAATGCAAACAAAAATTAGTATGTTCAATAATATTAAAGTTGATCAAAATTTATGATTGAGCGTTTTTAATTCATGAAATTTGGTTCAATATTGATGTCATTGCGACAATACAAAATCCACATGTTAAATCCCCCTAGGCATCTTCAAATATGGGAATTTAACATTGGAACATTTGTTCTAATTTCAGAAATAGTGGAGCGATTGTCAAAATTTAACTTTCCTTTTCTTAATTAGGTAATTTCCGAACTATCAAACAAGGTTTCAGAGTTAAAATTATTTTCGTTTTTGTACTTCTCTCCCATGCTCTTCCCTTTGTTATATTCCCACAGACAATTGTTCATACTAAAATCAATAGTTGACAAATTTCACGAAATAAAAAGTATATTAATTCTTAAATTTTGATAACATCTATACTTTCTTGTTATCGTGATACACCCATATAATAATAAACATCCACCCAAGGTTTTATCAATAAACGTACATGTTACCTTATGTAAAATGTCGTGAAATGTCATTCAACAGTTCGGCTTGAAGAAACAACACAGTGGTAGTAAGTGGTAGAAGTTGACAACTAAATCTCGCTTAAACTGGAGAAATCCGGCTTATAGGATTGCTATCAGAGTACATCCAGATCAGACTGCGCATGCGCAGTCTGATCTGGATCTACTCAGATCCTCATTCAACACATGTCCTGCCACAAACCGATATAAAAGAGACGTAACAAACTGACACATGCACTACTGTACACAACCGTCGGCGTTAATCTTCCCAATGTTCACAACGTTCTGAACATCAATTGACAATGACAACTCGCAATCAAGCACATTGATTGTCTTGGCTCAGGCTCAGCCAATCAAACTGCTTGATTTGAAACGCAATATTCAGGTAGTTAACTAAATAAATTGACAACACGTGAATTGGTGTAACGCCCTAACAACCGCTAATGTCATTTTGGTACGGGACTGCTTGATTTGAAACGCAATATTCAAGTAGTTAACTAAAATAAATTGACAAACGTCATTGGTTTAACGCCCCCAGCAACCGCTAATGTCATTTTTTTGGGATGGGACCTCGGTTTCAAGTCTCATCCGAAATACCGGGGGGAATGAAAATACTATGACAACACATATTGTTAAGATTAGTGCAGGTGGTAGTGTAGTAGATCTGTAGCGGATTTCACCAACATTACTAAGCATACAAACATGTATCTAGCTAAGTGTACTTTGAGGGAGAATCATTAATTTTTCCCGAAATGCATTATTTAATATAGAACTAATGACTGCATATATTTGATGATTAAAAGTATGCAGAATTATTATACTGAATTTATTACATAATATGATAATGTAATAAATTCAGTATAATACAAATTAATAAATATATCCTTAAATTTATAACTTCTCCCTGAAAGTGTACTTAGCAAGATAAGTATACTTGGCAATTTTGGTGAAAAGCTCTATGGATCATACTGGTCACAAAAGTCACAAGCGGCATTTCTCCAGTGACAGCCACACATCACATACGGGAGACAAGCACACCTAACATGCCGTACTGTGTGGCAAGTGATTGTGCAACTTAGTTGCAGAAAATAACATTTAAAGCTTACAATGTTGCAAATATGAAAACATTTCTCTAATTTCAAAATCACTCATTTTACAGATACTTAAATTGCAATTCACCGCAATACACAGCCTATCACATGCTGCATTTCACCACAGGCACTTTGTGGTATGAACGAGAAAAGCCTCTTTAAATCATACCAAATTTTACTCTGATATTAAGTATCTAGAAGGTAGGACACTCGCTATTTTTTCAACCAAATGAAGTGGATTATTTACCTTGGGCCCGCCTCGCTAATTCAGTAATTGTAAAGGGCGCGAATACCGGGACCAGCAGGGTCCCGGCCTTCTCGCGTTACAATTCCTGAAAAATGATGAGCAGCAACTGGAATGGATACGTGGCATGTACATGTACATGTAGTCACAATCGGCCGTGAACATGGTGAAACTCACGCTCACGGAGGTGTCGGACTCCGAGTGAGTTATCCGGGTGCAGATTGTCTTGAACCGTAATGTGTTGGGTGCTCTCTTGGCGTCTGGGTTTTTAACTAGGTATTTGTGTTTATTCACGTCACCTATGTATATGTGCTACTTATTTAATACTAGCTCTAATAATACGTATTTGAGTTTATGTAGATTTGGCGTTCCTTTGAATCGCTGACTGATGTTGTCGTAAATGGTCACATTGTTTACGTACAATCTGGCGTTTCGGTCTCCCTTTGGGTTTACTATATATTCCTATGTTTTGATGCTGGCTGCCTGGGCAACAGTCAGCAGTCAATCTGGAGATAATTCGTCAAATGCATTTATTCTGAATCTATGCTCTAATAGCAAGCCCAGTATCAAGCACAGGTTGAAGTAACGGACCGAGGTCTATAAATACATTAAATATGCCTAAAAGCATCAATAAATGAAGAAAAAAAAAAGATTTACCCCCTCCATCTAATCATATAGGGAAGGGAAGGTGTCCAACTTTTTAATAGGCCGAGCCCATACGGGCTCGAGACAACGGACTCTCACGAATCGTCAACCGAGTTATATCATTGTCGCCTATTGCAGAAGTTGGGACAATGTTAGTATTCCGCAACGATATATTCCCCATTGCGCTATGTCAACGCGTTTTCGAGCTATCGATTGTTTTGTTGTAAAACAATTATCATCATTGCCAGGTCGGGAAAGAACGGACACATTTCCGAGGCCGATATTGCTATATAAAGGATTAAACATCGGGTTGAAAATACACTTTTACGTCGTCCCGGCCCGTAAAGAAACATTTTGCATAGAGAAAACATTGTTTCCAATCGAACATTTGATCAAACCTACATTTATACCCGTCCTGTGCGTCACGACCGTCAATTTAATCGCACAGACATTTCTATCATTTCTCGGGAAGCCATTTTGTATAAACATCATCGCACAGGTTTATTCGCCGGAACTCGTGCACTTACTATGTGGTAAAAAAATGGAACTTTTATAAACGGTTATGTTTCATATTTTATAATACCTATGTCGATGGTAAAAGTATCAAGTTAAAGGTATGTCTCTCTACTCAGATTTCAAGTTTTGTCAAAATATAATTTTTTCTAATAAACATGTTTTGGCAGCATATGAGAATTGTCCGTGGGGTCAAATTTTATTTTTGACCGAATATGGTCATGTTATATATCAAATCGAAGGTATCAACGAGGCGATCACTCTGGTGCATTTTTTTGTCGAAATCGGATGGCTATGTCATCCAAGATGGCCGCCGAAAGGTCAAAAGGGCTTTCTTTTATTAGAGATTTCAAAATTCTTCTTAACATGAACCGCGTGGCCCATGGTGGCCAAACTTCAAAGTTATGGTCCATGGGTGAAACCTTTTCAGATTTATTTGTAAAACGGAGGTTATCGCTAATCCAAGATGGCCGCCGTCTAAAAATAGCATAAATTCTTAAAGTATCTTCTTCTCATGAACCGCTAGCCGGATTTCGACGAAACTTGGTAAGAATGATCGATGTACAATGCTCTTTCAAAGTTGTTAAAATGATGACTCCGGGGTCAAAAATGGACGTGGCCCGTGGGGTAAAATTGGGGTAACATTTTATTTTTGACCGAATATGGTCATGTCTATATCAAATCGAAGGTATCAAAGAGGAGATCGCTCTGATACATTTGTTGTCGAAATTGGATGGTCATGTCATCCACGATGGCCGCCGAAAGGTCAAACGGTCGTTCTTTTATTAGAAATTTCAAAATTCTTCTTCACACGCACCGCGTGGCCCAAGGTGGCCAAACTTCACAGTTATGGTCCATGGGTGAAGCCTTTTCAGATTTGTTAAAACGGAGGTCGTTGCTAATCAAAAATCTTCGTTCTCATGAACCGCCAGCTACGCCCATTTTTTACCCCTGGGTCACCATTTTAACAACTTTGAAAGAGCATTGTACATTGATCATTCCTACCAAGGTTCGCCAAAATCCGGCTGACGGTTCATGAGAAGAATTAAGAATTTATGCTATTTTTAGACGGCGGCCATCTCGCCTTCCGCTTTTGGAAATATATTTTGCTGTAATCCTAATTATAAAACGCATGTAACGCAGGGCGACTTTCCGCATGTTACAGACAGAAAATTCCAAAAGCGGAAGGCGAGATGGCCGTTATGCATATTTAATGTATTTATAGATCTCGGTCCGTTACTTCAACCTGTGGTATCAAGCAGTTTGAATCGTTCAGCCAGCGCAGCCAATCACAATGATTCATTTGTAGTTCAGTTTCGAATATATGCTCAGAACACGGACAATGTGTACGGTTGGTCCATATGTATGTGTGTGTGTGTGTGTGTGTGTGTGTGTGTGTGTGCGTGTGTGTGTGTGTGTGTGTGTGTGTGTGTGTGTGTGTGTACATGTGTGTATGTGCATTGTATGTATGCATGTATAACATCGAGGCATCCCTTCAAACCACAAGACCGGTAGGGCACGCCCGCAGAACAGTAACTCTGCAAAACTCCGGTATGCTACTAATCTGGCAGTGTATTAGGTTACATTCCACCATTGATTGCCACTATAAAATTCAACATAAACCTGTGTCACCGGGATTTATTTAAAATACACATATAATTGAATAGTTTCTGTCAGACTAGCATTTTCATAATGAACTAGCTTGTGGACAAGCATGTAAATTCCCATGACTCGGAAGGCTTGCTTGATTAAAAAACCAGACGCTCGAGAATAGATTAGCGAATGATAGGATCATCCGACGTATGAATACGTGACAGGCAGTAAAATGAAAATGATCTCCATATATTTGTTGCAGGAGTATATGTATATTTACCTCTAATAATTCCAATTCGAAATTCACCAGTAACCAGAAACGGTTAGCTCAAAACATGCAATATGTTTCGCACTATTTCTTCATTATGTACTACTTTCGGCTGCAACACTAAGGACCACACTCGATTTACTGGAATAAAACCTATTAAGACGGTTGCCTGAGAAGATGGACCATATGTCATTTGAAACAATTGCAGATTTTGATATTCTTGTGACGTCACTCGGTATGGTTAGACGCTAATCGTTTTTTCTGGTTGAAGGAAATTCACTTCAGAGACTACAAGGCGATCAGCATAGCGCCTCCATTTGTGCCAAACAATATGGAACATAAACTTAAAATAATTATTGCTAGCTGTAAATAATTAGAGCTAGCATTTACTTTTGAGGGCTAGCATTAATTATTGGAGTGTATGTAGAAATTGCGTTCCTGGAACGCCGAATCTACATAAAGTCAAATACATATTGCTAACTATTGCTATAATTAGAGCTAGCATTCAATATTTAGAGTTAGCTCCAGATGATTTAGAGAGCTCTTCAATTGATATGGAGTTAGCTCTACATATTTAATGCTAGCTCTAATTATTTAGTAGGCCCTGGTCAGGCTGCATGGATACACATGATGATTTGTGACAACGCTGGTTACAAATGTCGTAAGGAACCTTTCGCGGAAAGGGATCCACACAAAATAAATATCAATACAGACAAAAAGGGCATTAAAGAAGACATCTAAATGTATCAGACACATTAGTTTAAGAAATTATACAACTACTAAACGACGAATTATTGAAATACATTGAAATGAATATATATTTAAATATTGAAATGTGTTGGCCAAGTACTAAACAACGAGGGATTGTATTGAATTGAAATGTGTTAGCTAAACACTACTGTCTGTTCCACGAACTGTTGGCTATTAAACATATTAATTATAAAAAGTATTTAAATGTAAGTACCTTTTCATCAATAACAAAAAAGTCACCCTCTCCAAATGTTTTTATTTGATGAAATTCCATCAAATATTGATTGTTTTGCAAGAAACCGATTTTTCTATGGAAAATTAACACGGGGTATAAAGGAGGAGGATGGTCTCCAGGAGGGTCGAAACATGACAACAATTGGAATTTGACTCCGAAACCTGGTTAGATAACTTGGAAATGATGTGAATAAGGAAACAAACGTTTAATTTGGAAAATGAGTCCACAAAATCTATTTTTAGGCCATTTAGGAAAATCGTGTTATTTTCGCAATAAAATAAATATTTAATGGCATTTCATCAAATACTATTTTTGGGGACGGCGACTCTTTTGTTATTGATGATATGTTCATTTAACTAAATGATGGGTTTAATAGCCAAAAGTTCGTTGGTATCAAAACGTAAATGATGAGATACTGGAGTATAATACAGAATCTAATATGAAGCTAAGGTACTACGAATCTACAGGAACTGAGGACAAGATGGTCCGTTGTATTCACCTACCTGGAACACCCCGACTCCCACTAGGGTGCCCACCATAATCGCTGTGTTCCCTAAAGTCATGTCCCATATTGTATCGTAGCAGCTCTGAAAATGGCGGATAATTGGATAATGGGTGATTTATTTATAGAAATCCGGTCCAAATTATGTAGTTTAGTGGCTTATTTCGTGTGAAAAGGGCGTACATGTATGTAGCATGATTTGTTGTGAAAAGGGCGTACATGTATGTAGCATGATTTGTTGTGAAATGGAGCAATCATAGTGATTTCCACTATTGTCTGTTTCACGAAAGCTGCCCAAATGTTACGGCCATGTAAACAATTCAAAAACAATATTGCTTTCGATAATATTAAACTAAAGGAAAATTTAAGAATGAGCCTTCTTATTATTTCGTGAAAGTTGGTCAAATATTGATTTTATTGCGAAAAAACAAGTTCGCCATGTTAAATCCCCATAGACATCTTCACAGAGTGAAGATGAATATGGAGATTTAACATGGGTAATTTTCGAATTTCAGAAACACTGGACCGATTTTCAAAATGTTACTTTTGTTTTCTTAGTTAGATCATATCCAAGCTATCTAGCCAGGTTTCGGAGTCAGTTTCCAAAGTTTACGTTTTCTGACTCCTCCCACAGCTCCTCCATCTCCTTTTCCCCCATGTTTTACCAATTGTCACGAAATAAAAGGAAGGCTCATTCTTAAATGTTGATAAAATTAAATATTTTCGAAAACAATACTGTTTTTGCATTGTTTATATGGCAGTACAATTTGGGCAGGTTTCGTGAAACATACAGTAGTGTTGGTCCAGATTCACCGACATATCTATGCAATCTGATATCGGATTACATTATTTGCCAGAGTCATATGTTCACGTTTATTACTGCTATTCCAATGATTGTAGATGTGTAGTCTGATATGTGTCTACTCTGTTCTCAAAACTATCTCTGTGTGCCATTCGATAATAGCTGATATACAGCATAGAACCGGATCTCTATAAATAGATTTGCAAAGGGAAATAACTACATGTAGCTACGATCCCTCATTGGATTAGGCATTACATTTTCATCTCTGAGTACGAAAATAATAAATGGTGATAAGAATATGTTTAATGACCATCTAACATTGTATACCTGCATTTGGATTTGATTTAGCGACTGGAATTTAGTTATGTGACGGTATAAACATGATTAAATTATATAGGAAACGGGTCAGATGTCCCCCTGCCCTCGTCGACAGTGGAGCTAATTTATAACTTACAGGTGCGCGAAATCCGACTTCCGGAATGGACACTCCCATATTAGTTTTCAGACTATTTCACTTTTAGAAAGGGGATTTGTGTTTAGAAATTAAAAAATATCCACAACTGGTGGACGTTTCACTAAACTTCGTATGATTAAAATGTTCGTAAGTGCAAAATTATGTAAATTTAACATTAATACAGTTTTCTTGTAAACAATTATTAGATTTACATGTATTGAGCATAGGCTGCATATGCAGCCTATGTTCAATAAATGTAAATACATCAATTAAAATTTCCAGACGATCATAAATTTGCATTTACGAACATTTTAGTCGTACGAAGTTTAGTGAAACGGGCACCAGGTTCAGATCGTGATTAGACGGCTCCATTATGATAGACGTATGTCGTGTTGCACGGGTTAATGAAATCAATGTACACTGGCGTATATAACATGTCTTCGTGTATCTACGGCAATTATAAATAATATAATATGATATCGGTGCATACACGAGTTGACGGACTACAACTAGATTTTCAGTAAACGTGGCTTTCATGAATGACTTCCGCGCAGGCTCTGACACTAAATGTGACCTTGTCCTTGGCACTAGTAGAGTCTGAAGGTCATTGACTTGACACCATATGATAACAGGTCAATGTGTGAATACAAAATCAATGCTTTTCAGGCCAGTCCATTTATGCACATGGGGTGTTTTTGTTCTCAAAATTATGAAAATTACTTGCAAGAAGTGTAGATCCTGATGAGACGGCTCATCACGAGCGGGCTCATCTGGATCTACACTTTATGTCAATACCACTATACAGGCCAGTGGTGTTAAAAGGGTTAAGGGGGGGTAAGGGGGGTTACGTACGCACCCATCGCAGCCCCTCTGCGCACGGGCCTGAGTTGCAAGAAGGGAATCAGAAGTTACAAGAAACGTACGCGCAATGTTAAGTTTGGTGATGGATGCTGATAGTGACGCTCGGTGGTATCAGGCTATTTTCATATGCTCATGAGGCATGGTATCTTTTAATTATTTACACTAATTAAATGCGTCACATAAAACAATAACATTTTCGACAGATTATAAAATATGATCATTGCATTGTACATCAAAAATATATACAAAGAATAAACAGTAATATCCATTAGTATCGTACTGAAACTAGGTTTTCGCCCCTGATATCAGTGTTAAAGTTTACGTCTGATATAAAATGTATAATAATGGCATTAATACGTGGGGTAATGGGGAATGGATGTATATTTTGCCAGAAAATGTCGCAGATGATGTCTCTGATATATAAGACCATGTTGTGCCTACTGAGTGGGAATGTACCTGTAAATGCAAGATAAAGAAAAGTAACAATTTGGAGAGGCCGTATAATTTTATTTTGTTTAATTCGTTCCAACGAAATAAGAATTCGTTCTCTCGAATTAACAATTCGTTCCCACTAAATAACGATTCGTTCTCACGGGAACGAATCGTTAATTCGTGGGAACGAATTGTTATATCGTGGGAACGAATTGTTTAATTGAGGGAACGAATTGTCATTTAGTGGGAACGAATTGTTAATTCGAGGGAACGAATAGTTATATCGTGGGAACGAATTATTAATTCGAGGGAACGAATTGTTAAATTGAGGGAACGAATTTTCATTTTGTGGGAACGAATTGGTAATTCGAGGGAATGAACTGTTATATCGTGGGAACGAATTGTTAATTCGAGGGAACGAATTGTGAAATTGCGGGAACTAATTGTCATTTCGTGGGAACGAATTGTTAATTCGAGGGAACGAATTGTTATATCGTGGGAACGAATTGTTAATTCGAGGGAAAGAATTGTGAAATTGAGGGAACTAATTGTCATTTCGTGGAACGAATTGTTAATTCGAGGGAACGAATTGTTATATCTTGGGAACGAATTAATAAAATAAAATCCATGTTCCATGCGGGGCACAGTTACAATGTACGTGACGTGAACGAAAACATAAATTATAAGACATTTACCGGATCCATAATGTTTTGAATGCAGTAAGTATGCGACTAAGGAGGTCACAAGCAATACATGTGATAAATATAAAGCATCCACGTGAAAGGAAACAGAAATTATAACAAATATGCACGAGCGTTATGTTTGTGATGGATTGCCCGGGACGGGACATACGGACGTACGGGATGCAATAATGCCGACATCGCTATACGCCTCACTGACCATTCGGTGGCGGACGCATAAGAAAACAAATCATAGTTACCACGGACTGGTAGTTATTGGCGTCGTTGGCGCCCGCTATGCTGGCACACGAGTAATCCGTGCTGTCAGGCAACGTTTTGCAGCAGGAGAGCGGCGTCTTGAGCGTAACCACGCTGTAGTTCACTACCCAGTTCGCGGCGCCCGTAAAATCTTCATAGCTGATCGGGCCGCAACACTCCATCTACCGGGCAATGTGGCCACAGTAAATTTATTACAGTGAAACCTCTCTAATCAGGACACCCTGGGAGGTCCCCAGGGTGTCCGGTTTAGAGTGGTTTCACTGTAAATCAGGCAGTTGATCTTTATGCGCCATATTTGTGTGATATGCGATCACGAACAGACACTATCACCTGAGATAAATTACCAAGAAACTCATGAAAAATACGATCACCGCTGTTTTATTGGTGTCCGACTTAGAGAGGTTCTACTATACTAGCAGTGTTGTGTTAACCCTCTCAACCTTGAATAACTGAAATGTGTGTTGATATGTTGACTCGCCGATCAATCTAATCGTCACAATATGAGTTTCAGACTACTGTCTGTTTCGCGAAACCTGCCCATATGTTTCGGTCATATAAACAATGCAAAAACAATTATTTTGTTCGATAAAATAAAATTTTATCAAAATTTAAGAATGAGCCTTCCTTTTATTTCGTGAATGTTGGTAAAATGAGGTATAGGAGCTGTGGGAGGAGTCAACAATGAACATTAATGGAAATTGACTTGTGTTATAGCTTGACAATTATCTAACAAAGAAAACAAAAGTAAATTTTTTTAAAATCGGTCCACTATTTCTGAAATTAGAACAGATGTCCGCATGTTAAATCCCTATAGACATATTCACACCAATAAAATATATTTGTGGATCAAATTTCACAAAATAAAGGCTCATTCTTATTTTTTTATAAAAATTAGCGTTGTCAAATTAAATCTTGTTTTTGCAATGTTTATATAGCCGTAACATTTGGACAGCTTTCATGAAACAGACAGTAGTCCGTTTTAAAGGTGTGCGTTTTTTTAAATACATGCATATGAAAGTTCTTTGTAAAAGTGTAGAACCTGATGAGATGGCTACTGTCTGTTTCTCGAAACCTGCCCAAAGTTTACGGCCATATACACGATGCAAAAACAATATTTTTGTCGATAATATTAAATTTTATCAAAATTTAAGAATGAGCCTTCTTTTTATTTGGTGAAATTTTGTCAAATATTGATTTTATTGTGAAAAAATTATATGTCTATGGGAATTTAACATGGGTGAAAATGAGGTGGAGGAGTTGTGGGAGGAGTTAAAAGATGAAAAAGATTGGAATTTGACTCCGAAAACTGGCTAGATAGCTTGGAAATGATCGAACTAAGAAAACGAAAGTTAAATACTGAACATCGGTCCAGTATTTCTGAATTTGAAAAAAATCCCCATGTTAAAAAAAAATATGTAAAGACTACTTTTTATTTCGTGAAATTTGGTCCAATATCGATTTTCTTGCGAATAAGCAATTTCCACAGAGTGAAAATGTCTATGGGGATTTAACATGGGGAATTTGCTCTAATTTCAGAAATAGTGGACCGATTTTTAAAATGTAACTTTTGTATTTAGAATCAATTTCCAAAGTTTTTCGTTTTCCGACTCTTCTTCCAGGTTCTCCACCTCTTGTTTCCCGTGTTAAATTCCCATAGAGAACTCATTTTTCGTAATAAAATCAATATTTGACCAAATGTCACGAAATAAAATGAAGGCCCATTCAAAATTTAATATTATCTAAAAAAAATTGTTTTAAATTTGCATTGTTTATTGCCTTGTTACCTTTTGCATAACGACGTTCCAGGCCATGGAGTTCAGGTTCGTGCCATTCAGTCCCATGTAGTCAATCTGGATGTCAGCTTTCAAACTCTTCTTGGCCGGATCATGAAACTGCAATGCCCAGTATATTGTGTCGTATGCTAATTTATCTCTCAGTTAACTAATCTCAAGATTATACAAGGTGCATGATCACGTGTTTACAACAACAACAACAACGTCGCCACTCAAAAGTAAGTATTATTTGATATTTTCCTTAAGATGCAACGGATGTTGATGACATATGGCGCAGGAAACGCGTCTTCATGAGCTGCATTTGGTGGTCTCGGGAGTTTGGCACAGACTTATGTCGTTTTTGCGAAGAATTTGGGTGAAAATACAGAAACAACCACATGTAGCATAACAAGACGCGTTTGATGCGCTTTATTTCATAAAAATCCGTTACATAATAAGGAAACTATAAAAGAATACGTACTTTGAATCGGTACTTGTTGTTGTTGTTAGTACCACGTGATAATACACCTTGTTATACATGTTAGTCTAATGATTTAGAAACCACATATTGACATCAACATCAAAACATCTGGGGGTTCGAATCCGGAGCTTCGATAATTGAGATAAATTAACATTTTAACTAGTAAACTAATTCAGAGCCGATTTATATGTAGTGTCTGGTCAAAAACATGCATGTATGTATAACTAATTATGAATGTGTTTCTGTAGCCTATTTCACCAACATTAAAAAGTATGCTTTTCTAGCAAAGTATACTTTGAGGGAGTAATCATTTATTTTTCCCGAAATGGATTATGTCATATAGAAATAACGACTGCATATGTTTGATGATTAAAAGTATGCAGAATTATTATACTGAATCTATTACATTATCGCAGCCAAAATGGCTGTGATAGTGTAATAATTCAGCATAATAAAAATAAATATATTTATCCTAAAATTGAAAATGTCTTCCTCAAAGTATACTTTGCTAGTTAAGTATACTTTGCAATGTTGGTGAAATAGGCTACATATATCGTCAATGTAATAGGAATATTATATGCACTACATGTATCAATAGGGTACGGCACTAAACATCTAAGATAAATTATTCTGTTTCCTACTGCTGCATGATGGGTATAGTTGCATTTGTATGACCCATTTCTGGGAAATATTCGAATACACACGCACATCACACACCTTATTATATACATTATATATACAATACACACGCACATCACACACCTTAGTATATACATTATATATACAATACACCACCATACACACCTTATATATATTGATATACTACAGACGCACTCACACACCATTTTTATATACATTTTATATACAATACAACAGCACATCACACACCTTATTATACTACAATAGATATACATACAGACGCACATCACACACTTATATATACATTTTATTTATTACAATACACACGCACATCACCACACCTTATTATTATACATATATCATACAATACACACGACATCACCACACCTTATTATATACATTATATTTTAATACACACGCACATTACACACCTTATTATATCATTATATTTTTTTTATACAATACACAACGCAACATCACTCACCTTATTATTTTTCTATACATTATATTCTACAAGCACAGCCAATCCACCACCTGGTATAATACATTATATTACAATACAACGCCACAATCACACCACCTTATTATTATAAATTTTTTACAAATGTATATACAATACAACGTTCAATCACCCACAAATTATTAATGTACAATATATAATACAATACCTTTTACACCGCACAGCACACACCTTGTTATATACATTATATATACAATACACACGCACATCACACACCTTATTATATACATTATACATGTATATACAATACACACGCACATCACACACCTTATATGTACATTATATATACAATACACACGCACATCACACACCTTATATATACATTATATATACAATACACACGCACATCACACACCTTATTATATATATACAATACACACGCACATCACACACCTTATTATATACATTATATATAAAATCAACATAACACTTGACAAAAGATGTTGATCGCATTTGCAACCTAGCAGACTATTAGTGTGTATATTCTTCGTTGAGGGAAGTAACTCTGCACACATACTACCGTATCGCTAGTATTATGCAGAGTTACTTCCCGCAACTAGTATAATCTGTGTTCGTTTACTCTACCGAACATTGTTACATGTGGGAACACTTTTCACGGACAGAGCACATGTTCATTTGAGAATTATTGTTATATTGCTAAAATAACATAGTTAGACTTATTTATGCAAATCATATCGAATTACAGCTGCTTTTCCTAGCTATGTCGGACACGACCTTGTTGCATAACGAATTAAATTATGTGTTTAAGGCTCTAACGTCAATATTGTAGTTGCAAGAACATATGATCATTTGAGAAAATATCCGTATTCTGCAGAAATGCATAGAATGTATAGAACATTACGATTTTAAACATGTTATTGTGTTATGATACGAGGTCGTGTCCAACCAAAGTTAGCCTTGTTCAAATCTATAGAGTTATACCGGCGAAAGCCGAAACACGCCGAATGACTGTGGATCTAAGTGCCATAAAAATAGAACACATGCTTTTCGCTAGAGGCATTTGGTGTATTTTGGCTTTCATCGGTATAACTATATATGAACAACTATAAACAACACAGCAAATGGTGTTTATTTTAATCTCAAGGGAAATAATCATTGTAATGTATTCAGTATTACCAGCGCCGTTCTATCAAAGCAGTACCGACGAAAGCCAGTGCTTTTCTCAGAATCTGGCACAGCCTTCAGGGGCCCGTTTCACTAAACTTCGTACGATTATAATATTCGTAAGTGCAAATGTATAATCGTCTGGAAATTGCAATTGATGAATTTACATGTATTGAGCATAGGCTGCATTATGCAGCCTATGCTCAATACATGTAAATCAAATAATTGTTTATAAGAAAACATTGTTAATGTGAAATTTACAGAAAATCATAAGTTTGCACTTACGAACATTTTAGTCGTACGAAGTTTAGTGAAACGGGCCCTGGACCGCCGGCTGAATTATTGTTATATTGCTAAAATAACATAGTTAGACTTATTTATGCAAATCATATCGAATTACAGCTGCTTTTCCTAGCTATGTCGGACACGACCTTGTTGCATAACGAATTAAATTATGTGTTTAAGGCTCTAACGTCAATATTGTAGTTGCAAGAACATATGATCATTTGAGAAAATATCCGTATTCTGCAGAAATGCATAGAATGTATAGAACATTACGATTTTAAACATGTTATTGTGTTATGATACGAGGTCGTGTCCAACCAAAGTTAGCCTTGTTCAAATCTATAGAGTTATACCGGCGAAAGCCGAAACACGCCGAATGACTGTGGATCTAAGTGCCATAAAAATAGAACACATGCTTTTCGCTAGAGGCATTTGGTGTATTTTGGCTTTCATCGGTATAACTATATATGAACAACTATAAACAACACAGCAAATGGTGTTTATTTTAATCTCAAGGGAAATAATCATTGTAATGTATTCAGTATTACCAGCGCCGTTCTATCAAAGCAGTACCGACGAAAGCCAGTGCTTTTCTCAGAATCTGGCACAGCCTTCAGGGGCCCGTTTCACTCTTAAACTTCGTACGATTATAATATTCGTAAGTGCAAATGTATAATCGTCTGGAAATTGCAATTGATGAATTTACATGTATTGAGCATAGGCTGCATTATGCAGCCTATGCTCAATACATGTAAATCAAATAATTGTTTATAAGAAAACATTGTTAATGTGAAATTTACAGAAAATCATAAGTTTGCACTTACGAACATTTTAGTCGTACGAAGTTTAGTGAAACGGGCCCTGGACCGCCGGCTGACAAACTGGTCACGTAACCCATAAACACAATTAGTTTCTGAAGTCACAGACACATATGTTCACTACTTACGGTTTCGGGGGAGCCGTACAGTATTCCAATAACGATTACTTGTCCCACCAACAGCACCAGTCATACAACCAAGTACTGGAACAGACGGACATACACACTATTCAGTGGAACCTCTCTAAACCGGACACCCAGGGTGTACGGTTTACAGAGGTTCCACTGTAAAACAGACTGATGACTACTTCAAAACAAGGGTGGGTGCTGTGTGATCACGAACAGGCATCATCGTCGAAGAAAGATTAAGCAACACTCAAGTTATCTATGTCCGGTTTAGAGGGGTTCCACTGTACATTGTTGGTGTACTGTTTAAAAGCATTGTGTCTCCGATATACATACAGAGAAATGGAACAGAATAGGAAAATCAAACAGCTTAATTGTAGATTGTTACATACAGCGGAACCCCTCTAAACCGGACATAGACACAAGTGAGCGGAGCTTAACTTTGATCTATAGGTTTCACTGACATGTATCTCTGATGATACTGTATGTTCATTCATGTTCACAAAGCACCCACGCGTGTCTTGAAGTCTTCATATTCCTGTTGTACAGTGTAACCTCTCTAAAACGGACACCCTGGGAGGTCCCCATGGTGTCCGCTTTAGAGAGGTTCCACTGTACATGTACATGCATATATTATCCAATTGTACGCAAAAGTCCCCAGGGAAAGAATCGGGGAATGGTAAAATACATAGTTATTTTCCAGTATTATAAACATGTAGCTGTAGTACAGCTCAGGCTCAGCCAGACAAGCACGACATTCAAGTATTTTAGTTTAAACATATTTTATTTGCATATTGTTTACAGTTCATTGTCAGTGTCAAAGTTACTATATACAGTACTATGCAAATGGGATTGGATTGAAAGCAAGCTTATTTAAATCCTCTCCCTCAAGTATTTTGAAATTGACAAATACTAGCAAGATTATCACAGGTGACAGTGTAAGGACAATATATCTCGCCTATTTCACCAACATTGCAAAGTATACTTATCTAGAAAATGTTTAGGATACATTTATTATGTTTTATTATACTGAATTCATTACATTATCACAGCCATTTTCTCTGTGATGATGTAATAATTTCAGTATAATAATTATGCATACTTTTACTCATCAAATATATGCAGTAGTTAGTTCTATATGAAATAATGCATTTCAGGAAAAATAAATGATTACTCCCTCAAAGTATACTTTGCTAAATAAGTATATTTTGCAATTTTGATCAACTAGGCTACATAACTATGAAGCTGTTGTATTCCTACGGAACGAACATGTTATACCACATTTACTGTCTGTTTCACAAAACCTGCCCAAATTGTACGGCCAAATAAACAATGCAAAAACAATATTTTATTCGATAATATTAAATTTAAATAGTTTTTGATTAGAGTTCAATAGACTTTACAAGGGTACAACCCCCTTGATATAATGAGCAGAGTATGCGGTTTGTTGGAGGTAAATATGCGTGGTATTGTGATTGCCTGTCGATCCCACGTCTATAGATCGATATTAAACGATCTAAAGGTGTGAGCATGTCCTTGTACGGGGAACGTTTATAACCGTACTCCATTATAATTGGGCAATTTTGAATTCAACACCGGTATTTACAAATGCTATTATGCTGAAATTTCCAAGAAAACAGTTTGTAAAGCTTTTAATAACACGGATGTTTGGTGAAGCAGTTATCGCTATTAGCTTTCTGTACCACCTAATTTTCCAAATGGATTCTACAACAACAACAAATGTATCACGCATGACTCGACATGTGGAACAGTATTATTGCGCCATTTGTTTATTATATGTGGCTACCACTGAAGAAATGGGTTTTGCGACCCAGTGTAGATCCAGATCAGCCTGTGCATCCGCACATTCTCATCAGGATCCAGTTTGATCAGGTCTGCATTGTTCGCCATTCAGTTACTGAAACAACCGCCAAGTTACCAACAAGAATATAGCTCGTTATCAGAATCTATGAGTGTGATATATTGTATTCGATCTGGTTCTACACCAGTAAAATATCATATAATCCCCGATAATCCAGATATAGCCACTAACACATCGACTCTATTGTTTATCAGAGGTTGGTAAGAAATTTGAACACCTCTGTAGACAAGAGAAAAGTTTACATCTGTATGCAAACCTGGGCACGGCAAGCCGGTGTGCCTATGGTCATTGTGACACAAAGAACACCGGCTAAGAAAAGCTGTCTTGCGATGGCTAGCGTAGCCCCGATCAGTCTGCGAATCTACACAGTTTGATCATTGCATATGTTGGTCGCAATTCGATCAATACCATTTCCTATATTTACTACATGTCACCAATGTAGCAATTGTTAATGTTTTTCGATCAGCGGAATTATTACATATAGAACATAAAACGCTAATTTGGATGGTGAATGATGATAAAGGTACACATATTCGCCTTACAACTGCTGCAAGGTCCTTCTCTGTGCTAGTGACGCATATGTAATCACAAATCGTGTCATGCCCATAGGCACTTTATGGGATGAACGAAACCGATATGTTAATGACTCTTATCGCAGGATGTATAGTATACGAGAAGGTGGGACACTCACCATTTTTTTGTTCTTGTTGTTGTTTATTCAACCAACGCAAGTGACGTATATTAGGCTACCTTTGACTGTTTCGTGATTTATCTTGCTGTTCACCAGCTGATTTTGTTTTTGTGCCAGATCGACACTGCCTGTGTTGACATATACAATATGGAAAGTCACATTAACATGAACACATGGCAAGAAATAGCCCATATTAATGTCATTTACAATATTTAATTCATGATTACCTATTCAGATAAGTGACAAAACAAATCACGAAACAAGTCCGTACTTCCGTTGGTTGAAAAATGGTTCCCAGCCTACATGCGGATTAGTAACTTACAATTAGCGAGCCGGTCAAAGGTAAATGAAGTTACTTCCGTTGACTGAGATGATGAATGCTGTCATTCCTTCTAGATTCATACTAATCCTCAGTGTAACTGGATTATCACATCGGCTTTTCGTTCATCCCATAAAGCTCATATGGTCATGCCGTGGACAGATGTATAAGCAAAACTATATATACAGACGGGCGGCAGTAATGTCTAAAATATAATGTAGAACATTGTTGAAATAATTTAAATGAAAGCTTACCTGGTGAGTCTCCCACATGTCGTCTACAGTATATTTTTGTTTACGTATAGTTTAGCACGTGGAAAGACAATTGTCATCGACAAAAATAGGGATATAATTGAGGGGCGTTCAGTAAGTAACAGAACAGTGTCGAACATACGAGTGGAACTTAAGCTACACTTATTGATAACTTGTGATCAGTGCATATTTATGATACAAGAAAATAGCTGTATTGCTTTTTTTGGCTCGATAATATTGTTCACTTGATCCCAGTTTATATAAAAAGAGAACATAATATGTTAATACGCTA
The DNA here is from genome assembly GCA_029237695.1 of Conchocele bisecta. NCBI lineage: Eukaryota > Metazoa > Mollusca > Bivalvia > Lucinida > Thyasiridae > Conchocele > Conchocele bisecta. The sequence goes on from CM055270.1 coordinate 101,028,836, forward strand.
CCTACGAAAGTCAAGTGTATGCATAATAAAATAAATGCATGTACACGTGGACTGGCATACAACTGATATATTCTGCATTTTGACTGAGGATAGTTTTATTGTCGTACAAAAGGGCACATTTCATTGTTGAATGACAACTGTGTCAATCACTTAAGTTCAATCATTTAAGTTGGTTTATTACTGAAAATGCATGTGAAAATACAGTGACTAAAATGATGAAGGATTAAATTGTTAATGATGTGAACTCTATAGAGACCCAATTGATGATATATGAAAAAGGACATGTCCTAACGTATTTTAAAGAAACAGTGTATCATATAATGTTTCAGAAGATATTCAATGTTCCGTTCCTTTTATTTTCTCTTGATTGACTCCAAATGCCATATACCACACGACCCGCACCATTTTATTCAAGGAATGTGTGTTTTCTTATACCATATACAATGTACTACTATTGACTTTGATGAAGAGGGGAGATAAGTTGGTAACGCATTTCCGTTCGCTAGTTCAGTACCAGGAAGCACACTTTGTGAAACATAACACTTTTTAGTTTGAAATAAAAAATACTGTTCCACACATATAATATGTTGCTATTTATAGACGCGTGTGGAATTAATTTAACTAATTGAAATTGTACCATCGACTGTCAATTAAACTAGTGTTCGCAACGCTATTTATGATTTGGTATAATAAGCATATTTTACCAAATACTGATTTTTTTCAAGACGACTTATAGGCACGATTTGATTAAGACAGTCCATGTAAATCTACCATTAAATTATTGTTTCCTAAATTAAACATGTTTCATCACTTTATGCACATTCCCAAGACCACGTGACTTTAAATTTGATTGTTGTTTTAATTATAGTTTTCATTCATTAAATTAATGTCATTTAATTTTATTGGGATCATGTATGTGTTGGGAAATTAATTCTTGAACACCCCTCGTAAATGACTTTTATAACTGACCACCCAATAATAGATATATGCATTCATATGCTGCACGTGCAGGTACAGTTCTACGCACTGCATCAGGCGATGAGAGACCCTTCAATTACAAATATATTCTATATGGCCGGGTGCTGGTCACTTCGTCGATGTTTTGACGGATAACTGCTGAACGTAACGCGGTGGGATATGTATACACGTCTAAACCGAACACCCTGGGGACCCCATTGCGTTTCATTTATATGGCTTTGCTTGTAGTTTGTTCATGGTTGAAAATGAGAACAAATCTGCATGGACTGTTTAATTATCCTCTTGCCGATAGGCAAACGGAGATATAGCGTTAGTCCATGTACGTTCGTACGTACGTACATGCGTACGTACGTTAGTAACAGCTTTCACTTGTCAAAAGCTCATGAACCACTTCACCGATTTTGATAATATTTGGCCACAATGTGATGGTGATTTGTTGTGCATGCTACCCACATCCGTCTTCCAAAGGTCAAGATCACCGAGGACTTATGCTCACCTTGTTTTTAATAAGGCAAATTTGTAAGGCAATAATGTTGATATCCTTATTTCATTGTCAAGGCTGCCAGTACGACCGCCCAATGTTAAGGTCACCGCTTTGTTTAACGCTGCTATTTCTTGTTATAATGGTACCTACAGTCGTTTCTGTCAAAATGTTCCGGGTTTATACGTGTACAAAGTGTTGTGCGTTGCGTATCCGTGGAGTTTCCGTTAGTTGCGTTTCAAACCGTGTGTCGTCTACGTGTAATACGTTTTCGGCCATGCGTTGCGTTTTCCCACTCTTGCGCATGCGCGAAAGTAGAACAAACCGTGTTCAACGCATTGAGTTTCAAAAGCGTGTAATCCGTGTACAACGGTTGTAAACGTATACAACGGTTGTAAACAACGCATTGAGCTTCAAAAGCGTGTAATCCGTGTACAACGGTTGTAAACGTATACAACGCTAAGGTAAACCGTTTAAACGATTTAACGCTTTCTTTGACGAACGGTTACACGCTTCTACATGTACACAGCACCGTACAGATGAAACCGTGTTATACGTATAACACGTTTCCACGGGTGTTAACGCATTACACGTTTTGGTATGCCAATCGTGTATCGCGTAGAATGCGCATGCTCAGATCGTTCTTCGTGTGTGTATATATACTTCTAGACTGTAGGCCTTCTACAATGTTCAGTTTTCCGGTTCTGGACCGATTTGTGAACTCTCAGACCGATTGAGATTTGAAAACTAGTCTTAAAAATCGGTCCGAGAAAAATTGCCAGTCGGCTGCTATTTCGCTATAAACCTTGTAAATTTACCGGTTTTGACCACCAAGTAATTTATGACACATATCCGCGGGCCATATCCGTGTTAAACCAGTGCGCAGCTCGCTGTGTATTCAGTTTCTCCATATATCGATTTTTCTTAACACACGTGTGGTAGAGGTGTATAGCGGATTAGTGACTGAAATAGACTGGCTTCAGCGTAAAGATACGAGAGTTCCTAGATTCGCCATTTCTGAGGTCTATAAATACATTAAATATGCCTAAAAGCATCAATGAATGAATAAAAAAAATGAATCTTTATATAAAGGGTGTAAAATAAAAAAAATATTATTTTTTTCTTCATTCATTGAAGATTTTAGGCATATTTAATGTATTTATAGACCTCGGTCCGTTACTTCAACCTGTGATATTACACAGACGAGATTTGTGTGTTGCTTTCGGCCAAAAAATCGATAACACTAAGCCCTGTCAACTAACAGGTGCTTATTGTATGACATCATTCAGCACGAAAAATACGTCGTGACCACTCCTTTAGGCTATGTTTTGAAATGTTACTGATTGGTCAACACGACCTTTGATGTTCTGCAGACGTCGCGAACGTGTGACTCATGGGGCAATCATGCAGTAACCCATTTCATGCTGAGGATACGATTATGTTTGCGGGACAATATTTTCCTTCTATGCACTCAGAAGTATATGCCGCGAGCACCATTTAAACCGCCTCGTCGAGACGGTTCAAATGAGTGGTCACAACGTATACTTTCATTGAGAAATAACAAAAATAAAAATAAATTATTTAATAATTTCATACCCGTAAATGTGTATTCCGAAAGGAATGGATTACAAAAAAAACACTGGATTATACGCAGATCTGTCGCCATGTTTCGCCGATATTGATTTCGAAAATATTTTCCGTAAATGGTGTTGAAAAGTTGACACAAAATTCAGAGTTCATGCGGAATTTCGGTGTTGATTATGCACGTATCAACAGCTAATCGTCCGCATGAATAGGCAGGACACGTGACCATTATTTATTAACAATTAATCCTTTTAAGCGCCTGTTGATCGCGAGCATTATACATTGTAATAAGCGTCTGTCTATCGCGAGCACTATACAACGTACCCCGACCATCGCGTTATAATGGAGCTGCAATGTATTGTTGTTTACACCCGTATAATTCATTTTCCATATCAGGGGCGAAATGAGTCTGCCTTACAATAATTCGCATGTGCGGAATGGTGGTACATGTAGGTGCGAAACGATCCGCATGTAAACGATCCAGGCCGAACAGGTACATGTATTCGCGATATTTTAAAAGGGACGAAACAAGGCCGCCTCGAAGCGATCGCGACCGAACAGGTATTCGCGTTAAAACGTGTAACCGTTGTACACGTTTCAACGCTTTCATATAGCTACACGCTTCCAGGTAAAGCGTCGTACACGTTTCAACGCTTTCACCTCGCTACATATGTATACGACAAAGCGTGTTATACGCCTTGAAGCTAAACGTATTACACGCTTTAAAACGGTTTGACAATGTGTATTACACGTGTACGAACCTGTAGTATACGTTTAAACAACGTGTACAACGCTTTTAAACTAAACGGTTAGACAATGTGTATTACACGTGTACGAACCGTATTATACGTTTAAACAACGTATACAACGCTTTTAAACTGAACGGTTTGACAATGTGTATTACACGTGTACGAAACGTATCATACGTTTAAACAACGTATACAACGCTACAGCAAACCGTTGCGTTCGCGTTGCGTTCGCGTTGAGTTTGCAAGTGTTGTCTACGGTGGAACAAAAACGCAGATTGCACTGTATCTAAGCTGGACACCCTGCGGACCTCCCAGGGTGACCGTTTTAGAGAGGTTCCACTGTACTGTTTACTTATTTGTTATCGGGAAACGAGCTTTGTATTGACCAAATATATACTGACTGATAACATACTACCGTATAAGTAATCGACCTGATACGAATATCCGGGTTACAACGAATTGAAAAGTGGCGTTCTATTGGACGAACGACGTCACATGACGTTACAGAACGACGTCAAACTAATCACATAACGTAAACAAGTCCGCGTTCTTTTCAACGAAAACTGTTTTAAATTTGAGCATTGGCTAGCATAAAACGTTATCTGATAAATAAAATATTATAGTCTAGTGTCTTTCGATATCAAGATAATGTGGCTCGGATCGGAAACGGCCTAGCCTTGCCTGATAAACTGGATATCGAACTACACTAGCCTTGTATTCTCTGTGAATTAGTACGATTTATGCAAGCATGTTCCAATGCATATCATACAGCATATTGAGTTCTTGCTTCGTATACCCATACGTTAGACATCAAACACAATTAATAATCAAACATGTGTCAATGGCACACGCATACTCCCACTGGCAGCATGCAGTGCATGGATGTTATTGATCGGCTGTCATAACTGTAGAGACAGTTCCTTTAATGTAAAATGGAAATTCAAAATTACCACTGAATACTGGCCAACGGTAGTCGGTAAGTCGATGTGTAAGTCAGTTACTGCCCTAATCGAGGTGTTCATGTGTTTAAACAACCTACATGTGCCCATGAAACACCTCGCCGCTTCCATCCATGTGTTCCATCCATGGGCACATGTAGGTTGTTCAAACACATGAACACCTCGATTAGGGCAGTAACTATTACATATCGAGATGTATCAGTCAAATGTACCGATTCCAGTCAGTAATTGATTATACCGTACAGTGAAACCTCTCTAAACCGGACACCCTGGGAGGATTAATTTCAACCATAGATGTGTGGAATCACGAACATACATTATCACCTGAGATCAATAACCAAGAAACTCATCAAAACTAAGATCATATTTGTTTTCTTGGTACCCGGTTGAGAGAGGTTGCACTAGGATGCGTGTGGTGTTAATTTATGACTCCTGTGACATCTGTTGACAGTGGGGTCAGCGTGTAAGTGCACACACGAACGAACACGACAGGTTGGGACCAACCTGTCATGTTCGTTCGTGTGTGCACTTACACGCTGAACCCACTGTACACATAGCTTTATTGGAGTTTGTGTTTTATGACACACTCGCTGCCATCACTTTATATGAGACACGCCATGTGAAAATGTGCGTGTAAATTATTGACATAATCTGCGATCTTTTCTGTAAATGACGTCGAAAGATAACGAAATGTTCATAATTTTCATTGTTTCCATGTCATTTACGGAAAATATCGTAAATTTTGTAAATATTTTGCATAAGATATTGCACATGTTCTTAAGTACAACACCACATGGGGCTTTCTCATACATGTACATGTACGTTGCCTATTGTTATATTACTGAAAATTCCAGCCAATGGGATTGCCCAATAGAGGGTCACATGATTGCGGACTTACATGATATTCACCTGAATATCCGTCTCGGACTCGTCTCGCTTAGGGTGATATTATAAATGTGATATTGAACTGGATGCGCGAATAACTCACGGTTCAACTACGAGCCAATTGTACAAAACTACGCAAAAAAGTATCATCCAATCAACAACACAAAGCTGACAAAGGTACAATGTAACACCAATGGATGCAAAGTGAAGCAAACTTGTACATAAATGTCAGTCGGCTTTCAGCAAAACTATAAATCATATACAGTCGAACTTCGATGGGTCGAACAGCCTGCGGGGTTAAGTTTTAGTTCGACCCATCCGTTGTTCGACCCATCGGGATTTTCTACTGTAACCATTTCAGATCTATGAGTTGGTCAGTGTACTAAGTGAAACAAGTCGTCATTACGACACGTTGTTTCATATAAATGCGCTTACATTTGCATTTACGGTCGATTGTCACAGTCGTTTATTAACAGAAACAGGCTTTAATAAAATAAAGAAAGCGGCAAACTCATGTGTGTTTTTATTTACATAGCCATTATACAGCAATAGAACATGAGAACAACAGAAAAATGATTACGAAATACAATTGGCGGACTTGATTGCCCCGTCCGATACGATCATGTGAAAGCATCTCTGAGTTTGTACCTATTGGCATTTGCGTAATTTCATGACAAATATGTATTTGCCATAAAATGATGCGCATGCTTGTAGGTATAAAATTACATCGCTCGTCATACACTGATAAATCAATAGATGCATGCCCAGTCGCCCCATCACTACTTCGGACCCGGAACCACATTCACTGCATATCATAATTTACTATCACATGGAACCCAGTACAAGTTATACATGAAAGTTATACACGTCCGGTATTGAAGAAGTCTGCTATCTCGCCTTGTTTCGTAGTCTTCCGCTTCACCTGCTCGATCACAACACGTCTAAATACCTTATCGTCAATGCATAATTACCACGTATGCTGGTCACGACTGCCGTTATTGTATACGCTCCAATGACCACTTGAGATTTGTTTGACAACCGGTTAACAATAGGTGTGAAAGTCAATCAACTAGTCTGGAGACAATCGTCTGACATGTTCGAGTTTTTGTGGTGTTTAAAGTGGATTTATACACGACCGGGCGTGACAGCGATTCGAGGCATTGAGGGTTGTTCGACTTTCACAAGTTTGACCTATGCCGGGTAGTTTTAACGTATTTATATAGGAATTCTGCCGGGACCTAAAGGCTAGTTCGAGGCAAGCATGGCTGACGAGTTTACCAGGGTTCGACCCATCGAAGTTAGACTGTAATACAATAATTATTATCTTTTCAGTCGGTGTACACGAGATTTACGAACCTCCTCAAATATCAATAATGGTATTTTGTTTGTCAATAATAAATGTTATTGTATATTGTTTGCGTGATGATTTTGTTATAGGGATGAGGGTGGGGGGGACCACTAGCCCGTTTTAATTGCCGGCGTACATGTATGCTTGTCTGTTGTACTTGCTTGTATGTGGCTATGACATATAAATGGGACTTATGGGATTTGTGTCGCTCCAGTAGCCGATTTCATCAAAATTGCAAAGTCTACTTTGAGGGAGTAATTATTTATTTTTCCCGAAATGCATTACATGTAAAGGATAACATTTTGGTTTACCGGTGCTGATTAAAATCCTGTGCGTATAGTGTTTCGTTTTTCATGTATGCAGATTTTATCCCGTCAACACAGCGCTTATGTGCCGTGAAACACGGTGCCGTGAAACATTTTTGATATCTTGTCAATACGATTTGGAAATGCGGCTGGGGTTATTTTTTGCGTTTTAAAACTATTTGTAATGTTGACGGGATAAATAGAATAGTAGGTTAGTGTCGTGAATGTCAAAAATATATGGCGCGGCACGGAAACGGAATGTGCTCGGCAGAGCCTCGCCCATCTCGTTTCCTAAGCCTTGCCATATATGTTTTCCCATTCACGGCACTAAACCTACTATTCTCTATGTACGTGGTGGTGTCTGTATTCTGGAATATTACTGCACTGAAAATTTGACCGCATTTTGCCACATCAATGCCCCCGCGAGGAGTTTCATATATTCCTAATTTTAATACGGCGCGGTAACCCATCCCGAGTAGAGGCTGTATATACATAAGGATGGCGCGGTAACTCATCGCGAGTATAATTATTCAGATGGTAGGTGATGGGATCTGTATTCAGAAATATAAACATACGCGGGTTTAAAGTCCCAGCTTGTGCCTACTGAGTGGGCATGCACCATTAACAAGGTAATATTTCAGTTCAACTTCATGAATTCTCGCGGCAATTTTTCGGTGAAAACAAACCACATCGTCACGTACAATGTAGCGACAATGACCCAAAAGTTACTCTGGAGTAGTTACCTGAATATTTAACGGATTATGATGAAATATGGCGCAGCAAACGCGTCTTCATGAGCTGAATGTGGTGGTCTATGGAGTTTGGCACGGACTTATGTCCTTTTTGTGAAGAATCGATTTTCATGTCAGAGACACGGAAATCGATTCTTTGCTAAAATGACAGAAGTTTTGGGCACCGTAACCCATCCCAAGTAGAGACTGTATATCATTATTCAGATGTTAGGTGATGGGGTCTGTATTCAGAAATATAACTGTGCTAGAAATGTGGAACTTCGACACACGAATGCCTCCGCTGATAGCCGAATAAAGCGGTAATATTGCCTTACAGGTACATGCCCACTCCGTACGCAAACACTATTCTTTATATCAGAGACAAAATGGGACATTTCTGGCAAAATAAATTGATTCACCATTACTCCACGTATTGAGTGGCATTATTATGGATTTTATAACAGACGTAAATTTCCAGACTGATATCAGGGGAGATAAACGTGTTTCCTTAAAATGTTAACGGATATTACGATATATTCTATTGTTTTATGTACAATTATACTTTATATAGTCTGTCGAAAATACTTTTTTCAGGTGATGCATTTAATTAGTACAAATAATTAAACAATATAATGCCTCTTTTGCATATGAAAATAGTCTGATACCACCGCGAATCACTATCAGTAAAATAACTATTACTGAATGTTTATATATGTATCGTGGACATTTTTAGAACTAGTGGAATATTAACACAACTATACACTTATTTAATTCCTATAAAGAACATGTTGTGCCTACTGAGTGGGCACGTACCTTTAAGTATATAGCCTTAACCGTGGGTCTAGCGAGTTGTGGCAGCGTGGTAGAGAACCACCAGGGAACAGCATGTACGGAATACCAAGAACTTTCGTCTAAGGATACATATGTTATACATGTAAGACATTTACCAGAATGGTAAGTTTGTGACGTATGTAATTACGCACGGACGGACGCTAGATGCACTCCCACCACTCACCATACTGTGGTAATGGCATATACATGTTTAGCATTTGTTCATGATATCAATGCGCTTCGTAGTTGCGAACGGTAACTTTTGCAATTTACTCCCATACCGTCCGTAGCCAACTGACAAGAGAAGATTGCAAGAATTACTGTTCGCAACTATGTGTTTCATTGGCGGAAGCTCAGCATAAAATGACGCCTGCGAAAGGAGTAGATGCTCAACAAGTATTGTAATTCCGGGCCTCGATATAACTCACCACGTTAAGTACTATAATCCCGGGCCCAGCATTGACCTGCTGCTTACAGCAAGCTCCTCGATACTGACCACGATAAGTGTGCCAGGCGGTTTACGGCAAGATCCTCGATACTCACCACGATAAGTACTCCCCGCTGCTTACAGCGAGCTCCTCGATGCTAACGACGATAAGTACGTCCCGCTGTTTACAGCGAGCTCCTCGATAATCACCACGATATGTACGTCCCGCTGCTTACAGCGAGCTCTCGATACTCACCACGATAAGTACGCCCCGCTGCTTACAGCCAGCTCCTCGATACTCACCACGATAAGTACGCCCCGCTGCTTACAGCGAGCTCCTCGATACTAACGACGATAAGTACGTCCCGCTGCTTACAGCGAGCTCCTCGATAATCACCACGATAAGTACGTCCCGCTGCTTACAGCGAGCTCCTCCATACTGACCACGATAAGTACGCCCCACGGCTTACTGCGAGCTCCTCGATAATCACCACGATAAGTACGACCCGCTGCTTATAGCACGCTCCACAATACTCACCACGATAAATAAGTCCCCCTGCTGACCGCGCTCCACGATACTCACCACGATAAATATGCCCGCTGTTTACAGCAAGCTCCGTGGTACTCACCACGATAAGTACGCCCGGATGCTTCCAGCAAGCTCCTTGATACTCACCACTATAAGTATGCCCCGCGGTGTCCAGCAAGCTCCTTGATACTCAGCACGATAAGTACGCCCCGCTGCTTACAGCGAGTTCCTCGATACTCTCCACGATAAGTATGCCCCGCGGTTTACAGCAAGCTCCTTGATACTCACCACGATAAGTACGCCCCGCTGTTTACAGCGAGCTCCTCGATACTCTCCACGATAAGTACGCCCCGCTGCTTACAGCAAGCTCCTTGATACTCACCACGATCAGTAAGCACCGCGGTTTACAGCGAGCTCCTTGATACTCACCACGATACGTACGCCACGCTGCTTACAGCGAGCTCCTCGATACTCTCCACGATAAGTAAGCCCCGCTGCTTTCAGCAAGCTCCTCGATACTCACCACGATAAGTACGCCAGGCTGCTTACAGCAAGCTCCTCGATACTCACCACGATAAGTACGCACCGCTGCTTACAGCGAGCTCCTAGATACTCATCTCGATAAGTACGCCCCGCTGTTTACTGTGAGCTCCTCGATACTCACCACGATAAGTACGCTCTGTTGTTTACAGCGAGCTTTACGATACTCACCACGATAAGTACGACCCGCTCCTTACAACACGCTGCACGATACTCAACACGATAAGTACGTCCCGCTGTTTACAGCGAGCACCTCGATACTGACCACGATAAGTATGCCCCGCTGTTTACAGCAAGCTCCGTGGTACTCACCACGATAAGTATGCCCCGCTGCTTACAGCGAGCTCGTCGATACTCACCACGATAAGTACGCCCGGCTGCTTACAGCGAGCTCCGCGGAACTCACCACTCTAAGCATGCCCCGCAGCTTACAGCGAGTCCCTCGATACTCACCACGATAAGTACGTCCGCTGCTTCCAACAAGCTCCTCGATACTCACCAAGTAGTATATAAGAGTCACAATGATACCAACACCCTCTGAAAGGCACCGGCTAACGCGCGGTGCCCCCCACCGCATGGTGGTATCATTTGTGACTCTTATATACTACTTGGATTTCCTCCCACTGTTCGGCGGGTATGTATGTGAAGAATGGACCATATACATGGCCGCGAGACCATATATTTATGACATGAGAAGATACACCCTATTAGAGATAAGAATCCCTATGTTATACTCAGTATATATAATAACAATCTGTCATACATTTATTACGAATAAAATAACAACTGACACCCTATTAAAGATAAGAAATCCATAAGTTATACTCAGTATATTACAGCAATCTGTCATAAATATCAACTGACACCCAATAGAAGGCGCATATTTCGTCAGGGCTAATGTGATTTCGGCTATTTTTTGCTACTTTTTCGGAATTCTACAAAATCGCGCAGTCCAATTGAACACAAGAAAACTAGAGGAATACACAACGCTATTTCTCAAAAATGACAGTGCAAGCTACTTTTCAAAGCATGGGAATTCGATCGGCGAAAGCCGTTTACATTCTCCTAGAGAACGCGCACGGTAGCAACTTGCTTCCAGACATCTCTGGAGTGGAATACATACTCGGAAACAAAGGCCAAACCCACTTGCACCTCGAGGGTCCTCCCTCCATTTGTGGACGACGTCTACATCTTCGGGTACCTTCGTCGGGAAGATTGTGTAGAACGCGGGGGTCGGCTCTTTTGTACATCCGGGGAAAAAGGCTCTGCAACGGAGGTGCTTCGGGAGGTCTCCATGGCGATTCGGAAAAGCATGGGTAGAACTAGAATCCAGACAAACATCGCGCAAACAATTTCCGCCGGGGAGAAAGCTGGTGGTACGATTCGAGAAACTATTCGTCGGATCGAGCGAGACACACGGTTCGAGGCGAGGAATGCGTGGATGGAACTCTACCCTTCCGCCAAAATTGGAGGGTACTTCGTTGCGAAAGCGGCAGTCTCCGACATTCCAATGGACGAGCTGCAAGATAACTTGCCAGCACTCGCTCGCCACTTGCAAACTTTTGGGTACGGAATCTACTCCATCGACTACACACAAGACTTATCCGGGGTTCTAGATCGCGATGCCCTAGTACGACATCTCTGCGAAAACGAGGGGTTTCGAGAGCAAGGTACCTTCGAAGCAGCAATGCGGGAGTACGACTGTCGCAACTATTCTCGACAACACTTTCAGCGTGGGACGAAATGTCTGCACGTGGATTCGCACAACAGACGACTACACGGTCCGCACAAAATTCTACAACAAAGTTGTCTCCAATTTCGAAGCCGGGGAGATCCGAGAACCAGTTGGTGGACACCTAGCAGAGTACGCGGACTGTCCATTCGAACATCTAGGGAAAACATTCCGGAATCCGGATGTCCAAATTCGAGGTTGCACTCGCATCGACATTTCCCTCTACGCGTGCAGAGCAAAACAACTCTCTACATCCACAGCGGAAGAACTTCTTGCCGAAGCTCTAGATCTAGTCTCGCCTAGACACGGCACTGGACTCTTCGTGGTAAAAACACCGGCGGCGCAGTGGGAGAACCTAGCGAGTGTTCTCGACAGATATCTCGTTCTTGCCGACCGTCCAGCTGGCACAATCTTTGTAGCGTGGTACGCACACACGGAGACCGGTCGAATTTCTGGGATTCGAGTACGACCAACTCCCGCGAGAGAGGAGCAAGATGCTTCCTGGGAGAATGCGGCTCTGTGGGCAATTGCGGAGTTTGGATTTCGCTCGTGTCCAATCTTCCGAATGGACATTATAGCTTCCGAAGAAGAGAATTGTGTAGAACTTGGACCACTACGCTGCTACACGAAAGGGGAAGACACACACACAGTTCTTTCCGCGAGCAAACGACCAACGCAAACACATCCAGACGCCCAAGACCCCTCCATTCTCCTACCAGAAACAAGAGTAGTCTCTTGGGTTTGGCGAAAGAAGAAATGCCATCCGATCGGAGGAGACACATCGCAGTACCAGATTCGGTATGTTCCAGAAATTGCGGCTGGGAGGGAGATCTCCACACTTTCCACAAAAAATCGTGCAAACAGACTGCTAGAAATCCGAGAAGCGGAGGAGGTGGAGCTCTGGAAAAGAAGCGCTTGGAGAGAATCGAGAAAGACAAGCTAGAGAATGGAGAGAGAAGAGAGAAAGAACTCCAAAGACTAGTCGTACTGGAGGAAGAACGCGAGAAGTACGAAAAACGGTCCTAGGCAACACTCCAACACGTAGGAAGCATGTTGCGCGGAAACACTACAACAATCTCCCACATGGACACAATCGGGAATTTCCTCGTTCTAGGGTACAGAAAAACACCAAACGTGGGTACATCGCGGCGAGTCGTTCTGCGGCACGAGGATGGGGGATGGACGAAAACCGCCTGGGTAACCAAAGGTGTAGAGAAATTGCTGGACGCGTGCAAGAGTTCTTTTAATTTTGTTTCCGACAAGTACGGCAACACTACGTACTGGATCCCCGAACTACCAGATGGGGAACAACAAGGAGAGCGCCTGTGTGGGCCCAAGATCGAAATCCAAGAGGCCAGAGCCTTCTCGAACAAGGAGGGGTGGAGATCTCTTGGCATCCAATTCGGATTCTTTCCACACCACATCCGGAGAGGCTGGAGTAGATTCAGAAGATGGTGGATGTCTTGGAGGAGAGCCAAACAACCGTAGGACTGGCGAGGACCACACCCCCCAAACCCACTCTCTGCGAGAAAGCGCTAGATCTCCAGCCCGGGGAGTACATCGTTCGCAGGTACGCGCAGACTGTCTACAGAGGCAAGACTCGAACAATTATATTTCTTCTAGAGACCGACGAAAATGGGGAGCAAAAGACGGACATCGAGATTCCAACGTACGGATTCTTTCTGGAGAGGGAGGTTGCAAATCTCGGCGGGGAGACAGTCCTCCAGAACACACACAATCCAATTATCTGCAGATTGGGGGGAAAACGAACTACTCCCACGAACAAACCCGATCGGCTGGCCACTTTGGCCCTCTAGAATCCACTCTTCTTTTCTCGCAAGTGCAACAAAAAAATGCACACACAGTTTTTCTCGAACACAATCGCGCCACCCAAAACGAGCAGCGACAAAAATCGACAAAGAATTTCTTTTTTTTTCAAAATGGCTACTCCATGTAGAACGGGTCGCTACTACCAGAGTGCTGGTGTACGGAGTCGCTAGTTTTGTTTTTTTCCTTCGGTGTACCGGACTGTTTTGTGGAGTGCACGAACTGGGCGTCGGGGTCTGTTTTGTTCTTCCAGAGTCTACGGGCCTCTAGAGCCACGAATGGGAACAGTGGTCTGCAGACCGCGTACGCCACCACAGAGACCCCCAGCCACCACTTCGCATTCTCTACGGTTCTCCAGATGTCGTGCACCTCCAGCTCGTCTTTTTCTTGGACACTCGGAATCGGCCGTGCGGGCATCGTCGAAAATTGCGTCCAACAGTCTGCGTTCCAACATGTCCAACCGGTTCTCCAGACGTCTCTCCATGTCCGACAGGTGCGTCGATTCTTCGAACGAGCTGGCGTTTCGTGCATCTTCTAGTAGATCCGCGTGGAACTCGATGGGCCCGCAAAACCAGGCTCGGTCACCCTGTGTACTACGGGGGTAGGGGTTTCTTGTTCTTCGGGGATTTCTTGTTCTTCGGGGGTTTCTTGTTCTTCGGGTTTTGTACTACGTTCCGCATCGACACCATCCCACAAATTTCGAAGTCTGGCACTGCCGAACCCGTACTTCTTTTTTGTTTCGTCGGCCATCGACTTTCCACGGGCGGAAATAATTTCTCGAATATTTTCCGGAGACAAATATGTTTTTGGCATGTTTGCAAAATACCTTTTCTATCTAGAGAGGGGACATTTGTCCAACATGGAATTCCCAAATTGTTCGAAATGTTCGAAATGCTTGCTCGCGTTGCTCGGATTGCTCGGATTGCGCACCAGATTGCTCGGATTGCGCACCAGATTGCTCGGATTACGCGTCAGGAAATCCAGTCCGCTCGGGAAGGTCGAAATGCCTGCTCGCGATTCCCAGGGGGCTCGGGTTCTCCAGGGTGCTCAGTTTACTTCCCAGGATTTCTATTTGTGCTATCCTTGTTGGGTAGAAAAGGAGAACCCGAGCCCCCTGGCAATCGCGAGCAGGCATTTCGACCTTCCCGAGCGGACTGGATTTCCTGACGCGCAATCCGAGCAATCTGGTGCGCAATCCGAGCAATCTGGTGCGCAATCCGAGCAAAGCGAGCAAGCATTTCGAACATTTCGAACAATTTGGGAATTCCATGTTGGACAAATGTCCCCTCTCTAGATAGAAAAGGTATTTTGCAAACATGCCAAAAACATATTTGTCTCCGGAAAATATTCGAGAAATTATTTCCGCCCGTGGAAAGTCGACGGCCGACGAAACAAAAAAGAAGTACGGGTTCGGCAGTGCCAGACTTCGAAAGTTGTGGGATGGTGTCGATGCGGAACGTAGTAAAAACCCGAAGAAGCGAACAAGATCCCGAAGACAAGAAACGTAGTACAAAACCCGAAGAACAAGACCCCGAAGACAAGAAATCCCCGAAGAACAAGAAACCCCTACCCCCGTAGTACACAGGGTGACCGAGCCTGGTTTTGCGGGCCCATCGAGTTCCCCGCGGATCTACTAGAAGATGCACGAAACGCCAGCTCGTTCGAAGAATCGACGCACCTGTCCGACATTGAGAGACGTCTGGAGAACCGGTTGGACATGTTGGAACGCAGACTTTTGGATGCAATTTTCGACGATGCCCGCACGGCCGATTCCGAGTGTCCGAAGAAAGACGAGCTGGAGGTGCACGACATCTGGAGAACCGTAGAGAATGCGAAGTGGTGGCTGGGGATCGCTGTGGTGGCGTAAGCGGTTTGCAGACCACTGTTCCCATTCGTGGCTCTAGAGGCCCGTAGACTCTGGAAGAACAAAACAGACCCCGACGCCCAGTTCGTGCACTCCACAAAACAGTCCGGTACACCGAAGGAAAAAAACAAAACTAGCGACTCCGTACACCAGCACTCTGGTAGTAGCGACCCGTTCTACATGGAGTAGCCATTTTGAAAAAAAAAGAAATTCTTTGTCGATTTTTGTCGCTGCTCGTTTTGGGTGGCGCGATTGTGTTCGAGAAAAACTGTGTGTGCATTTTTTTGTTGCACTTGCGAGAAAAGAAGTGTGGATTCTAGAGGGCCAAAGTGGCCAGCCGATCGGGTTTGTTCGTGGGATTAGTTAGTTTTCCCCCCAATCTGCAGAGAATTGGATTGTGTGTTCTGGAGGACTGTCTCCCCGCCGAGATTTGCAACCTCCCTCTCCAGAAAGAATCCGTACGTTGGAATCTCGATGTCCGTCTTTTGCTCCCCATTTTCGTCGGTCTCTAGAAGAAATAGAATTGTTCGAGTCGTGCCTCTGTAGACAGTCTGCGCGTACCTGCGAACGATGTACTCCCCGGGCTGGAGATCTAGCGCTTTCTCGCAGAGAGTGGGTTTGGGGGGTGTGGTCCTCGCCAGTCCTACGGATGTTTGGCTCTCCTCCAAGACATCCACCATCTTCTGGATCTGCTCCAGCCTCTCCGGATGTGGTGTGGAAAGAATCCGAATTGGATGCCAAGAGATCTCCACCCCCTCCTTGTTCGAGAAGGCTCTTGCCTCTTGGATTTCGATCTTGGGCCCACACAGGCGCTCTCCTTGTTGTTCCCCATCTGGTAGTTCGGGGATCCAGTACGTAGTGTTGCCGTACTTGTCGGAAACAAAATTAAAATAACTCTCGCACGCGTCCAGCAATTTCTCTACACCTTTGGTTGCCCAGGCGGTTTTCGTCCATCCCCCATCCTCGAGCCGCAGAACGACTCGCCGCGATGTACCCACGTTTGGTGTTTTTCTGTACCCTAGAACGAGGAAATTCCCGATTGTGTCCATGTGGGAGATTGTTGTAGTGTTTCCGCGCAACATGCTTCCTACGTGTTGGAGTGTTGCCTCGGACCGTTTTCGTACTTCTCGCGTTCTTCCTCCAGTACGACTAGTCTTTGGAGTTCTTTCTCTCTTCTCTCTCCATTACTAGCTTGTCTTTCTCGATTCTCTCCCAAGCGCTTCTTTTCCAGAGCTCCACCTCCTCCGCTTCTCGGATTTCTAGCAGTCTGTTTGCACGATTTTTTGTGGAAAGTGTGGAGATCTCCCTCCCAGCCGCAATTTCTGGAACCTACCGAATCTGGTACTGCGATGTGTCTCCACCGATCGGATGGCATTTCTTCTTTCGCCAAACCCAAGAGACTACTCTTGTTTCTGGTAGGAGAATGGAGGGGTCTTGGGCGTCTGGATGTGTTTGCGTTGGTCGTTTGCTCGCGGAAAGAACTGTGTGTGTGTCTTCCCCTTTCGTCTAGCAGCGTAGTGGTCCAAGTTCTACACCATTCTCTTCTTCGGAAGCTAGAATGTCCACTCGGAAGATTGGACACGAGCGAAATCCAAACTCCGCAATTGCCCACAGAGCCGCTTTCTCCCAGGAAGCATCTTGCTCCACTGTTGTTGTTTACTGCGAGCTCCTCGATAATCCCCACGATAAGTATGCCCCGCTGCAAACAGCAAGCTCCTCGATACTCACCACGATAAGTACGCCCCGTTGCTTACAGCGAGCTCCTCGATACTCACCACGATAAATACGCCCCGTTGTTTACTGCGACCTCCTCGATAATCACCACGATAAGTATGCCCCGCTGTTTACAACAAGCTCCTCGATACTCACCACGATACGTAAACCCCGTTGTTTACAGCGAGCTCCTCGATACTCACCACGATAAATACGCCTCGTTGTTTACTGCGAGCTCCTCGATAATCACCACGATAAGTATGCCCCGCTGCTTACAGCAAGCTCCTCGATACTCACCACGATAAAAATGCCCCGCAGCTTACAGTGAGCTATTCCATAATCATCACGATAAGTACGCACCACTGCTTACTGCGAGCTCCTCGATACTCACCACGATAAGTACGCCCCGCTGTTTACAGCGAGATCCTCGATTCTCACTACGATAAGTACGCCCCGCTGCTTACAGCAAGCTCCTCGATACTCTCCACGATAAGTACGCCCAGCTGTTTACAACAAGCTCCTCGGTATTCCCCACGATAAGTACGCCCCGCTGTTTACAACAAGCTACTCGATACTCACGACGATAAGTACGCCCCGCTGTTTACAACAAGCTCCTCGATACTCAACACGATAAGTATGCCGCACTGTTTACAACAAGCTCCTCGATACTCACCACGATAGGTATGCCCCGCTGCTTACACCAAGCTCCTCGGTACTCACCACGATAAGTACGCCCTGCTGCTTGCATCAAGCTCCTCGATACTCACCACGTTAAGTACGCCCCGCTGCTTACAGCAAGCTCCTCGATACTCTCCACGATAAGTACGCCCCGCTATTTACAACAAGCTCCTCGGTACTCCCCACGATAAGTACGCCCCGCTGTTTACACCAAGCTCCTCGATACTCAACAAGATAAGTATGCCCCGCTGCTTACAGCAAGCTCCTCGATACTCACCACGATAAGTACGCCCCGCTGCTTACATCAAGCTCCGCGGTACTCACCACCGCGATAAATACGCCTCGCTGCTTACAGCAAGCTCCTCGATACTCACCACGATAAGTACACCCCGCTGCTTACAGCAAGCTCCTCGATACTCACCACGATAAGTATGACCCGCTGTTTACAGCAAGCTCCTCGATACTCACCACGATAAGCATGCCCCACTTCTTACAGTAAGCTCCGCGAAACTAAACACGCTAAGCATGCCCCCGTTGCTTACAGCAAGCTCCTCGATAGTCACCACAATAAATATGCCCCGCTCACCATGATAAGTACTATAATCCTGCACTCACCACGATACGTATGTCCCGCTGTTTACAGCAAGTTCTGCGGTACTCACGACGATAATTACTATAATCCTGTACTCACCACCATAAGTATGTCCCGCTGTTTACTGCAAGTTCTGCGGTACTCACCACGATAAGTACTATAATCCTGTACTCACCACCATAAGTATGCCCCGATGTTTTCTGCAAGCTATGCGGTACTCAACCACGATAAGTTACTATAAGTCTGTACTCACCGCCATAAGTAAGCCCGCTGTTTACTGCAAGCTGTGCGGTACTCACCACGATAATTACTATAATCCTCTACTCACCACGATAAGTACTATGATCCTGTACTCACCACGATAAGTATGGCCTGCTTCTTACAGCAAGCTCCGTGGTACTCACAGCGCTAAACACTATAATATCGGACCCAGTACTGACCACGATAAGCATGCCCCGTTGCTTACAGCAAGCTCCGCAACATCCTAGAAACGTGATGATCAGCAGGAACAGACCAAAACAAATAAACCCGATCGCCACTCCGAACAGGATATCGGCAAGGTCAAAGTCCAAGGTCACTATGCCGTACCCGGATTTCGAGACCGACTCCTCTATACTTTTCTTCACAGTGTCCGTATAATCGTTGAGTATGCTGCTCCCGAAACGGATAAATAGGCCCAGAGCAAAAAACACTAGTCCAATCACCTGCGGTTCAAATATCAAATTAAACACTGGTTTGGAGATCGTTGTCAACGTGACTCGTGCACGGAGCAGGAGATATGTCACACTGTACCACATATATACTAGTGGATATCCTGTGACAATACAAAGTTTAGCACATTAAGCAATTCAACCATACAATCGTATATTATAATGTTTCCAAACAGTGCAAATCCAAATGGATCTAGCGAGGACACGAGGATCATCTTTGTCACAGCATGGTAGAGGACCATCAGAGGAATGCATGTGTGAAATATGATGTAATTGTATGGAAGCCCTGCAAGGACTTCTGCCTTCAATACTTCTAGCTTCCTTACTTCCTACTCCCTTACTTCAAACTTCCAACTTCACTACTTCCTACTTCTCACTTCGTTACTTCTTGCTTCTAACTTCTTTACTTTTGTCTTCGAACTTCCAACTTCATCACTTCTTACGGCTAACTTCCTTGCTTAGAAGTTATAAAGTTAGAAGTAAGAAGTAATGAAGTTACAAGTAATGAAGTTAGAATTAGGAAGTTAGAAGTAAGAAGTAAGGAAGTTAGATGTATAAAGTGATGAAGTTGTAAATTAGAAGTAATGAAGTAGTTAAATGTAGAACTAATTAATTTGGAAGTTAAAAGCAAGAGGTAAGGAAGTTAGAAGTAATGAATAGTGAAGTTGGAAGTTAGAAGTAAGGAAGTAGAAAGTTACATATAAGGAAGTTACAAGTAATGAAGTTAGAAGTATTGAAGTCAGAAGTCCCTCCAGGGCTTCCATGTTACATTTGTGACGTACGTACGCACGTACGGACGCCGGTAACGCTATGTTCGCCACTCACAATTCGGTAGCGAGCGTGGCATATACATGGAAGTCGATTTTATCCCGTCAACACTGCGTGTGTGCCGTGAAACACGGTGCCGTGAAACATGTTTGATATCCTGTCAATACGACATAATCACTGGCTGGGGTTATTTTTATTGCATTTTAAAGCTATGTGTAGGTGTTGACGAGATAAATAGAATAGTAGGTTAGTGTCGTGAATGGGAACAATATTTGGCGGGGCACAGAAACGGGATGTGCTCGACAGGGCCTCGCTCATCCTGTTTCCTAAGCCTTGCCAAATATGTTTTCCCATTCACGGCACTAACCTACCATTCTCTATACCACATACTTCAACGTATTGTATATGGTCAGTATTCCTTACGTATACTTGGAGTTTAGAGAAGAGATTTAATAACAGTGGATGCAGTCGTACGCGGCATCAATTATGTATATGTCAGTATTGCAGTAGCAAGTGACCAGCAGACAGTCGATTGTTTATTGTTCTGTTAATTACACCAAAGGGGCGAATTGTTTAATTGCCCAGTTACAGTGTACATAATTTACAAATTTACACACAACAAGTACAGTGGAACCTCTCTAAACCGGACACCAATAAAGCATATGTGATCTTATTTGTATGGGTTTCTTGGTCATTAATCAGGTGATAATGCATGTTCATGCATGGCACACACCTATGGCTCAGAATGATCAAATATCTGACTTACAATGAAACCCCTCATAGCCGGACATCATGGGGACCTCCCAGGGTGTCCGGTTTAGAGAGGTTCCATTGTACATGTAAGTTCACCCGTCATGAGTTAACCGAACTGTACGGAGCCACGCAGGGGACATGGCTTTTGTTTTATTAATTAGTTCCCACGAAATAACAATTCGTTCCCTCAATTTAACAATTCGTTCCATCGAATTAACAATTTGTTAAATTGAGGGAATGACTTGTTATTTCGTGGGAACGAATTGTTAAATTGAGGGAACGAATTGTTATTTCCTGGAAACGAATTAATACAAATAAGAAATATACATCCCCTGCGGGGCTCTGTAGAATTGAAACACATTGATTCACGTTGGTCGATGTTTGCATTCCTTGTAACATAGAAACATACATGTATATGGTCTATGAGACACATGCTTATATGATCGTATGTTTGTATGAGACAAGTCATATGACTTGGCACCTACGAAGATGGGCGATCGCTTATGAAATAGTTTTACAGAAATTCTGACAGCTTTATGTAAATGACGTCGAGCGTGTATCTGAGTAACGATCACAGGCACTTTGCGGTATGAACGACAAACGCCACTTCAAATGAACACACTTTTACTCAGATATATGTTTATCTACAAGATAAGACACTCGCCCTCTGTTCAACCAACGGAAGTGGATAATTTACCATGGGGCCCGGCTCGCTAATTCAGTACTGTAACGCGCGCGAAGGAATGTCCTACCTTGTAGATATTTAAAATCTGAGTAAAATTAATGCTATTTAAAGAGGATAACACAAGGTAACATAAAGTGGCTGTGGCAACACAAAGTGTAACACAAACACATAACACAAAGTAGCTGTGGTAACGTTACGTTTGGAACAGCCTTGGTACAAGTAGAATTGTGACTTACTAGGAAGAATATATTGATGATTATCAACAGCACCCTACAGCATGCTGACATGGCACCCATGGTCGCCCCTCCTCGCTTGGTCCCGACTCGGTACAGTACTATTCACTGCGTCCGTGATCACTTAGTCCACGGTCGTGTCGTCCCTGTCTCTGTACGTCCCGTCACGCTACGGTCCGATTCTACTGTAGCCCCTGGTCCTCTTTGTCCCCGTCCACTTATCACCTGTTAATGTCGCGCCTCGCTCTGTCCGACAAGCTACCGACCAGTATGTGAGGAATAGTGTTCCTTCCGCGGATCGTCGTCAGCACTAGTTGTCAACACCTATTGGTCATTGTTCTTAAATTATACAAACCATGTGAATTTGCACCGACGAAGATGTGCGATATTTCATGAACGGAACTGACACACTTTACTATATTTGCTATGGGAAGTTGAACAAATGTTCACAGAAAATGCGAAATGGAATTTCTCATTTGTTCTGAAACATTCGTCAACTTTGAACGAAAGCTACACAAACTATCACAGTTTCTGTAAATAGTTTTCATGAAAAGTCGCACATCTTTACACTATGACCACATTGCTTGTCTTAAACACGGTGCATTCCAAAGCTATTTGTAGTGTTGACGGGATAAATAGAATAATAGGCTAGTGCCGTGAATGGGAAAAATACGGGATGGTCTATGCTGAGCCTCGCCCATCCTGTTTCCTGAGCCTTGTCAGATTTCCCATTCACGGCACTAACCTACTAGTCTCTATATATACGCCAGTCGCCTACTACCGAGGGTCACAATATACTCCGTCGAGGTTTAGCCATTAGACAAGGGGGATAACTCAATGGATAAATACTCAGTAACACGGATGGGTATACCGCTCAGAAACTCAAACTTAAAAAAAACATTTAACGCAAAATTAACCAGAGTGTCGAATGTCACTATATCCAGGTATGGCCAGTCATCAAGGGAGACAACTCACTGAAAACAAATAGAGTTCTTCCTCTGCCATGACAAACATGTGTACAACATTGGGTTATGATCCATTCAGTAGGACCCTAGTTAAAATAAAAATGGCCACCAACGGGAGATACATGTAAGTCATCAGAACTTTTGTAAACGAATGGGATTCTTCATCTTGCAGTGATAAACATGCATACCGAATTTAGTTGCGATCCAGCAACTGTTGAGTTATTTCAACTATCATGGACACAGATACAGAGTGCGAACATTAAGAATGGTCGCCAAGGAGAGATACGCAATCTGAAAGTTTTGAAAATGAATAGGGGTATTTATCTTGCCGGGATAAACATGTATACCATAACATATATATATTTGATATGCTAATTTTGCAACCAATTCAACTATTTCTGCAAATGGAGGTTTATCAGACTAGTCTATTTATGAAAATCGAGTATATTTTGGTTCTCAAAAATATGAAAATTACTTTCAAAAATTGCAAATCCTGATGAGAATCAGGTGTGACAAGTAATAGTTACTGCCCTAATTGAGGTGTTCCTGTGTTTGAAGAACCTACTTGTGCCCATGGAACACCGAGCCGCGAAGCGGCGAGGTGATTCATGGGCACATGTAGGTTGTTTAAACACATGTACACCTGAATTAGGGGAGTAACTGACTTACACATCGACTTAAGGACTACATCTGGTTAGTATTCAGTGGAAATTGTGAACTTCAATGTGTCATCAAAGGAACTGTTTCTATAATTATGACAGCCGATCAATAATGATAAACATCCATGTTTGCTTTATTCGCATCATGCTGCCATCGGGAGTGTTCGTGTCCCACTGGCACAACTATCATAATTATTTGTGTTTGACAGTCATTCATGTATACTATATATGCCGCAAAGAATTAAAGAACTGATTGATAGCTTATACCAATTCAATGAAGTATATATCACAGTGGATCCTCTCTAAATGGAGGTCCCCAAGTTGTCCAGCTTACAGTTTCCACTGTGACTAAGCAATATTTGTACATTTTTGTCATTTTTCAGTCATGAAGAACAGACACGGCAATGAAATAGATTACAGTCAAAATTAAATGAAACACAATGGCGTCACCTGGGTGTCCGGTTTAGAGACGTTATATTGTATATACATAGCCCAACACGTTTACGCTGAACAGTTCCCTTTCAAAACATTTACGAATTGATAATCACCCAGCCGTACATGTATAGAATATGTTTGTAAGCGAAGGGCCTCGTAGCCTGGTGTAGCGTATACAAATGTACATGCACGTGAGGCATATGCAGTAATGTACCTATTATTGGTTAGTCAGTTATACAAATCATTATGACGGGTGTTCAACAATTAAATTCTCGGATCACTTTAACATGAATTGACATTAGTACGATTATTTTGGAATAAACACTATAACGTATCACTAGTGCTTGTTCTGGGCCGAATTGACATTGTGGTTGTGCGTGCGTGCGTGCGTGCGTGCGTGCGTGCGTGCGTGTGGGGGAATGTTGAATAAAAAATAGATTTTTGGAAAACCAACAATGATAAATAGAGATTTCTGAGAATGGAAGCCGAAACTGAAGATTGTATTCGTACACCGAACCATGGAGTTACGAATCGCAAATAATCGTGTATGGTGGTTAATCGTCGCACCCTTAGACTACGAAAACAAGCTAAGTTGTTAGAACTATTTTTTTATGGCGTAAGACCCGTGATCGGGGTTGATACAAAAATAAAATATAATTATTATACTGAAAATAAAACTAGCGCTGCGAAAGATAGTTGTGTGTGCAACTGATGACTAATTTAGTTTATGCTATTGTCTGAATACAGACTATTGTCTGAATACAGAATATAACGTATTTGTAAGCCAATCGCTATCCACACCACATTTATGAAACTATACCAATGTGTGTATTACATGTATGTATAAATGGTTACTGAGATGATGTGAACACATACCACTTCACCATAGAGCATCGATTTATAGCACTTTCTTACGATTTACTGAACACCCCTCGGGTATATTCCGTGCACTAATGTAAACAGAACATGGAGATTCGCCAGGTATGAATATATGTTTTCATTTTTAACAATGTTCTACATTTATTACACTTTAGTCATGTCTTCCGTGAGTCTTTCTGTTAACATATTTCGTCTATACGTCAGCTACTGACCCAGGTTTGTCCCCGCAACCCGATTACAAGTGAGATGCGTGTGTTTGTTTATCATCATCCATTTATCCATTCGATAACCAAACCAAGATGTCCGAATCCGCAAAATAAATACCAACGATTGATATGTCACTGCATCTATTCCTTGTCTGAGTAGAGGGGCAGATGGAGTGGGAACTTGTGTGGATAGTCCCTGGAGACGGAAAACATAAAAATCGGCCGTCTTTAATTCATACCTCTCGGAATTAAAGCCGTGTTTAATTGGAATGTGTTGTCTGTCTAATTCGTGTCTTTTTAAATTCCCAGTGGATTAACAAAATCCTTTAGTAAAAATACATCTATATCCAGGCTGCACCAATCTGATTCTAGCTACTCGCGTGGGTCGCTGGTTGATAAAGCAATGTATGTACATGTACATTACATGTATGAGTGACCAGTACAGATTATCACCACCATTTGTAGTTATTCGGTCGATATATTGATCAAATTCTGCTAGTCGGTGACAATAATAACTTGAATTGCGACAAACGTATCCCCTGATCAAATTGCACAAATGTGTAGACTGATGTGGGCTACGGTCGCCGTCGTAAGGTCCCTTTTCTCAGCAGGTATTCAGCGTGTCACCAAATGACCATAGCTGCACAGCGTGTGTGGTTTACCGTGAAGCACGAACTATTTCGTGCCCAGGTTTGCATATAGATGCAAACTTTTCTATTGTCTGCAGGGGTGTTCAAATCACTTACCAACCTCTGACCAACAATAGAGTCGATGTGTAAGCCACAGTTGAATCACTGTTCGTCCACTTGTACGAGGACATATTCTGCGAGCTCTAGTGAGCGGATTATCGCTCGTACATGCGGACAAACATGATATGACTGTGTTATCACATTCTCATGTCCATACATTGCTGTGTAAATGCAGAAGCAAAACAAAAATGTATCAAAAATATGCTAATTATTAATTAATGCAGTGTCAATGTACTGCGGATCATTTTCTTATTGTGCACATATTGCAGATATACGTTCATTACACAATGCATGGCGTATTCCGGTAACCATATCGTTGTTTATCCCAGTCATCGTTAAATAACTGATCATCAGTCTATTTCATCAAAATTGAAAAAGCATACTTATCTAGCAAAGTATACTTTGAGGGAGTAATCATTTATTTTTCCCAAAATGCATTATTTCATATAGAACTAACCACTGCACATTTCTTCAGATTAAAAGTATGTAGAATCATTATACTGAATGTATTACATTATCACAGCCAAAATGGCTGTGATAATGTAATAAATTCAGTATAAACACAATTAATAATTTTATCCTAAAATTTAAAATTTCTCCTAGAAAGTATACTTTGCTAGAAAAGTATACTTTGCAATGTTGGTGAAATAGGTTACTGAAATGGTTTTTGACAAGTTCATTGTCTGACCATTCCAATTACACTGTTTATAAACACCACTATAGAGGTACATGTGTATACGTGAATAAATACATTTAAATTAAACACTAGTCTGGCTGTTTCACATTACACTGTTTATAAACACCACTATAGAGGTACATGTGTATACGTGAATAAATACATTTAAATACACTAGTCTGGCTGTTTCACATTACACTGTTTATAAACACCACTATAGAGGTACATGTGTATACGTGAATAAATACATTTAAATACACTAGTCTGGCTGTTTCACATTACACTGTTTATAAACAACACTATAGAGGTGCATGTGTATACGTGAATAAATACATTTATACACATAGTCTGGCTGTTTCACATTACACTGTTTATAAACAACACTATAGAGGTTACATGTGTATACGTGAATAAAATACATTTAAATACACTAGTCTGGCTGTTTCACATTACACTGTTTATAAACAACACTATAGATGGTGTATGTGTATACGTGAATAAATACATTTAAATACACTAGTCTAGTATGGCTGTTTCACATTAGACTGTTTATAAACAGCACTATAGAGGTACATGTGTATACGTGAATAAATATATTTAAATACACTAGTCTGGCTGTTTCACATTACACTGTTTATAAACAACACTATAGAGGTACATGTGTATACGTGAATAAATACATTTAAATACACTAGTCTGGCTGTTTCACCATTACACTGTTTTATAAACAACACATAGAGGTGCATGTGTATACGTGAATAAATACATTTAAATACACTAGTCTGGCTGTTTCCACATTACACGTTTATAAACAACACTATAGAGGTACATGTGTATACGTGAATAAATACATTTAAATACACTAGTCTGGCTGTTTCACATTACACTGTTTATAAACAACACTATAGAGGTGCATGTGTATACGTGAATAAATACATTTAAATACACTAGTCTGGCTGTTTCACATTACACTGTTTATAAACAACACTATAGAGGTACATGTGTATACGTGAATAAATACATTTAAATACACTAGTCTGGCTGTTTCACATTACAACTGTTTATAAACAACACTATAGAGGTGCATGTGTATACGTGAATAAATACATTTAAATACACTAGTCTTGGCTGTTTCACATTACACTGTTTATAAACAAACACTATAGAGGTACATGTGTATACGTGAATAAATACATTTAAATACACTAGTCTGGCTGTTTCACATTACACTGTTTATAAACAACACTATAGAGGTGCATGTGTATACGTGAATAAATACATTTAAATACACTAGTCTTGGCTGTTTCACATTTCACTGTTTATAAACAACACTATAGAGGTACATGTGTATACGTGAATAAATACATTTAAATACACTAGTCTGGCTGTTTCACATTACACTGTTTATAAACAACACTATAGAGGTACATGTGTATACGTGAATAAATACATAAATACACTAGTCTGGCTGTTTCACATTACATCTGTTTATAAAACAACACTATAGAGGTACATTGTGTATCGTGTATAAATACATTTAAATACACTAGTCTGGCTGTTTCACATTTTGCTGACGATGAACTGTTGACTATTAAACACATTAAATATCAGAAATATCTAAAAGTATGTATTTTTTTATCAATAACACAAAAGTCACGCTCCCTAAAAAATTCCTATAGAAATTTAACATGGGGGCTAAAAATAGATTTAAAATAATATATTAATCAGACCGATTTTCAAAATCTAACTTTTGTTTCCTTAGTTACATCATTTCCAAACTATCTAGCCAGGTTTCGGAGCCAATTTCCATTTATTTTCATTTTTCGACCCTCATTTTTTTCCGCTATAAAATCAATTGTTTATGGAATGTTATCAAATAAAATATATTTGAGAGGGAAAATATTGATACGTCACTTTAGATATTTCAATAAATAATAATAGCAGTAATGATGTACATTGTATATGGAACACCCTACTGTATGTTTCACGAAACCTGACCAAATTTTAAGCCATATAAACAATTCAAAAACAATTTTGTTTTCGATAATATTAAATTAAAGGAAAATTTAAGAATGAGCCTTCTTTTTATTTCGTAAAATTAGGTCAAATATTGATTTTATTGCGAAAAAACAATTTCCCCATGTTAAATCCCCATAGACATCTTCACAGAGTGAAGATGTCTATGGGGATTTAACATGCGGCAATTTATTTCAATTTCAGAAATACCGATTTTCAAAATTTAACTTTCGTTTTCTTAGTTAAATCATTTTCAAGCTATCTAGCCAGTTTCGGAGTCAATTTCCAAATGTTTTTGTTTTCTGACTCCTCCCCTAGCTCCTCCACCTCATTTTCCCCCCATGTTGAATTCCCATAGACAAATAAATTGTTCGTAATAAAATCAATATTGGACCAAATTGAACGAAATAAAAAGAAGGCTCATTCTTAAATTTTGCTTTAATTTAATATTATGGAAAAAAATATTGTTTTTGCATTGTTAATATAGCCGTAAAATTTTGGCATTTTTCGCGAAACAGAAAGTAGCTGTCTCTGGTTGTTAATTTCGATGTTGTCTTGTCAGAGAAACGTGTGAACTTGTCTACGGAGCATACTGGTAGCAGTTTAACATTATAGCACGCCCGTACAGAAGTTCACACGTTACTCGGACAACATAGCAGTTTAACATTATATCACGCCCCGTACAGAAGTTCACACGTTACTCGGACAACATAACAGTTTAACATTATATCACGCCCCGTACAGAAATTCACACGTTACTTGGACAACATAGCAGTTTAACATTATATCACGCCCCGTACAGAAGTTCACACGTTACTCGGACAACATAGCAGTTTAACATTATATCACGCCCCGTACAGAAGTTCACACGTTACTCGGACAACATAGCAGTTTAACATTATATCACGCCCGTACAGAAGTTCACACGTTACTCGGACAACATAGCAGTTTAACATTATATTACGCCCCGTACAGAAGTTCACACGTTACTCGGACAACATAGCAGTTTAACATTATATCACGCCACGTACAGAAGTTCACACGTTACTCTGACAACATAGCAGTTTAACATAATAATATACTCCCTAGATAAGTTCACAAGTTATTCTAACAGGACCGCATAGCAGTTTAACATGCTCCGTAATCGAAAACACGAATACACCATGACATAGCTGTAAGACTGGATTAGAACAACACGCGTCGATATTAAACCACGTCACCATTATTGAGATCGTGATATGCTTTGATACACGTTTAATATCACAACCCGGATGTGACTGGGGGAAATTGGGCTTATGGCATATGTGGGTCTGGATAGAGAAATGGGGCGTACTGTGTTTTTAATTATGTTTTGTGGCCAGTGTAGATGGAGATGAGCAATGTGAATCTGCACATTCTGACCAGGATCCCTACCCATTGCACATTTTGAATAGCGTGTAAGTAGTCTTCTGCCCAAACAACGAGTAAGGACAGCGAACAAGTTGTTTACGCGGTAGCCGACGTACACGAGCGAATTAGTTCAAGCTATTCAAAAATTTACGATGGAACATGTTCCAGATAAGCTGCGTATTTGCTTAAATACCCAATTAAAATGGCCAAAAAAAGCAATTGAAGTCAGAAGTAGCGAGAATCAAAAAGCAATAACAAAGTTGTGGTACCTTTATCGTGGTGCAGAAAACAATAAACAGACCACACATATAGGATATTATTCTCATTTTCCATGAAAACAAGTCTCGATATTTCATTAGAATTGTCTCCAAGGAGACAATTATAATGAAATTCCAAGACATGTTTTCATTTCGAATCAAACTATTCAATTATTGCTTTCTGTAAACAAGATGTAAAACATATGTTCTGTTCTGTTCTGTTCAGTAGTGTGATTTTATTTTACCCAATTACAATTTTGAAATACCCAATTGCTTCATAAATGATGGAGTGACAATACTCAATTACGAATTCCTTATCTTGAGCAATGGTGGAACATGCTACTTATTACATTTATGAACAACATTTTTGTTGTAAATGTATTTTACTACGGGTTGGCGGCATTTGCATCCGCGTATGAGTTTTTGTGGGAAGTGCTTATTTACGTGAACAAACAACTGCGGGAGAGAGCACGTGGGTGATTGCGGCTGTGTAGAGCCGACTATTGTTCATCGACGACTATCGTTCACGTGTATAATTAAGACGGGGAAAATAACTTTGCTATTTCTGAAGCAATTTCACCTTTGTTCATCGACGACTATCGTTCACGTGTGTGATTCAGCCGGGGAAAATAACTTAGCCTAAGGCTAAGTTAGGCTAAGTTATTTTCCACGGTTTAATTACAAACACGTGAACGATAGTCGTCGATGAACAATAGTCGGCTCTAACATCAACGACTAGTGTCGACGACTAATGTTAACCGGTAGTGAAGTTTCTTAAAAAGTGTCTAAGTTGTTGAACGACGCACAGTGAAGGTGAAACGGCCTCAGAAATGGCTACGTTATTTTTCCCCGGCTTAATTATACTCGTGAACGATATTCGTCGATGAACAATAGTCGGCTCTACACGGCTGTTCTCTTCACGGTGTATTATTGGTAAGTTGACAATCACGGGCTTGCACTCACAGATAAAAAGCAATACTTGACAAAACCCATATGTGGGTAGTGTATGCCAAACACAGGTGACAGTGCAAATGATATTACAGATACATTTGTATTATGTATAACTTAGATCACGGTTCGCATGTACGAAGAGATAATACGCGAGCTTTAGCGAGCGGATTATCGCTCGTGGTTGCGGACAATTATTATCACATCTTTGCCACATTTCCGGGTGTTGTTTCTGTATTGACGCAGCTCGTGTGCAATGTTTGTGAAATGCATTACATGTACAATTCCTGTTGTAAAATGTGTGGGTGGGGAATGGTGAAAAATACTTTGTTTTTAGAATTGTATCATCGACTGCAGACATCAGATAATCGGCATATATGCAATGAATATGTGTAATGAGCAATACTAGGTACCACTGCCACATAGAAAATACAAAAGTACCATATTGTATGGAGTTATTTAGGTAGAGGTTTTGCCATTGAAATCAAGTGGGTAGGGTAATAAAATATGCAAGATTCTTCATCTGAATTGTAGGATATTATTTAATTGAACTTTATTATCCATTGTATAGTTATAAATACATATGAAAACGTAAAAAAATGGCATATCAGTTGTTTCAAATGATAAAAAAATAGTCTAATTTCATTGAGATTTTTCACAATAATTATTGTGAAAAGTCCGAGAATGGTATACTCCAAAACGGTGCCAAACATTCATCCACTGGTTACAGAGCGCAGCCATACGGTATAGTCGAATGTCGTTTCAGAAAATATATGTCTGCCAAAATCCCCCAGGTGGGAGAGGGTTTTCATTGCTGGCTCTAATTAGCTAACTTATCCAAAGATAAGTACCAAGTACTAGTTTAAGGACATCGTTTTTTATCCCGTCAACACAGTGTGTATGTGCCGTGAAACACGGTACCGTGAAACATTTTTGATATCCTGTCAATACGACATAATCACTGCGTATGAATGTGTGCGGTGGCTGGGGTTATTTTTATTGCATTTTAAAGTTATTTGTAGGTGTTGACGGGATCGATTTAATGGTAGGTCAGTGCAGTGAATGGGAAAAAATATCTGGCGCGGCACGGAAACGGAATGTGCTCGGCAGAGCCTCGCCCATCCCGTTTCCTAAGCCTTGCCAGATATGTTTTCCCATTCACGGCACTAACCTACTATTCTCTATATAAGCATCGATGTGCATCGAACTTCCGCAATGTGTATTGTTATAGAGGTAGATATATTCAAACAGTCGTGTTCATGTTTACTCAATACGCAGCTAAATTTACTCAGTTGTCAACGTACATGTATCTCAATATCTAGGGGCATTCAAGCCCAAGATAAAAGTACATGTATTCTCAAATAAAATAATTTGACAAATAATGGCAAGATTAGCGCAGGTGGTAATGTATGTATAGGGAATATACGACTTGGCGTCGGGACAATTGTCAATGCGCGAAACATCACAATAACCCAT
Organism: Conchocele bisecta; assembly: GCA_029237695.1. Taxonomy (NCBI): domain Eukaryota; kingdom Metazoa; phylum Mollusca; class Bivalvia; order Lucinida; family Thyasiridae; genus Conchocele; species Conchocele bisecta. The sequence goes on from CM055270.1 coordinate 101,061,393, forward strand.
AGCAAGAGACGGTAAGATGATATATATTCTCCTATTTAGGTTTGAGGCGGCTTTCAGCTGCGCCGAAAACCTATTGTATTCGTTGGTTTGTTTTGGGTTTTTTTTTTGGTTTTTTATTCAGCCGTTCAGTCTACAGCCCAAACCGCTGGTCGGATCGACTTCAAATGTTGCATGCCGATTCGGATCAAGTGTGAGCAGAGATTTTCAGATATCTTTTAATGCTACTTTCCACGAAAACGGAAGTGAGGTCATACTTCCTATAACTTCCTTATTTTCCAACCGATTTCAAGAATTCTTCTTGCATTGGAAAGCTGACAAAATTTTTTATCTCAAATTTGCTGACAGTTTTCGGCTATCTGCTCAAATAAAAGAGCTATATGCATTTGAAGTTGAAAAATGTACATACTTTTCAATGATTTTGCCGAATTTCGGCTGATAACGGGTGGTCTTTACAAACGTATTCCAATTTGTACAGTACTGTCAGCAACATAATTTCTTGCCAGGGTGATAGGGGAGTGTCAGCCGCATGAAAGATGATAATTTTCAGAGCTATATCTTGACTACTTACGGCTCTATTCGATGTCAAAGATGAACGTATTTTTTTTCAAGTTTTCAAAAATAGAGCAAACGGATGTGACGTCAGCTTCGTTATTTATCATTCGATTTCAATTGTTTTTGCTGTAGTCGATATTTCAGTCCTTTAGCTAAAACTTTGGCTGAGGATCGAACCCGGTATCCCTCGCTCCGAGTCCATCGCTCTACCTCTAAGCTAGCCGGCCCCACATCGGTGTGATGATGCGAACACAATAATGTTGGACTGTTCATTCTAAAACTTCAGAAATTCTTTTTGCAACCGATAGTTTACACCTTGGGCTGAAATCAATGCTTGAGGCTCAAACCGTTGATGCAGCTCAAGCTGCTCTAGTTATAACTGTGACTGGATACATTGGGCGTATGTATGAAGCGTCCTGGTGCCAATGTTAAAATATATTTATCTCCTAATTTGGAGATACTAAGTCCTAATTAGGAGATAGTAACTCCTAATTGGGAGAAATTATAAGTTATTATCTCCTAATTAGGACTTACTATCTCCTGATTAGAACGTATTATCTCCTAATTAAGAAATACAATATTTTAGCATTGGTACCAGGAAGCTTCCATACGTATGGGATTTGTGACGGGTGTATCACCTGATCAAATGGCACAATACGTTAGTATGTTCTGCACTCTTCGCAATTCCATTAACCAGGGCTTAAACATATTCACTTTTCACACTTGCCCGGCCGGGCAAGTACAATTATAATCTGCTCGCCCGGACAAAAAAGCTACTTGCCCAACAATTTAGGAAAATGTAAGTACATGTACATGTATTAATACCTTTAATAAATTAGCTTAAATACCAACATTAATACTAGACATTATGTTTGTAAAACATGGCTGTACCCCTCTGGAATACTGGACTCTAACTGGAGAAACTCTTACAATCTTGTTGATGTAAATGTACACAGACAGACGGACGGACATACGGAACCTCAAGAGCAAGGCAATATGTCCCCCTGGCTATCGGATAGGGGCATGATTAACCCAGGCAACCAGTAGATGCAATATATGTTGATTAACAAAATATGATATCACTCATTTTAACCGTATCGTTTTGGGTTTGAACATTATTAATTGTTCGATGTTCAATTGTTCAATGGGGGGAGGGGGAGGCGTGGTGGGGGCTTGACAATTTAATGAAAAGCTGTGGGAAGGGGTGGGGGTTTATACTTTTCTAAGGTGAGTTAACACAATTTAGCCAGCCCCATTCACACCCCAACCCCCTTGGTGATAAATAATGACCAGTCCCTTAGATTGGTATTACACTTGTTCAAAATATGAAGCATGAGAACATAATAATGACTGATGGATTGCCAATGGTGTTACATGTATGTTCAATAGCAAAATGTGTGGGGTGGGTGAGGCCTGAGGTGGGCCTCAGAAAATGGGCCTGAGGTATCTAGGGGGGTCCGGGGGCATACTTTTTGGCTAAAAAATGGACCCCGAGGCTGGGCGGGGGGGGGGGGTCGTTCTACGGGCGTGAACTTTCCTTCACTGGGTCACCAATTTGTTCGAATCATTTTGCTACTGGCGTTTTCATGTTGGACAAGAAAATGGAGTCATGTGTATGAATTTAATAACGAGATGGTGCCTAAAAATGAGTATTAATATAAACACACAATCATTTAAATTTGTTAGCAAATTATATTGCTACAGCTTTTAAACGAGTACTAATGTACATACTATTATATAAGATTATATAGTATTATTCCTTCTTTATCCGTTTATTATAAAGTTATTTTCAAAAATAAATGTTCCCCTATAATAAGTCCATTAGTAAACATGAGCTATCTCCCCTAAGTCAGAAAACAAGACTACCGCACATTTTGGTCTAGAAAGTTGTGCAGTAGTATAGAGGGAGTCAAAATGATACCACCTAACGGTGGCATCATTTCTCCACCCTCTATACTACTCCACCACCCCCAAAAAATCAAAAAAATAGTTAACGATGAAATTGTCTCCCACCAACCACGAAAAATTCAAAATTGGTGTCAAAAAGGATTTATTTTTGACACCAATTTATGAATTTATTCTAATAAGTTTCTGATTTAAATGTGCCCACGAGTGATAGTTTATATTCCAACACCCCATTTTTCTCCTCCAATATAGATAATTTATTTCGCAGATCAGCAATTAATTCTACCAGCTCTAGTCTACCACGTTCACCTGTAGCCACAGGGCAGCGTAGTTGCTTATGTCTACAAAGAGTTTGGGCACTAACGAATTTACAAGGGCATCTGGGGCATTGAAATTGCGGGGGGGGGGCGGGGGGACACAAGGAAACTTTCTACGTCTCGCTAGATGCCTTCGTAGATAGTCTTTACGCGTAAACGTTTTACAACAAGTCTCACACTCCATTATATATGTATATGTTTATGTTTATATTCAATTAGAAGTGAAAAAAACATAATGTTTTCAAGACCAATTGAACAGATAAATTTCATAGGTTATACAAAAGTATATTACAGAAAATATGATAACGTCAGAAACTAGAGCAGAAATAGAAAGTTTGAGAAGAGAAGCCGAATCTCTAGGGATTACTTATAGTAAACGGTTGAGAGTTAGGGGGTTGACAAAGCTGATAAATGCCACAAAGAATGAGGCGTTTATGAAGCGGTTTACCCGCGCCTATAAAAGAGGGGCATTTAATGATATATCCAAAGCGGAGGAAGTTGGTAACAGAATTCAAAAAGAAAGTATTGCGGGGTTAAGGGCTAGTGTAATCAAACCTTCAAGCACAAATAATTTGTCCAAATTAGACGCCAAAATAATAATAAGAAAAAAATCTATCGTTAGCGCGATAGTGGAAAAAAGGTGAAGAAATATTGGGGCTCACGATGAAACATTGGAAAAGGTAGAAAATGGAAGACGGGTAGTTACATTATCCTTTCGTAAAAACATTAACATTAACGAGTCTGAACGCATGTCCGATAAACTCGCTCCGTATCTAACAACCAATTTTTATTTGAGATATTCATATTCTTACAAGCTAGAACATATGGAGGAAATTAAAAATGGAAAACCTAAAACTATAATATTTCACAAAAATCTCGGTGGTAGCGAACCACTATCATCAATGAAAACCGTTAAAAAATGGCTGTCAGATAAGGAGCAAACACGAATAATGTCCGATAAAATAGACAGACCAAATACAAAGTGGAAGTTTGTAAGATGGGTAGAGGTTTTTGTAAAGCTAATACAGGGTAGTAGGGGAATAGATTTGGGACTACAATCCAAAGAAGCGGCAGGAGGAGAACTTCCAGAATGGCTGAAGAATAAAAAAGGTATGTATTCTTTAGATAAGTATAATGACGACCTTTGTCTGTTCAGGTGTCTAGCTATGCATATGACAGATAAAAGACCCGACAGATGTACAGAAAAGGCGAAAGAACTTAGTAAGCAATATTTTGGTAGTAATGTGGTTTCACCAATTCCTTTTTCAGATCTGAAAAGGTTGAAGAGTTTTTTAAAATCGGTATAGAAGTATATCAACCCACCGAATGTAATGTATGGTGGTTGAAAAATGGTACCAGCACACTATAAGGCAATAGGTAATAAACCAATGACAATAGGACTGTTTAATAATCACGCATTTCTGATAAAAAACCTTAAAAACCTATCTAAAATTTACGCCTGCGATAATTGCAAACAGAAATTCACGAAAGCGAGTAATATGAAGAGACACGGACCAAAATGTATGAAAGGTGAGACAAAAATAGTATGTGATGGTAATTATTTAGAGCGCCCGCGTTCGTCGTTCGAGAAAGCGTTTTTATTTTTACCCAAAAGGTTCTAAAAGTTATGGGGCGATCGATTGGATGTATTCTGTGGAAAAGCGGGAGGGAATTCACATTCACCACGAACAGTGCGGACACGGAGGTGAAAGATGGATTTTAGGAGCTCCGGTAGATGGATACTGTCCAGAAACCAATACCGTATATCAATATCACGGCTGTTACTGGCACGGGTGTGAGATTCATGCAAAGCATAAAAAAGAAGAACGCGCATCCACAATGAGTAAGAGATAAAGTTATTAGAAAAAGCAAAGAATTCAACCTAGTAGTTATGTGGGAATGCGAATTCCAAAGAACGGGTAAAGATATAAAGATCGGTTGTGACACTACTCTTTATCCATATCAGATAGATACGATTTTGAGGCGTATCTCCAGCCAGAAGTTGAAACTACCGGTAATAGTTTAGAGTACGAAGCTGAGCACGTTCCGGCAAGCGTTAGTATAGGAGATAATTTCTCAGGAACAGTAACTCATATTTGTGATAAAGATCCCGCAAAACTTATAGAAAAAATTCGTAGAAGATTTGAAAGTCAGGGGAAAAGCTATAAGAGAAGAAGTGTGGTCAAGATATAAGTTTAATACGGAATATTTACGTAAAAACCAAATCGCCAAGATCGAACAGTGGATAGAGCAAGTACCGGTTATAGGTTTTAACAGCAGTAAGTACGATATAAACTTAATAAAGAAATACCTAGTAGGCGAACTGACATCAACAACAAAGAAAGTAATGGTCGGAAAACGTGCAAACTCAACAATATTTCTATTTACTCCAGAATTTAGATTTCTTGATGTAATACTTTATCTAGGACCTGGTGTAAGTTATGATAGTTGGATAAAAGCCTACGACTGCAAAGGACAGAAATCTTTCTTTCCTTATGAGTGGTTCGATTCTCCAGACAAACTGGATTACCCAGGACTACCCGATATAGAGAATTGGTATTCCAAACTATCTGGGAAAATGTTAATAGATGAAACAGAATTAAGTAAATGTCGTAGAATTTTCGAAGAAAAATAATATGAAAACTTTCAGAGATTGGTTGAAATATTATAACGATTTAGATGTAGCACCGTTCCTAGAAGCGGTGGAAAAAAATGTGTGAATTTTATAAACACAGAGGTGTGGATATTTTCAAAGATGCGGTAACACTACCTGGAGTAGCTATACAATATTTATTGAGAGGAACCATTAAAGAACAAAAATCTTCAAAGACGATTATACCGGAGGATGCTCTATATGCACCAAAAGAAGAAACATACGAAATGATGAAGGACGCTCTAGTTGGTGGTCCATCAATAGTATTTACACGCTATGCAGAAGCCGGTGTTTCCAATATTAGATCAAATGAAAGTAACAAACCTTGCAAGGCTGTTTTGGGGTACGATGCAAACGCGTTATATTTATCTACGTTAAATAAAGAGATGCCGTGTGGGAGAGAAACTATACACCATATAGATACCCCACATAACCCTAAATTTATTAAAAAGTTTTGTAAAAGAGTTTTATCTGGAGACTGGTTTGGGTTTGCGGAGGTGGATATAGAAGTTCCACACAACTTAAAACATAAGTTTTCTGAAATGTCCCCAATATTTATAAACAGAGAAGTAGAGGTTGATGAAGTTCCCACACACATGTTAAAATATTTGGAAGATACTGGAAGAACTAGAGGAAATGGAAGAAAAATTGGTGGGATCTATGACCGCCACTAAAGTATTGCTGTACGCGCCACTGTTGAAATGGTATTTAAAACACGGCCTAGAAATAACGGGAGTTCATCGTGTTATAGATTATATTAGTGGTAAACCCTTCGAATGGTTCGCAAAAGAAGTACAGCCGCAAGACGAACAGGCGATGTGAGAACCAAATAAGAAACAGTAGCGGATATAATGAAATTATTAGGCAATTCGTGTTGTGGAAAAATGATAGAGGCAACGGAGAGACATTTAAATACGACATATACACAAGACGAAAACTGTGTTGACAAAGCGTTAAGATCTGCATTCTTTGATGATTTGGAAGAGATAGGAGATGCGTACGAAATATCTTCCCGAAAAACCCGGTGTGCGCTAAAGAGACCATTCCATTGTGGAATAGCGGTTTATCAACTAGCTAAATTGAGAATGTTGGAATTTTACTACGAATTTCTAGATAAATACGTAAAAAGAGAAGACTTTGAATTAATACAGATGGATACAGATAGTAATGTATATAGGAGTTAGTGGAAAAACGATAGAGGAATGATTAGACCTAACTTACTAGACGAGTTTGAAAAAGAAAAAAATAAATGGTTGGCTTGGGATAAATGGAGCGAAAGAGAGCCCGGACTTTTCAAAATGGAATTTAGCGGGGATAGGGCGATAGCGTTATCTAGTAAGTGTTATTTCGTAGAAAAATTAATTTCACTAAAGATAATTTGGAACAAATTAAAATTAATAAAAACTCTGCGAAAGGAATGTCCAAGAGAACTAACAATTTAAATGGGATAGATATAAACGAGTACTAAGTGAAACTACAGAAGATGGAAAACACATTATAGATGTAGCGCAAAATAGAGGATTTAAAATGAAAGACGGTGTTATGAAAACGTACTGTCAAAAAAAATTAGGACTCTCGGCGTACTTACGATAAAGACGCGTGTTACCAGACGGAATACATACCGAACATCTCTAAAGAATCTTACGATCCGGGGTAGCTGGGTGTCAGAAGGCACCATAAGAAGTTCTTCGCGAACAAAACCGCGAGATGGACCATCAGTCAAATAATAGAGCACGGGCTCATCAGGTTTGGTAATAGAGCGATCCAGATGATATACTTCATTGACCACACGGGATCAGTCGCGCGGCGGCTGCCACCTTCGAGCTCTCCCGGTTGATAGAGGTACCGGACGTCAATATCTGATGGAAGTCGCTGCTCCTCTAAACCAACTGGTCGCCCGCGCGAGACGGCAGAGGGCTTGCTCGTCACCCTTTTAAACTTGATAGCATCTACAGGCTTCTTACCTATCAATCTGGTCACCTCTCCGTTCAGTGTGGAGACCACGGCGGGCAGTCTGGCCACCCACTCGGTCGATCGCGAATGAGGGTCTACAAGTTCTTTAGCGTATTGGTGTCCGAACAGTCTCTCAGCCAGGGTTCGATTGAAGCGTTCCACGATCCCCTGGTCCCGGTGGATGTTGACGCGGCCGCGTCTGATAGAAACTTTATGCTTAGACAATAGATGAGAGACCGCGCCCATGAACTCGCGGCCGGGATCGACCTGGAGAAGATTCGGCCATTTGAGAGGATCCTCTTATATATTCGGAAAGAGCCTCGGCCACTTCCTTAGACTCTTTAGTGACCAACGGCTCAGCCCCCTTGTAAACGACTCGCTACGTCAACGATTGTCAGTGCGTACTTGTACGTTTTGCGACCGACGCGATCGTGAGGGAGAAACAGGAGATCCGCTTGGTGAACTTGGTTCGGCACCGGAACGTCGAATAATTTTGGGCGCGGAATATTGTGAGGCGCGGGTAAATAGATCTGCCAGATGGCCTGCTTCTTGAGCCATTCCTTGACAGCGTTTTCTGAAACCTTGGTCGCCGCCGCGATCTTGAGGCCGGCGAGTCCTTCCATGTAGCCGCGGGGGCTTATAGGGGGTAGTATGTATTCGACAGCTTGCGCGTTAGTTTGGTATCAAGTTTGCGCGTGTTCATCGTATGCGAAGTATTCTAATATATCGGACAATCTCCAACATGCCCTCGCCAGTTCGTCCGGTAACTGCGTCGTTAATAATAAACCTTTGTTGGAAGTACAATTGCGATTGTCGCTGCAGCCCCAATCGCGTTTGGGTTGGAACAGGAGAGGGGAATCTAATTCATCCAATCTCCCAGGATTGGTGGAGGAATCTAACATCCGCTTTTGCGAAAGGGAAAAGTGGCCGCTTTTTCGTCCTCGAGACAATCTCGGGCCAGACGAATCATACTCTTTGCACCAGGTAAACGATGTTTTTGGGCAGTGTAGCCTACATCGATCATAGCGTCATAAAGTTCGTCAACTAACATCGTTCTATATATATATTTTTATAAAAAAAAATTGTTTTAATTAATTAATTTAAAATCTCGATTGAATATAATAGCCGGCGAGACCCACCACACCCATTCCCACGATGATGAACGCGATCTCGCGGTCCTTTTGGGGCTCTGACGGTACATAGAAATCTGAAAGTTGGGGCTCGGGATCCATTGGATCGAGAATTTTGTGCGGATATTGCCAGCGCGTACTCGCGGTTGGCTTCTTCAACGTTCTGAAAAGTTTGCGCGGCGTGATTTTCGCGGCGAAGCTCTTCATTGACCCAGTCCAGATGGGCGGTTCGTTTTTTCGACCATGCTTCCTTTGCGCTATTGAGTTGTTCTTCACAGCTAAATCATGACGCTTACGCTCCTCATCCACGTTCGAGCTTTTCATTTTAGAGAATATAAAGTTGCTACCGCTGAACGCCAATGCGTTTACAAGCGCACCACCTACTATTACTGCGATTGAAGCCATTTATTTCCATATATTAACTGGTAGAATTCCAGCTTTAACTAGATAATCTCGGGTCCAAACTGCGGCCGCTATATCTAAGGTCGCGAGCCCTACGTCTCTCACAGTAAAGTCCAATTTGGGAGCGGTTCCTCCTAGGGTCATCTTTGATAGTCGAGCATACCCGATACTGAAACCCGATATCACCACGGCGTGATAAAGCGCATTCACTAACATTTTACCATCTTGTT
>CM055270.1:101071034-101126689 GCA_029237695.1 Conchocele bisecta
GAAAAGTCCGGGCTCTCTTTCGCTCCATTTATCCCAAGCCAACCATTTATTTTTTTCTTTTCAAACTCGTCTAGTAAGTTAGGTCTAATCAATTCCTCTATCGTTTTTCCACTAACTCCTATATACATACTATCTGTATCCATCTGTATATTAATTCAAAGTCTTCTCTTTTTATGTATTTATCTAGAAATTCGTAGTAAAATTCCAACATTCTCAATTTAGCTAGTTGATAAACCGCTATTCCACAATGGAATGGTCTCTTTAGCGCACACCTGGGTTTTCTTGAAGATATTTCGTACGCATATCCTATCTCTTCCAAATCATCAAAATACGCGGATCTTAATGCTTTGTCAACACAGGTTCGTCTCGCGTATATGTCGTATTTAAATGTCTCTCCGTTGCCTCTATCATTTTTCCACAACACGAGTTTATTTCCTAATAATTTCATTATTGTCGGCTACTGGTTTCTTATTTGGTTCTACATCGCCTGTTCGTCTTGCGGCTGTAACTTCTTTTGCGAACCATTCGAAGGGTTTACCACTAATATAATCTATAACACGATGAACTCCCGTTATTTCTAGGCCGTGTTTTAAATACCATTTCAACAGTGGCGCGTACAGCAATACTTTAGTGGCGGTCATAGATCCCACCAATTTTCTTCCATTTCCTCTAGTTCTTCCAGTATCTTCCAAATATTTTAACATGTGTGTGGGAACTTCATCAACCTCTACTTCTCTTATAAATATTGGGGACATTTCAGAAAACTTATGTTTTAAGTTGTGTGGAACTTCTATATCCACCTCCGCAAACCCAAACCAGTCTCCAGATAAAACTCTTTTACAAAACTTTTTAATAAATTTAGGGTTATGTGGGTATCTATATGGTGTATAGTTTCTCTCCCCACACGGCATCTCTTTATTTAACGTAGATAAATATAACGCGTTTGCATCGTACCCCAAAACAGCCTTGCAAGGTTTGTTACTTTCATTTGATCTAATATTGGAAACACCGCTTCTGCATAGCGTGTAAATACTATTGATGGACCACCAACTAGAGCGTCCTTCATCATTTCGTATGTTTCTTCTTTTGGTGCATATAGAGCATCCTCCGGTATAATCGTCTTTGAAGATTTTTGTTCTTTAATGGTTCCTCTCAATAAATATTGTATAGCTACTCCAGGTAGTGTTACCGCATCTTTGAAAATATCCACACCTCTGTGTTTATAAAATTCACACATTTTTTCCACCGCTTCTAGGAACGGTGCTACATCTAAATCGTTATAATATTTCAACCAATCTCTGAAAGTTTTCATATTATTTTCTTCGAAAATTCTACGACATTTACTTAATTCTGTTTCATCTATTAACATTTTCCCAGATAGTTTGGAATACCAATTCTCTATATCGGGTAGTCCTGGGTAATCCAGTTTGTCTGGAGAATCGAACCACTCATAAGGAAAGAAAGATTTCTGTCCTTTGCAGTCGTAGGCTTTTATCCAACTATCGTAACTTACACCAGGTCCTAGATAAAGTATTACATCAAGAAATCTAAATTCTGGAGTAAATAGAAATATTGTTGCGTTTGCACGTTTTCCGACCATTACTTTCTTTGTTGTTGATGTCAGTTCGCCTACTAGGTATTTCTTTATTAAGTTTATATCGTACTTACTGCTGTTAAAATTAAAACCTATAACCGGTACTTGCTCTATCCACTGTTCGATCTTGGCGATTTGGTTTTTTACGTAAATATTCCGTATTAAACTTATATCTTGACCACACTTCTTCTCTTATAGCTTTTCCCCTGACTTTCAAATCTTCTATGAATTTTTCTATAAGTTTTGCGGGATCTTTATCACAAATATGAGTTACTGTTCCTGAGAAATTATCTCCTATACTAACGCTTGCCGGAACGTGCTCAGCTTCGTACTCTAAACTATTACCTGTAGTTTCAACTTCTGGCTGGAGATACGCCTCAAAATCGTATACTATCTGATATGGATAAAGAGTAGTGTCACAACCGATCTTTATATCTTTACCCGTTCTTTGGAATTCGCATTCCCACATAACTACTAGGTTGAATTCTTTGCTTTTTCTAATAACTTTATCTCTTCTCATTGTGGATGAGCGCGTTCTTCTTTTTATGCTTTGCATGAATCTCACACCCGTGCCAGAACAGCAGTCCGATATTGATACTACGGTATTGGTTTCTGGACAGTATCCATCTACCGGAGCTCCTAAAATCCATCTTTCACCTCCGTGTCCGCACTGTTCGTGGTGAAGTGAATTCCCTCCCGCTTTTCCACAGAATACATCCAATCGATCGCCCCATAACTGTTAGAACCTTTTGGGTAAAACGCTTTCTCGAACGACGAACGCGGGCGCTCTAAATAATTACCATCACATACTATTTTTGTCTCACCTTTCATACATTTTGGTCCGTGTCTCTTCATATTACTCGCTTTCGTGAATTTCTGTTTGCAATTATCGCAGGCGTAAATTTTAGATAGGAAGGTTTTTTAAGGTTTTTTATCAGAAATGCGTGATTATTAAACAGTCCTATTGTCATTGGTTTATACCTATTGCCTTATAGTGTGCTGGTACCTTTATTTTTCAACCACCATACATTACATTCGGTGGGTTGATATACTTCTATACCGATTTTAAAAAACTCTTCAACCTTTTTCAGATCTGAAAAAGGAATTGGTGAAACCACATTACTACCAAAATATTGCTTACTAAGTTCTTTCGCCTTTTCTGTACATCTGTCGGGTCTTTTATCTGTCATATGCATAGCTAGACACCTGAACAGACAAAGGTCGTCATTATACTTATCTAAAGAATACATACCTTTTTTATTCTTCAGCCATTCTGGAAAGTTCTCCTCCTGCCGCTTCTTTGGATTGTAGTCCCAAATCTATTCCCCTACTACCCTGTATTAGCTTTACGAAAACCTCTACCCATCTTACAAACTTCCACTTTGTATTCGGTCTGTCTATTTTATCGGACATTATTCGTGTTTGCTCCTTATCTGACAGCCATTTTTAACGGTTTTCATTGATGATAGTGGTTCGCTACCACCGAGATTTTTGTGAAATATTATAGTTTTAGGTTTTCCATTTTTAATTTCCTCCATATGTTCTAGCTTGTACGAATATGAATAACTCAAATAAAAATTGGTTGTTAGATACGGAGCGAGTTTATCGGACATGCGTTCAGACTCGTTAATGTTAATGTTTTTACGAAAGGATAATGTAACTACCCGTCTTCCATTTTCTACCTTTTCCAATGTTTCATCGTGAGCCCCCAATATTTCTTCACCTTTTTCCACTATCGCGCTAACGATAGATTTTTTCTTATTATTATTTTGGCGTCTAATTTGGGACAAATTATTTGTGCTTGAAGGTTTGATTACACTAGCCCTTAACCCCGCAATACTTTCTTTTTGAATTCTGTTACCTACTTCCTCCGCTTTGGATATATCTTTAAAGGCTCCTCGTTTGTGGGCGCGGGTAAACCGCTTCATAAACGCCTCATTCTTTGTGGCATTTATCAGCTTTGTCAACCCCCTAACTCTCAACCGTTTACTATAAGTAATCCCTAGAGATTCGGCTTCTCTTCTCAAACTTTCTATTTCTGCTCTAGTTTCTGACGTTATCATATTTTCTGTAATATACTTTTGTATAACCTATGAAATTTATCTGTTCAATTGGTCTTGAAAACATTATGTTTTTTTCACTTCTAATTGAATATAAACATAAAAAACATATACATATATAATGGAGTGTGAGACTTGTTGTAAAACGTTTACGCGTAAAGACTATCTACGAAGGCATCTAGCGAGTACATAAAGTTTGCCTTGTGCCCCCCCACAATTTACAATGCCCCAGATGCCCTTGTAAATTCGTTAGTGCCCAAACTCTTTGTAGACATAAGCAACTACACTGTCAGGTGGCTACAGGTGAACGTGGTAGACTAGAGCTGTAGAATAGTTGCTGATCTGCGAAATAAATTATCTATATTGGAGGATAAAAATGGGGTGTTGGAATATAAACTATCACTCGTGGGCACATTTAAATCAGAAACTTATTAGAATAAATTCATAAATTGGTGTCAAAAATAAATCCTTTTTAAGACATAGTTTTATATGTTCAATTGGACGTGAAAACAACATGATGTATTTATGACACCAATTTTGAATTTTTCGTGGTTGGTGGGAGACAATTTCCTCGTTAACCAATTTTTGATTTTTCGGGGGGTGGTGGAGTAGTATATAGGGAGGAGAAATGATACCACCGTTAGGTGGTATCATTTTGACTCCCTATATACTACTACATGTATAAGTCCACACGTATCAAGTGTTCTACAATATTGAATGTTGCATGATGGAGAAACTCTTACAAACATGTCGACATAAATGATCACGGACGTACGTTCGAGCGTACGGAACCACACGCGCAAAACAATATGCCTCCTTGCTATCGCTTAATTCAAAATACTTGAATATTGTGTTTGAAATTCAACAGCTTGATTGGTTGGCATTGACAATAAATGTTAGAAACGTTGATATATCTTGTCAAGATAAACGCAGGCACTACGGAGCCCCGCAGGCGATATGGATTTTATGTATTAATTCGTTCCCACGAAATAAAAATTCGTTCCGTAAATTTAACAATTCGTTCCATCGAATTAACAATTCGTTCCCACGGTATAACAATTCGTTCCCTCGAATTAACAATTCGTTCCAACGAAATGACAATTCGTTCCCTCAAATAAACAATTCGTTCCCTCGAATCAACAATTCGTTCCCACGATATAACAATTCGTTCCCACGTATTAACAATTCGTTCCCGTGGAACGAATTGTTATTTCGTGGGAACGAATTGTTAAATACGGGTATAACAACGGTTACCGTACTTTGTGCATTATCACAGTGGATATATAATAGTAGAGACATAAATATTATTCAAATAATAGTAAGTGAATACTTTAGTAATATCGTTATCAATTCCATGATTACTAGTGGCGTATCTCGGGAATGAATTGTTAATTCGTGGGAACGAATTGTTATATCGCGGGAACGAATTGATAATTCGAGGGAACGAATTGTTAAATTGAGGGAACGAATAGTTATTTCGTGGAAACGAATTAATAAAATAAATCCACGTCCCTGCGGGGCTCCGTACGAATGTATACATACCAGAATAGTTACTAAAACTATTAAGTTCCGGCTTGTTTTAAACATGTATCATATACTAAAGATGTACGTTAACTTGTATTTAGTAAAATTCGTTAAACATTCAGATGTTACAGGTGATGTTTCAAATCCTCGATACCAGTAATTGAATAATTTAGTAACATCGTTATCAATTCCGTGATTACTAGTGAAGTTCTCGGGTGCAAAACTGCGAATGTACGGAGCCCCGCAAGGGACGTAAATTTTATTTTGTTTATTAATTCATTCCCACGAAATAACATTTCGTTCCCTCAATTTAACAAATCGTTCCCACGAATTAACAATTCATTCCCACGAATTAACAATTCGTTCCCACGGGAATTAATTGTTAATTCATGGGAACGAATTGTTATATCGCGGGAACGAATTGTTAGTGCGAGGGAACGAAATGTTAAATTTAGGGAACGAATCCTCATTTCGAGGGAACGAATTGTCAAACTGAGGGAACGAATTGTTGGGAACGAATTAATAAAAAATATGCATGTCCCTTGCGGGGCTCCGTACGAGTGTCTACATACCAGAATGTTTAGTGACTCTATTAAGTTCCGGCTTGTTTAAACATGTATCATATACTAAAGAAAACACATATTATTACTGTGTACCCGTGCACGATAATAATGAACATGTTCAATGTTTATGTTTCTAAAACAGAAATGGACTTTAACGCGACTTTAATGAGACTAACGCGCGACAGTCGAGGTAGTGTTGTTTCTAAGTGGGTACAATGTACATGTCTTTAATTTAAAATCAATTATTGAGTTTTTCTGAATATGATAATAACTGCATTATAATGAACATGATGTTCACACCACGTACATAATACATGGGCAAACCGCATAGAAACGTAGCGAGCCCTGCAGGGGACATAATTTTTTTGCTTAATTCGTCCGCAGGAATAATAAATCGTTCCCCTCAATTTAACAATTCGCCTTCCCTCGAAATTAACAATTCGTTCCCACGATAAACCAATTCGTTCCCACGAATTAACAATTCGTTCCCGTGGGAACGAATTGTTATTTCGTGGGAACGAATTGTTAAATTGACGGAACGAATTGTTAATCAGTGGGAACAAATTCTTAATTCATGAGAACGAAATGTTAAATTGAGGGAACAAATTGTTATTTCGTGGAAAAACGAATTAATAACAAAAATAGAATTCTACGTCCCCTATGGGTCTCCGTAGAAAGGATATCATGTACTGTTTACTACGATCATAGACCAAGCCTGCACATTCGCCAGTTCACCAATCAGCCACCGTAGTACTCAACCGCCTGAGTTAATCTTTCCAATATAATTATCAACGTTTCTGAATATATATTAGCAATAGCAACTCGCAATCAAGTACTATTATTGTCTGAGCCTGTGTTCAGCCAATCAGGTTGCTTAATCTCAAGTCTTTTGAAATAAAGACATTGACAAATTGGTATACTTAGCGCCCAAAATGAGACTATATCATTTTCTAGCTTAATTCTGTTCATATTTGCTATGTGACGTAGTTAAAATGCCAGCCGCTGCTTTTTGAGGGTGGTAAATGTATTGAATGTATCTTCTTTAACAATAATTAAACCTATATTTTAATCAGTGTAGTTCCAAAGCAGATGTGCGTTTTGTTATTGGCGCATTGATCTCTCCGCAACCATGCTAATTTGAGACTAGTGGATAATAGTTAATTTCCAGTCGGCAGATCACCATTTACTTAAATAAATGTTGATCTAAAGAATGTAAACTAACTATACACCGGCTATTGAATACGAACGCAGTTGTCTAAATCAAGTATTTATATATGTTCGTGAGTTATACCTTTGTATGAAGGAGGCTGTGTTTAAAGGTATACTTGACAAAAGCAAACACACAATTATTGCTGTTGAAATATTAAACTGTTCAAACAAATGAAGGGTCAATATTATAAACGGCGGATTAAAACGGACTACGCATTGTAGTGTACACAGTTGTGATTTGTTTGCTCGCCAGGACTATACAATATACAACATACGTATACATATACAAGGTCCGGGTAACAAGGAAGGGTTTATGACCTACGGAGCCCCACAGGGGACATTGACTTT
This sequence comes from Conchocele bisecta, assembly GCA_029237695.1. NCBI lineage: Eukaryota > Metazoa > Mollusca > Bivalvia > Lucinida > Thyasiridae > Conchocele > Conchocele bisecta. The sequence goes on from CM055270.1 coordinate 101,078,333, forward strand.
TTTTGTATTAATTCGTTTCTACGAAATAACAATTCGTACCCTCTATTTAACAATTCGTTCACTCGACAATTCGTTCCCACGAACTAACAATTCGTTCTCGTGGGAACGAATTGCTATTTCGTGGGAACGAATTAATAACAAATAGAATTCTACGTCCCCTGTGTTGTACACAGTTGTGATTTTTTTTGCTCGCCAGCGTTAACCGAGGACTATACAATACACAACATACGTGTACATATATTATACAAGGTCCCGGGTAACACGGAAGTGTTTATGACCAACGTAGTCCCAGAGAACTCAGTTGGAACAAGCTACAAATATACAAACATTATTGTTAACGATGTGAGAAGGTATTTGGAGATAGAGAAAAGAAATATGTAAACTATTCATTGTGAACAATATTAAGACTTAAATGTATAAGCTTATAAAATAATGAGTGTTCAGGCCAGGAGCTGTGCTAAGCAGTGTAAAACTTACATTCCCAACCGCATTCGCCCAGCTAGCTAGTCAGCTAGAGCCGTGCTCGGCAATAGGCTGAGCCATATGTGTGTATATAGCTCAGAGACGAGCTGTATTTTCAGCGTATATGCGGAGATATAGAATTGATAGCTCAGATAAGCGTGTTGAGCTACGTGCCCAGCACATAGTCAGAAACTTAATATCAGAGTTTTGGTAGCTCAGTGACGAGCTACACTCCCAGCATTTAGGCTGAGAACTAGTGGTATACTAGTGATAGCTCAGAGACGGGAGACGAGCTATACTCCCAGCATACAGTTTTAGAATAGCACAGCTAATCATTACTTCAGCTCAGCCATTGTCTATGTACAGTAGCGATTTTCTGCTCCTTACCTATTTGTATATACTAATATCGTATACATATCGTAATCGTATAGTATTGGTATATTTAATGAGCATATCGTATTATGATATCATATTGGTACATGTATGTTTGTACCGTATCATCGTATAGTACAAACGTACTATACGAATGTTATACAAACATACGATATCCGTTCGTGTATACGATATATCCGTACACAAATCTGGTATGTTTGTACGATACAAACGTACCAGAATTATACACATGTATAAAAATCGTATAAACGTACGATTGGAATGGTATATCTATACGATATTGGTTGGTATGTACGGTACAAAAATACCGTACGTTTATATTATATGCATATCGTATAGAAAACATATCGTATTGGTATAGTATACGTATAGTATTGGTATTGTGCAGAAAAGTGCTACTGTAGTTGATTATTGTTAAATTCATGTTTGATTCCTGTCTTAAACCAATAATTGTAATAATCATTTCAAACCTTGGATTGAGCTACTAATTGTTTATTTTATATTGTAAATACACATGTATGTCAAGTTGTACATTCCGAAGCTGAATTGTGGCGGATTTACACATTTGCTCTGAAAATGTCGTCAACTTTCATACATGTACATCTTGTAAATATTTGCCATTTATACATTTTTCTTATTGCATGAACATGCTATACATTTCAGTCTTAATATTTTTACAATGAATATTTTACATATTTTGAATTCGTTTTCCTCACTCACATTCAAAAAGCGAAAAATATGTTTTGGGCTTGTTCGGTATAGTGTCATAGAAATTTTACATTAGTATTTGCTTATTATTTAATGTTTCTGTTATGTGAATATATCTTACTTTTACATAGTGTTATTTAATACTATGAATCCATATTTCATATAGTAGTATATAGGAGTCAAAATGATACAAGTTCAATTGTGGATGAAAAATTGCACACAACATCCTCTTTTGAGCCAACATACGTGTGGAAAAGTAGGTGAATTTTTATCTCCAAAATATGAGAAAACATAGACTTACAAGAATGAGAATTTTGTTTCTCTCGTAGTTAATCCACAATTGGACGAAATCATACACTATTGTGACCAAAACGGCGCCAGTTGTACTACAAGTCCACTGTATATCGGTACGAATTGTGGATACTTGTGTCCAATAGTGTATGATTTCGTCCCAATAGTGGATACATTGCAAAAATCGGCAAAAACATCCACAATTGGGACGAAAACATCCACAATTGTACTACCAAAATTGAAAAAAAAAATAAAAAAAAAATCACCAAAATATGACAAAATATGACAAAATACAATGAGAATATCCACAATTGGGACCCAAATCATCCACAATTGGACGAGAGTATCCACAATTTGGCACGATATCCAAAATTAAACTTGTAGTACAAAAGACGATGTTTTCGCCCGATAGTGGATGGGTATGTATCCACAATTGGACGAAAACATCCACAATCGTACTACCAAAATTGAAAAAAAAAAATCACCAAAATATGACAAAATATGACAAAATACAATGAGAATATCCACAATTGGACGAGAGTAATCCACAATTGGGCACGATATCCACAATTAAACTTGTAGTACAAAAGACGATGTTTTCGCCCGATAGTGGATGTATGTATTCACAATTGGGACGAAAACATCCACAATTGTACTACCAAAATTGAAAAAAAAATCACCAAAATATGACAAAATATGACAAAATACAATGAGAATATCCACAATTGGACGAGAGTATCCACAATTGGGACACGATATCCACAATTAAACTTGTAGTACAAAAGACGATGTTTTCGCCCGATAGTGATGGATTCTAGTACATTCTGCACGGAGCCACAATTTTTAGGAGGATTCCCCCACCCACGCAACTCGCCACCTCGTCTCGTTTCGCCTCGCACATCCACAATCGAACGCCCAATTGAAGATATGTTTCCCATTGGAATAGACAGATACAATGCCATACAAGGAATGCGAAACATGCGGCAAGGGTTTCGACAAGCCCGCAAATCTTCGAAGACACATGGGTCGCAAGAACCCGTGCAGACCTCCCACAGAGAGTGTCCCGGATGTGGAAGGAAGTTTCCACCTACAAGACTCTCTGGCAACATCGCTCGAACAGGTGTCCCGAGGGGCCAGGGGAGAAGATAGAACCACGGAGGGTAGCAAGAAGAAGGCTGCGACCAGAAGAGGATCCTGGTACTGGAGAGGAGGGTGGTAGAGTTGGAGGAGGAGGTGGCTAGCCTACGGGAGGAAAACCTCGCGAGGTAGCGAGACACGAGAACGACGACGACGAGATCGATTGGACACAGTCTCGATCTGTAGAGAGAGAGATTCTGCACATTTTTGCACATATTTTTGCACTAGCCAGTTTGCCCCATCTCGACCCCCAACGGCAAACAAAACACCAGAAAACCTCTCCCAAGAGACAAACAGAAATGATACACACATTTGTGTATTTGGACACATTTGGGAAAAGTGTAGAAAACATTCGTCTCCCAAGAGACAAACAGAAATGATAACACACATTTGTGTATTTGGACACATTTGGGAAAAGTGTAGAAACAATTCATCTCCCAAGAGACAAACAGAAATGATACACACATTTGTGTATTTGGACACATTTGGGAAAAGTGTAGAAACAATTCGTCTCCCAAGAGACAAACAGAAATGATACACACATTTGTGTATTTGGACACATTTGGGAAAGACGGTTTGGAAAAAGAGGCTCGCATCTACAAGACATTTTCTCGCAGAGCGCGAACACACTACTCGGCGATTTCTCGTTTTCGTGTTTCTACGGCCAGCGCCTTCTCTAGATCTGCAATCCGGAGTTGTAGCCGCGCGTTTTCGCTTGGGGGCCATCCGGACACGAGGTGTGGCCGTGCCTAGCTAGGGACCGTGCATGGGAAAAAGTCTTTCCGCAACCATCGCACAAGAAGCGCGGCGGACTACACCCATTTTTTCGTTCTCGTGTCGCGCCAAGTTGTACTTTTTGGCAAAGACTCTACCACACTTTTCGCACTCCATTTTCCAAATAGTGTTTTGTGTCTAATTGGGCGCAAAAATATTTTGGAAAAGATCGAAAACCTCTCTCCAAAGGAGTAGAAAAATGATACCACCCAATTGTCCACATTTGGACTTTTGGGAAAGTCGAAGAATAATCGTCTCCCAAGAGCAAAACAAATCTAGACCACACCGAAAAACAGAAAACCTCTCCCAAAGGAGGTAGAAAGACAACTCGAAAAGACAACTCGGAAATACAACTCGAAAAGACAATTCGAAAAAGACAAAGAACTTTTTTTCCAAAAAAGGCTACTCCATGTAGAACGGGTCGCTACTACCAGAGTGCTGGTGTACGGAGTCGCTAGTTTTTTTCCTTCGCGTACCGGACTGTTTTGTGGAGTGCACGAACTGGGCGTCGGTGTCTGTTTTGCTCTTCCAGAGTCTACGGGCCTCTAGAGACACGAATGGGAACAGTGGTCTGCAGACCGCGTACGCCGCCACAGAGACCCCCAGCCACCCCTTCGCATTCTCTCACGGTTCTCCAGATGTCGTGCAACCTCCCACCCGGATTTCGTCTGGCACTCTTCTTCCTCCGGGCACTCGTCTTTCTTCGGACACTCGGAATCGGCATCGTCGAAAATTGCGTCCAACAGTCTACGTTCCAACGCGTCCAACCGGTTCTCCAAACGTCTCTCCATGTCGGACAGGTGCGTCGATTCTTCGAACGAGCTGGCGTTTCGTACATCTTGCAGTAGATCCGTGGGGAACTCGGTGGGGCCCGCAAAACCACGGCGCGGACACCCTGTGTACTACGGGGGTAGGGTTTCGTGTCTTCGGGGGTTTCTTCGGGTTTTGTACTACGTTCCGCATCGACATCGTCCCAGATTTTTCGAAGTCTGGCACTGCCGATCCCGTACTTCTTTTTTGTTTCGTCGCCGTCGACTTTCCACGGGCGGAAATAATTTCTCGAATATTTTCCGGAGACAAATAGGTTTTTGGCATGTTTGCAAAATAGCTTTTCTATCTAGAGAGTGGACATTTGTCCAACATGGAATTCCCAAATCGTTCGAAATGGTCGAAATGCTTGCTCGGGGTGCTCGGGTGCTCGGATTGCGCGCCAGATTGCTCGGATTGTGCGCCAGGAAATCCAGTCCGCTCGGGAAGGTCGAAATGCCTGCTCGCGATTCCCAGGGGGCTCGGTTCTCTGGGTGCCCAGTTTGCTTCCCAGGATTTCTATTTTTGCTATCCTTGTTGGCTAGAAAAGGAGAACCCGAGCCCCCTGGGAATCGCGAGCAGGCATTTCGACCTTCCCGAGCGGACTGGATTTCCTGGCGCACAATCGAGCAATCTGGCGCGCAATCCGAGCACCCCGAGCACCCCGAGCACCCCCGAGCAAGCATTTCGACCATTTCGAACGATTTGGGAATTCCATGTTGGACAAATGTCCCCCTCTCTAGATAGAAAAGCTATTTTGCAAACATGCCAAAAACCTATTTGTCTCCGGAAAATATTCGAGAAATTATTTCCGCCCGTGGACAGTCGACGGCCGACGAAACAAAAAAGAAGTACGGGATCGGCAGTGCCAGACTTCGAAAAATCTGGGACGATGTCGATGCGGAACGTAGTACAAAACCCGAAGAAACCCCCGAAGAACAAGAAACCCCTACCCCCGTAGTACACAGGGTGTCCGCGCCTGGTTTTGCGGGCCCCACCGAGTTCCCCACGATCTACTGCAAGATGTTACGAAACGCCAGCTCGTTCGAAGAATCGACGCACCTGTCCGACATGGAGAGACGTTTGGAGAACCGGTTGGACGCGTTGGAACGTAGACTGTTGGACTCAATTTTCGACGATGCCGATTCCGAGTGTCCGAAGAAAGACGAGTGCCCGGAGGAAGAAGAGTGCCAGACGAAATCCGGGTGGGAGGTGCACGACATCTGGAGAACCGTAGAGAATGCGAAGTGGTGGCTGGGGGTCTCTGTGGCGGCGTACGCGGTCTGCAGACCACTGTTCCCATTCGTGTCTCTAGAGGCCCGTAGACTCTGGAAGAGCAAAACAGACACCGACGCCCAGTTCGTGCACTCCACAAAACAGTCCGGTACGCCGAAGGAAAAACCTAGCGACTCCGTACACCAGCACTCTGGTAGTAGCGACCCGTTCTACATGGAGTAGCCTTTTTTGGAAAAAAAGTTCTTTGTCTTTTTCGAATTGTCTTTTCGAGTTGTATTTCCGAGTTGTCTTTTCGAGTTGTCTTTCTACCTCCTTTGGGAGAGGTTTTCTGTTTTTCGGTGTGGTCTAGATTTTGTTTTGCTCTTGGGAGACGATTTTTCTTCGACTTTCCCAAAAGTCCAAATGTGGACAATTGGGTGGTATCATTTTTCTACCTCCTTTGGAGAGAGGTTTTCGATCTTTTCCAAAATATTTTTGCGCCCAATTAGACACAAAACACTATTGGAAAATGGAGTGCGAAAAGTGTGGTAGAGTCTTTGCCAAAAAGTACAACTTGGCGCGACACGAGAAACAAAAAAAATGGGTGTAGTCCGCCGCGCTTCTTGTGCGATGGTTGCGGAAAGACATTTTCCCATGCACGGTCCCTAGCTAGGCCACGGCCACACCTCGTGTCCGGATGGCCCCCCAAGCGAAAACGCGCGGCTACAACTCCGGATTGCAGATCTAGAGAAGGCGCTGGCCGTAGAAACACGAAACGAGAAATCGCCGAGTCGTGTGTTCGCGCTCTGCGAGAAAAGGTCTTGTAGATGCGAGCCTCTTTTTCCAAACCGTCTTTCCTAAATGTGTCCAAATACACAAATGTGTGTATCATTTCTGTTTGTCTCTTGGGAGACGAATTGTTACTACACTTTTCCCAAATGTGTCCAAATACACAAATGTGTGTATCATTTCTGTTTGTCTCTTGGGAGACGAATTGTTTCTACACTTTTCCCAAATGTGTCCAAATACACAAATGTGTGTATCATTTCTGTTTGTCTCTTGGGAGACGAATTTTTTCTACACTTTTCCCAAATGTGTCCAAATACACAAATGTGTGTATCATTTCTGTTTGTCTCTTGGGAGAGGTTTTCTGGTGTTTTGTTTGCCGTTGGGGGTCGAGATTGGGCAAACTGGCTAGTGCAAAAATGTGCAAAAATGTGCAGAATCTCTCTCTCTACAGATCGAGATCTGTCCAATCGATCTCGTCGTCGTCGTTCTCGTGTCTCGCTCCCTCGCGAGGTTTTCCATCCCGTAGGCTAGCCACCTCCTCCTCCAACTCTACCACCCTCCTCTCCAGTACCAGGATCCTCTTCCTGGTCGCAGCCTTCTTCTTGCTACCCTCCGTGGTTCTATCTTCTGGCCCCTCGGGACACCTGTTCGAGCGATGTTGCCAGAGAGTCTTGTAGGTGGCAAACTTCCCTCCACATCCGGGACACTCTCTCGTGGGAGGTCAGCACGGGTTCTTGCGACCCATGTGTCTTCGAAGATTTGCGGGCTTGTCGAAACCCTTGCCGCATGTTTCGCATTCCTTGTATGGCATTGTATCTGTCTATTCCAATGGGAAACATATCTTCAATTGGGCGTTCGATTGTGGATGTGCCGAGGCGAAACGAGACGAGGTGGCGAGTTGCGTGGGGGAATCCTCCAAAAATTGTGGCTCCGTGCAGAATGTACTAGAATCCCATCCACTATCGGGCGAAAACATCGTCTTTTGTACTACAAGTTTAATTGTGGATATCGTGTCCCAATTGTGGATACTCTCGTCCAATTGTGGATATTCTCATTGTATTTTGTCATATTTTGTCATATTTTGGTGATTTTTTTTTCAATTTTGGTAGTACAATTGTGGATGTTTTCGTCCCAATTGTGAATACATACCCATCCACTATCGGGCGAAAACATCGTCTTTTGTACTACAAGTTTAATTGTGGATATCGTGCCCAATTGTGGATACTCTCGTCCAATTGTGGATATTCTCATTGTATTTTGTCATATTTTGTCATATTTTGGTGATTTTTTTTTTCAATTTTGGTAGTACGATTGTGGATGTTTTCGTCCCAATTGTGGATACATACCCATCCACTATCGGGCGAAAACATCGTCTTTTGTACTACAAGTTTAATTTTGGATATTGTGCCCAATTGTGGATACTCTCGTCCAATTGTGGATGATTTGGTCCCAATTGTGGATATTCTCATTGTATTTTGTCATATTTTGTCATATTTTGGTGATTTTTTTTTTCAATTTTGGTAGTACAATTGTGGATGTTTTCGTCCCAATTGTGGATGTTTTTGCCGATTTTTGCAATGTATCCACTATTGGGACGAAATCATACACTATTGGACACAAGTATCCACAATTCGTACCGATATACACAATTGGACTTGTAGTACAACTGGCGCCGTTTTGGTCACAATAGTGTATGATTTGGTCCCAATTGTGGATACATACGAGAGAAACAAAATTCTCATTCTTGTATGTCATATTTTCTCATATTTTGGAGATAAAAATTCACCTACTTTTCCACACGTATGTTGGCTCAAAAGAGGATGTTGTGTGCAATTTTTCATCCACAATTGAACTTGTATCATTTTGACTCCTATATACTACTCATATATATAGTCTGTTATGATGTTAAATAATTGTAAGTTTATTGTTGTTTTGGATTTTTCGTTGAAATATTCTATCATTTTGTAATATATTTTTAGTTTGGCATTACATTCAGTGATATTTTTTTTTTTCACTGCTTTGCTTAGACATTTTGTCTGCATTTTCGAATGTTGATATTTTCTTGTTTATGTTTATTTGTTTATACATGTAGTATTCTGATATAGTGATCGAAATTCAGCTGAAGAAGCCAAGAAACATATTTACCTTATGGGATTTCTCAACCCGCAACCGAACATTTATTTGTATTAACTATAATACCATCGAGTCCACGGTTTTACAGTGATATTCTGTTCTACAAAAATAAAGCCAATTACGGAAATATAAAACATTTATTTACTCAGCCGTTTCGGACAAATGTTACAAAATCTCAATAATACGACACCGGCAAATGTTTTTCAACGTTGCAGGAAGGGAGATAATTATGGTCAGACGACACTGCGTTGTCGTCCCGTATCGGTTTCGCACAAAACAGCATTTTCGTCGCATAATTATGTCTGTAATTCAGGCGCTTAATTTTCGCCTCAATCTCTCTACAGCCACAAAGACTGCGAGAGCATTGTTTAGAGACTCCCCAGTTGGCCTCAATCAATCAATCAATCAATCAATTGAAAGCGCGCCCTCTCCAAAGTAAATATTATTTGATATTTTCCATGAAAAAATGAAGTAGAAAACACGACTTCATGACCTGCATTTGTTGGTCTCGTGACTTCGGCACATACTTATGTCGTTTTTGCGAAGAATCTATTTCCGTGTCAGTATTGACAGTAAACTCGGAAATCGATTCTTCGCAAAAACGACAGATGTTTGGGCCAAAATACCGAGAGTGCCAAATGCAGCTTAACAAGACGTGTTTGATGCGCCATACTTCATTAGAATCCGTTACATAATAGGGACAATATAACAGAATACGTACATTGAATCGGAGGCGCTGCTGGAAGTTTCAATAATTGCTGTTGTTGTTGTTGTACCCATGTGATCATGCACATTGTATATACGCACGACGAGCATGTTGGCACAGAGTCAATCGGGTAGCCGCAGCCTGCTTTTAATGGGGAGGAAAACCGTAGTTCCCGGAGAAAAACCACAGCGAGCTTGCACGGAACAGACAAAACCGTCCGGACATAACTCGGCACAAGTACGGAGACATTGGTCCACTGCTGATCGGGCATTGCATACCAACAACAGACAAGCTGCCCACCAACAGGATGGGTCACCAAATCATCACCAACCCAGCTGCATAATGAAGTCGAGAGTTCCACCCCACTCAAAACAAGATTTGGTTAACTCAGCGGTGTACAAGTTATTGCCGCAGATACCACCATGTGAGTTGTTATGTCATATTTTCGCGCGAAATGTCTCTGTTTTAAAATTAGACTATTTTGGGAATCCCTCTTGCTGTTTATGCTAATGTAAACATTATATAATACGTTGATGTATACTAATATGTTTATGGTATACTTATAATGCATTAGTTGTGTTTCCTAATTAATAAAAGCCCCATAAATCGTCTATTTGTACCCTTGCTATAAAGGTACATACACACTCAGTAGACACATCATGTTCTTGTTATAAAGGTACATACACACTCAGTAGACACATCATGTTATTGTTGTAAAGGTACATACACACTCAGTAGAAACATCATGTTCTTGTTATAAAGGTACATGCTCACTCAGTAGACACATCATGTTCTTGTAATAAAGGTACATGCACACTCAGTAGACACATCATGTTCTTGTTATAAAGGTACATACACACTCAGTAGACACATCATGTTCTTGTTATAAAGGTACACGCACACTCAGTAGGCACATCATGTTATTGTTATAAAGGTACACGCACACTCAGTAGACACATCATGTTCTTCTTATAAAGGTACATGCACACTCAGTAGACACATCATGTTCTTGTTATAAAGGTACATTCACACTCATTAGACACATCATGTTCTTGTTATAAAGGTACACGCACACTCAGTAGACACATCATGTTCTTGTTATAAAGGTACATGCACACTCAGTAGACACATCATGTTCTTGTTATAAATAAAGTACACGCACACTTCAGGTATAACACATCATGTTCTTGTTACAAAGGTATAGACACATCATGTTCTTGTTATAAAGGTACATACACACTCATAGGCACATCATGTTCTTGTTATAAAGGTACATACAAGGTCTTCAAAGGTAGTCACAATCATGTTCTTGTTAAAAGGTAACGCACACTCAGTAGCACATTCATTCTTATCAATATGCGTTATGCACATAGTACACATCAGTTCTTGTATAAAGGTACATACACACTCAGTAGACACATCTTGTTATAAAGGGTCATGCACACTTCAGTAGGACATCATGTTCTGCATACGTGGCACACTCATGTTCTTGTTATAAGGTACATACACACTCAGTAGCACATCATGTTCTGTTATAAAGGTACATACACACTCAGTAGGCACATCATGTACTTGTATAAAGGTACATGCACACTCAGTAGCACATCATGATCTTGTTATAAACGGTACATACAAAACTCAGTATACACATTCATGTTACTTGGTATAACGGTACATTACTCCACTCAGTAGGCACATCTGTTCTTGTTAAATAAAGGGACATTACAACACTTCAGTAGGCCAGCATTGTTCCTTTGCTTTATAAAGGTACATACACACCAAGGTAGGCCACAGGCAATGGTTCTTGTTATAAAGTACAATGCCCACCAGGAAAGGCCACATTCATGGTTTCTTGTTATAAAGGTACGTGGCCACACTCGGTAGACACTAAAGTACTTGGCGTTAATACGGTACATAACACACCTCAGTAGACACATATGTTCTTGTTAAATAACGAACATACACACTCAGTAGGCACATCATGTTTCTTGTTATAAAGGTAATAACCAACACTCAGTAGGTACGGTCACACCTCAGGTAGACACATATGTCTTGTTATAACGGTACCATACAACACTTCAGGTAACACATTCAAAAAGGTCTTGATATACGTTTTAACAATACACACTCAGTAGCCAACAATCATTCTTGTTATAAAGGTATACATACACACTCAGTAGGCACATCAATCTTGTTATAAAAAGTACATTTAACAACTCAGTAGCACATCATGTTTCTTGTTATAAAGGAACATGCCAGCAAACTCATAGACCACATCAGTTCGTTGTATAAAGTACATGCCACATCAGTAGACACATCATGTTCTATTGTTATAAAGATACATGCACACTCAGTAGACACATCATGTTCTTGTTATGAAGGTACATGCACTCTCAGTAGGCACATCATGTTCTTGTTATATAGGTACATAAACACTCAGTAGACACATCATGTTCGTGTTATAAAGGTACATACACACTCAGTAGACACATCATGTTCTTGTTATAAAGGTACATACACACTCAGTAGGCACATCATGTTCTTGTTATAAAGGTAGTGCACACTCAGTAGACACATCATGTTCTTGTTATAAAGGTACATACACACTCAGTAGGCACATCATGTTCTTGTTATAAAGGTACATACACACTCAGTAGGCACATCATGTTCTTGTTATAAAGGTACATGCACACTCAGTAGGCACATCATGTTCTTGTTATAAAGGTACGTGCACACTCAGTAGACACATCATGTTCTTGTTATAAAGGTACATACACACTCAGTAGGCACATCATGTTCTTGTTATAAAGGTACATGTACACTCAGTAGGCACATCATGTTCTTGTTATAAAGGTATAGACACATCTTGTTCTTGTTATAAAGGTACATACACACTCAGTAGGCACATAATGTTCTTGTTATAAAGGTACATACACACTCAGTAGGCACATCATGTTCTTGTTATAACGGTACATACACACTCAGTAGGCATATCATGTTCTTGTTATAAAGGTACATACACACTCAGTAGGCACATCATGTTCTTGTTATAAAGGTACATGCACACTCAGTATGCACATCATGTTCTTGTTATAAAGGTACACGCACACTCAGTAGGCACATCATGTTCTTGTTATAAAGGTACATGCACACTCAGTAGGCACACCATGTTCTTGTTATAAAGGTACATGCACACTCAGTAGGCACATCATGTTCTTGTTATAAAGGTACATACACACTCAGTAGACACATCATGTTCTTGTTATAAAGGTACACGCACACTCAGTAGACACATCATGTTCTTGTTATAAAGGTACATGCACACTCAGTAGACACATCATTTTCTTGTTATAAAGGTACATGCACACTCAATAGACACATCATGTTCTTGTTATAAAGATACATACACACTCAGTAGGCACATCATGTTCTTGTTATAAAGGTACATGCACACTCAGTAGACACATCATGTTCTTGTTATAAAGGTACATGCACACTCAGTAGACACATCATGTTCTTGTTATAGAGATACATGCACACTCAGTAGGCACATCATGTTCTTGTTATAAAAGTACATACACACTCAGTAGACACATCATGTTCTTGTTATAAAGGTACATGCACACTCAGTAGACACATCATGTTCTTGTTATAAAGGTACATGCACACTCAGTAGACACATTCATGTTCTTGTTATAAAGGTACATACACACTCAGTTGACACATCATGTTCTTGTTATAAAGGTACATGCACACTCAGTAGACCCATCATGTTCTTGTTATAAAGGTACATACACACTCAGTAGACACATCATGTTCTTGTTATAAAGGTACACGCACACTCAGTAGGCACATCATTTTCTTGTTATAAAGGTACATACACACTCAGTAGGCACATCATGTTCTTGTTATAAAGGTACATACACACTCAGTAGGCACATCATTTTCTTGTTATAAAGGTAGGACATACACACTCAGTAGGCACATCATGTTTCTTGTTATAAAGGTACATACACACTCAGTAGGCACATCATGTTCTTGTTATAAAGGTACATACACACTCAGTAGACACATCATGTTCTTGTTATAAAGGTACATACACACTCAGTAGACACATCATGTTCTTGTTATAAAGGTACATACACACTCAGTAGGCACATCATGTTCTTGTTATAAAGGTACATACACACTCAGTAGCACATCATGTTCTTGTTATAAAGGCTAACGCACACTCAGTGGCACATCATGTTCTTGTTATAAAGGTACATACACACTCAGTAGGCACATCATGTTCTTGTTATAAAGGTACATACACACTCAGTAGGCACATCATGTTCTTGTTATAACGGTACATACACACTCAGTAGACACATCATGTTCTTGTTATAAATGTACATGCACACTCAGTAGACACATCATGTTCTTGTTATAAAGGTACATGCACACTCAGTAGACACATCATGTTCTTGTTATAAAGATACATACACACTCAGTAGACACATCATGTTCTTGTTATAAAGGTACATGCACACTCAGTAGGCACATCATGTTCTTGTTATAAAGGTACACGCACACTCAGTAGGCACATCATGTTCTTGTTATAAAGGTACATACACACAGTAGGCACATCATGTTCTTGTTATAAAGGTACATGCACACTCAGTAGACACATCATGTTCTTGTTATAAAGGTACATGCACACTCAGTAGACACATCATGTTCTTGTTATAAAGGTACATGCACACTCAGTAGACACATCATGCTCTAGTTATAAAGGTACATGCACACTCAGTAGACACATCATGTTCTTGTTATAAAGATACATACACACTCAGTAGGCACATCATGTTCTTGTTATAAAGGTACATGCACACTCAGTAGACACATCATGTTCTTGTTATAAAGGTACATGCACACTCAGTAGACACATCATGTTCTTGTTATAAATATACATGCACACTCAGTAGGCACATCATGTTCTTGTTATAAAGGTACACGCACACTCAGTAGGCACATCATGTTCTTGTTATAAAGGTACATACACACTCAGTAGGCACATCATGTTCTTGTTATAAAGGTACATACACACTCAGTAGGCACATCATGTTCTTGTTATAAAGGTACATACACACTCAGTAGGCACATCATGTTCTTGTTATAAAGGTACATACACACGCAGTAGACACATCATGTTCTTGTTATAAAGGTACACGCACACTCAGTAGGCACATCATGTTCTTGTTATAAAGGTACATACACACTCAGTAGACACATCATGTTCTTGTTATAAAGGTACATACACACTCAGTAGGCACATCATGTTCTTGTTATAAAGGTACATACACACTCAGTAGACACATCATGTTCTTGTTATAAAGGTACATACACACGCAGTAGACACATCATGTTCTTGTTATAAAGGTGCACGCACACTCAGTAGGCACATCATGTTCTTGTTATAAAGGTACATACACACGCAGTAGACATATCATGTTCTTGTTATAAAGGTACATGCACACTCAGTAGACACATCATGTTCTTGTTATAAAGGTACATACACACTCAGTAGACACATCATGTTCTTGTTATAAAGGTACACGCACACTCAGTAGGCACATCATGTTCTTGTTATAAAGGTACATACACACTCAGTAGGCACATCATGTTCTTGTTATAAAGGTACACGCACACTCAGTAGACACATCATGTACTTGTTATAAAGGTACACGCACACTCAGTAGGCACATCATGTTCTTGTTATAAAGGTACATGCACACTCAGTAGACACATCATGTTCTTTTTTGGAATTAAATAAGTATATAATTATGTCACTATTCCACCAATTCTAAAATTTGCAAGTGCCTGCTATAAATAGTTTAGTAATATAAGGCTATTTTCATATGCAAATGAGGCATGCTATCCTTTAATTATGTATACTCATTAAATGCGTTACATGAAAAAAAATAGTATTTTCTACAGATTATAAAGTATGATCATTGCATATCAAAACATAAAATAAATACAGACAAAAATAGTAACGTCCTTTAACATTTTAAGGAAACACGATTATCACCCCTGATATCAGTGTGGAAATTTACGTCTGATATGAAATGTATAATAATACCAATCAATACTTGGGATAATGTTGAATGTATGTTTATTTTGCCAGCAAATGTCATATCCACATAATATACAAAACTATTTGTCTCTCTATAGTATAACCTGCCGAGTGGGTATGTACCTTGAAAATTCCGTCATCTTTTGACAACATTTACTGATAACATCATACTTTCTGTAAATATAGTTCATGAAAAATCGCACAGATACAGAATCACATGGCATGTGGACCACGGTTACATGTATACTACATAACATGACTAGAATAACATGACTAGAATACACACAGGTAGAGAGAGCTAAAGCGTGTACATATGGAGTTTATTTTCGTCCGCATATTAAAATGTATACATCCATACAATTAAATGATTACCTGTGTATAATCCGCAGCTACATGTATAACACCGCAGCTACATGTATAACAGCTACAGCTATAACACCGCAGCATGCCGTATTATATAAGACCTACAGTAGCGCTTTTCTGCTCCTCACCTATTTGTATATACTAATATCGTATACATATCGTAATCGTATAGTATTGGTATATTTAATGAGAATATCGTATGATCATATAATATTGGTATGTTTGTACCGTATCATCGTATAGTACGAACTTACTATACGAATATTATACAAACATACGATATCCGTTCGTATATACGATATATCCGTACGGATATGGTATGAATATACCATGTTTGTATATGTTTGTACGATACAAACGTACCAGAATTATACACATGTATAACAATCGTATAAACGTATGATTTGAATGGTATATCTATACGATATTGGTTGGTATGTACGGTACAAACATACCGTACGTTTATATTATATGCATATCGTATATAAAACATATCGTATTGGTATAGTATACGTATAGTATTGGTATAGTACGTATAGTTGACCTGCAGAAAAGCGCTTCTGTATGCACCCAATCGCCTGTATGTGTCAACTTTTAAACGTATTTCATTTATAAAATAATTACGATCGTTTCATACACAATCTCACATCTTATACGAGGGCATATGAAATAAGTCAATAAGTTGATATCAGATTACGCGACAAATGTCCTTGTATTGTAATAAATTATGGTGTTTATTCAATACATACAACAAGCCATGGGGTTTTAGTACACAATGTGACAACATGCAGCAAACCCTAAATCAGCCCTGGCCATGCTGGGTAAAGAACCAGGGGCGGATCTGAAGGGGGTGGGGGTGGGGGTGGGGGGTTCCGGGTTGCAACGTTTCAGCCACGGAGTTTACATAGCTCACAGTTTACCACCAGCTGGAGTTGTAAATTTAAATACAGTAAAACACTGGAAAGCGCATTTCGAAGAGCTCGAAAATAGGACAACCCCCTAGTTGCGAACGGTAACTCTTGCAATTACTCCCGTACCGTCCGTAGCTAGATACGGACGGTACGGGAGTATATCGCAAGAGTTACCTTCGCAACTAGACAACCCCCACCCGTTCCCCAAATGCTGGATCCGCTCCTGAGAACTATCATATAATGAAACCCTACAACATGGAAGCACAGGAGGGACTTCTAACTTCCTTACTTCTAACTTCCTTACTTCTAACTTCATTACTTCTAACTTCCTTACTTAGAAGTCAGAAGTAATGAAGTCAGACGTATAATCATTCAATACTATTTGATAGTGACTTGCGGTGGTATCAGTCTATTTTCATATGACAATGAGGCATGATCATTGCACATCAAAAAATAAATACAGAGAATAAATAGTAATGTCCGTTAACATTTTAACGACACGGTTATCGCCCCTGATATCAGTATGGAAATTTACGTCTGATAGAAAATGTGTAATAATGCCAATCAATAGGTGGCGTATTTGTGAATGAATGTTTATTTTCACAGGAATTGTCTCAAATGATGTCTCTGATATAAAGAACAGATTGTGCCGACTGAGTGGGCATATACCTTTAACGTAAATTGCCAAGTCGCTTAGCATTGACCTTAAGCACAAGAGCCGTGTGGGCGTGCTATAGAACGATAATGTGGATGATGACAAATACGTAACAAAGTAGCAAGCAGAGTACAGTGAAACCTCTCTAAACCGGACATCCTGGGAGGTCCCCAGTACAGTGGGAGGTCCCCAGTACAGTGGTAGGTCCCCAGTACAGTGGGAGGTCCCCAGGTCCCCAGTACAGTGGGAGGTCCCCAGTACAGTTGGAGGTGTACAGTGGGAGGTCCCCAGTACAGTGGGACGTCCCCAGTACAGTGGGAGGTCCCCAGTACAGTGGGACGTCCCCAGGGTGTCCGGATGAGAGAGGTTTCACTGTAAATCAGGCATTTGATCATTCTGAACCATAGTTATGTGTAGTTGTGTGCTATGCGATCACGAACAGACATTATCACCAGAGATAAATGGCCAAGAAACACAAGGAAAATAAGATCACATGTCTATTATTGGTGTCCGGTTTAGTGAGGTTTCACTGTAAATTAGGCATTTGATCATTCTGAACCATAGTTGTGTACTATGCGATCACGAACAGACATTATCACCAGAGATAAATGGCCAAGAAACACAAGGAAAATAAGATCACATGTCTATTATTGGTGTCCGGTTTAGAGAGGTTTCACTGTAAATTAGGCATTTGATCATTCTGAACCATAGTTGTGTGCTATGCGATCACGAACAGACATTATCACCTGAGATAAATGGCCGGGAAACTCATGAAAATAAGATCACAGGTGTTTTGTTGGTGTCCGGTTTAGAGAAATTCCACTGTAACATACATGTATACAGCAGATTGTCGAATATTGTAACGCAAATAAAATAAATACTGTATATACTTTAACGCACATCTCAATGTCATTTTGGCATTAAGCAAAGCGGCCGATTGGATGGGATATAGCATGAAAACATGGGTGATTACAAATATGTTGTTTCAAGGCATTCTGTCTTACTGCAAGTAGACGGCCGAAAACTCGGACTCAAATCTCGGACAGACATATGGGCAGACGAACAGGCGGACAGCGTCACGACTATATCAACCAAGATAATAATAATAATAATTATAATAATAATAATAATTTAATAATAACAATAAAAAAACATCACGGTATTCTTTCTCTTGCCATGATCAACATGTGCACCGAATTTGGTTTCGATCCGTCAAGTAGAACTTGAGTTGTTACACGGAAACAGGAGAAGGCGAAGCCGTCAATGGGAGATATTAAATTAACTAATCAGAACATTTTGAAAACCAATAGGGTTTTCGGCTTGCCTTGCTAATCATGTACAGCGAATATGCTGCAGGTGTGACTTGCGTTATTGCACGGAACGGGATATAGAATACGAAAATTAAAAATGGTCGCCAATGTGAGATAAGTCGTCAGCAGTCAGGCTCAGTCAATCAATCTGCTTTATTTTATACGGAGCCCCTCAGGGGACGTAGAATTCGTTTTGTATTTATTCATTCGCACGAAATAACAATTAATTCCCACGGGAACGAATTGTTAATTCGTGGGAACGAATTGTTCAATCCGTAATTTTAAGCCCAGTGTTCAAGTATTTTGAAATAAACAAAATGACACATATTGGCAATATGTTGGACACGTGCGACAGATATATTTTAATGAATCACTCACCTGTATCCATATGTATTTTACCGAATGCCCGTGGCGGGTGTTCATTGGATTATCCTGTGTCATATATATATATAATCACTTGAATCACCGTCATTCATACACTACATAGCTGAATATAGACTATTCTCCATGTATGGCTGGCAATACATGTCATCAATACCGTGTCTAACCCTTCCTGATGTGTTACAAACGACTGTGCTGAACCCGTCCGGATGTGTTATAACCGACTGTGCTGAACGCTAGGGTAAAATGTTCACGTCAGAATAGGCGCCAGATTCTTGACGAATTCCCATTTAGTTACATTCAGGAACTACTGAATAAACACATGGTTACATGACGAATATTGGGTTTATACAATAGTTCGCATTAGAGCAGAATGGCATCTCCTCTGGAAACCTGTGGATTTGAAATGTGAAACATTGTACGCCGGCGCGGAGTGCAGCACCGTCACAGTTATGACATGTATTTCCATAAATAAAAACATCACCATCCTTACACACTGGTAGATAATTGGCGTTATATTTTATTGTGTAAAATAATAATATTACGATATGTCGTTAAAAGTACTAGCAATAGTAGAGACTGGTACACTCGATTTATGACTTAGAAACGAAGCAGCAGCTACATGTATCATTATATGAATCAATACACGTACGTAGAAACGTATTTCACTGACAGTACGGAGCAGCGCAGGGGACGTAGAATTGTTTTTGTTATTAATTCATTCCCATGAAAAAACAATTCGTTCCCTACATCACACTCTTGGTTAACCCATACCAATCGATTTTATATGTTATCTCCCTTGATCATGTTAAGATAGCATATTGTGAAACGCACATGGAGGCAGCTACTGTAGTGCTAAATGGCGAGTACGACCCAGACAATAGTGCCCTGTGCCAACTTATCCTATAGCGCTATGGTCTGTCTTGCTATGTATCTAAAACTATTCATATACTATTCTCTACTATCACATGTTTGTGCTCAGTTTATCAGTTAAATTCTGGAAGATACTAATCGAGACATTTCGTGCGCATGAATACAGCATATATTTAAGTCTCACGGGACAGTACCGAGCTAGCAGTAAAAGGGGTGGAATATTTTTGTCGCGCCCGCTTGCGGAAAGCGCGAGAGAGTCGGCATTTTGGCGTACGTACGTATGTACGTACGTACGTACGTACGTACGTGTGTCCGGTTAAAGTTTTTGGTTAAGTTGTTTGGTTATGTTTTTTGGTTAAAGTTTTTGGTTAAGTTTCTTTTTTTCGCTATAATATATCTCTTCAACTGCTTTGCCCATTACCTTGGAACTTCACATGGGTGTTTATCATCATCTATATTTTCATTATACCCCCCTCCCGTGCGGCCCCTGTGCCCAATGTCAAGGTCAAATTACTTTGAAGTTTTTGGTTAAGTTTTTTGGTTAAAGTTTTTGGTTCAGTTTTTTGGTTAACTTTATTGGTTAAAGTTTTTGGTTAAGTTGTTTGGTTAAGTTTTTGTCGCGCCCGCTTGAGGAAAGCGCGATATAGTCGGCACTTTGGCGTACGTACGTGTGTCCGGTTAAAGTTTTTGGTTAAGTTTTTTGCTTAAGTTTTTTTGTTAAGTTGTTTGGTTAAAGTTTTTGATTAAGTTTTTTGGTTAAGTTTTTTGGTTAAAGTTTTTTGTTATACTATATCTCTGCAACTGCTTTGCCCATTACCTTGAAACTTCACATGGTTGTTTATCATCATCTATATTTTCATTGTACCCCCCTCCCGTGCGGCCCCTTTGCCCAATGTCAAGGTCAAATTACTTTGAAGTTTTTGGTTAAGTTTTTTATTTTGGTTAAAGTTTTTCGTTATACTATATCTCTGCAACTGCTTTGCCCATTACCTTGAAACTTCACATGGGTGTTTATCATCATCTCTATTTTCATTCTACCCCCTCCCGTGCGGCTCCTGTGCCCAATGTCAAGGTCAAATTACTTTGAAGTTTTTGGTTAATTTTTTTTGGTTAAAGATTTTCTTTCTACTATATCTCTGCAACTGCTTTGCCCATTACCTTGAAACTTCACATGGGTGTTTATCGTCATCTATATTTTCATTCTACCCCCTCCCGTGCGACCCCTGTGCCCAATGTCAAGGTCGAATTACTTTGAAATTTTTGGTTAAGTTTTTTTTTTGGTTAAGTTTTTTCGTTATACTATGTCTCTGCAACTGCTTTGCCCATTACATTGAAACTTCACATAGGTGTTTATCATCATCTATATTTGCATTATACCTCCCTCCCGTGCGGCCCCTGTGCCCAATGTCAAGGTCAACTTACTTTGAAGTTTTTGGTTAAAGTTTTTGTCGCGCCCGCTTGCGGAAAGCACGATATAGTCGGCACTTTGGCGTACGTACGTGTGTCCGGTTAAAGTTTTTGGTTAAGTTTTTTGGTTAAGTATTTTGGTTAAAGTTTTTCGTTATACTATATCTCTTTTTTTAGTGTCCATGCCTCGCCACAAGGCGCGACATGCAGGCCACGGCCACCTAGTCTATATATGCTAGTGCTGACCCTGTAAGTTACACCAGTGTGTTTTACAAAGTTAACTTACCCCACACACTGATCCGTTTTTGTGGATATAACATATTTCAGTACTTTCAGTACTTTGATTTACGTTTGTTTTTGTCTTTATTTTCTTTTTAGTCACAAACATACATGTTACAGAATATGAAATATATACATGTGTAGTCACTGGAGTGTACATGACAGCCGGGTACGAGTCCACATTATTTCAATTATTGTAATACAGTTGAATCTTCTATATCAAACACCACGGGTACCATCGGCGTATTCGGTATAGAGAGGTTACACTGTATAACTCACTCATGTACCACTAAGCCCCGCTATTTCAACAGGTCCATGCCGTGGCCCTGGCAGCTGGTGATTGAATGCTTACAGTGGAAAACTCGCTATACCGGACACCCTGGCGGTACATATTGTGTTCGGTACAGCGATGCTCCACTGTACTTAAATGTCTCATTCCGATTGTCAAGTGTGAAATGAGAATGAATATGTGTTACCGTCCTAGCAACAGCTAAGGTCATATAAGGACGGAATCAAATGTTAACGTCCCATTCGACATACCAGTTGGATGGAAATAGTATCAAAACATGTACATGCCCTGGGGTAGGTTTTGAAGTCCTGTACTCTGTCCCTGAGCCACTGCCGATCCCAGTATGTGGAAGGGTTGAGTCAATATTAGCAACAAGCAACATGACACACACAAGTAGTATGTGTTGTATTATGTATGCATTATGTTCATTATAGAACAAAACATAGCCTCAGCAGGCCAGTATGCAGGAATTAGTTTAGGGGGTGGGGAGGGGGTGCGTTATCGACGGCGCGAAGGGCTACACATTCATTTGTTGTGCACATCCACGGACAGACCTCGGAAGATTAACACTTTCAGCCCTAAGTAACTGGACTGGATTTGTATATGTTAATTTTGCAACCATGCCAATCATCACACAATTATTTATGAACAAAAAGTGCAGATTTTGATGAGACGGCTCGCCACTTTTCGCCAATGTCACTATATAGGCCTGTGGTCTTGAAATGGTTAATGGGGTGGGGGTGCGTACGTACCCGTCAAACCCCCTCTGCATACGGGCCTGCTCAGACAAACTAGTGGTATATGAGCAAGATGTGATGATGCAATCGTTACGCTGAGGATACGCCATTATGTTTGTGGAAAATTCTAAATATGATCCGTCTATGCGCTCAGAAGTATATGTCGCGACCACCATTTGAACCGTCTCGTAGCGACGGTTCAAATGAGTGGTTGCAACATATACTTTCAATAACAAAAATAAAAATAAATATTTAAAACAGTTCATACTGTAAAGGTGTATTCCGCATGTAATAGATGTACATGTAGATGGAGTGGGGTTTCCCCAAGTAATCCGGTTTCCTCCCACAGTAAGAACTGCCATTACATATCAATCCCTGCCAACCAAAGCATTTTTATAATTGTGTAGATGTTTTAGTGACCTTCCTCGTTTGTAATACGTGTATACAGTTTACATATGTTGTTGTGACTGGAGAAATGGGGCTTATGGCTTTTGTGCCAGTGTATATCCAAATCAGTCTGTACATCCGCACAGTCTGATCAGAATCTGGACTGTCCACCATTGCATCAATGAAATACCTGTAAGCCATAAGCCCATACGGCTCAATGAGAGGCCAAGTCGGCCTTCTCCAGTGAGATGGCTCCTTACGATGGCTCGTTACTGTAACGAGACGATGGTCACAAACATGTTATCCCATCACAGTTAGGAAGCTATTACGTTTAATCACATGATGATCATGTGTCCAACGGGTCCTTAGACCTTCCACGCCTGAATATATTATAACATGGTCTGTTACATGTTAAGTTCGAACTTTTCCATTAATTAAAACCACAGGTTGAAGTAACGGACAAAGGTCTATAAATACATTACATATACCTAAACATATCAGTAAGTGGAAACAATAAGTTGAACAAGAAAGCTTACGCCCTGTTAGAATACAATGTAATGCGTTATAACAGGCATTATTTGTTTTTTACTTTCTGTTTTTTCACTTATTTGAATTCTTATATTTAAGGGTGGGAAATGGCTCGAATCACTTATTAATACTGTTTGTAAAAAAAAATGGGTATATTGTTTTCGTCACGGGTGTCCGTCCGTCCGTACGTACGTCCGTCCGGGCACACGTACAGGGTCTTAGGTGGTTAGAGGCGTGGCCTATTCCTTTGATCTTTACAAGAATACAATAGACTTATTCCGTTGACCACTTAAGCCTATTGTTCCTTAGGTGGTCATTCCTTTGATCTTTTATATAGTAAAAACCACCTAAGGGATGTCACGTAAGTACGTCCGTCCGTACGTCCGTCACGTTTCTTGTAACTCGAAAAACTGTTTCACCTTCATACCTAAGCGCCTCATATTTGCTATGTAGCTTCGTTATCATGTGCAGATGCGCAAAGTGAATTCGGATTTTTCATCCGACCCTCCATCATGGATTATCTCCCCCTTTCGGACTCAGAATTTCCCATTTTTTCCTTGTAACTCGAAAAACTTTTTCACCTTCATACCTACGCGCCTCATATTTGCTATGTAGCTTCGTTATCATGTGCAGATGCGCAAAGTGAATTCGGATTTTTCATCCGACCCTCCATCATGGATTATCTCCCCCTTTCGGACTCAGAATTTCCCATTTTTTTCCTTGTAACTCAAAAAGAAAAACTTTTTCACCTTCATACCTACGCGCCTCATATTTGCTATGTAGCTTCGTTATCATGTGCAGATGCGCAAAGTGAATTCGGATTTTTCATCCGACCCTCCATCATGGATTATCT
Organism: Conchocele bisecta; assembly: GCA_029237695.1. NCBI lineage: Eukaryota > Metazoa > Mollusca > Bivalvia > Lucinida > Thyasiridae > Conchocele > Conchocele bisecta. The sequence goes on from CM055270.1 coordinate 101,102,839, forward strand.
CCCCCTTTCGGACTCAGAATTTCCCATTTTTTCCTTGTAACTCGAAAAACTTTTTCACCTTCATACCTACGCGCCTCATATTTGCTATGTAGCTTCGTTATCATGTGCAGATGCGCAAAGTGAATTCGGATTTTTCATCCGACCCTCCATCATGGATTATCTCCCCCTTTCGGACTCAGAATTTCCCATTTTTTCCTTGTAACTCGAAAAACTTTTTCACCTTCATACCTACGCGCCTCATATTTGCTATGTAGCTTCGTTATCATGTGCATATGCGCAAAGTGAATTCGGATTTTTCATCCGACCCTCCATCATGGATTATCTCCCCCTTTCGGACTCAGAATTTCCCATTTTATTTTTTCCTTGTAACTCGAAAAACTTTTTCACCTTCATACCTATGCACCTGATATTTAGTATGTACCTTCGTTATCATGTGCAGATGCGCAAAGTGAATTCCCATTTTTGATCCGACCCACCATCATCGATTACCTCCCCCTTTCCGACTCAGAATTTCCCATTTTTTCCTTGTAACTCGAAAAACTTTTTCACCTTCATACCTATGCACCTGATATTTAGTATGTACCTTCGTTATCATGTGCAGATGCGCAAAGTGAATTCCCATTTTTGATCCGACCCACCATCATCGATTACCTCCCCCTTTCCGACTCAGAATTTCCCATTTTTTCCTTATAACTCGAAAAACTTTTTCACCTCACCTACGCGCCTCATATTTGCTATAGCTTCGTTATCATGTGCAGATGCGCAAAGTGAATTCGGATTTTTCATCCGACCCACCACATGGATTATCTCCCCCTTTCGGACTCAGAATTTCCCATTTTTTCCTTGTAACTCGAAAAACTTTTTCACCTTCATACCTACGCGCCTCATATTTGCTATGTAGCTTCGTTATCATGTGCAGACGCGCAAAGTGAATTCGGATTTTCATCCGACCCTCCATCATGGATTATCTCTTTCGGACTCAGAATTTCCCATTTTTTCCTTGCAACTCGAAAAACTTTTTCACCTTCATACCTACGCGCCTCATATTTGCTATGTAGCTTCGTTATCAGTGCAGATGCGCAAAGTGAATTCGGATTTTTCATCCGACCCTCCATTATGGATTATCTCCCCCTTTCGGACTCAGAATTTCCCATTTTTTCCTTGTAACTCGAAAAACTTTTTCACCTTCATACCTATGCACCTGATATTTAGTATGTACCTTCGTTATCATGTGCAGATGCGCAAAGTGAATTCCCATTTTTGATCCGACCCTCCATCATCGATTACCTCCCCCTTTCCGACTCAGAATTTCCCATTTTTTTTTTTCCTTGTAACTCGAAAAACTTTTTCACCTTCATACCTACGCGCCTCATATTTGCTATGTAGCTTCGTTATCATGTGCACATGCGCAAAGTGAATTCGGATTTTTTATCCGACCCTCCATCATTGATTACCTCCCCCTTTCGGACTTAGCATTTGGGGAAAGTGGGTATATTGCGATGGCGCGCCATCGACTTTTTCTAGTATTTAATGTATTTATATGCCTTGGTATGTTACTTCAACCTGTGATTAAAAAGGGATATTGTTTCACAATAATAAGAATAATGAGAAACAGTGACTGCAGATCCTGGTGAGATGGCTCGTTACAAGCCGGCTGATGTGGATCTACAGATTGCAATGATTGAATGTACATGTATGATATGTGGTGAGATGGCTAGTTACAAGCCGGCTGATCTGGATCTACAGATTGCAATGATTGAATGTACATGTATGATATGTGGTGAGATGGCTAGTTACAAGCCGGCTGATGTGGATCTACAGATTGCAATGATTGAATGTACATGTATGATATGTGGTGAGATGGCTAGTTACAAGCCGGCTGATCTGGATCTACAGATTGCAATGATTGAATGTACATGTATGATATGTGGTGAGATGGCTAGTTACAAGCCGGCTGATCTGGATCTACAGATTGCAATGATTGAATGTACATGTATGATATGTGGGGTTGAAAGGGCTAATAACACTCCCTCATCTCGTGACAAAGACCAGAATGCATACTTATATATTAATTAAATAAATATCATTTTTATGAAAGAGCCCTGGTGTCAATGTCAAAACATATTTATATCGTCCTAATTAGGAAATACTAAGTCATAATTAGGAGATAACATATCCTAATTAGGACTTTGTATCTCCTAGTTAGAACTTATTATCTCCTATTTAGGAGATACTAACTGTTAATTAGGAGATATTATCTCCTACTTCGGAGATAAATCATGTTTAGCATTGACACACATAGTAAGTCCTAATTAGGAGATAATAGGTCATAATTAGGAGATAATAAGTCCTAAGTTGTAGAAAATAAGTCCTAATTAGGAGATACTAACAATATCTCCTAATTAAGAGTTAATATTTCATAGTTAGGACTTATTCTCTGCTAATTAGGAGATACAAGTAGCTTAGCATTGGCACCTGGGGCCGGTTTCACTAAACTTCGTACGACTAAAATGTTTGTAAGTGCAAATTTAGGATCGTCTGGAAATTTCAATTCATGGATTTACATTTATAGTCGCACGAAGTTTAGTAAAACATACATTTTATCCAAACGTTGAATAAACGTAAACTATCATACATGCACATATATGGAAGGATAAATTTATACAGCCAGAACGAAATAATTCCGGGGACATAAATATGAATCCATATCCTGCTCGGAACAATGCTAGTTATCTCTCTTGAATCAACTGATACCGAACAATTAAGGCGTTATATCTGTGTTCCGAACTTACATGGGAAAAGTACGGAGCCGCAGTGGACATGGATTTGTTTATATTGATTCGTTCCCACGAAATAACAATCCGTTCCCTCGTATTAACAATTCGTTCCCACGATACAACAATTCGTTACATCGAATAAACAATTCGTTCCCACGAAATGACAGTTCGTTCCCTCAATTTAACAATTCGTACCCTCGAAATAACAATTCTTTCCCACGATATAACAATTCGTTCCCACAATTAAACAACCCTTCAGAATTAACAATCGCTACCGTGTGAACGAATTGTCATTTCGTGGGAACGAATTGTTAATTCGTGGTGGGGACGAATTGCTAAATTAAGGGAACGAATTGCTATTTCGTTGGAACGAATTAATAAAAAAAAGAAGTATAAATCCCCTGCAGGGCTCCGTAGAAAAGTGCGTAACATGGTCAAAATGATTGCATTGCCTTACATTTCCGTTTCACGACTGAAACAAACTCACATTATACGTCAATATAACAATGCAAAAACAATAATTGTTGCAATAATATTAAATATGCTATATTTTTTTTCGCGAAATTTGGTCCAATATTTATTTTATTGCGAAAAGCACAATTTCCCTATGTGAATATGTCTATGGGGATTTAACATGGGGATTATTTTAGTCTAATTTCAGAAATAGTGGACAGTTAACTTGTTTTCTCAGATAGATCATTTCGAAGCTATCTAGCCAGGTTACAGAGTCAAATTTGGACAATAAAAGTCGTCCGTGACGCCTCCCACAGTTACTCTACCTCTTTTTCCCCCATGTTAAATTCCGATAGACAAGACATTTTGTCGTATTAAAATCAATATTTTACCAAATGTCACGAAATAAAAAAGGATCACTCTTAAATTTTGCATAGACAACGAAATCATAAAAACCGTCATACATGTAGAAATTCAATCATTAGAGAACATGGAGGCATTATAGTGGAATTGCAGCCGAGATGTTACGACCTCCGACTGTCATTCTGGTGGCCCGGGTTTGATCCCCAATCCCGGCACTCTGAGCTTGTAGGATACAATTGTTTGTCCCGCTCTACCAGCCGGTTCTAACCCGGTGTGGCATATATTCGTTTGGTCAATTGGTATTCAAGGCATGATAGTCAGTTGGAACCATTAAACCAAGCAACACGCACATGTGTTAGTGCTACATATCCACCGTTGTGCTATTACTAGATTCTCAAATACTTTAACACAGGGTTAACAAACTCTTCGGAAATCAGACTTTTTATATAAGGTTGATGAAAACAACCGATATCACGTTGTTCTCGAATTTCTGTGGTACATGTTGTACACAAATATTGTATTCATATGCATGTCATATTTGTGGTCTGGTTCAAACGCCACAAGAAGTAGCACTGATCGATGTCTGGTACAGCTACTACATGTACAATGTACGGTGGCTGAAATGAGAATTCACTGCGCAGTATTATATGCACTCATACGAGCATGTCTTCATATAATGTAAACATATACAGTGGAACCTCTCTAAACCGGGCACATATACATGTTAGTTGTACTGAGTTTTGATTTGTTTCATTGCATTTAGCTCAAATATTAATGAATGTTCATGACCGCAAAGCATCTACGCATGTCGTGAAATAGTCATCTGTCTGTTTTACAGTGGAACCTCTCTAAATCGGAGACCTTGGGGACCTCCCAGGGTGTCCGGATTAGAGAGGTTCCACTGTATCGCATCTCGAATCTCAATTACCGTTGAAACAAATGGTCATTTCTATGGCATGTGTAATTGAACGTTCGACTCCAAACCAGTATGAAGGTATCACGCCAGTAATACCAAAAACATGTATAAGTCATTGTTCACATATTGGATGTTAAGGAATTAAATGCTAGTGAGCGTTAGCGTTAGCGACCGCAGTCATTTGTTCATTAAACATTCAATATGTGAACAGTAACATAGACATATTCTGGCAAAATAAACTTCATTCACTATTACCCCACGTATTGAATGGTATTATTATACATTTTATATCAGACGTAAATTTCCACACTGATATCAGGGGCGATAACCGTATTTCCTTAAAATGTTAACGGACACTACTATTTATTCTCTGGAAAGTGTTTTTATGTGCAATGAACATACTTTATAATTATTCAAAAATCTTATTTTTTCATGTGGCGCATTTAATTAGTGTAAATATCATGCCTCCTTGCATATGAAATAAGCCTGATACCGCCGCGAGTCACTATCAGTAAAACAAATATTACTAAATGATTATATCTATTTAGCGGGCTCTCGTAATTGTTAGAACTGGTGAAATAAAGACACAATTATACACTTATTTAATTCCTATAAAGAACATGTTGTGCCTTCTGAGTGTGCATGTACCTTTATCCATGTTAACGACGCTAAATTTCACTTCTTCATTTCTTCGCCGTGAAGAAACGCTAATTAGCCTCCAGGATGCGTAAAACAGTATGGCGAAGGAACGAATGTTAAGGGGCGCTAATTTTACGTGGTAGAATATATCACCTCGAAAAATATATTACTTCCAACGCGATAATTTTAGCGTCCTAGGAGGCGTTTAAAACAGTGTTACAGAGATAACAAGGTTAAATAAAGGTACATGCCCATCAGTAGACACACGATGTTCTTTATAGGAATTAAGTAAGTGTATAATTGTGTCACTATTCCACCACTTCTAAGAATTAAAAATGCCCGCTATACAGATACAATCATTAAGTAATATTCATTTTATTGATAGTGACGCGCGGTGGTATCAGGCTATTTTCATATGCAAATGAGGCATGACATTTTTTAATTATTGATAATAATTAAATGCGTCACCTGAAAAAATAATACGTCGACAGATTATAAAATATGATCATTGCACATCAAACATTCAATACAAAGAATACATAGTAATGTAAGTTAACCTTTTAAGGAAACACGGTTATCGCCCCTGGTATCGGTGTGGAAATTTATGTCTGATATAAAATGTATACTAATGTCAATCAATACGTGGAGTAATGGTGAATTAATGTTTATTTTGCCAGAAAATGTATCAGATGATATAAAGAACAGTTTGTGAATACTGAGTGGCCATGTACCTTTAATTATTAATATGCGTTCCTCAGTTTTCTACGCCATGATATTTTACGTTTCCCGGACGCTAATTAGCGCTTCTCTGCCACGAAGGAACGCGGAAACTAAATGTCCCTAACCAGCCACCTTAGTTACATTTCTTCAGCCTCATTTATGCAGTATCAGGTCGCATTTAATGAGCTCTTTCATTACTGAAAATCAATTCGTGAACGTGGCCATCTATGTATGTATGTGTCTATGTATCACATTCACAGCCCCATGCTGGTAATGAATCATCACCGGTGTGACCAGCGTAGTCCCAGATCAGACTGCGCATCTGGGGAATGTTTCACTAAACTTCGTATGACTAAAATGTTCGTAAGTGCAAATTTAGGATCGTCTGGGAATTTCAATTCATTGATTTGCATTTATTGAGCATAGGCTGCATATGCAGCCTATGCTCAATAAATGTAAATCCATGACTTGTTTACAAGAAAACATTATTATTGTGAAATGTACAGACTATCATAATTTTGCACTTACGAAACATTTTAGTCGTACGAAGTTTAGTGAAACGACACACTGAGTTTGTGCTGGTCGCATTTCAATCAATGTTGAGTGGATGGCAGGTGGAGCATACGATGAGTGCAATTTAACGATCGGGGTTCATCCTTACCGGAATTCCGAACGGATACCTGGTTTGGCCTTCACATACATTTTTGGCATTTTGTATGTTACAGTTGAATCTGGTTATAACACTTATGTGTGCAATACACATATTCGTAATCCTATTTCAGGGGTTGGGTCAAGTGACTTTGGTGTGGTATAGTCCTGGCACCAAGTCAGGTTATTCTAATTTCAGGGCTTAATATATTGTTTCTCGATGTAAATATTCCGTTCCGATTTTGCGACCCCCCCCCCCCCCCCCCCCCCCCCTCCCCCCAATGCAGCGGGCTAAAATGGATCAAACCCGTTTGCCCGGCCTGACATGACCTTACCTGTTGATAGGTCGTTAATCACCAATAAAAAAAATCAATCACTGTCGTACGTGTGTACTTTAATAGTGACCCGCATATGATACTGGCGCCACTGTAGAACTGAGCGTAAAATGGTAATACATGTATTACATTCAAAACATCAACACATGATCTGCAATTGCCCCGACGTCCTCAATGTTACCCGCACAAAATGTCAAGATCGTCAGCTCGGAAGTATATTTTAGCTGGCATGTCCACAGATTCATACGATGTTAAGCGGCCCTCACATATCAGCGGGCGTCCGCGCGATTTTTCCATTCGCAGGAGTCGCCGGGGGATTTAGATGAATCGGGCGATTTTCATATCTGCGAGGTGTACCCTCAAACATTAGACGGGGCCCGGGCGGTGCTCTTTGAACATTGGATAGCAGTGGAGACAGTGCGCCCGCCAGGGCGTCGGCCTGACGCCGCTAGATCATGTAGATAATCTGGCGAGCGCCGGCTGATCAAAGAACAGATTGGTAGGCGTCGTGGCGGAGCCCGGCCGGGCGGTCGACTGGCGATTGATGTCGCGCTTCCCCCCTCGAGTATATATAGATTCGTTATATAAATCTTCAGGCGGCCGCCAGATCACCGGGTGTTTTCCGGTAGGCTGCCGGGCGGGGCCCTAGCCACGACCTAAAATCGCGTTTGAAAAATCGTAGATTTGGGATTCAGGTTTTCACGCCTGCGTGGTTCTGGTGACCCCTAAAAATCGCAGCGGAGCCCGTAGAAATATGACAGCGTCCGTCCGGACGCCTCGCGAAAATGCCTTTTTGGCCTGTTTTAGGAGTCGCGCAGGTGCCGCGACCGATATGTGAGGGCCGCTTAAGTGGCACTGATTCATGCACCCCGACTGTACTGTCTGTCGGTTTATGATTCGTGAACCTCGTGAAGTCCCGTTCACTTATTGGTCCGTTGTAATCTCTGTGAGTGACTTCATCAATTCAACGAACTCTGCAAAATCAAGATACTCAGTAGTTTATTAACCAACATGTGCAGGTAGTTAGTTATCTTATATTTAAGAGCGGAAATTGGCTCAAAGAACCTTCCATACCAGGGGCCCGTTTCACTAAGCTTCGTACCACTAAAATGTTCGTAAGTGCAACTTTAGGATCGTCTGTAAATTTCAATTGTTGGATTTACATTTATTGAGCATAGTCTGCATATGCAGCCTATACTCAATAAATGTAAATCCAATAATTGTTTACAAGAAAACATTGTTAATGTGACATTTACAGACTATCATAATGTTTCACTTACGAACATTTTAATCGTACGAAGTTTATAGTGACACGGCCCCCAGGTCCAACATCTGCACACAGTACGTTCTTATTTTTAATAGCAGACGACATAATAAACAGACCAGTAGCCATTACACCAAAATCGCTAAGCATACTAACCACTGCATTTAGCTGACGATTAAACGTATGCAAAATTAGTATACTGAATGTATTACATTATCACAGCCAAAATGGCTGTAATAATGTATTCAATTCAGTATAATAAAAATTAATAAATTTATCGTTAATTGAACATTTCTTCCTCAAAGTGTACTTAGCAAGATAAGTATACTTTGCAATGTATTGGTAAAATAGGCTACAGATGCAACAATAATAAATCGGCTTCTTGTTTTTCTCATGTGAATTTTGTTCCGTCACCTATGGAAAATGACTAAAAAATGTTTTACAAGTTCAAGCCCCGATATAGTCGGAAATGTTGTGTTCCTAAATACTATTCGCGTTCGATTGTTTAACTAAAAACTACTTTTTTATTTATTTTATCTAACTTTGTTCTTTAGGTAGCAGTGACCAGTTAGCCGCCAGTTTCGTATAATGGCACCGGTGAAATATTACACTTTCTGCTGAGTAATTATTATTTTTTACACGATATTTTTATTTTATTACGATTTTACATCGCATTAATTGATGAATGCTCATCCCAGGGCCATCTGACCTGTTCCCATTGATCAGAAATGGGCAAATACGAATTGAGGGTATGTTGTGACAAAAAGTAATCAAAACAACATATTTTTCTGGGAGTTTCAAACAATATTTTATTTCAGAGAAAACTCATGGATGGCAATTGGTTTGCACCATGATAGTACATTTGCCTCTGGATGATGATGGAGAAAACTTTATATCTGTAGTTCTGCAAGTGACGTGGCACGGCATGATTTTAAAGTGTACATTTTACCTCAGAATTTGCTCATTTTAAAGAGGCTGCACGGAGATATTTCACATTCCTGTATCGGTAAGGAGCTCTAATACAGCAGCATATTTGTGTTTATGTAAAAACTTCTAGTGTGTCTTGGTCACAAATGTCGAGCGCATATTCATGTCTGCCCACTTATTTGGAATATTGCATTAAATACATACTGTCCGAGGGCGTGAAATTGATAATTTTAAATTAACTGGTCACTGCCCCCTTAGGTCATGCTGAACCGAAAAGAAGTTGGTGACATATTGTTTCGCCGCGATCTTGTATATTTAGCGGCCATCTTGAATTTAGGTATATTTCAATAATATACTTACCAGTATAATGGGATATTATATATTGGCACCACGGGTTTATGGGAAATATATCTATATTCAAGATGACCGCCAAATATCCAAGATTTCGGCGAACAAAATGGCACCAATGTATTTTTCGGCTCAGCAAAGGTAGACCATAAATCGTGTTCAGAAAAATAAACGAACGGGCATACATGTACACAGTATCCCTTTCTAATTAGTTCGTCAAACATGTCGTTTATTTTATGAAGTGCCCAGTCGCCAACGTTAATCCTCTCCATATAATAGTATCAACGTTTCTGAACATATACTGGCAATGCTAACTTGCAATCAAGCACTTTGATTATCTGTATCCTATTTCACCAACATTGCAAAATATACTTTTCTAGCAAAGTATACTTTGAGGGAGTAATCATTTATTTTCACCAAATGCATTATATCATATATAACTAACCACTGCATATATTTGATGATTAAAAGTATGAAGAATTATTATACTGAATTTATTAAATTATGATAATGTAATAAATGCAATATAATAAAAATCATTAAATGTATCCTTAAATTGAAAATTTCTCCCTCAAAGTATACTTTGCTAGAAAAGTATACAATGCAATGTTGATGATATCGGCTACTGAGCCCAGTCAATCAAGCTGCTGGATTTTCCAATTACAATTTTGAAGTATTTTCAAATACCGGAATTGACAAATATTGACAAGATTAGCGCAGACAGTACTGTACCCGTATAGTCCAGTCGTTTCTCCACGAAGTCTTCCAGCATCGTCTCCCGATCATCGTCCGTGACCACGTGCTCCAGCTCCGCCAATAGCTCCTCAAACTCCTCCCGTCCCAGGGTTCCACTGTCATCCCGGTCAAACTTCCGGAAGAGCTCCTTCAGCGACCCCTGGCGGTCGACGACGTAGCCGAATATGCGTTTCACGATGACGATGACGAATTCCTCGAAAGACACCCTCCCGTCGCCTGTTGGGGTGATATTTAACCCTTATAATGCGGGGAAACGAAAACTGTAGTCTGCTTTGCTTTATTTACTGTCTTCCTTCTCAATAAAACATTGTTTGGTTTGAAAGCACTCTAAAATCATTTGCAGTGTTGTCAAACAATCCTTTTCAAGAGGAAAAAATAAAAAATAAAAAATGAAAATAATAAATAAACGGCAGACGACAATAATTAGTGTCAATACGACCACATGGATAATGCAGATCACAAACCCCTGTACACAATGATACCCGTGTTATTTGTGTTACAATATGCATATTCCTACTTTAGGTTATCAGGTCACAGTCAATGAATATTGTGATTTAAGTGGCTAAAACATTGGAATTTTGTGAATTATCAGTCAGTATTGGTTATATATCGGAATTGTATGGAAGCGTCCCGGTGTCAATACTAAAATATTACTTACGAACATTTTAGTCGTACGAAATTTAGTGAAACGGCCCCCTGGTTCGATCTTCAACCGGAGAAGTAAGTGAGTTGGTGTGGTAGTCGCCACACTGGGCACATGGGTTTCCTCTGGGTACTGGGGATTCCTCCCCCTTACGCATCTACTTGTACCAACGAAATCAATTGTTCTCTCACGCTAGTTTGTAATAGTTGTAAAATACATAAAGTTTAAAAAGAACATGCACTGCACGACCAGCCGTGTGCGGTCCCGAAAGGGAATTGTACAGTATGTGAAATACATACAAAATAAAACGAATGCAACGAAAGCCGCACAACAGCTACATATATTCCCAAATGTATCGGTGGGGAAAACATTACACCATACAAGTACAGTACACTAAGCCACGACAACAAGAGGGTCGCCATGGAACAGCCAGTGAACAAATCAGTCGACTGGGACGGCCGAACCTGGCTAGCAAATCAGATCTCACGTGAATCTCGTCGTACGACCATAAAAACATACAAACACAAAATATCAATACACGGCTGTGACTGGATAAATGGGGCGTATGGGGTTTGCGACCAGTGTAGATCCCGATCAGCCTGTGCATTCGCACTGTCTGATCCACAGGTGATGGGAACAACTAATCTGATAGTCTGTTGTATACGTGTAGAGATACCTACATCTATATCTATATATATACACCGTCATTTGATTTTTTTTCCCGTCACCTGTGGTCTGATCGGAACCTAGACTGTTCACCATTTCACCAATGCAACACATTATGCGTTTAACCAGTAATATCAATTGTCACCAGCCCAACGAACTGCGCCGTTTCACCAGGAGCTACACTGACCACAAATCCCATAAGCTCCATTTCCCAACTCACAGCCACATACATGTATAATGGACGGAGAAGACCATTTCATATCGCGGTACAATCACGGGTTGAAGTAACGGACCACGGTCTATAAATGCATTAACTTATTTGTGTTAGCCTACTGATACTTTTAGGTATACAGTGAAACCTCTCTTAACTGGAAACCCTGGCAGGTCCACACTATCCGGCTTCAAGAGGTTTCACTGTAAATCAGTCATTTGATCATTGTGAGCCATGGTTGTGTGCTATGCGATCACGAACAAACATTATCACCTGATATAAATGAGCAAGCAACTCATCAAAAATAAGATCATATGTTACTTGGTGTCCGGTTTAGACAGGTTCCATTGTGTGTATTGCATTTATAGACCGTGGTCCGTTACTTCAACAGTTGGGTACAATGTGGATATACGTATGCCAACCGTCGTACCATTGAGATCATACTCGCGGATAAGGGCCTTCACCTGGGTGTTGGCGGGAGACACGCCCCCCTGGATCTGTTTCAGCGCTATATAGAAGTCGTTGTACGTGATGTAGCCCTTCTCGTCACGATCGAAGAACAGGAATGATGGCATGTAACCTGAAATGGCGTGGCGGGAAACTATGGAACGCCACATTTGCATAAGCTCAAACAATTAATGCTATCTCTAAATAAGTATAGCTAGCATTAAATATTTAGAGCTATCTCCAGATCATTTAAATATCTCTCTAAATCATTAACTATTTAGAGCTCGCACTAAGTATTTGAGTTTATGTAGGTTCCAGGAACGTCAACTCTACATGCACTCAAATAACTAATGCGAGCTCTAAATAGTTAATGCGAGCTCTAAATGTTTAATGTTAGCTCTAATTATTTAGAGATAGCAATAATTAGTTGAATTCATGCAGATTTGGAACGCCACTCTAAATAAACTAAAATAATTAATGCTATCACAAAATAATTAAATATTTAGAGCTCGCTCTAAATCATTTGAAGAGCTCTCTAAATCATTTGGAGCATGTAGATTCGGCGTTCCATTGGAAACGGCGGTTGTAAATGTCGCAAAGTACAAACAATAAGGTACTTACCTAGCCCCGCAGGGGACATGGATTTGTTATATTAATTCGTTACCTCGCATTAACAATTCGTTCCCACGAAATGACAATTCGTTCCCTCTATTTAACAATTCGTTCCCTTGAATTAACAATTCGTTCCCATGGGAACGACTGGCTAAATGGAGGGAACGAATTGTTAATTCATTGGAACGAATTGTTAATTCGTGGGAACGATTTGTTATATTGAGGGAACGAATTGTTATTTCGTGGGAACGAATTAATAAAAAGAGAATACTACGTCACCTGCGGGGATATAAATACATGTAATACATACAGTTTGAAACAGGATTATATATGTGATATAAATACATGTAATACATACAGTTTGAAACAGGATTAGAAAACAAGCTTTTAATCTTACGTGAATTCTTCTCCTGGACACTTTCAAGGAAACTGGCTAAGGAACATATTGGTGAAATAAAGTAGCATTGTTTAAAGTTTGACTAACCAAATAATGCTTCTAGGAAATATCAGCGGCACACCATGACAAGAGTGGCTATATTGAGCTTTACTGATGACTCGTTATACTTATTCAAAATGATTCATGCGGGGTACTGATTAGTTTAAAATATTATATTTGCGTAGGTAGAAAGTAATCACAGCAGCTGAAGCCAGGCAAAATAGCGAATGATCACCAAAGTGATGTCAGTCTGACGTCATCATTTGACAATCTGCTAGAATGTCAATTATCAAACTTTAAACCCGACATATTCAGGGACCGCGTAGTCAATTGTTTACACAGGATTAATGGCGGCGCCCATGAGGTATCAAGTAAATCTTATTTTTTATCAATACTAATGCTGTTTCTTCCTTGTAACATGTTTAATGATGACCATGTTCCACCCGTTAACACTACGAGTCCATAATACCGAATTTAGCAGCATTACTTGTGTACATGTAGTTAGTATGAACATTCTGAACGTTGTCCGATTAAAATATATCTGCAGAATGTTCAAACTAACTATATAAGTACTGCTGATAAATATGGTATTGGTGGATTCGTGGTGTTCAAGGCTGGAACAATGTAATTATTGAAAGGAAGAAACCGCGACCGTATTAATGAAACATAAGATTTACCTGATACCACATGGGCGCCGCCATTAATCCAGTGTAAACAATAGACCACGTGATCCCATACCTGATATGGTCACGTGAACTTTAATGGTTAGTCCAGGTTGCCATGGTATTGGACAACCTTGTGATAGCTTTTCCCGCGTAAGGATATCAAAAATAGACTAAGCTATTGAAATTCAGCTTACATATAATAACATAATGCCACAAATCATATACAAATTGGGATAAATAACACGTTTGAAATTATAAAACGTCGATATTACAATGAACACCTCAACATATGAGGCTTTATCTTGTAACGACGTCATCCATGTAAGATTGCGTGCAGTATTGTAGCTTTGCTGTGCATACATGTACTTACTGGCGCTATAAGACCTTGCATGTAGTAACATTCATCATTTACTTCCGCGATAATACATTACACAAACGATGATATATACATAACATATACGCATAGTGTGTAGAACATATGGAAATTAAGGACACGCCTCATTTGCGAACTCGAAAAAGAATATGGATGCTCGTCTGATACATGCATTTCTTTATACATGTTCTGATCACTATGCGTACATTCTTAAATTACTCTATATTTGCTGCGTTACACTGGCCCAAACGTCAACATTTCTGAGCATTTATTGGCAAGTTCAACTGAAAAACAAGCAAACACAGTACGGTATACCATACTGATATCTGGTCATATTGCATCAATGTTACTGTGAGTATTACCTATTTGAGATTATTAATGGTTAAACAAGCGTGTATCACAGCTCAGGCTCAGCCAATCAATCCACACAATATTCAGTACACAATATTCACAAGGTACATGATCACGTGGTTACAACAACAACAACAGAGGCTAATCGTGTGGACAGCGCGCCCACTCCAAAGTAAGTTTTATTTGATATTTTCCTTATTAGGCAACGGATTTTGATGAAATATGGCACAGAAAACGGGTCTTCATCAGCTGCATTTGGTGGTCCCGGGAGTTCGGCACACACTTATGTCTTTTTTGCGAATAATCGATTTCCGTGTCTCAGTAGACACGGAAATCGAACGTTCGCAAAAACATCAGAAGTTTCGGCCAAAGTACCGAGACCAGCAAATGCAGCTGAACAAGACGCGTTTGATGCGCAATATTTCATCAAAATCCGTTACTTAATAAGGACAAAATAAAATAATACGTACTTTGAATCGGAGGGCTTCTGGAAGTTTCAGTACTTGTTCTTGTTGTTGTAACCAAGTGATCGATGATACACCTTGATTGAAGTATTTAGAAATAATAAAAAAAATTGAAACTATTAGCAGCATTAGCGCAAGCGGTGGTGTATATTGTTTGAGCCATATATTTTCTCATTGACAATAAATGACAATACAATGGTAAAATGACATGCACGCTGGTAATTGATGTCACATTTATTTGCAAAACGGCAGTGTTTTAAATATGAAGGAGGGTTAAGAAAATCTATATTTACATTGTTGACAATCATATTAACGTTATCTGTTAGAAATACAGACTGATTAAGGTCAAAATGAATGTGTCTCCGATTGATATCTCCAAACAACGATGGCATATTTCACAAAACCACTAAATTGTATGCATTAACCTGAATGAATTGTTGAAAGAAGCGTGTTTGTGTTTGTGTTTGACGTGTCTGTATGGACGTCTATTGGGCCATATCATTAGATACATCACCGTTATCTGTGTGAAATATGACAGGTATGCAATGTGTTGCCACACATAAGGCCGCGCATAGGCAATGTCAATGTATGATATACCATAACACATAGACCGTGCAGTAACAAACATAGCAAACGTATGAGTTGAAATGAGTTGACTTTTCAAGATGTCACTGGGATCATTATATACGTTCAACATGGCAGTTACACACACTGGCTAACGATCGCGATGTTAAAAAACATAGTACATGTACATGTATATCAATATCAACTTTCGCTGATGCAGTACAAGATATTTATAGATATTCATCGACGACGATTCTGAAGACACATCGACATTCGTGTTTAGCATGAATTCTAAACACGAATGTCGATGTGTCTTCAGAATGCAAACAAGTCAAATGGAGTCACAATGCAATCAAACACAGAAATAGAGAATAGTAGGTTAGTGCCGTGAATGGGAAAAACATATCTACATATAGCAAGGCTTAGGAAACGGGATGGGCGAGGCTCTGCCGAACACATCCCGTTTCCGTGCCGCGCCAGATATTGTTTCCCATTCACGGCACTAATCTACTATTCTATTTATCCCGTCAATACCTACACATTGCTTTAAAATGCAAAACAAATAACCCCAGCACATATTCATACGCAGTGATTATGTCGTATTGACATGATATCAAAAATGTTTCACGGCACATACGCACTGTGTTGACTGGATAAATATAAACTGTACGTTGTTCCGTACATTGACGTTACGTCTTAAATATTGACTGCATTTCCTACAATACCTGCATCTGTTTTTACATAATATGTTTGTTTTCTAACGAACCAAGTCGAAACCAGGGCATAGTTCAAACGCTTATGTGATTGAAATAGCAGGTAGAGCCCGGCACCATATACTCCGTACACCTCGAAACTCGAAATACAGGAATTTCATGAAACGTTGGATTTTTCAACTGCTCCCTAGTGACGTTATTTCGTTGCCAGAGTTACGCATTACGTGCGAACGGTTTATCGAAGTAAAATATGTTTGTATTCGCAAAACGATTCCATTTGACAACATGTAAATGTCATATAAAGATGAAAAAAAAAAATGTGGCATTTATATTAAACATGTTATCAAGAATGTCCGATAACATTGTGACTGCACCTCGTATTAAACAGTTTTTCAACGCGCTGTAGTCTGAAATTAGAGCAATGGCGGTTGCTGTATTTTAAATATACATTGTACATTATATCAAAATACTGACAGTTGCATGTACACAATATCTGAATATATTTACAACAATATACATGTACAAGACATTAGGCAATATAGCTTAGTTAAATGTTTCCAAATACATGTAATGGTATTATAGTGGCTTAGAAAATAATTTAACGCACAAAATGCTCGTTCGTCGCAATTTATGTGCGCTCCTGAGATTGTTCGTGCCAATGACTTTTCGACCCTGTGCATTTCGCCGGAGACGATTCGTCCCATTATTCAGACCAACAGTCTCGGAGATTATTTTTGTTTATAAATCGGCCCGCCCTAATATATAATGAGCAGTATAGAAACGTCCCTCCCTGTTTATGTGAAGATTCCCAGACATCAATTATGCGTCTAACATGAAATATGTACAGATGAACCTCTCCAAACCAGTCGCCGTCAAACGTTAGTTGTGCTTAATTTTGATATGTTTCCAGCCAATGATAAGGTATGTGCATTGCCGAAGAGAACTGCCGCTATTCTTGAAGTAGTCATCTGTCTGTTTTACAGTGGAACCTCTCTAAACCTCCCTGGGTATACGGTTTAGAGAGGTTGCACTGTATCGTTATCATGCTACATGAGTGTTGCATCGGATGAGGAGCTACACTGGTCACAAATCGCATACATGTAAGCCCCGTTTCTCCCGTCACAATCACATATTATTCTACTACATTGTGTATATTATATACCCACTAACACAGTACATGACATTCACAATTATGACCTAATTGCATCACTTACCTGTTACGTAGACATCCGCATAGAAATATAGAAGAAACCTCGAGGTCTTCATTGTATTTACGAAATCACATTAAACCATCTACATGCAATGGTGAATATGTTTAAAAACATGCAAACGTTTTGCTTTTATTTTTCTTACTGATACACAAAAAGCGACAACGTTGGACCACTACCACATGTATGAACCGTCGTGTTCACACAGTTCGTTTGTGTTGCTACAGTATGTACTTTCATGGAGAAATGAATAATAGATGGAACTGTGTGTACATGTAGAATCAATAGATCGTGTCTGTCATTAAACAGGTTAACAAATGAGACGAGCTATGCGAGTTTGTACCTAATAAGATGTGCATTCGTTCGTGATAAATATTTACAGAAACTGCGATATTTTCTGTAAATGATGTTCAATGGTGACCAAATGCTCACAGCAAATGCGGAATTCCATTTAGCATTTGCTCTGTACATTTCGTCAACATTTTATGTAATTTACGGGAAATATCGTATATTATGTAGACATGTTTCATGAGATATCGCACATCGTTACTCTCAAATTAGAATTGGCCTGCTAATGCTTGGCTAATTGTGACCGTCCGGCAGTGAAGTACACACAGGCAGTTTGGGTCATGATCACATGATTGGTGAATTTACATATGCAAATAGGCAAGGGTCAACGGTAATTGATTATTTGTTGTTGAATGAAAAGGATTTTCATATTGTGAGCGATTTTGCTGTGAAACCATTCAACCAATTTTCAGACCATGCACCAATGGAATTTAAGCTGTGCTGTAAATCGAGGGCGACACAGCCGCGGGCAAATGTAAGCGATCATCTAAAATGGGACGACAATTGTAAAGCGGAATTGCGCAGAAATTATTATCGCGATTACCCGAGCATGAACCGAGTGACAAGTAACTGTAACACATCACGTTGACGTGGAAAAGCGTAAATTCAGTCAATTGAACGGGTTTGTACATATACTTCGAGAGGTAACGGATCCGCTCTTTCTGTAAAGCGACACGGCACTGAACGGTCAGCCACGATATTCCAATACAAGCAAGCACACGGCCACCTAGTTTGACAATGAATGTGTATTATTGAAGCGGGCATATATACGTGCATTGAACGATTTCAATAGGCTCAAAACTAATGAACATAGGACAGCGATGTACGACTGTAAATGCATGTATAAACGGACTGTAAAACGCAAGCGAAGAAAATTCGAAATTAGTCACCGATCTAAAATAATTAAACTGAGGCATTCTAAACCTAAAGACTTCTGGAAACTGTTTAAGTCACGTAAAACGATCGCAAGTAATGATATTACGGTAGATAAATTTTTCGCACATTTTCGGGATATAGCGGCAGAAGTAAACGCGGTAAATAATCAGGAAGCAGACCGTTTCTGCACGGAACATGATTTTGACTCATCTGACAGGGCACATGATGATCTTGACATGCCGATTTCAATCGATGAAGTTCTAAAAGTAATTCGTTCACTTTCACGAAAAAAAGCAAATTCTGATGACTTTCTACTTAACGAGTATTTCTTACAAACAGGAGATATAATTGCCGGTCACATTGTCGATATATTCAATATGGTGTACAATACGGGTCATTTCCCAGATATGTGGACAAAGGGGATTATCATTCCATTACACAAAAAGGGTAATGTAAACGAGGTAAATAATTACAGGGGAATCACGCTCGTAAGTTGTATGGCTAAGTTGTTCACGACCATTTTAAATAAACGATTGACAGAATGGACCGAGTCGAACAACGTAATTACGGATGCGCAATTTGGTTTCCGCAAGGGTCGCTCTACGGTGGATGCAATTTTCGTGCTACATGAGTTGATCGAGAAAACATTGAACGAAAAAAACAGACTTTATTGCGCATTTGTAGATCTAAAAAAAGCATTTGATTCGGTAAACAGAAATGCTCTGTGGTTTAAGATGTACAAATGCGAATAGGTGGCAAAATGCTACGCGTTGTTCGTTCAATGTATTTGACCGTTAAATCATGTATACGTCATTGCGGCACATACTCAGAGTTTTTTGAATACTCAATCGGACTGAGACAGGGTGAGGTCATGTCTCCTCTGATGTTTTCTATCTTCTTGGAAGATCTGGAACTATTTTTACAGGATCAGATGGGCAGCGGTTTAGAGATTAACGAATTGTCTTTGATATTACTACTGTTCGCAGATGACATGGTCATACTTGGTAAATCGCCTGAGGATTTACAGCAGAGCTTAAATTTGTTAAATGACTATTGTGATAAGTGGGGCATAGAAGTAAATAGTGACAAAACAAAGATAATGGTATTTAGAAAAAGAGGCCCTACTAGGGTTAATGAAGTATGGACATATAATGGTCGGGGCATTGAAGTTGTGAATGATTTCAGTTACTTAGGAGTGGTATTTAATTATACTGGATCATTTGTATTGAACAACCAGGCACTGAGTGGAAAAGGTTTAAAGGCTATGAATGTATTACTGATGAATGTTCGAAAACACAAGATTCCTCCGAAATGCCTGGGCCAGCTATTTGACGCCTTTGTCTCATCAACGCTAAATTATGCTTGTGAAGTTTGGGGTTTTAGTAAATCAAAAGAGCTTGAACGAATTCAGCTCAAATTCTGCAAGTCTGTTCTGTGTGTCAATGCGTCAACTAGCAACGCAGGCATTTATGGGGAACTGGCACGTTACCCATTGTATATACAGAGATACATACGAATTGTAAAATATTGGGGCAAGCTGATCCGTACTGACAATTGTATCTTACATAGCTTGTATATTGCTACTATGAGGGAAGCTGATGATGGTAAAACGAATTGGGTATCAAGGTTAAAAGACTTGTTATATAGATTCGGTTTTGGAGATGCTTGGTTAAATTCAGCGAACAATTGAACATAGTGCGTTTGTATGCGTATTCAAACAACGTATACTAGACTGTTTCATACAAAAGTGGAGAGAAGATGTTGAGGCCAATAACGTAATGACGTTCTAATAACATATAAAAGTGAATTTTGAATTTGAGAATTATTTAAGCATTGTGTACAATCATGAGCTAAGGAAGTACCTAACTAGAATACGTTTGGGCTCACATGGGCTGCGGATAGAGACAGGGAGATATGGTAGGAATCGCATAGAGCGCATTCAAAGAGTATGCACTATGTGCGATTCGGAGACATCGAAGACGCCTATCATTTTATTATCATATGTCCGTCTCTCACACACATTAGATCGCAGTATATTGGTTCATTCTACAGGTTGAGACCAAGCGTGTTCAAGTTTACGTCGCTATTAGCTACACATCATAAAAGAACGGTCGTAAATTTGTGTAAATATTTAAAAGAAGCATTCGAGTACAGAAAATCAGCCATTCTCTAATGTTAATGTGTTCACTCTTGGAATACTATTTACAATTTTGTATATACATGTATTTCTTTATATGACAAGAAACTTGTATGAGTTTAAGTCAATAAATTCTGTTCTATTCTATTATATTCATGACTTGATACTTGTTTGTCGCGTCGATACTGATTTCTTCACTGTGACATTGACTCGAGACATGGTGATAATGTGATTCGTGACCAATTGAGCTCTTCATCAAATTGCACACTCCTGTAGCCTGATTATATATATAAATATAGCGATTATATGCACAGGTTAATGTGTAGCTTCGATAATCTCAGCTATACGGATGACTTTTACTATTTCATCTGTCTTTTATATTATTAGTATCATTATAGCTGAGACCCGGCCATTATAAAATATGCTCACAATAACAGCCATTCTGTCCTGGAATTTAGTGACGAGCGAACATTTTAATACTAATACAAATATAATGTGCACATATTAATAATAAACATGTACATATACATATACCTACTTTGACCTGGATTATCCTTTTATTCCAGTTTTATTCGCAAAACGCACGGACGAAATGGGCTGTTATTGTGGCCATGTCGTACAATGGCCGGATCTCCGCTATAGGGATACAGATAATATGAAAGACAGATGGAATAGTAAAAGTCATCCGTATAGCTGAGAGTATGTAAGCTAGCTGAACTGGATCTACATTGTTCGCACAACTTATAAACCCCATTTCTCCAGTCACTATCATACATTATAATTAATATACAAATGTGTAGCCGAAATATGGCGAACTATTTGGGAGGCCGTGTATTTTATACCGCAATCATTGCTCCATCTACATCAGGGGCGGATCTGGAGGTGGGTTCCGGGGTTGCAACCCACCCCCCCCCCCCCCCGTTCAGCCACGGAGCGTACATATATCACAGTTTACCACCAGTTGGAGTCTGAATTTAAATGCCGTAAAACACAGGACAGTGCATTTTGAAGAGCTCGAAAATAGGACAACCCCCTAGTTGCCAACTGCAAGAGTTACCTTCGCAAATAGACAACCCCCGTTCCCCAAATGCTGGATCCGCCCATGTACATGCAGCTTATAATACAGGGGGTTGAATAAATGTTATTTTATCTGAAGTAATATAATTAAAATGAAGTTCAGTTTTAACTTTTATTCCTTTACCTTTGACCCCAAATCGCGGCCTCTGCTTGGTCATTCGCAACAGCAAATTCAAGATGACGCTCGATTTAAAAATGTAAATTGCCGTTGGTTCAGCCGATTTAGTTAATTTTGTATTGACTGTACAAATTTGTGAAGTAACCAATTTCAAAGAGAAATACATGTCTATTATGATTTATTTGTAAATTGTTAAAACTGTGAGGTCTAAAGCCAGTCAAAAAATTGAAGCTCATCGCAAATAAATCGGAAACTCAATCAGACACAAAACTACGGAGCCTCGCAGGAGACATTTAATTTTTTGTATTAATTCGTTCAGTAGTAGTAAGGGAGTCAAAATGATACCACCTACGGTGATATCATTTACAACCCTCTACACTATCCCCACCACCCCCGAAAAATCAAAAATTGGTTAACGAGGAAATTTTCCCCCACCACCCCCGAAAAATCCAAAATTGGTCGTGAAAAAAAACATAATGTTTTCCCGACAGCAAATTTATGAATTTTTGAGAAAATAATTAATGCAATACCAATTCACGATTGGATGTGCCCACGAGTGATAGTTTATATTCCAACACCCCATTTTTCTCCTCCAATATATTGGTGTCATAAATACCTTATGTTTTTTTCACGTCCAATTGAACATGTAAATAATAGGTTATAATATTATAACAAAATGGATAATAAAATACGCAACGAATTGGAATTTTGTAATGACTTTGATGAAGAATTTTACGCTGCTGTTTCTACAGTATTAAAACACGGTAAAATGACAATACTATGTGATATCGAATACATGAAATATCAGCGTAATTTATTACGCTGCGATAAAAAACGTTGCATTTACAATATTAAACCGGCAATTATGTCGCCGGTATAAGTATCAAATTTATGTAATGAAGCGACTAAATAGGATCGGAGAAACACTACCGAAACATTATCAAACTAATTTTATAAAACAGTTTAAAATCAAAGATTCGTTTACGGATATGCGTTTCTACAATATCGCTTTTAACGAAGAAATTGGAAAATTATTATTAGAAATTGGAAAATTGAACTGAAAAAAAAATCAACTATTAGAGAAAATGGATAATACAATACAATTGGAATTGAAAATTTTTAATAACTGTGTTGAAGAAGTTTACGAAGCTTATGGGGGTTATAATCCTATATATAAATTCTATAAAATAAGAACACTAGGCGATATCGAATACATGAAATACCAGCGTAATTTATTTCGCTCCGATAAAAACGTTGCATTTACAATATTATACCGGCAATTATGTCAACTATACAAAGGCAAATACAAACATTAAGACGGATAATGCGTATCGGATATGAAACTAAGGTGTATTATATAAAATTGTTAAAACCCAACGATTCGTTTACGAATATACATTTCTACGATATCGCTTATAAAGATATTAATAATTTGTAAAAATTAAAAAAAAAATAGCAAAAGCCTCCACTCGTGCACAACACCCCAGTGACTGGGCAGATTTATAGCCGGGCACCCAGCCACTGGGGTGTTGGGACCTTTCTTAAGCCCACGCATCTGTTGGCTCACATTCTGGGTCGCCTTGAACCCCATTGCCAATTCCTCTATTAAGAGAAACCAGCGAAGTAAGGCGAGCCTATGTGTGAATTTGGTTTCCGAAATTGCAAAGCTCCTTAGGCAGAAATCTTTTAGGCCGGCACCATTGAGCTACACAATTACATCGCCAAATACACACATATGCATAGACTGCTACCATTAAACAGCGAGACGGACGTCATACCGGATCAACAACATGGCA
>CM055270.1:101127189-101147880 GCA_029237695.1 Conchocele bisecta
TTGTATTGGCATCGAGGAAATCGCATACTGGCACTTGGAAAAAGAGTTAATACGTAAACCAAATTCCAGAAAAGGTGAAATTGTGTATCAATTCGAAATTTCAAATGAGGATAACCACAACGTTGTGAGGAAATTACCAGAATTCGTTCACTGTCCATGTTCTGTGTTCTGTGTTCTGTGTTCTGTGTTCTGTGTTCTGTGTTCTGTGTTCTAGTTCTGTGTTCAGCCTATTCTATTTTTAGTTTTGATGTTATGTCACTGATTTTGACGTGAAAAGTCATAAGAAAAATCCACATCAGTAGCCGATTTCATCAAAATTGCAAAGCATACTTATGTAGCAAAGCATACTTTGAGGGAGTAATCATTTATTTTCCCTACACGCATTATTTCATATAGAACTAACCACTGCATATATTTGATGATTAAAAGTATGCACAATTATTATACTGAAATTATTACATTATCACAGCCAAAATGGCTGTGATAATGTAATAAATTCAGTATAATAAAAAAATAAAAATATCTTTAAATTGAAAATTTCTCCCTCAAAGTTTACTTTGCTAGATAAGTATATTTTGCAATGTTGGTGAAATAGGCTACAGGAGTGGCGTACACGTTGTTGGAATGTGGAAATGCTATGCAAAAAATAGATATAAAATAATTTTAATTTCTTTGCAATATAATTGGGTCAGAATTATAAGGAAGAAACGGCATTTTGTTTTTGAAAATTTAACAACAAAGAAATTCAGAAACGCCATTGTTTTCCATAACATTCGTTTCTCAATAACATTCTTAGGCTTCGCAAAATAGTGCAGTACCGAATTTCGATATGCAACTTACCAACTACTATATATGTAGCTACACCTGCCTAATTGTGTGCAGCAACAGTTCAGCGCAAATAACTGTATGAACTGCTCCATGAATTAATTCAAGAGTCAGAGCTGATCATAATAGTTTCAGCTGGTGTTATTGTATATTGTATATAAATCTTTGCATGGATGAAAATATAACGCGTAACTCGACCGTACTTCTAATATGAGACATGACATGTGTTTTTGCACTTAACCCATTACATGCGGAATACTACGGAGCAACGCAGGGGACATGGATTTATTTTTTATTAATTCGTTCCCTGGAAATAACAATTCGTTTCCAGAATATAACAATTCGTTCACTCGAATTAACAATTCGTTCCCAGGATATAACAATTCGTTCCCTCGAATTAACAATTCTTTTCCACGACATGACAATTCGTTCCCTCAATTTAACAATTCGTTCCCTCGAATTAACAATTCGTTCCCACGATATAATAATTCGTTCCCACGAATTAACAATTCGTTCCCGTGGGAACGAATTGTTATTTCGTGGGAACGAATTGTTAAATTTGATTGAACGAATTGTTAATTCATGGGAACGAATTGTTAATTCGTGGGAACGAATTGTTAAATTGAGGGGAACGAGGGGAACGAATTAATAACAAAAACATTTCACGTTAATAAAACAAAAACAATTCTACGTCCCCCGCGGGGCTCCGTAGAATACACCTTAACGGGTATGAATTTTTTAATTTTTTAAATATTTTATTCTTGTTATTGTTATTTCTCAATGAAAGTATAATATGTTACGACCACTCGATGAGACGGTTCAAATGGTGGTCGCGACATATAACATTCTAAGCATATTTAAAAACAAAATATTTAAAGATTTTCCCCAATCAAATTTTCATCTTCTCAGCATGAAATGGGTTAAGAAGATGTCCGATATCTCATTATAACCGTTTACAAGTGTACGATATTTTTCGTAAATGGCGTCGAAAGTGTTCAGAGCAAATTCAGGATATAACTCCGCATTTGCTAGGAAAAATTTCGTCAAATTTCGACGTCATTTGCAGAAAATATTACATTTTCTGTAAATATATCCCATTAACAAGAGGCACAAATGGGCCTGAGCTGCTCACCTGACAAAACTCTCACATGAACGATCGCTTCGTCGGTACCTTAAATTTGATACATGCCTTGACCATGTCTGGTAAAAAAATGACATTTTACCCCACCCACACCCTGGACTCCCACCCCTGGACTTTATGATCCTAGGGCAGCCAGTTAAATAAATCCGAAAGAGAATCGACTATCGATCATTTGTGCCAGTTTAGTCACAGTCGATTTGGGTGTAATTGAGAAAAAGAGATTTTAAAGAAGTTAAGCTACATTTAGATAGCGGCAATCTTGGGCTATGCGACCAATTTAATATATCTGAAACTGTTTCACACAATGACTATAACTGTGACGTTTGGCCAAGCGGTTCGTGAGAAAAAAAGACGTTTGATATATTTGTTTGTTTATTGGTGTTTAACAGCCTGTCAGCAGCTACGGTCATTTAAGGCCGGGATATCTAATAACAATATCATCGGTTGACCTCTCGGTGGCCCTCGTGGATGACGTGATCATCTGATTTCGACTAAAATTGCACCAGACGACCGTCTGGTCGGTACCTTCGATTTGATATATGAAATGAACATATTCGGTCAAACATGAAATTTGACCCCTGTTTGACCCAGGGTCCTGCCCATTTTCGATCCCGGTGTCAAAATTAACAAATCTGAAAGAGCATCGACTATCGGTCATACATGCCAAGTTTCGTTGAAATCGTCTGACGGTTCGTGAGAAAAAGATTTTCTAAGAATTTAAGCCACTAGTGTTGAAGTTTGTCGACGGTGGTCATCTTGGGTTATGCGACGACCTCCCTTTTGATAAACGCAAAATGCTTCGCCGAAGGACCATACATGTAACTATGAAGGTTGCCCGGCAAATCTGTAAGAGCATCGACTATCGATCATTCCTGCCAAGTTTCGTCGAAGTATGTCTGGCGATTCGCGATGTAACGTTTCACTAAGCTTCGTACGACTAAAATGTTCGTAAGTGCAAGGATAGGATCGTCTGGAAATACCAATTGATGGATTTACATTTATTGAGCATATGCAGCATATGCTCAATAAATGTAAATCCAATAATTTGTTTACAAGAAAACATTGTTAATGTGAAATGTACAGACTATCGTAATTTTGCACTTACGAACATTTTAGTCGTACGAATTGCACCTGGTCTGGAAGCTCTCCAAGACGAACGCCGTAGTTTTGCAATCGATCGTATAGTGAATATGTTCTAAATTAGCTGAAATGCCAAGACTATCAAACGGTGCACCAGAGGCGACCCCAGTGCGGGTCCGACCCTTCTAGCCTGCCAAATGGAGCGTATCTGTAGCAGTAGCGAGCACTTTATAGAATGCCTACTCACCTCAGGGAAGCCAATTATATACGATATTCGTGAATCTTCATGAGATTGCATCAGAATTGCACCCAGCCTCTCTGTCTACATCCAACCAAAACTACATGTACATTTAATATTAATTACCAAACATGTCAGTCATACCCATTTGAACTCCGCTGCTCAGGCTATTTCGTTATAGTGAGAATATTTTCTAACAATTCAAGCTGTTTTTAGACGGCAGCCATCTTTTGTTATGCCAGAACCCCCATTTTAACAAATCTGAAGACTAGTCACACAGGGACCATAACTGCGAAGTTTGGCCAACATCAGCAAAGCAGTTCGGGAGATGAAGACATTTGAAATATATAATAAAAGGACAACCAATTTAACATACATGTATCTGAAAATGCTTCACACAAGGACCTAATCAGTTACTGTGAAGTTTGGCCAATCGGTTCGTGAGAAGAAAACGTTTGAAATTTCTAATCAACAGATGAACTTGTGACCTGTCAGCGGCCATGCTGGATGTCGAAATCATCCGATTTCGACAGAAATTTCACCAGAGCCTCGCCTCGTCGATACCGTCGATTTTCTATGCATGTTATATATGACAAGAACAGATTCGGTCAAAATTTTGATCCTTATTTCCCTATTTGAGCCTCCGCTTATTTATCCCATGGTCATCAGTTTAACAAATCTGAACTATAATATAGTATCGATCATTCCCATAGACGAAATTCGTTCCCACGAAATAACAATTCGTTCATCAATTTAACAACTTTCCCTTCTTTCCCACGATATTAACAATTCGTTCCCTCGAATTAACAATTCATTTCCCACGAAATGACAATTCGTCCCTCAATTTAACACTGAATTCGTTCCCACGAAATATTCCTGGGAACTAATTGTTATATCGTATGAACGAATTGTTAATTCGAGGGAACGAATTGCTATATCGTGGGAACGAATTGTTAATTCGAGGGAACGAATTGTTAAATTGAGGGAACGAATTCTTATTTCGTGGGAACGAATTAATAAAACAAAATGCATGTTCCCTGCGGGGCTCCCTACCATTGCATCTATGATGTAAAGCAGATTACAGGTTAATTGCTGACTTTGCGAAGTATCGCCATACGTCTTACTGCTCACCATTAACTTCCTATATCAATTTAATACAACGATCTGGATATGACCTTGGCGTTGTACGACCTTGTAAAACAAACCATTCACTTGCATAGTCTGGTCGCTCGTGTGGCAGAAATTAGAACTGGACACAGAGCCCCCATAGTAAAGGTTCATGCCCACTCAGTAGGCACAACATGTTCTTTATATCAGAGACATCATCTGAGACATTTTCTGGCAAATTAAACATTCATTCAGCATTATCCCACGTATTTATTGGTATTGTTATACATTCTAATGCACCGAAAATAGAAAGCACGCATCTGATTGGTCGCCGTAAAACAGACCATAAAACCTCCCACATACCGCTCCAAATCGAAAAACAAAGCATGGTTATCCCCTAAGTTTATATCAGACATAAATTCCCTCACTGATATCAGGGGCGGCAACCGTGTTTCCTTAAAATGTTAACGGACACTACTATTTATTTTCTGTATTTATTGTTTGATGTGCAATGATCAAACGTTAAAATCTGTCAAAAATATTATTTTTTTCAGGTGTCGCATTAAATTAGTATAAATAATTAAAAAATATCATACCTCATTTGCATATGAAAATAGCCTGGCACCACCTGGAGTCATTATCAGTATAATAATAATAATTGATTCATTCGTGCTCGCCATCCTCAATTATGGGTGTGAAATCTGGGGATTCACCAAAAATAAAGCTATTGAGACGATGCACTTGAAATTTTGCAAATTAATCCTGAATGTGATATCTTCTACTAGTAACGCCTAGGTAGTTTATGGTGCGCCCGCGCCAGATTTCCGCTTTATATCACACGCAATGTTCGTATTATCAAATATTGGTTACATGTCGTACATACAGATAATTGCATATTGTGCAGGATCTACACTAGTTCGTTGGCTGCAATAACGGTATGCTGAACTGGACAGCCAACGTAAAACAGTTGTTGTATGAGTTTGGTTTTTTGGTAACGTGTGGAAGATCCTAAACGTGTTATACCAACGATATTGATTAGTATGTTTAAACAAAGACTAGTAGACTCATTCGTACAAAAGTGGCACAGTGACATGGATACAAATAGAGTGTTAGTGTTGTACAAACATATAACAAATACATTTCAGTATGAAAAGTATTTGGATATGATTCCTAACAAATAGTTACGGGCATTCATGACTAAATTACGTTTATCTGCACATAATTTACGTATTGAAACTGGACGTTATGGTCATCAAAGAGTAGATCGTCATTTAAGATACTGTTTGTTATGTGATACAAATGACTTGGAAGATGAGTTTCACTTTGTACTTACATGTCCGATATACAGTGAAATACGACGACAGCACATTAGCAGATTGCATACCACTCACCCGTGTGTGTACAACTTACATTGCTGCTACAGGATGTTAGGAAGCATATTGTTACAAAACTGTGCAAATATTTACAACAAGCTTTTAATTTGCGTAATTCTCTCACTATGGCATTGAATATATAGTTCATCCTCATTACTGTATATCAAAATTACAGAACACGAAGAGCTAGACCCGCACTTATAAAGCTTTCCGAGCACGTACTCGGGACGTGTATGCGAGGTCGAGATGGGGGATTGGTCGTGCCTGAGCATGGCTCAGCATCGGCTGATCTCTCTTCCCGACTTCGGTCGCGGGAACGGGATGCGTGATCGGAAATATTTATAATCGCGCGCCTTACACAATTTTATATTATTTCATGACAAATACGTTTGAATAATTAGAATCATTTAATATGTCCATGGGGACCTCACAGGGTGTCTGGTTTAGCTGGATATAGGGATCAGTGCATGTGATGGTCACCATCCACACAGTCTGATCAGGAGTTTTACTGTTCGCCATTACATCAATGAAACACCCGCCATGCGTCTAACAAGAAATACAGGCCGTTATCTGGCCACTACAGTGTGCTATTCGACCAGGAACTACACTGGTCACAAATCTCATTAGCGCCCATTTCTCCAGTCACAGCCACGAATAGAAAACCATGTAGGTATGAACAATACTCAGCTTTCCCAAAAAATCACAGTGGATTAAGAAATATTAACCCTTTCACCCTAGGAAACTGGAATGGATTTTGATATGTTAATTTTACAACCAATCCAATTGTCACCAAATGATTGTCAGACTAGTGCACTTATGAAAATGGGGTGTTCTTAAAAATATGAAAATTACTTGACAAAAATGTTCAGACCCTGATGAGACGGCTCGTCACGAGCCGGCTCATCTGGATCTACACTGCTTGACAATACCACTATACAGGCCTGTTATGTTGAAAGGATTAGTCACGAGCAGGCTCAAGTGGATCTACACTGTTTGCCAATACCACTATACAGGTATGTGGTGTTGAAAGGGTTATGTTCTGTTTAGACTGTGAATGATTCTTGTACCGCACATGTATAGAACAGAGTATGGACAAATGCCACTGACTGAAATCAACACGACTGCTTTCTACATGTTGCAAGCTATGGCAGCCACTTTGAATTAAGTACGCCGCGTATACTTGTACATAAATCGTGAAACTTTGTGTTTGCAGAACACAATGTCTGACACGGTCGAACCTGCACTGTTTATATTTATGACATTATTCAGCAAATGAAGTTTATATTCTTCGACAGACTAATCGGATATGTTAGTATTGTCACCATAACATTAAGATCCCATGCCAGCAGCCGTTGAGGTTACCTCAATATATTGAGACTCATCATGGGAAAGGGCGTACTAAATGATTTGTGAATATATAAACACTATTTTTGCTTTTAGCGTTAGCGGTCATTTTGAATTTTGTGCTGTTAAAAATGTTTCCATCATTTTTGAAAAAATGAGCTATTTAAAGGAGATATTTATTACCTAAAATGGTCCAAGTTGACAAATCAACAATAAAACAGGTAGGAACAATATGGTCACGGAATCCTCAGAAATGACCCTACTAGTAGGATCGTTTCTTGTATTTGCGGTTACAAGTATGCTAATTTGCAGATTGTGAAAATAAAACAGTCTGACCTAGACACTTCTGTACAACAAGTTCACAGGAACAGGCACGTTGCGAAGTAGTTGCGAACGGTAACTCTTTCAATTTACTCCCGTACCGTCCGTCTATAGGCTACGGACGGTACGGGAGTATATTGCAAGAGTTACCGTTCGCAACTAGTTGTGGAGGTGCTGCTTATGGAACATTAATGTGACATAATGATTGTGACTGTGACTGAAGAAATTGGATTTTTGTGATTTGCCACCAATGTAGCTCCAGATCAAATAACACATTCCTGTAGCCTGATAACAATCTATATTCCTTGTTAGAAGCATGGTCAGGTGTTTTATTGATGGCATCACGAACAGTGTACACGCTGTTCACACTGTGTGGAAACACAGGCTGACCTGGATCTACACTGGTCGCAAAACCCATACGCCCAATGTCTCCAGTCGCAGTCGTATTTAATCACCTGAATTGTCTGGCTCTCAGCTGGATGACTTACAAGGTTTGACATTCAACATGTGTGACAGCCTAACTTTCCGGTTATTCTGTTAGTTAACCCTTACATCTTAATTTGTTGTCGTCTACTGTTTATTTTCTATTTTCATCATGCTTTGAGAGCAGTTTAGAATAATGTACATGGTTTGACAGCACTTTAGAATCATTTCCATTGTTCTCAAGTGCTGTCAAACCATGTTTTTTATTGAGAAATAAGGCAAGATATAAAAGCAACAGCAGACGATAAGTGTTGTGTGTAGCCGTCTGAGGGTTAACGTCGTACATCGTAACTATGAAAGCCTGGTGGACGATTTCACAAAAATTGCTAAGCATACTTATCTAGCTAAGTATACTTTGAGATAGTAATCATTTATTTTTCCCGAAATGCATTATTTCATATAGAACTAACGACTGCATATATTTGATGATGAAAAGTAAGCAGAATTATTATACTGACTTTATTACATGATCACAGCCATTCTGTCTGTGATAATGTAATAAATTCAGTATAATAATTTTGTCAGAATATATTTTATTTCAATTAATAAAATAAAATGTATGCAAAAAATAAAATTTCTTCCTCGAAGTATACTTAGCAAGATAAGTACACATGTACTTTGAAATTTTGGGTGGAATCGGCTACAGAGCAATGATCGTAGATCCGGCGCAAGTAGAGTTGAGTCGTGGTTCTCATTTTCTCCACTACAAAAGCAGACATGATGGTACGGAGCCCTGCAGGGGACATGTTTTTTTTATTAACTCGTTCCCACGAAATAACAATTCGTTCCTTCAATTTAACAATTCGTTCCCTCTAATTGACAATTCATT
Organism: Conchocele bisecta; assembly: GCA_029237695.1. Taxonomy (NCBI): domain Eukaryota; kingdom Metazoa; phylum Mollusca; class Bivalvia; order Lucinida; family Thyasiridae; genus Conchocele; species Conchocele bisecta. The sequence goes on from CM055270.1 coordinate 101,135,931, forward strand.
CACTAGATATAACAATTCGTTCCCACGATATAACAATTCGTTCCCGTGCTAAAACAAGAAATTTGACTAATGAGGTTTATCAACAAACATAAAAACATAGCGAGTTTCAGTTGTGAACGGATAATACCATTCCAAATATAGAAATTGATTTTTATTATAAGCACTAATTGAATAAATTTAAATAAATTAAATAAGTACCCCTCGATTGGCGAGAAAACTAGCACAATTTAATGTGACTGCACTGCGATGTTTGGGAGTGTAATAGGTGCAATCGGATTCACAAATACAGGTATCTACCATTAAATTATGTTTACTCTTCTGTTTCCGGTGGGTGGAGATTTTTATTATTCTGCATTTATTACATTATCACAGTCATTTTGGTGAAATCGGCTACATGTTCGGCCCTCAGGTACGTATTTGGCTGTCTTGTATGTGAGAGTTATGGTTATACATGTACCCTTATAAGAATAATGCTATTGGTGTTATTTTTAGGGGAAGGGGCCATGTGACTTTTGTGTGGTACGGACCTGGGGACCGTTTCACTAAGCTTCGTACGACTAAAATGTTCGTAAGAGCAAAATTGTAATAGTCTGTAAAGCCTATGCTCAATAAATGTAAATCATCAATTGAAATCTCCAGACGATTCTAAATTTGCACTTACGAACATGTTAGTCGTACGAAGTTTAGTGAAACGGGCCCCAGGAACCTGGCGAGGTTACTCTAAGGATCGAAGCCGTTGGCCCGGCCTTAAATTACCTCAGCTTCTGATAGACCGTTAAACACCAGTGAATCATTCAAACTTCTGTTTCCTCATGTTATATGCATGTCTGCAGGCGAGTGTCATTAGAAATTCTCATGCGCTGAAAACCCACTATTTAGCCAACCCTTTCAATTCTGAGCAACTTGTATGGACTATTCAATATATACTTTTAATATATTCAATTAATAAGAAATGGTGTGCTTTTTGTAAAATATCTGGCAATATCCACAAACAGTGCAGATCCGGTGATCCGGCTCGTTACAAGCCGGATCACCCGGATCTACACTGTTTGCAAACATCAGGAAAGCGGTCTGTATAGTTGAAAAGTTAAGAAATATTGACAATACGAGCACAATAGCGAACGAAATAATTAGTTCAGCGAAATGTCCGCCGGAGTTCACGGGCAGTCTGGGCAACACACTTCTGTTGGGACTGGACACGTGCATAGATGCCGGTCCTGCATTTAATAAGTTACATGTATATTACATAATATGTTGGAGCTACAATTTGTCTGTGAGATAACAAATAAACTCGGCACACTTTACATTGCATGTGGTCTATTATAAACCCACTTCACCCATTATACACAATTCTGGTCCATTTCACGTTTCCGTATCGGTACAGTGTCTTAGAAGCACGCATACTTGTACTTTAATGAAATCTGATGTATATTCAAGTATACAGAGCCGCAGCATCGTAGGAAAGTGCGCGCACATCTACAGAAAATCAAATCATCTCTGCTTAATTTAATGTATACACATTCAATTTGACAGACGTACTTTAATGTATTTATATTCTTTTTATATGACGTAAAAAATTTACACTTGTCACTATAATAAATAATTTGCTTACTTACTTATTTATTTACTTACTTACTTACTTACCTTACTTACTTACTTATTACTTACTTGCTTACTTACTTACTTATTACTTGCTTGCTTGCTTGCTTGCTTGCTTGCTTGCTTGCTTGCTTGCTTGCTTGCTTGCTTGCTTGCTTGCTTGCTTACTTACTTACTTACTTACTTACTTACTTACTTACTTACTTACTTACTTACATTACTTACTTACTTACTTACTTACTTACTTACTTACTTACTTTACTTACTACTTACTTACTTACTTACTTACTTACTTACTTACTTACTTACTTACTTACTTACTACTTACTTACTTACTTAACTTACTTACTTACTTACTTATTACTTACTTACTTACTTACTTACTTACTTACTTACTTACTTACTTACTTACTTACTTACTTACTTACTTACTTACTTACTTACTTACTTACTTACTTACTTACTTACTTACTTACTTACTTACTTACTTACTTACTTACTTACTTACTTACTTACTTACTTACTTACTTACTTACTTACTTACTTACTTACTTACTTACTTATTTATGTACACACGTGTATTATGATTTTTTATTACTACAAAAGCCAATGTTACATCCGCCATGTTCTATTCAGTATTCAGCTGTGCACTATGTTAAAAATGTATGCTGTTTGCAAATGCTGTGTGGTCTTTTATTTCAGCCGGCAGCCCACATGTTGCTTACAAATGTCACTAGCAGGCTTTAGCATGTCAGGAAAACATATATGACAATTAGGTCACTGCGCGTCCATCAGGAATCTACAACGAGACAATCGCGCAGAATCTCGGAGATACCGTGTCCAATATTGGTATCAGATCGGATATTTATTCGATTCAATATTGTAAACAGCATTGGTCACACATCACTGACCAATGTTTATATATGCATGTATCGCGTGTCCTGTTAATCAGGGGGCTGTTTCACTAAACTTCGTTCGACTAGCGTTGTACATTTATGTATTCGCGACGTATATTATTATAAGGTTCGACCAAGTCCAGCCGTGGGTAAACGTTTGCCGTGGTAAGAGGGTACTGTTTGAACCCCAAGGCCGTACATGTATGTCACGGGTTCAAACAGTTACATAGTGAGACGGTAAACGTTTACCCACAGCTGAACACGGTCGAACGTTATTATTACATTTCCGTCGGAAATATCGTGTAATTTGAGCATATCTGCAGTTACTTTCGGAACTTTGATAATCCGATTCATTCAAACAGCTGATTTACTTATACATAGTCCGGGGCCGCAGTACACATCGCGTGATGCAGCCGCATCAATTTCAATGTTTCAGTGAGACCGTTGTGAACTGTTCTTTTGACGTAATGGTGCGTTCTAGTAACGTCATGAGGCACATTCATTACGTAGGTGTTTTCTTGGATCCGGAATGATCATTGTATACAGCGATTGTCAAACATCCCGACTGTGAGTGGTGTCAAACAACGGCAGTCATGTAACAATGTCGGTTACATGTATGTACATGTGCCACTGATAGTCAGTGATATCCTGTACTGATTAATCTGTTTATATGACTAGATAAATGGGGCATATGGGATTGTGACCACTGTAGATCCAGGTCAGCCTGTGCATCCGCACAGTCTGATCATGACCTGCATTGTTCGCCATTCCACCAATGTAGCATATGACACGCTTCTAACAAGCAATACAGACCGCCACCAGGATACAGAAACTTTGACAAGGAGCTACAGGTACTCTAGTCGCAACTACTATAAGCCAATGTGTATGAATTAGTGGTTATAACAACAACAACAAGTACTGGAACTCCGATTCAAAGTTCGTATTCTTTTATTTTGTCCTTATTAAGTAACGGATGTTGATTAAATACGGCGCATCAAACGCTTCTTGGTAAGCTGCGTTTGGTGGTCTCGGTACTTTGCGCCAAACCTCTGTCGTTTTTGCGAAGAATATATTTCCGTGTATACTCACACGGAAATCGATTCTTCGCAACAACGACATAAGTATTAGTCGGTCTCATATTAAGGCACATATGGGAAATGGTGTTCACTTTATGTTTGATGTCGGAACTTAATAGATTTTCTCTTGCGCACACGATGGCACCGGCCGATTCTTTTTAAAAAGGTGCCCAAAGTTGTCCCACGGGCCATTTAAAGACCACACCCAATGGGCGTGGTTTTGAGCTAGTGGGGATTTGCATAATTGTTAAATGGTAACCGATTTTAATGATTTTGGTGTCGATTTGTAGGTTTTCAGGTGTGCTGAGACCGATAAAACAAAAATCAAAATCAAATATGGCCACCATAAGGTTTAAAATTCAAAATGGCCGCCAAAAAAGTGTAAAATTGCGTAAATTGTTTATAATGTTTGAAATGGGACATTCCAATTAATTTTAGATGTGTATCGTTGTTATTTCTGACATACATGTTGGCTGATAATAAACAATGACATTCAAAATGGCCGTCATAATAGACATACAAATCAAAATGGCCGCCGAAATATTATAATTATGTTCAAATTTGTGAAAATTGTTAATTATATATGTATATATATGGTTTAAGCGGATCGAACGTCAAGCAAGGAATGCGTTACTATAAGTTGTTATTTGAGGCTCTGTTGTGTCAAAACTTGACTTCATGGAACGTTCTGTTCCAAGTGCATCTACATCAGGAATACAAGGGAACACTACGGAACATATTGAGGGTACATTCGGCGTATCACAAAGTGATGATGGCATGGAAATGCATGACTCTGATGACACACAATCAATTATTCAATGTGAAAATGCCGATCCTAATGGGATGGGTGACACACGTGGAGCTACATGTGTGATTCTGGATGAAGGACAAATAAGTATATTGTCGACGAAACAATCCAATGTGGCTGACAATCAAATGGAGTGCATCGAGATTCATGAATCGGATGACATTGTCACGGAGACAACTGTCCAATGTGAAGATGGCGATGCAGGTGACATGGGTAACACACACGAAGCTGAAAGTGTGATTATGGATGAAGAACCAAACACACAATTGGGATACATGCCATGAGGCTTATACGCAGACGGATGAATCTCTGGCATGACTCTCTGGCATCAGCAATAGATAACCTTCGCCGTGAACAAACACCGGGTAACCTTGAAAAGGTGGTAAGTCACCCAGACATGACGCTTCCACCTACACTGATGGGAGGAATGGCTACGTGGATGGAATCGTTCATAGAGATGGTGAATATCCTCCTGAACTTTATCCATTTCCAACGCACATGCAATTGGGAGGGATTTCTAGAGTCTATACATCACTTCTTGCCGTGGTGCTTTGGGTTGAATCGCCAAAATTATGCCGGAAACATGAGCTACTTCTATATTGATATAAGAAATCTGAAGACTCGAAATCCCAATGCATACCAATATCTCATTGATGGGGGATTCAGTGGCTCGTTGAGTGGTGAGAAACACACGAAAATACCAATGGATCAGATCATAGAGATGACGATAAACAGATGTTCGAAGGAGACGGGTGGTTTATCCGGTAAGACAGAGAATGCTGGCGCAAGTGCGCGATGGGTCCGGATCAACCACTACCTAGCAGCCCTCAAGCAGCATCTCAATGACAAAGTGAAGAAGGACGCACATTCTAAGCATGTGTAACTCGGTAGTAAACGGATGAAAAATGATGAAACTGCTGTTGAACGAATTGCAGTGGGGTTACACACTTGGGATCCCGACCTTTGGTCACCGAGCAAGCCACTCATATCCACTGGAATAGTAGCTTCAGAAGAAATGGCAAACCATGTTGTCTGTTTCTTTGTTTGTTTATTAGTGTTTAACGGCCTATCAACAGCTACGGTCATGTAAGGCCGGGCAAACGGGTTCGATCCCATTGAAAACCTGCTGCATTGGGGGGAAAATCCCAAAATCAGAACGGAATATTTACATCGAGAAAAAATATATTCAGCCGTGAAATTAGAATAACCTGACCTGGTGCCAGGTCCATACCACACCAAAGTCACTTGGCCCCTTCCCCTAAAATAGGATTACGAATATCGTAATACTCACATAAGGGGCATAACCAGATTCAACTGTCACATACAAAATGCCAAAGACGTATGTGAGGGCCAAACCAGGTCTCCAGTCGGGATTCCAGTAAGGATGAACCCCGATCGTTAAATTACCATGTAGTGACCACAAAAGAACGTGGGGATAAAGCAAGCAATAATTTATCCTGCGAATAACAGCGGTTGACGAACAACTGCAAACAGAACCACAGCAGGCGACAACACACAACAGGTCTGAATCTATATAAACAGGTGAAACACCCTGCATAACTCGACCGACCACATGGTACCATGATCCAATCAAACGACAACCAGTTTTTACCTTTGATAAACTCGCTGAACGGAAGAAGAAAATGTCAATAGTAGAAGACGAAGGGGGATCATTTGCAACAATCCAAGCCGACTATGATGCTCGAATGTTGAATCTGCGCCCTATCATGAATTGGCCGCTTACAAGCAAACCATGGGCTATTTGCACTGAATTAGGTCTGAGTAGAATATCAGCGAAATCATGGTTCAGAAACAATCTACAGAACATTTCCCCAGAACAACCAACTGCCACTGTGCCGACAGAAATTGAATGTAGTATAATGGATGCAATGAGAGTCGTGCGTCTAATTCCAATAACTGGGCCTGTACCTAACACATTCAAATCATGGGCAAACAGGGTTGTGGTGTATCTGAGAACTTTGCCAGGCTCAACCATTCACCTTGTATTTGATGATTATCGTCCAGCCGATGGAAACGTGTACTTGTACAGGTCGACCTGACAGGGAAAGACAGAGACACATAGCAGATCTTGGGCAAAGGTTACCAAAGGTGCAAGATTGGAACGACTTCCTTACGAATGACAGCAATAAAATGCAGCTTACACATCTGCTAGCGGATTTCATTTCGTCAGGCAAATCCAAGATCAGAAAGGACGTGTATGTCACGAAAGGCAATCATTGCATGTACGTGGCGGCAGATGGTTCTCAGCCTGCAGTTGACGTACCTGAACTGGGTTCGCAGCACAAGGAAGCTGATCCCAGACTGGCACATCACGCAGTCTACGCTTCCACCAGACATGCGGGTGTATGTGTTGTAGCTGATGTGTACATACTGCTATTGTTTGTTTCTGGCAAATGTGATAGCAGTTTATACTTCAGACAGGGGACTGCGTCATCAAAATGTGGTATAACATATCACAATGTCAAAGCTTTAGCAGAACATCTGGGAGATAATATATGTAAACGTCTTCCGGCATTCCATGTGCTGACTGGATGTGACTTTACACAGCCTTTCTACGGTCGGTCCAAATACCGATGCTTCAGGAAAATGCAACAGAATCCACATACATTGTCACTGTTGTCAAGCTTGGAGACTACTGAGGCCGATGTCAACGAGGTCACATACTTTGTCCTCCATGTTATCTACAACCGACCGAAGAAAGGGAAGACACCCGGAGATAGTCGATATGCTATGCTCTATTCCGGGAAGGGAAGTAAGCGTATATTCACGCCACTAAAGAGGCTACCACCAGATCGACTATCTCTGCAATATGCTGGGAACTTAAGAATGGCATCCCTGTGCCAATTGGTACGAAGGGAACGCATTACCTCACAATGACGAACTGAATCTCATGCCGTCTGTGGAGCATCCACAGCTACCACTGACTGAAACATCAGCGGCTGTCACCCCAAAAGACAATCCAGACATTCTAGACGGTTTTCAGTTTGATGTTGATGCTACAGACTATGATGAGGATTGTATAGCTCCAGAAAGCGAGGACAGCTCTGACGATGAAAGATGAATAGGTTTACATTGATAGACATTTCGCTGTTACACTCTCAACGCATCCCATTGTACAAGACATAGCCTACATGTGTTCTCGTATATAATACACCCAATAGGCACAGGAGCCGGCAGTAATTCACACATTAATGTTAGATTCCCTGTGTACTTGTCCCGTTAACACTAATATAGTACACCCATTTGGCGCAGGAGCAGGCAGTGATTCACACATTAATGTTAGAGTCCCTGTGTACTCGTCTCGTGACCACTAGCATAGTACACCCGTTGGGCGCAGGAGCAGGCAGTAATTCACACATTAGTGTTAGAGTCCCTGTGTACCCGTCTCGTGACCACTAGTATATTATACACATTGGGCGCAGAAGCAGGCAGTAATTCACACATTAATGTTAGAGTCCCTGTGTACTCGTCTCGTTAACACTAATATATTATACCCATTGGGCGCATGAACAGGCAGTAATTCACACATTAGTGTTAGAGTCCCTGTGTACCCGTCTCGTGACCACTAGTATATTACACCCGTTGGGCACAGGAGCAGGAAGTAATTCACACATTAGTGTTAGAGTCCATGTGTACTCGTCTCGTGACCACTAGTATATTATACCCATTGGGCACAGGAGCAGGCAGTAATTCACACATTAATGTTAGAGTCCATGTGTACTCGTCTCGTTAACACTAATATATTATACCCATTGGGCGCATGAACAGGCAGTAATTCACACATTAGTGTTAGAGTCCATGTGTACCCGTCTCGTGACCACTAGTATATTATACCCGTTGGGCGCAGGAGCAGGCAGTAATTCACACATTAGTGGTAGAGTCCCTGTGTACCCGTCTCGTGACCACTAGTATATTATACCCGTTGGGCGCAGGAGCAGGCAGTAATCCACACATTAGTGTTAGAGTCCATGTGTACCCGTCTAGTGACCACTAGTATATTACATCCGTTGGACGCAGGAGTAGGCAGTAATTCACACATTAGTGTTAGAGTCCATGTGTACCCGTCTCGTGATCATTAGTATATTACACCAGTTGGGCACAGGAGCAGGCAGTAATTCATACATTAGTGCTAGAGTCCCTGTTTAACCATCTTGTGACTATATTTCACCCAATAGGCGCAGATAGTAATTTCCAAAATGTATATAATAAGCAAGTTTCAATCATTCGTGCAGAATCATATTATTTTGGCGGCCATTTTGATTTGTATATAGTATTATGGAATCCATTTTTAAGTTTGGTATTTACTATTATTGAGCTCCTATGTCAAGAACAAGAACAGAAATAAACGCATCTCAAATGAATTTAAATGACCCATTTCAGCTATTATCATTAATAAACGCAAATTTGCATTAATTTGGAAATTGTATATAGTATTTTGGAAGCCATTTTTAAGTTTCGTATTTATTATTATTGAGCTCCTATGTCAAAAACAAGGAATACACGGATCTCAAATGAATTTAAATGACACATTTCAGCTATTATCATTAATAAAAGAAATTTGCATTAATTTGGCGGCCATTTTGAATTTTAAACCTTGTTGTGGCCATATTTGGTTTTGATTTTTGTTTTCTCGGCCTCAGCACACCTGAACACCTACAAATCGACACCAAAATCATTAAAATCGGTTACCATTTAACAATTTTACAAATCCCCACTAGCTCAAAACCACGCCCATTGGGTGTGGTCTTTAAATGGCCCGCGGGACAACTTTGGGCACGTTTTTTAAAAAAATCGGCCGGTGCCATCGTGTGCGCAAGAAAAAATCGATTTAGATCCGACATCAAACATAAAGTGAACACCATTTCCCATATGTGCCTGAATATGAGACCGACTATATGTGGCGAACTCAGCTCATGATGACACGTTTGCTGCGCCATATTTCATAAAAATCCGTTGCCTATTAAGGGAAATATAAAATAATACTTACTTTGGAGTGGGCGCGCTTTCAACACTTCCAGCCATTGTTGTTTTTGTTGTAACCACGCGATCATGCCCTACTTCTCCAGCTACAGTCACATATATTATTCACTACGGGCATCAGGGCAGTGAGATATTCCATTTGGTCATGGCGTGGTACGCGGTCATAATGGTTTCAAATGACATGTTCAGGGAGACACAATAATTGCGATACATGTACACGCAATCACAGATGGACAACCGGCTGAGAAAAGGTACCTTACGACGTGTACGACCAGTGTAGCCACAAATCAGCGTGCATATCTGCGCAGTCTCATTCAGGTGCAAGGGAGTTGCTGTTTCGTTAATGGAGCGTATTTGTATGTCCCTGAATTGCAGCTTTGATCCGTCTCTGATCGTATGAGGACATGTGCTGATTAGTATCTACCGTAGTTATACGTTTCCGAGAGTGCCCACAGGGGGCCGTTTCACTAAATTTCGCACGACTAAAATGTTGGTAAGTGCAAATTTAGGATCGTCTGGAAATTAAATTACTGAATTTAAATTTATTGAGCATAGACTGCATATGCAGTTCAATAAATGAAAATCCAATACATTGTAATTGTTTACACGAAATCATAGTAATTGTGAGGTTTACAGAATATGCTCAATAAATGTAAACACATTTATTGAAATTTACAGACGATCTTAAATTTGCACTTACGAACATTTTAGTCGTACGAAGTTTAGTGAAACGGGCCCCTGGTTCTTAGCCGGCTGTCAAAGCATGAATTGAGTTCAATGTGATAGTTGCCGTCTCAGTATCAACGTAAGTTGGGCTGTGACTGGAGATATGGGTCTTATTAGGTTTGTGACCGGTGTAGCTTCTGATCAAATAGCACACTCCTGCAGCTTGAAAGCGATCTGTATTGTTTGTTAGAAGCATGATGCGTGTTGATTGATGCAATGACGCGAACAGTGAATATGCTGATCAAACTGTGCGGATGCACAGGTTGATCTGAATATTCACTGAGGGTATTCCCCATAAGCCACATTTCTTCAATCACAGACACAATTCCGTTGATACACAGACGACAGCAACCACATGTAATACGTGTAATGTACAACCACATGTAATACGTGTAATGTACAACCACATGTAATACGTGTAATGTACTTCATTATCCCATCATCGATAATCCAGAGATATAGCGTCAGTCCATGTACGTGCGTATGTTAGTCACGTATGTTTCGATAACTCATGAACCGATTCACCGATTTAGATAATATTTCGCCACACTGTGTACTTCGTTTTACATACGATCCACGTCCAACCGCCCACGATCAAGGTCTCTGAAGACTTACGTTCGCCTTGTTTGTAAGAAAAAACTGCTAAAGTTTGTTTTATTATTATTAGTAGTAAGGCTGCCAGAGAGGGGATTAGTTTAGTAATAACGATGCCATTGTTGTGATTTGTTTTTTTCCTGCTGGACATGTACACGTGTAATTCGTTGGGGAATATTTGTTGTGGGTCTTTCGTCGCATTTGTTTTATATCTGTATGTATTTCATGTACTTATGCTTTCCTATTGTGACAGCACACCGCTGGCTGTAGATTGCATGTTTGTAATGCATGTTTGTTCCGCGTTGACGACTTCTCGGTTACGTATAGAAGGCTCCTCGCGTCATGTGTTTATCATGGTGTACTGCGTTAGTTTCTTACTGGTACATGGCTGCCGTGTTTTTTGACACCGCTCACAGCCGTGCTCAAACTTACAGCGCATGATGTTTGATCATGGCTGTAGACAATGCTCATGCCGGGGCCAGGCCAACACCTACATGTACGTAATGCATGTGTCTCATGACGTTACAAGAACGCGCAATTACGTCACCAGACCAGTTCACAACGGTCGCACTGAAATTTTGAAATTGATGTGGCTGCATCACGCGAAGTGTACTGTGGCCCCGTAATATGTATGAGTAAATCAGCTGTTTTAAAGTTTACGCTATTTCGGACGGAAATGCAACACTAACGTTCGACAATGTTCAGCCGCGGATAAACGTTTGCCGTGCCCCTCGTGAACTGTTTGAACCCGCGGCCTACGGCCTTGGTGTTCAAACAGTTCCCTCGTCCCACGGCAAACGTTACCCACGACTTGGTTGATTTGTTTGACATGGGTTGATTGGTTTCTTTAGCCACACGTGTTCCGCGCAATTGATAGCTTTTTACACGCTGCACTGCCGCTCACGGTATAGATTGCGGGATAAGGTTTCACTTTCGCGCACTAAAATCTAACTATAATCCGCCTGACGTACACAGTCATAATTCGCTATATTCTTATGGAAAGTAAAGACAGCACTATCACACAACAATAGTATCATACTCTCAACTAAGAAAGTTTATAGTAGCAAGCCATGCGATTTTGTACCTTCGGACATCTGCGTATTTTCATGAAATACATTATACGTTTGATTTTATTTATGAACAATATTGTAACTTTTGTAAATGTATTTATGAAATTACTCTGATGTCCGAAGGTACAAAATCGCATGGCGTATCTCAATTAAGATACAGTCGAACCTCCCCGAACGGCC
>CM055270.1:101148380-101295164 GCA_029237695.1 Conchocele bisecta
CAAGGGTAACACTAAATGCCCCCTCCACTATCGTGGTGGGGCAAAAGTTGTCATATACAAGTAACTTACCTTAATTCATCAGTTACACATCAGACGATGAATGAACTTTAATTCTGGTGTAGAATATTAAAGTTATTCATTATATTCAATAGTGCTGCTTTGACACGACGTGAAATTAAAACATGCATGACATGATCTGGAAGAAAAACCACAGACCAAGCACGCATATTCAGAATCACGTCTGTCGGTTCTTATCCAGCTCCGATTTCTGTCACCTGTCCACAAAATCCAGAATCCAGATTTCTCTTAATTTCATATTTTTATACAGAGGTTTGAAGCACGCATATTGTATTTTATGTTCTATGCTTTTTTATCACGAAACGGCATAATATAAATGGAATATGAATAATGTATTAACACTGAATATGTATTTGATGGATAGAGAGTACACAACAGCCTGCGTTAATCTTGCCCAGATCATCAACGTTACTGAACATCTCTTGGCAATGCCAACTCGAATAATTAAGTTTCACAGTGGAACCTCTCTAGACCGGACACCTTGGGATGTACCCGGGGTGTCCGGTTTAGAGAGGTTACACTGTAGATTCTAGAAATACAAACCCATACAATTAAGCAATCTGAATATATCGTCGGAAATGGACGGAATGCTCAGAACAGTTTGTCAACATTCGACAATATGTTACATGAAAACTCTCGCAACTTCTTAAAGTGACTGTGTCTCATGATAGTGCATTTCACAAACACAGTTGCTATATATCAATACATACAGTCGCAACTGGTCCTTAGTCATAAACATGCGTTTGTCGGCTAATTACCGCATTTCAACATCAGCGTTCGATGTTTTAAACACCAAGTTGAGGAAATTCCATGCTAACTTTAGGTGTGTTCTCACTTTCCCAACTTTCTATATTTCAGGTAAAATTTCTGGTTTGTGCAGGTTGGGAAAATGATTAATGATTACTGACCGAGTTTATATACCTGTTGTAATGTTTAACTAAATGTGGTGGCCGGGATTTCTGCTGATCAGTACCAAACATACAGGTAAATCAAAGGTGTGAACATTTCAGGTTGGGAATTTAATATGAAGAAGAAGAAGAAGAAGAAGAATATTTATTTGACTTAAACTAAACAGTTTCTCGTCTTACCACAATAAGTCATGCTATACACATCATTTTATTCGTAAACAAAGCACATGTGTATCATGTAGAAGATGGACAATGGCTGAGTCTCATATTTACTTCAGAAACATCCAGGTGGCATCAAGACATTACTACAGACATTGCCTGTAATATTGTCCTAATGCCCCTTCCTGTATGTCAAGCATGCCAATATGAAGCTGCTGCAATACAATCATAATACAGATTTACGTAATTCCAATGCCGCATACATGTACATTGCTAAACTGTTTATATGTTTCTTATTTTTGGATTGTAGCAGATCACACATCTTAAATACACTACCCCTATTTCTATAATATGCTGGTATATATTTCTGAAAACCGGGCACACAAAAATGAAGTGAAATTTGTCTTCAATATCACCTGAGTGATATGTATTTACGTATGTTGCACAAATGCCATTATATCAAGAATTACGAGAGACGATATATGCATATATGTACAAATAAAAAAAACACACACTGCATTCCAATACAGTATGAATTGAATTTGTAAAGCAACTGTTGTTAGTCAATGCTGAATACAGCAGCGGTTATTTACCATGCACTTGCCGTTGTATCTGCGCTCAGACTGGTTAAAATAATAGATGACGACGTGAAGTGGTATAGGAAATACGACCATACAAAGCAACAACGTACACTAGTTGCTCGGTTATATAGAGAATAGTATGTTAGTGCCGTGAATGGGTAAAAATATCTGGCAAGGCTCAGGAAATGGGATGGGCGAGGCTCTGCCGAGCACATCCCGTTTCCGTGCCACACCAGATATGTTTTCCCATTCACGGCACTAACCTACTATTATATTTATGCGGTCAACACCTACAAATTGCTGTAAAATGCAAAAGATAACCGCAGCCACCGTACATATTCATACGCATTTGGGAGAGTGACACAGTCTAGACAGGTCAAAGGTAAAACAGTTGGGAAAGTGATATACAACCTAAATTTGACTTGACCGAATTTCGCCATCTCCTGGAAAAGCCGCTAGCAGTGACGTAATTTATATTCGGGAAACCAATACAAATCTTCAGTTAAATACTCTTTTCCTAACTCTATACTCCACTTTCCAACCTAATATGAGACGCAGTACCTTTAACATTAAAATCACGTGGCTTATCTCGTGTGTGAGTATTGCTCAAGTACACAACTGCACAGTCACACACCACCACCTGCGCTATTCTTGTCAATATGTATCGTTTCTTTATGGCAAAACATGTGTTGTGCTTCAAATCAAACAGCTTGATTGGTGGAGCCTAAGCTGTGCTAGCGTGTTTCCTTAAAATGTTAACTGACATTAATATTTATTCTCTGTATTTAATTTTTGATGTGCAATGATCACACTTTATAATATGTCGAAAATGTTATTTCTTCAGGTGACGCATTTAATTAGTATAAATATTTAAAACATACCATGCCTCATTTGCATATGAAACTAGCCTGATACCACCGCGCGTCACTATCAGCAAAACAAATATTACAAAATGATGATATCTGTATAGAGGGCACTCGTAATGTTTAGAACTGGTGGAATAGTGACACAATTATTCAGTTACATGTATTTAATTCCTATAAAGAAAATGTTGTGCCTACTGAGTGGGCATGTACCTTTAATATCCATTGATCTCCGTATTGCAACCAGACAGGTGGTATTACAAGTACATATTCTGTGTTAATTTCAAGTGCACCTGCGGCCATCCACTAGGGGCCCGTTTCACTAAACTTCGTACGGCTAAAATGTTCGTGCACATTTGTGATCGTCTGCAAATTTAAATTGATGTATTTAACTTTATTGAGCATAGGCTGCATATGCATAATATAAATCCAATAATTGTTTACAAAAAAACAACGTCAATGTGACATTTACTGACTATCATAATGTTTCACTTAGGAACATTTTAGTCGTACGAAGTTTAGTGAAAGGGCCTCCAGAGGCGTAGCTACCAAAATACACATTAAGCACGTTCCTACAAGGTATTTCCAGAAATAAAAATATTGAGAAATATGCTTAATAAAACACACAAACCCACTGTACCAACGGTTCGGCAAAATTCCTTTATCAATGAATCAGTTGAATAATTACTTGATGAAGACATTGTACCGAAACGTTGTCAAAACAATCACTAAAAGTAAAAATCGGAGACGGTGGTAGGGTGAGATTATGGGTAGATAATGGGTATTACATGTCAGCATATTAATTCTGACTTCTTATAATTACGACATACATATATAGTCCTGGCTCTAGCCTAAATACCCGTATACATTTACTAGTTAAGAGACTTGCTGTTTTTTTATTATTTATACTAATTAAATCCGTCATCTGATATACAATGTATAATAATGCCAATCAATACGTGGGGTAATGGTGAAATAATGATTCGTTTGCCAGAAAATGTATCAGATGATGTATCTGATTGTCATGCCAGGGTGACACCGGGATAGTTTACTGAAGGGATGGAACACCAAGCACGTTGTGGACAGAGGCAACAAGGTGCATTTTTACAATGATGATGTATTTACATATAATTAAATGCACAAACAATGGATGCTATAAGATACAGAGCCTACTTGGGCGGATGGGGCCAATAACACATAGGTGAACGTCCTTAGAGATTCATCTCGTCCTTGGACGGAATGACGTCACCGGAATGATGCCCCACTCGATACGCCCTTGGTCCACGTGGAGCAGAGTCCCCGCTGGTATACGGTGTCGTGTTGTGGACTCCAGAATAAATAGATATGTGTTGCGTACTGGTTCTACGCATACACATAGGATGGACGTGCCGTCGCTGGTTGCTGACTGGCTGGTTGACTGCCTGGCTGGTGTACTGGCTGGGACTACAAAACACCAACGGTGTTGTTACATGTACCAGAATGTAACGTGTTATAGTCTCAATAATAGTCTCAGTAGTGCACATGAAATCAATATTATGATTGCATGGCAATACTAAACAACATCATATTTTACAATGATGAAACATGATAAATTGCAATGTACTCAACGATATTTTCACTAATTGGAAGAAGGGTGCTGATGAAATTCATAAGTCGGAAAATGCGATATAACACATTAATGAACAGCCACTATATCTAGTGTACCCAACGATATATATCTTCACAGCCGTACATGTGAATACAGACGTCATTCACAGTTGTTTACCATTAGTAAAGAAACCTTTGATTGCGACAGGCCTTACCCTGATCAGACTGCCCGTGGCCAACTGCGCTAACTTAATAAAGAGCAACTGTGCCAAGTATTTTCCTGTGCAGACTCACAGTATTACATTACTAATGATAAACACTGTAGACTCTAATCAGACTCCACAGACGGATCCCACAGGCTGACCCAAAGTATCAGTGATTGAAATAAATTATACTTCACATCATGTCCTTATTGCAGCTTACTGATGTATAAATCAGTGCATTTAGATCAGAACTGTCTAATCTGGTCTATCCTGGTCGCAATAGCATTTACAATATTTACAATACACTGTGAACGTATATGACTTAATAAAATGAATGTACAGACGACTGGGTTAGGAGTTTACATGTGTCCCCCATAGAGTAATGAAAGTCGTCCAGAAAATTCACATTACAATTGTGACACGTTAAAATTGGCAATATTCTCATGTATTGTACAGGGCGCAGAACTGATATTGGACTGAATCGTAATATAAAATGCATACATGTAGCTACAGTGCAGTCTGCGTTTTTGTTCCACCGTAGACAACACTTGCAAACTCAACGCGAACGCAACGCGAACGCAACGGTTTGCTGTAGCGTTGTATACGTTCTTTAAACATATAATACGTTTCGTACACGTGTAATACACATTGTCAAACCGTTTAGTTTAAAAGCGTTGTATACGTTGTTTAAACGTATAATACGGTTCGTACACGTGTAATACACATTGTCAAACCGTTTAGTTTAAAAGCGTTGAATAGTTGTTTAAACGTATAATACGGTTCGTACACGTGTAATACACATTGTCAAACCGTTTTAAAGCGTGTAATACGTTTAGCTTCAAGGCGTATAACACGCTTTGGCGTATACATATGTAGCGAGGTGAAAGCGTCGAAACGTGTACAACGCTTTACCTGGAAGCGTGTAGCTATAGAAAGCGTTGAAACGTGTACAACGGTTACACGTTTTAACGCGAATACTGTTCGGCCCGATCGCTTCGAGGCGGCCTTGTTTCGTCCCTTTTAAAATATACGCGAATACATGTACCTGTTCGGCCTGGATCGTTTACAGGCGGATCGTTTCGCACCTACATGTACCACCATTCCGCACATGCGAATTATTGTAAGGCAGACTCATTTCGCCCCTGATATGGAAAATGAATTATACGGGTGTAAACAACAATACATTGCAGCTCCATTATAACGCGATGGTCGGGGTACGTTGTATAGTGCTCGCGATAGACAGACGCTTATTACAATGTATAATGCTCGCGATCAACAGACGCTTAAAAGGATTAATTGTTAATAAATAATGGTCACGTGTCCTGCCTATTCATGCGGACGATTAGCTGTTGATACGTGCATAAATCCCACCGAAATTCCGCATGAACTCTGAATTTTGTGTCAACTTTTCAACACCATTTACGGAAAATATTTTCGAAATCAATATCGGCGAAACATGGCGACAGATCTGCGTATAATCCAGTGTTTTTTTTGTAATCCATTCCTTTCGAATACACATTTACGGGTATGAAATTATTAAATAATTTATTTTTATTTTTGTTATTTCTCAATGAAAGTATACGTTGTGACCACTCATTTGAACCGTCTCGACGAGACGGTTTAAATGGTGCTCGCGACATATACTTCTGAGTGCATAGAAGGAAAATATTTTCCCGCAAACATAATCGTATCCTCAGCATGAAATGGGTTTACTGCATGATTGCCCCATGAGTCACACGACGTTCGCGACGTCTGCGGAACATCAAAGGGCGTGTTGACCAATCAGTAACATTTCAAAACATAGCTAAAGGAGTGGTCACGACGCATTTCTCGTGCTGAATGATGTCATACAATAAGCACCTGTTTAGTTGCCAGGGCTTAGTGTTATCGATTTTTTTGCACAAAGCGACACACAAATCTCGTCTGTGTAATATCACAGGTTGAAGTAACGGACCGAGGTCTATAAATACATTAAATATGCCTAAAATCTTCAATTAATGAAGAAAAAAATAATATTTTTTTTATTTTACACCCTCCATATAAAAATTAATTTTGTTTCTTCATTCATTGATGCTTTTAGGCATATTTAATGTATTTGTAGACCTCAGAAATGGCGAATCTAGGAACTCTCGTATCTTCACGCTGAAGCCAGTCTATTTCAGTCACTAATCCGCTATACACCTCTCCCACGCGTGTGTTAAGAAAAATCGATATATTGAGAAACTGAATACACAGCGAGCTGCACACTGGTTTAACAGGGATATGGCCCGCGGATATGTGTCATAAATTACTTGGTCAAAACCGGTAAATTTACAAGGTTTATAGCGAAATAGCAGCCGACTGGCAATTTTTCTCGGACCGATTTTTAAGACTAGTTTTCAAATGAGAGTTCAAAAATCGGTCCAGAACCGGAAAACTGAAAATTTTAGAAGCCCTGCAGTCTAGAAGTATATATACATGTCCACACACGAACAACGATCTGAGCATGCTGCGCATTCTACGCGATACACGGTTGGCATACCAAAACGTGTAATGCGTTAAAACCCGTGGAAACGTGTTATACGTATAACACGGTTTCATCATCTGTACGGTGCTGTGTACATGTAGAAGCGTGTAACCGTTCGTCAAAGAAAGCGTTAAATCGTTTAAACGGTTTACCTTAGCGTTGTATACGTTTACAACCGTTGTATACGTTTACAACCGTTGTACACGGATTACACGCTTTTGAAACTCAATGCGTTGTTTACAACCGTTGTATACGTTTACAACCGTTGTACACGGATTACAAACTTTTGAAACTCAATGCGTTGAACACGGTTTGCTCGACTTTCGCGCATGCGCAAGAGTGGGGAAACGCAACGCATGGCCGAAAACGTATTACACGTAGACGACACACGGTTTGAAACGCAACTAACGGAAACTCCACGGATACGCAACGCACAACACTTTGTACACGTATAAACCCGGAACATTTTGACAGAAACAACTGTAATGTTAGTGAACATTTCAATCGAGTTCGCCCTTCGTTTACAAATAGAATAAATTGCTAATGCAATTAGTCGGAGTGACATACATCAAAACATATGAGAATAATATGCCATTACAATACTCACGGAATGCTCCCACATGCCATTCCTGTAATCGTTATCATGTACACGTAAACACGACGAATTAATGAATCAATACGATTTTATTAAGGGAGATAATCTATATCAGCGAATACATGCCATACGGCTTTTATTGACCAAGCATTTGGTCGAAACGGGTCCAAATAATTCAGGTAAATGAAATAGTGCAGTATTATCGAGGATACGATAACAATGCGGAGAATTACCGGTCTTGGCAAGATTCAGACTTAAATGGCAGCATTAGAAAGTAACTAAAACATATGTACTCACCAATTCCCAGTGATAGCTTGCGATCCAATGTGTCACAAGAATGTAATTGAGTGTCCGACTGATAAAATATGGTTTTAGATCAAATATATATGCCCACCCAAGCGCACAACTTTCCTCATGTAGTCTACCTGTCAATATAAAAACTCTGTGCCAACATTTGGCTTGCAATTTTTCGTAAGTGGACTAATGTTCTAACAGTCAGTCTAGCTCATGAGATATCTGGTGAATTAATCTGAAATACTTCAGTCATAAGTAGATATGACCTACTAGGTAATTAGGCTAGCATCAAAGTCTGCATAAACAGTCACCCAGATATAACCAGTGCAAAATCCAATACTGGTGGTCCGTGCACGGTTTCGGATAAAGCGCTATTCTCTCCAGCGGTGTATTCCACGGGAACGATATTTCAAACATGAATACCGATTCGATCGTCTGTACTAGACTATTCGATTAGTGTTTTCTAGACTAGTAGTGTGTGACCCGTGTTATAAATAATGGATGATAAAGAAAATAGTCGGCTACGATTCGTGACACTGATTAAAGAGCATGTTGTGTCTACTGAGTGGGTATGTACCTTTAATAACAACACATAACGCATGGAATGTCAATTTTCCTGAGGAATTACATGTATATGTCACGGATTTGAATTTAAAGATTCGACAGTTCAACGGGTACGCATGCCCCTGGACGCATATGGCATACCCCGTCACGACATCTTACGATTGTGCCTACACTATATGGTTAAATATATTGTAATTTCGAAATTTTGCATATACATGTATCAGAACAATTGTTTAAAGCCATATGCCGCAAAATGGTACAGAAAACACGATAGGTGATCAGTTTAGCTTCAATGTGTATATGCTTATGCAATGAACATATAATATTGTGTTTATTTAGTATGAAATTTATTAACCTCGTGCAACGTTAACTGTTTTCAAATGAAACTCAGCTTATGCTCGTTTCTAATGAAATCAGCAAACTCGTTTAAAATATGATATCAAATCATCACGTATGTACATGATGTAAGCTCCTTTATTAAACTACGCCATAGCCTGGGTTAGTGAATAATGGATTGCTACACCACTGGCGGTCTCCCGCCTAGTACTCCGTACTTCGCCATCAAACAGATTTTCCTACCTATCATTTTCTGATATACGCCGCAAATTTCAAAATTACATTACAGTTAACCCTATATTGAAAAATAAAATGTGTTAAAACGTACGCGCACACGTACGTACGTATGTACGTACCTACATACCTACAAGTACAACAAACTAAGCAGACATAATATAGCTAATGAATCATATTAATCCAAATTTTGAGAAGTAATTCAATCCAAATAGTGTCCAAGATGGTCGCCAACATCTCTTAGCTCTTTAAACTGAGCAAACATGTGGAATATTTGGAATAACTATATTCGAATGTATTATTTGGCTTATTATGAGACATGTAGACTACCCAATACATGTAATACATAAGTTATGTATTATAGCATGTAATGTGATATTCAAAATGGCCATCAAATTGCGAAAAATATCACAAAGTAACGTAAATTAATTTTTACAATATATAGCATTAACACTAATTACTATATTTTCATTTGTTACATGGGTTATAAGGTGATATTTGAACTATGCAATACATTTGATGCATATGTTATTTATTATACTATGTAAACTGATATTCAAGATGGCCGCGAGATTTTGATAAATATCGCAAAATTATTTAAATCTATATATGACAAATCAGCATATTATGAGACATTTCATAATTACATTACAGTTAGCCCTGTTTATTGGTATTGTTATGTATGATTAAAACATGTATCAATTTGGCACAGATTTTTGGCAGAGTTAGTTCTCTGCACCATTTTCAAGCATAATTACGTTCGTAACTGCAAGCATACCATCGATGTGTTATTATTGGTCATGCGCAATGGAGTTTTGTTGGCTATATGTTGCGCTACCATTAATTAATTAATACCATTTAATACATATGTTATTATATTGTATACTAATATGACAACAAGTACTATCTGGCATATTCAATGTACTCCTGCGTTGGGTCTGGTACATCGATTTTGAGTAAGTAGGTTTAATAATCACCACTGATCGGAAAATAACAACATTTACACAACACATCAGTGCATTCACAAGACTCATCTCTAAATTACTTTAGTTGTTGCTGGGACGTTAAGCCCATTCACTTTATATCGCCAGTACCTATCATTATTTGAAGTCTAATCCAATTATGAAGGTACCATGAAATGTAATCGTTGTAAATAATTAAATTTTGAAATCTGTTTGTATGAGACTGGCAGCATACTAGCAAAAATATTATCACGTGTGATGATAGCAGCAGCTACATCATATTGATGCTATCAGTCGCTAGTTCCCTTCGCACGTATAAACATGCTTGCTCGAGTAGTGCCAATTGAAATATAAAAATAGTACAATAGTACATTCATTATGATCATATTTACCAATCAACCATAATTTACCGAACATATCAATGCAGGATTCACATTCTAACAAGTTGTACATTCCACTTGTTGACATCAGTAGAAACTTGTAAAACCTATACATACCACCATATTATTAATCCCATGCATAATATTAATCTAATCACATATATTGATCACACAAGTGTCCCGTGTCTGGAGTGATGATTGAATAAAATAGTACTCATACTACTGTTGATGCAATACGCAATTCCGCATAACATGTGTCTGCATACATGTGATGCATGACTTTACGGAACACCCAAGAGCAAGTAATAGATATATAAACGGTACGTAACATTAAAAGTGATTATAACATCTGAAATATCCTAAAAATGATACAACGAATGTGACTTACTATGTTCTATTTCACTATCCTGTACGTTATCATAATTATAGTTAATAGGAATAATTGAATCCAGAATAAATACAGATGCTAATGCAATTGTTCGCCGATCCCACTTGTTGAAAGCGATACATGGTGATTACAATGTCATTGGTATGTCCGTGGGAGAGTTAGTCATAAATCTGAGTTAAAGTTGTCAAATCACTTGATGTATTTCCCCAATCATAATTAGAATGCTTTGCATAAGGTTTTCACAAAGCTATCTGTTAAAGTTTGTAAATTCCTTATGCGCAATGCTAGGGTGCGTCAACTGGAAATCAAGGTTGACTAAAAACCTTAACCAAGGGAAATTAAGTACTAAGTAATACAAGGTTAAATGTAGGTCAATGTCAGATATATGTCAGGGGTTATTGATGTACATCACTAGGAGATGAAGTTTTCCAATTATGGTTGCAGTAGGCCCAGGAGTATTCCATATGCAAGCTTGACTAAAAACCTTAACCAAGGGGAAATAACTAAGTAATCCAGTGGTAAAAGTAGGTCAATGTCAAATATAGGTCAGGGATTATTGATGTACATCACTTGGAGATGAAGTTGTCCAAGTATGGTTGTTGTAGGCCCAGGATTATTCGATATACAAGCTTGACTATAAACCTTAACCAAGTTTGACTAGGAACCTTAATCAAGGGGAATAACTAAGTAATTCAAGGTTAAATGTAGGTGAATGTAAAATATAGGTCAGGGGTTATTGATGTACATCCCTATGAGAAAAAGTTATCCAAGTATGGTGTATTTATGCATAATAGTATTCCATCTACAAGCTTGACTAAAAACCTTAACCAAGGTTGAGTAAAAATCTTAATCAAGGGGAACTAAGTAAGTAATTCAAGAGGAAATGTAGGTCAAGGTCAAATATAGATCAGGGGTTATTGATATACATCCCTATGAGAAAAGGTTGTCCAAGTATGGCGTCTGTATGCACAATAGTATTCCATGTACAAGCTTGACTAAAAACCTTAACCAAGGTTGACTAAAAACCTTAACCAAGTAAGTAATTCAATATTAAATGTATGTTAATGCCAAATATAGGTCAGGGGATGTTGATGTACATCACTAGGAGATGACGTTGTCCAAGTATGGTTGGTGTAGGGCCAGGAGTATTCCATCTATAAGCTTGACTAAAAACCTTAACCAAGGGGCACTTGTAAGTTTTAGAATGTGTGGAATGTAGCATGCCTCCTTGCATATGAAATAAGCCTGATACCGCCGCGAGTCACTATCAGTAAAACAAATATTACTAAATGATTATATCTATACTCAACAAAACTAGAAACGTCCCTGTTTTATAGCCGGTGTAGCTCTGTCTATGTATGTACCACATGTTCAAAGTACATGTATTTTAAACCGTGGCGATGTTCAGAATACGATCGTGTAGAGTTTAGCCGATACACACGGTTTACATAGCGGCCAGTGACCGGAACGTTGATTTCCACTTTTTGCACGTGCACGCTATACTTGTCATCGATAAGGTGATTCAGTTCATGTCGTACCATTCATGCGATAGGGGCTATTCGGAAAATTAATTTTTTTTTTAATTTTTCACTGTTTTCGATATGCCACGGCTTTCCGAAAACGAGCGAAATCAGGCAATTGGGATGCTTGCGGGTGGGATGGCCGCCAGGGCGGTCGCCCTCGGTTTGGTTGCTGTCGGAAGACGATTGATCGTCTTGCAGCCCGGTACCAGCAGACTGGGGCTGTTCACGACCGGCAGCGACCTGGTAGGCCTCGTGTAACGACGGCTAGAGCCGATCGTTACATTACGTTGACGCACTTACGTCAACGTCGATTGGCAGCCACAGTCACTGCTAGGCGATACGGTGTCTCAGGGCAGACCATTCGCAACCGGTTACGTCGTAACGCCCAACCAATCCGGGCACGCCGCCCGTACACTGGTCAGATAATGACCCAACGTCACCGTGCTGCCAGACTGTTATGGGCGCGACGTCATTCTGAACTGGAGAAGGGCTGACTGGAACCGAGTTTTGTTCACCGATGAATCTCGGTTCACAGTTAGTCATGCTGACGGAAGATTACGGGTATACAGGCGTAACAATGAAAGATTTCACCGATTGTTGCATTGTTGAGAAGAACAGTTTGTGGGAGGGAGCGTAATGGTCTGGGGTGGGATCATGGGAAACCGGAAGACAGATTTGGTTGTTGTACAGGGCAACATCAATGCACAACGTTATGTTGCAGATGTGCTAAATGCACATGCCTTACCATTTATCCGTCAGCATGGTCCTGGTGTGACATTGATGCACGACAATGCCCGCCCTCACGTAGCCAGGGTCACCACTCAATACTTACAGAAAAACAACGTCGACGTCATGCCATGGCCCGCGGTCTCCCCGGATCTCAATCCCATTGAGCACATATGGGATGAGCTGGGCCGCAAAGCACGAGCTAACCATCAGATTGACAATGTTCGCGATCTTACACGGGCGTTACAACTGGAATGGAGGTATTTGCCCAACGCACTGGTATTGCCTTACGTCACGTCGATGCGGCGTTAGGATCATTGCATGCATTCATGCAAATGGTGGCCACACTCGGTACTAACGAGATTTACTGAATTTGCCACATTACTTATTGAAATTCCATCTCTAAACATTAAGTAACACATTTCTGAGTTTTTGTGATTTTTGATTTTGACCCCTACCGCCCTTGGCCGGTTATCTCTCGAATATTTAACAAGATATCCAAATGCAATTTATTGGCTTTGATACAGAAATGAATGAACTTGTTTTTCCATTTTGATTTTTAAAAGTAACCCTTTTGGTTTTTGATGAATCTTTCCTTAAACATGGATGGACGTTTCTAGTTTTGCTCAGTATATATAGCGGGAACTCGTAATTGTTAGAACTGCTGAAATAAAGACATTGAAAATACCCAGCTCTACATTCAGATTGAACGGAAAATACGAACTTGAATGTCGATTGCAGAGCCAGCTGTACATTTGCACTAGCCAGCTGTACATTCACTTTGTACTGTAAGTACAAATGTCCATTGCAGAGCCAGCAGCGCATTGGAAACTAGCCAGCTGCTCATTCAAGTTGTCTACATATCGTAACTTTACAGCTCTACATTCAACTCGACATTCGATTTGAATGTTGATTGTCGATCTGCGATTGCAGTGCTAACTTCACACAGCCAGGAATTAAATACATGTAACTGAATAATTGTGTCACTATTCCATCAGTTCTAAGAATTACGAATGCCCGCTATACAGATATAATCATATTGATTTAGTAATATTTATTTTATTGATAGTGACGCGCGGTGGTATCAGGCTATTTTCATATGCAAATGAGGCATGACATTTTTTAATTATTTATATTAATTTAATGCGTCACCTCGAAAAAATACGTTCGACAGATTATAAAATATGATCATTGCACATCAAAAATTAAATACAAATAATACATAGTAATGTAAGTTAACATTTTAAGGAAACACGGTTATCGCCCCTGGTATCTGTGTTGAAATTTATGTCTGATATAAAATGTATACTAATGTCAATCAAAACGTGGGGTAATGGTGAATGAATATTTATTTTGCCAAAAAATGTATCGGATGATGTCTTCCTCAGTTTCTACGCCATGATATTTTACGTTTCCCGGACGCTAATTAGCGCTTCTCTGCCACGAAGGAACGCGGAAACTAAATGTCCATAACCAGCCACCTTAGTTACATTTCTTCAGCCCCATTTCTGCAGTATCAGGTCGCATTTAATGAGCTCTTTCATCACTGAAAATCAATTCGTGAACATGATACGTGGTCATCTATGTATTTCTGTATATGTATCACATTCACAGCCCCATGCTGGTAATGAATCATCACCGGTGTGACCAGCGTAGCCCCAGATCAGACTGCGCATCTGGGGGATGTTTCACTAAACTTCGTACGACTGAAATGTTCGTAAGTGCAAATTTTGGATCGTCTGGAAATTTCAATTCATTGATTACATTTATTGAGCATAGGCTTCATACGCAGCCTATGCTCAATAAATCTAAATCCATGACTTGTTTACAAGAACACATGATTGTGAAATTTACGGACTATCATAATTGTGCACTTACGAAACATTTTAGTCGTACGAAGTTTAGTAAAACGACCCACAGAGTTTGTGCTGGTCGCATTTCAATCACTGTTGAGTGGATGGCAGGTGGGAGCATACGATGAGTGCAATTAAACGATCGGGGTTCATCCTTACCGGAATTCCGACCGGATACCTGGTTTGGCCTTCACATACATTTTTGGCATTTTGTATGTTACAGTTGAATCTGGTTATAACCCTTATGTGTGCATTACAATTATTCGTAATCCTATTTGAGGGGAAGGGGTCAAGTGACTTTGGTGTGGTATAGTCCTGGACCAAGTCAGGTTATTATAATTTCAGGGCTGAATATATTGTTTCTCGATGTAAATATTCCGTTCCGATTGTGGGATCCCCCCCCCCCCAATGCAGCAGGTTAAAAGGGATCAAACCCGTTTGCCCGGCCTTACATGACCTTACTTGTTGATAGGTCGTTAATCACCAATAAAACAAATAAATCACTGTCGTACGTGTGTACTTTAATAGTGACCCGCATATGATACTGGCGCGACTGTAGAACTGAGCGTAAAATGGTAATACATGTATTACATTCAAAACATCAACACATGATCTGCAATTGCCCCGACGTCCTCAATGTTACCCGCACAAAATGTCAAGATCGTCAGCTCGGAAGTATATTTTAGCTGTCATGTCCACACATTCTTAACGTGTTAAGCGGCCCTCACATATCAGCGGGCGTCCGCGCGATTTTTCTATTTCGCAGGAGTCGCCGGGGGATTTAGATGAATCGGGCGAATTTCATGTCTGCGAGGTGTGCCCTCAAACATTAGACGGGGCCCGGGCGGTGCTCTTTGAACATTGGATAGCAGTTGCGACAGTGCGCCCGCCAGGGCGTCGGCCTGACGCCGCTAGATCATGTAGATAATCTGGCGAGCGCCGGCTGATCAAAGAACAGATTGGTAGGCGTCTTGGCGGAGCCAGGCCGGGAGCCGCCAGGACGCCGGCCGGTCGACTGGCGATTGATGTCGCGCTTCCCCCCTCGAGTATATATATATATTCGTTGCATAAATCTGCAGGCGGCCGCCAGATCACCGGTTGTTTTCCGGTAGGCCGCCGCCGGGCGGGGCCCTAGCGACGTGTCTACGGGCTTGCCACGACCTAAAATCGCGTTTAAAAAATCGTAGATTTGGGAGTCAGGTTTTCACGCCTGCGTGGTTCTGGTGACCCCAAAAATCGCAGCGGAGCCCGTAGAAATATGACAGCGTCCGACCGGACGCCTCGCGAAAATGCCTTTTTGGCCTGTTTTAGGAGTCGCGCAGGTGCCGCGACCGATATGTGAGGGTCGCTTATGTGGCACTGATTCATGCACCCCGACTGTACTGTCTGTCGGTCTATGATTCGTGAACCTCGTGAAGTCCCGTTCACTTATTGGTCTGTTGTAATCTCTGTGAGTGACTTCATCAATTCAACGAACTCTGCAACATCAAGATACTCAGTAGTTTATTAACCAACATGTGCAGGTACATGTAGTTAGTTATCTTCTATTTAAGAGCGGAAATTGGTTCAAATAACCTTCCATACCAGGGGCCAGTTTCACTAAGCTTCGTAGGACTAAAATGTTCGTAAGTGCAACTTTAGGATCGTCTGTAAATTTCAATTGTTGGATTTACATTTATTGAGCATAGTCTGCATATGCAGCCTATACTCAATAAATGTAAATCCAATAATTGTTTACAAGAAAAGATTGTGAATGTGACATTTACAGACTATCATAATGTTTAACTTAGGAACATTTTAATCGTACGAAGTTTAGTGACACGGCCCCCAGGTCCAACATCTGCACACAGTATGTTCTTTTGTTTAATAGCAGACGACATAATAAACAGACAAGTAGCCATTACACCAAAATCGCTAAGCATACTAACAAAATTATTATACTGAATGATACTGGAAACGAAAACTGTTTTGCTTTATTTACAGTCTTCCTTCTCAATAAATGGCTGTAATAATGTATTCAATTCAGTATAATAAAAATTAATAAATTTATCCGTAAATTGAACATTTCTTCCTCAAAGTGTACTTAGCAAGATAAGTATACTTTGCAATGTTTTGGTAAAATAGGCTACAGATGTAACAATAATACATCGGCTTCTTGTTTTTCTCATGTGAATTTTGTCACCTATGGAAGTGACTAAAAAATGTTTTACAAGTTCAAGCCCCGATATAGTCGGGAAAGTTGTGTTCCTAAATACTATTCGCGTTCGATTGTTCAACTAAAAACTAGTTTTTTATTTATTTTATCTAACTTTGTTCTTTAGGTAGCAGTGACCAGTTAGCCGCCAGTTTCGTATAATGGCACCGGTGAAATATTACACTTTCTGCTGAGTAATTATTATTTTTTACTCGATATTTTTATTTTATTACGATTTTACATCGCATTAATTGATGAATGCTCATCCCAGGGCCATCTGACCTGTTCCCATTGATCAGAAATGGGCAAATACGAATTGAGGGTATGTTGTGACAAAAAGTAATCAAAACAACATATTTTTCTGGGAGTTTCAAACAATATTTTATTTCAGAGAAAACTCATGGATGGGAATTGGTTTGCACCATGATAGTACATTTGCCTCTGGATGATGATGGAGAAAACTTTATGTCTGTAGTTCTGCAAGTGATGTGGCACGGCATGATTTTAAAGTGTACATTTTACCTCAGAATTTGCTTATTTTAAAGAGGCTGCACGGAGATATTTCACATTGCTGTATAGGTAAGGAGCACTAATACAGCAGCATATTTGTGTTTATGTAAAAACTTCTCGTGTGTGTTGGTCACAAATGTCGAGCGCATATTCATGTCTGCCCACTTATTTGGAATATTGCATTAAATACATACTGTCCGAGGGCGTGAAATTGATAATTTTAAATGAACTGGTCACTGCCCCCTTAGGTCATGCTGAACAGAAAAGAAGTTGGTGACATATTGTTTCGCCGCGATCTTGTATATTTAGCGGCCATCTTGAAATTAGGTATATTTCATAATATACTTACCAGTATAATGGGGATAATTATACATTGGCACCACGGGTTTATGGGAAATATATCTATATTCAAGAGACCGCCAAATATCCAAGATTTCGGCGAACAAAATGGCACCAATGTCTTTCTCGGCTCAGCAAAGGTAGACCATAAATCGTGTTCAGAAAAATAATCGAACGGGCATACACAGTATCCCTTTCTGATTAGTTCGTGAAACATGTCGTTTATTTTATGAAGTGCCCAGTCGCCAACGTTAATCCTCTCCATATAATAGTATCAACGTTTCTGAACATATACTGGCAATGCTAACTTGCAATCAAGCACTTTGATTGTCTGTAGCCTATTTCACCAACATTGCAAAGTATACTTGTCTAGCAAAGTATACTTTGAGGGAGTAATTATTTATTTTCCCCAAATGCATTATATCATATAGTACTAACCACTGCATATATTTGATGATTACAAGTATGTAGAATTATTATACTGAATTTATTACATTATCACAGCCAAAATGGCTGTGATAATGTAATAAATTCAATATAATAACAATCAATAAATGTATCCTTAAATTGAAAATTTCTCCCTCAAAGTATACTTTTCTAGAAAAGTATACATTGCAATTTTGCTGAAATCGGCTACTGAGCCCAGTTAATCAAGCTGCTGGATTTTCCAATTACAATTTTGAAGTATTTTGAAATACCGGAATTGATAAATATTGGCAAGATTAGCGCAGACAGTACTGTACCCGCATAGTCCAGTCGTTTCTCCACGAAGTCTTCCAGCATCGTCTCCCGATCATCGTCCGTGACCACGTGCTCCAGCTCCGCCAATAGCTCCTCAGACTCCTCCCGTCCCAGGGTTCCACTGTCATCCCGGTCGAACTTCCGGAAGAGCTCCTTCAGCGACCCCTGGCGGTCGACGACGTAGCCGAATATGCGTTTCACGATGACGATGACGAATTCCTCGAAAGACACCCTCCCGTCGCCTGTTGGGGTGACATTTAACCCTTATAATGCGGGAAACGAAAACTGTAGTCTGCTTTGCTTTATTTACTTACTGTCTTCCTTCTCAATAAAACATTGTTTGGTTTGAAAGCACTCTAAAATCATTTCCAGTGTTGTCCAACAATCCTTTTCAAGATGAAAAAATCAAAAATCAAAAGTGGAAATAATAAATAAACGGCAGACGACAATAATTAGTGTCAATACGACCACATGGATCTTGCAGATCACAAACCCCTGTACACAATGATACCCGTGTTATTTGTGTTACAATATGCATATTCCTACTTTAGGTTATCAGCTCACAGTCAATTAATATTGTGATTTAAGTGGCTAAAACATTGGCATTTTGTGAATTATCAGTCAGTATTGGTTATATATCGGAATTGTATGGAAGCGTCCCGGTGTCAATACTAAAATATTACTTGCGAACATTTTAGTCGTACGAAATGTATTGAAACGGCCCCCTGGTTCGATCTTCAACCGGAGAAGTAAGTGAGTTGGTGTGGTAGTCGCCACACTGGGCACATGGGTTTCCTCTGGGTACTCGGGATTCCTCCCCCTCACACGTCTACTTGTACCAACGAAATCAATTGTTCTCTCGCGCTAGTTTGTAACAGTTGTAAAATACATAAAGTTTAAAAAGAACATGGACTGCACGACCAGCCGTGAGCGGTCCCGAAAGGGAATTGTACAGTAAGTGAAATACATACAATTTAAACAAATGCAACGAAAGCCGCACAACAGCTACATATATTCCCAAATGTATCGGTGGGGAAAACATTACAGCATACAAGTACAGTACACTAAGCCACGACAACAAGAGGGTCGCCATGGAACGGCCAGTGAACAAATCAGTCGACTGGGACGGCCGAACCTGGCTAGCAAATCAGATCTCACGCGAACCTCGTCGTACGACCTTAAAAACATACAAACACAAAATATCAATACACGGCTGTCACTGGATAAATGGAGCGTATGGGGTTTGCGAACAGTGTAGATCCCGATCAGCCTGTGCATTCACACTTTCTGATCGGAACCTAGACTGTTCACCATTTCACCAATGCAACAAATTATGCTTTTAACCAGTGATATCAATTGTCACCAGCCTAATGAACTGTGCCGTTTCACCAGGAGCTAAACTGACCACAAATCCCATAAGCTCCATTTCCCAACTCACAGCCACATACATGTATAATGGACGGAGAAGACCATTTCATATCGCGGTACAATCACGGGTTGAAGTAACGGACCACGGTCTATAAATGCATTAACTTATTTGTGTTAGCTTATTGATACTTTTAGGTATACAGTGAAACCTCTCTTAACTGGAAACCCTGGCAGGTCCACACCATCCGGCTTCAAGAGGTTTCACTGAAAATCAGTCATTTGATCATTGTGAGCCATGGTTGTGTGCTATGCGATCACGAACAAACATTATCACCTGAGATAAATGAGCAAGAAACTCATCAAAAATAAGATCATATGTTACTTGGTGTCCGGTTTAGACAGGTTCCACTGTAGGTATTGCATTTATAGACCGTGGTCCGTTACTTCAACAGTTGGGTACAATGTGAATGTATGCCCACCGTCGTACCATTCAGATCATACTCGCGGATAAGGGCCTTCACCTGAGTGTTGGCGGGGAGACACGCCCCCCTGGATCTGCTTCAGCGCTACAGTTGTTTCTGTCAAAATGTTCCGGGTTTATACGTGTACAAAGTGTTGTGCGTTGCGTATCCGTGGAGTTTCCGTTAGCTGCGTTTCAAACCGTGTGTCGTCTACGTGTAATACGTTTTCGGCCATGCGTTGCGTTTCCCCACTCTTGCGCATGCGCGAAAGTCGAACAAACCGTGTTCAACGCATTGAGTTTCAAAAGCGTGTAACTGTAAGTTGTTCCGTACATTGACGTTACGTCTTAACTATTGACTGCATTTCCTACAATACCTGCATCTGTTTTACATAATATGTTTGTTTTCTAACGAACAAAGTCGAAACCAGGGCACAGTTCAAACGCTTATGTGATTGAAATAGCAGGTAGAGTCCGGCACCATATACTCCGTACACCTCGAAACTCGAAATACAGGAATTTCATGAAACGTTGGATTTTTCAACTGATCCCTATTGACGTTATTTCGTTGCCAGATTTACGCATTACGTGCGAACGGTTTATCGAAGTAAAGTATGTTTGTGTTCGCAAAGCGATTCCATTGGACAACATGTAAATGTCATATAAAGATGAAAAATGTGGCATTTATATTAAACATGTTATCAAGAATGTCCGATAACATTGTGACTGCACCTCGTATTAAACAGTTTTGCAACGCGCTGTAGTCTGAAATTAGAGCAATGGCGGTTGCTGTATTTTAAATATACATTGTACATTATATCAAAATACTGACAGTACTAAGACGAGGTTATCTCTAGAATGGGTTGAATGTAAACAATATCTGAATATATTTACAACAATATACATGTACAAGACATTAGGCAATATAGCTTAGTTAAATGTTTCCAAATACATGTAATGGTATTATAGTGGCTTAGAAAATAATTTGACACACAACATGTTCGTTCGTCGCAATTTATGTGCGTTCCTGAGACTGTTCGTGCCAATGAATTTTCGACCCTGTGCATTTCGCCGGAGACGATTCGTCCCATTATTGAGACCAACAGTCTCAGAAATTATTTTTTTGTATAAATCGGCCTGCCCTAATATATACTGAGCAGTATAGAAACGTCCCTCTCTGTTTGTGTGAGATTCCCAGACATCTAGTATGCGTCTAACATGAAATATGTACAGACGAACCTCTCCAAACCAGTCGCAGTCAAACGTTAGTTGTGCTTAATTTTGATATGTTTCCAGCCAATGATAAGGTATGTGCATTGCCGAAGAGAACTGCCGCTATTCTTGAAGTAGTCATCTGTCTGTTTTACAGTGGAACCTCTCTAAACCTCCCAGGGTATACGGTTTAGCGAGGTTCCACTGTATCGTTATCAGGCTACAGGAGTTTTGCATCTGATGAGGACCTACACTGGTCACAAATCGCATACATGTAAGCCCCGTTTCTCCCGTCACAGTCACATATTATTCTACTACCTTGTGTATATTATATACCCACTAACACAGTACATGACATTTCAAAATTATGACATAATTGTAGCACTTACCTGCTACGTAGACATCCGCATAGAAATATAGAAGAAACCTCGAGGTCTTCATTGTATTTACGAAATCACATTAAACCATATACATGCAATGGTGAATATGTTTAAAAACATGCAAACGTTTTGTTTTTATTTTTCTTACCGATACACAAAAAGCGACAACGTTGGACCACTACCACATGTATGAACCGTCGTGTTCACACAGTTCGTTTGTGTTGCTACAGTATGTACTTTCATGGAGAAATGAATAATAGATGGAACTGTGTGTACATGTAGAATCAATAGATCGTGTCTGTCATTAAACAGGTTAACAGATGAGACGAGCTATGCGAGTTTGTACCTAATAATATGTGCATTCGTTCATGATAAATATTTACAGAAACTGCGATAATTTCTTTAAATGATGTTCAATGGTGACGAAATGCTCACAGCTAATGCGGAATTCCATTTAGCATTTAATCTGTACATTTTGTCAACATTCTATGTAATTTACGGGAAATATCGTATATTATGTAGACATGTTTCATGAGATATCGCACATCGTTACTCTCAAATTAGAATTGGCCTGCTAATGCTTGGCTAATTGTAACTGTCCGGCAGTGGAGTACACACAGGCAGTGCATGACTTGATACTTGTTTGTCGCGTCGATACTGATTTCTTAACTGGCATTGACTCGAGACATGGTGATAATGTGATTCGTGACCAATTGAACTCTTCATCAAATTGCACACTCCTATAGCCTGATTATATATATATATATATAGCGATTATATGCACAGGTTAATGTGTAGCTTCGATAATCTCAGCTATACGGATGACTTTTACTATTTCATCTGTCTTTTATATTATTAGTATCATTATAGCTGAGACCCGGCCATTATAAAATATGGTCACAATAACAGCCATTCTGTCCTGGAATTTAGTCACGAGCGAACGTTTTAATACTAATACAAATATAATGTGCACATACTAATAATAAACATGTACATATACATATACCTACTTTGACCTGGATTATCCTTTAATTCCAGTTTTATTCGCAAAACGCACGGACGAAATGGGCTGTTATTGTGGCCATGTCGTACAATGGCCGGATCTCCGCTATAGGGATACAACAGATAATATGAAAGACAGATGGAATAGTACAAGTCATCCGTATATCAGAGAGTATGTAAGCTAGCTGAACTGGATCTACATTGTTCGCACAACTTATAAACCCCATTTCTCCAGTCACAATCATAAATTATAATTAGTATACAAATATGTAGCCGAAATATGGCGAACTATTTGGGAGACCGTGTATTTTATACCGCAATCATTGCTCCATCTACATCAGGGGCGGATCTGGAGGTGGGTTCCGGGGTTGCACCCCCCCCCCGTTCAGCCACGGAGTGTACATATATCACAGTTTACCACCAGTTGGAGTCTGAATTTAAATGCCGTAAAACACAGGACAGTGCATTTTGAAGAGCTCGAAAAT
This sequence comes from Conchocele bisecta, assembly GCA_029237695.1. Taxonomy (NCBI): domain Eukaryota; kingdom Metazoa; phylum Mollusca; class Bivalvia; order Lucinida; family Thyasiridae; genus Conchocele; species Conchocele bisecta. The sequence continues at coordinate 101,171,812 of CM055270.1, forward strand.
AGGACAACCCCCTATTTGCGAACTGCAAGAGTTACCTTCGCAACTAGACAACCCCCGTTCCCCAAATGCTGGATCCGCCCATCTACATGCAGCTTATAATAAAGGGGGTTGAATAAATGTTATTTTATCTGAAGTAATATAATTAAAGTGAAGTTCAGTTTTAGCCTTTATTCCTTTACCTTTAACCCCAAATCGCGGCCTCTGCTTGGTCATTCGCAACAGCAAATTCAAGATGGCGCTCGATTTTTAAAAATGCAAATTGCCGTTGGTTCAGCCGATTTAGTTAATTTTGTATTGACTGTACAAATTTGTGAAGTAACCAATTTCAAAGAGAAATACATGTCTATTATGATTTAATGTAAATTGTTAAAACTGTGAGGTCTAAAGCCAGTCAAAAAATTGAAGCTCATCGTAAATAAATCGGAAACTCAATCAGACACAAAACTACGGAGCCCAGCAGGAGACATTTCATTTTTTGTATTAATTCGTTCCCATGAAATAGCAATTCGTTCCCTCAATTTAACAATTATTTCCCTCGAATTAACAATTCGTTCCCTCGAATTAACAATTCGTTTCCACGATATAACAATTTGTTATTTTGCTGAAACGAATTGTTAATTCGTGAGAGCGATTTGTTAAATTGAGGGAACGAATTGTTATTTCGTGGGAACGAACTAATACAACAAATAATTATACGTCCCCTGCGGCTCTGTACAAAACCGATTCGACCTCCCGTGGACGTCGCCATTTTCTATTGAATGACGTTGCAAGATTTGCAAGATTTGCGACGATTGAGTAGCAAATGACGCCAACACGGAAAACTGGTCGAATGGCGTTATATACCATGACTGGTAGACATACAGTGCAACCTCTCCGCAACGGCCACCAATGGAAAGACATAAAACTGGTTGTTGTAGAGAGGTTGCTGTTGTAAGGAAGCTAACTTTAGAGGTAATTGTCTATTGGACATAGCATGTTACTGTTCAGAGATAAGGAAGAGGGTGGGTTGTAGAGAGGTTTGCTGTTGTAAGGAAGCTAACTTTAGAGGTAATTGTCTATTGGAGGACATTGCATGTTACTGTTCCAGAGATAAGAGGTGGTTGTTGTAGAGAGGTTGCTGTTGTAAGGAAGCTAACTTTAGAGGTAATTGTCTATTGGACATTGCATGTTACTGTTCCAGAGATAAGAGGGGGTTGTTGTAGAGAGGTTGCTGTTGTAAGGAAGCTAACTTTAGAGGTAATTGTCTATTGGACATAGCATGTTACTGTTCCAGAGATAAGAGGGGGTGTTGTAGAGAGATTGCAGTTGTAAGGAAGCTAGTTTAGAGGTAATTGTCTATTGTTCATAGCATGTTACTGTTCCAGAGATAAGAGGGTGTTGTTGTAGAGAGGTTGCAGTTGTAAGGAAGCTAAGTTTAGAGGTAATTGTCTATTGTTCATAGCATGTTACTGTCCCAGAGATAAGAGTGGGTTGTTGTAGAGAGGTTGCAGTTGTAATGAAGCTAAGTTTAGAGGTAATTGTCTATTGTTCATACCATGTTACTGTTCCAGAGATAAGAGGGGGTGTTGTAGAGAGGTTGCAGTTGTAAGGAAGCTAAGTTTAGAGGTAATTGTCTATTGTTCATAGCATGTTACTGTTCCAGAGATAAGAGGGGGTTGTTGTAGAGAGGTTGCTGTTGTAAGGAAGCTAGTTTAGAGGTAATTGTCTATTGTTCATAGCATGTTACTGTTCCAGAGATAAGAGTGGGTTGTTGTAGAGAGGTTGCTGTTGTAAGGAAGCTAAATTTAGAGGTAATTGTCTATTGGACATAGCATGTTACTTTTCCAGAGATAAGAGGGGGTTGTTGTAGAGAGGCGGCCGTTCGTGGAGGTTCCACTGTAAATTTATTCTGTAATGTGGAGTTAATGTGTATACAGTGCAACGTCTGTATAACAGCCACCGATGGGAAGACGCAAAGCTGGCTGTTGTAGAGACGTGGCTGTTGTAGGGAGGTTTTTGCGGAATTAAATTGTGTCGCCCGCTGTTTATTTATTTTCTTCTATAATTCTCATGAAAACCATGCTTTGGCAGCATTTTAGAATCATTTCCAATGGAAATGATTCTGAAATGCTGTCAAAACATGTTTTTATTGAGAAAGAAGACAAAGGCAACAGCAGATGACAGTTTCCGTCAACAGTCTAAGGGTTAGATACAGAAGACATCATCCATTTCGGATATAAACTAGCGGCTGTTGCAGAGAGGGTGTTGTTGTAGAGAGGTGGCCGTTCGGGGAGGTTCGACTGTATCTTAATTGAGACACGCCATGCGATTGTGTACCTTCGGGACATCAGCGTAATTTCATAAATACATTTACAAAAGTTACAATATTGTTCAAAAATACAATCAGAAGTTGACACAATTTTCGGAGTACATGCGGAAAATTGTATCATCTGTTGGCGCCATTCACGGAAAAAATAATGTAAATTTTATAAACGTATAATGTATTTCATGAAAATACGCAGATGTCAGAAGGTACAAAATCACCACTATTGTTGTGTCATAGTGATGTCTTTACTTTCCATAAGAATATACCGAATTATGACTGTGTACGTCAGGCGGATTATAGTTAGATTTTAGTGCGCGAAAGTGAAACCTTATCCCACAATCTATACCGTGAGCGACAGTGCAGCGTGTAAAGAGCTATCAATTGCGCGGAACGCGTGTGGCTAAAGAAACCAATCAACCCATATCAAACAAATCAACCAAGTCGTGGGTAACGTTTGCCGTGGGACGAGGGAACTGTTTGAACACCAAGGCCGTAGGCCGCGGGTTCAAACAATTCACGATGGCCACGGCAAACGTTTATCCGCGGCTGAACATTGTCGAACGTTAGTGTTGCATTTCCGTCGGAAATATCGTAAACTTTAAAACCGCTGATTTACTCATACATATTACGGGGCCACAGTACACGTCGCGTGATGCAGCCACATCGATTTCAAAATTTCAGTGCGACTGTTGTGAACTGGTCTGGTGACGTCGTTGCGCGTTCTTGTAACGTCATGAGACACATGCATTACGTACATGTAGGTGTTGGCCTAGCCCCGGCATGAGCATTGTCTACAGCCATGATCAAACATCACGCGCTGTAAGTAACAATAAGAAACTGACGCAATATACCATGATAAACACATGACGCGAGGAGCCTTCTATTCGTAACCGAGAAGTCTTCAACGCGGCACAAACATGCATTACAAACATGCAATCCACAGCCAGCGGTGTGCGGTCAGAATAGGAAAGCATAATTACATGAAATACATACAAATATAAAACAAATGTGACGAAAGACCCACAACAAATATTCCCCAACTAATTACACGTAGCAGAAAAAAAAACAAATCACAACAAGGGCATCGTTATTACTGAACTAATCCCCTCTATGGCAGCCTTACTACTAATAATAATAAAACAAACTTTAGCAGTTTGTTCTTACAAACAAGGCGAACGTAAGTCTTCAGAGACCTTGATCGTGGGCGGTTGGACGTGGATCGTATGTAAAACGAAGCACCATCCATAGACACACAGTGTGGCGAAATATTATCTAAATCGGTGAATCGGTTATTGAAACATACGTTACTACATGTAACATACGCATGTACATGGACTGACGCTGTATCTCTGGCTTATCGATACTGGGATAATGGAGTGCATTACACGTATTACATGTGGTTGCTGTCGTCTCTGTATCAACGGAATTGTGTCTGTGATTGAAGAAATATGGCTTATGGGGAATACAATCAGAAAATATTCAGATCAGCCTGTTCATCCGCCCAGTTTGATCAAAATATTCACTGTTCGCGCCATTGCATCAATCAACACGCATCATGCTTCTAACGAACATTACAGATCGCTTTCAAGCTGCAGGAGTGTGCTATTTGATCAGAAGCTACACCGGTCACAAACCTAATACACTCCCGCCTGCGATTCGCTTACCAAGAATTGCAATCCAGCGGTCCTTGAATTGCAATTCTTCCCCTCTGGAATTGCAGTCTAATTGCAGTCTAATTGCGGTCCAAACGCGGTCCCGTTTTTGCGGTCATTCTTTCGCGATACCGTTTGTGCGGTCATTCTTTCGCGGTCCAGTTTGTGCGGTCATTCTTTCGCGATACCGTTTGTGCGGTCATTCTTTCGCTATTTCCGGTAAAAACTTACAAAATCATCGTATAGTACAGTTTGTTTACATTATCAGTGATTATACAAACGTACTATACGAATATTATACAAACATACGATATCCGTTCGTATATACGATATATCCGTACGGATATGGTATGAATATAAAGTGGGTCATCCTGTGGTTAAAATATACCGATGCACCGGTTCATTTCGAATGTAAACATCCGGTTTTCATTTCGATCATCTGCCATAATTTGAAGTTTTTCAAAATGAATAAATGTTCAGTTTTACGATACAGAAACAATATTTAAAACTGAGGATTGTGAAGTACGGTATCACTGTACATATACATGTGTGTTCAATATACAGTAATTCATCACTGTACTCCTCACCACCGCCGGGGACACAAAACAATGATCCCCCACGCACACCGGCCATCTACATTTGGCGTCCTAAAAGTTCCGGTCTATATCCCACAGTGGGAACAATGTGTATCACCACCACCACCAGTTTTTGTCTATGACTACACTACACCCCCCCCCCGCCCCCGACCATCACTTCTGTCTGTAACGCAGGATGACGTGGCCGACTGATCAAGTGCTAAACTAGTCCTGGTGCGATGACCGACTGATCAAGTGCTATACTAGTCTTGGTGCGATGGCCGACTGATCAAGTTCTAAACTAGTCATGGTGCGATGGCCGACTGATCGAGTGCTATACTAGTCCAGGTGCGATGGCCGACTGAGCAAGGGCTAAACTAGTCTTGGTGCGATGGCCGACTGATCAAGTTCTAAACTAGTCGTGGTGCGATGGCCGACTGATCAAGTTCTAAACTAGTCCTGGTGCGATGGCCGACTGATCAAGGGCTACACTAGTCTTGGTGCGATGGCCGACTGATCAGGTTCTAAACTAGTCATGGTGCGATGGCCGACTGATCGAGTGCTATACTAGTCCAGGTGCGATGGCCGACTGAGCAAGGGCTAAACTAGTCTTGGTGCGATGGCCGACTGATCAAGTTCTAAACTAGTCGTGGTGCGATGGCCGACTGATCAAGTTCTAAACTAGTCCTGGTGCGATGACCGATTGAGCAAGGGCAAAACTAGTCTTGGTGCGGTGGCCGACTGATCCAGTTCTAAACTAGTCCTGGTGCGATGGCCGGCTGATCAAGTTCTAAACTAGTCCTGGTGTGATGGCCGACTGAGCAAGGGCAAAACTAGTCATGGTGCGGTGGCCGACTGATCAAGTTCTAAACTAGTCCTGGTGCGATGGCCGACTGATCAAGGACTAAACTAGTCTTGGTGCGATGGCCGACTGATCAAGTTCTAAACTAGTCGTGGTGCAATGGCCGACTGATCAAGTTCTAAACTAGTCCTTGTGCGATGTCCGACCGATCGAGTGCTATACTAGTCCTGGTGCGATGGCCGACTAATCAAGGGCTAAACTAGTCGCAGTGCGATGGCCGACTGATCAAGGGCTAAACTATTCCTGGTGCGATGGTCGACTGATCAAGTTCTAAACTAGTCCTGGTGCGATGGCCGACTGATCAAGTTATAAACTAGTCCTGGTGCGATGGCCGACTGATCAAGTGCTAAAGTAGTACTGGTGTGATGGCCGACTGATCAAGTTCTAAACTAGTCCTGGTGTGATGGCCGACTGATTGAGTGCTATACTCGGCATGGCCGACTGATCACGTGCTATACTGGGCATGGTGAGATGGCCAACTGATCAAGTGCTATACTGGGCATGGTGCAATGGGCGACTGATCAAGCGCTATGCTAGTTATGGTGCGATGGCAGACTGATCAAGTGCTCTGCTAGTCCTGGTTGGTGCGATGGCCCACTGATCAAGTGCTATACTCGGCATGGCCGACTGATCACGTGCTATACTGGGCATGGTGAGATGGCCAACTAATCAAGTGCTATACGTACCGGGCATGGTGAAATACTACACTCCCGCCTGCGATTCACTTACCAAGAATTGCAATCCAGCGGTCATTGAATTGCAATTCGTCCGCTCTGAAATTGCAGTCTAATTGCGGTCCAATCGCGGTCCCGTTGTTGCGGTCATTCTTTCGCGATACCGTTTGTGCGGTAATTCTTTCGCGGTCCAGTTTGTGCGGTCATTCTTTCGCGATACCGTTTGTGCGGTCATTCTTTCGCTATTTCCGTTAAAAACTTACCGTATCATCGTATAGTACAGTTTGTTTACATTATACAAAACGTACTATACGAATATTATACAAAAACATACGATATCCGTTCGTATATACGATATATCCGTACGGATATGGTATGAATATACAGTGGGTCATCGTGCGGTTAAAATATACCGATGCACCGGTTCATTTCGCATGTAAACATCCGGTTTTCATTTCGATCATCTGCCACAATTTTAAGTTTTTCAAAATGAATAAATGTTCAGTTTTACGATACAGAAACAATTTAAAACTGAGGATTGTGAAGTACGGTATCACAGTGCATATACATGTGTGTTCAATACAGTTAATTCATCAGTAATTCATCATTGTACTCCGCACCACCGCCGGGGACACAAAACAATGATCCCCCACACACACCAGCCATCTACATTTGGCGTCCTAAAAGTTCCGGTCTATATCCCACAGTGGGAACAATGTGTATCACCACCACCACCAGTTTTTGTCTATGACTACACAACACCCCCCACCCCCGACCACCACTAAACTAGTCCTGGTGCGATGGCCGACTGATCGAGTGCTATACTAGTCGTCCTGGTGCGATGGCTGACTAATCAAGGGCTAAACTAGTCTCAGTGCCATGGCCGACTGATCAAGGGCTAAACTATTCCTGGTGCGATGGTCGACTGATCAAGTTCTAAACTAGTCCTGGTGCGATGGCCGACTGATCAAGTTATAAACTAGTCCCGGTGCGATGACCGACTGATCGAGTGCTATACTAGTCCTGGTGTGATGGCCGACTGATTGAGTGCTATACTAGTCCTGGTGCGATGGCCGACTGATCAAGTGCTAAAGTAGTCCTGGTGTGATGGCCGAATGATCTAGTGCTATACTCGGCATGGCCGACTGATCACGTGCTATACTGGGCATGGTGAGATGGCCAACTGATCAAGTGCTATACTGGGCATGGTGCAATGGGCGACTGATCAAGCGCTATACTAGTTATGGTGCGATGGCAGACTGATCAAGTGCTCTGCTAGTCATGGTGCGATGGCCGACTGATCAAGTGCTATACTCGGCATGGCCGACTGATCACGTGCTATACTGGGCATGGCGAGATGGCCAACTAATCAAGTGATATACGTACTGGGCATGGTGAAATACTACACTCCCGCCTGCGATTCATAAGTAATTCATCATTGTACTCCGCACCACCGCGGGGGACACAAAACAATGATCCCCCACACACACCAGCCATCTACATTTGGCATCCTAAAAGTTTCGGTCTATTATATCACCACCACCACCACCACCAGTTTGTGTCTATGACTACACTACACCCCCCCCCCACCGACCACCACTTCTGTCTGTAACGCAGGATGACGTGGCCGACTAATCAAGTGCTAAACTAGTCCTGGTGCGATGGCCGACTGATCAAGTGCTACACTCCCGCCTGCGATTCGCTTACCAAGAATTGCAATCCAGCGGTCCTTTAATTGCAATTCTTCCCCTCTGGAATTGCAGTCTAATTGCAGTCTAATTGCGGTCCAAACGCGGTCCCGTTTTTGCGGTCATTCTTTCGCGATACCGTTTGTGCGGTCATTCTTTCGCGGTCCAGTTTGTGCGGTCATTATTTCGCGATACCGTTTGTGCGGTCATTCTTTCGCTATTTCCGGTAAAAACTTACCGTAACATCGTATAGTACAGTTTGTTTACATTATCAGTGATTATACAAACGTACTATACGAATATTATACAAACATACGATGTCCGTTCGTATATACGATATATCCGTACGGATATGGTATGAATATAAAGTGGGTCATCCTGTGGTTAAAATATACCGATGCACCGGTTGATTTCGAATGTAAACATCCGGTTTTCATTTCGATCATCTGCCATAATTTGAAGTTTTTCAAAATGAATAAATGTTCAGTTTTACGATACAGAAACAATATTTAAAACTGAGGATTGTGAAGTACGGTATCACTGTACATATACATGTGTGTTCAACATACAGTAATTAATCACTGTACTCCGCACCACCGCCGGGGACACAAAACAATGATCCCCCACGCACACCAGCCATCTACATTTGGCGTCCTAAAAGTTCCGGTCTATATCCCACAGTGGAAACAATGTGTATCACCACCACCATCAGTTTTTGTCTATGACTACACTACACCCCCCCCCCCCGCCCCCGCCCCCGACCATCACTTCTGTCTGTAACGCAGGATGACGTGGCCGACTGATCAAGTGCTAAACTAGTCCTGGTGCGATGACCGACTGATCAAGTGCTATACTAGTCTTGGTGCGATGGCCGACTGATCAAGTTCTAAACTAGTCATGGTGCGATGGCCGACTGATCGAGTGCTATACTCGTCCAGGTGCGATGGCCGACTGAGCAAGGGCTAAACTAGTCTTGGTGCGATGGCCGACTGATCAAGTTATAAACTAGTCGTGGTGCGATGGCCGACTGATCAAGTTCTAAACTAGTCCTGGTGCGATGGCCGACTGATCAAGGCCTACACTAGTCATGGTGCGATGGCCGACTGATCAAGTTCTAAACTAGTCATGGTGCGATGGCCGACTGATCGAGTGCTAAACTAGTCCAGGTGCGATGGCCGACTGAGCAAGGGCCCCCGCCCCCGACCATCACTTCTGTCTGTAACGCAGGATGACGTGGCCGACTGATCAAGTGCTAAACTAGTCCTGGTGCGATGACCGACTGATCAAGTGCTATACTAGTCTTGGTGCGATGGCCGACTGATCAAGTTCTAAACTAGTCATGGTGCGGTGGCCGACTGATCAAGTTCTAAACTAGTCCTGGTGCGATGGCCGACAGATCAAGGACTAAACTAGTCTGTGCGATGCTGACTGATACAAGTCGTCAAACTAGTCGTGGTGCGATGGCCGACTGATCAAGTTCTAAATTAGTCCTGGTGCGATGTCCGACCGATCGAGTGCTATACTAGTCCTGGTGCGATGGCCGACTAATCAAGGGCTAAACTAGTCGCAGTGCGATGGCCGACTGATCAAGGGCTAAACTATTCCTTGTGCGATGGTCGACTGATCAAGTTCTAAACTAGTCCTGGTGCGATGGCCGACTGATCAAGTTATAAACTAGTCCTGGTGCGATGGCCGACTGATCAAGTGCTAAAGTAGTACTGGTGTGATGGCCGACTAATCAAGTTCTAAACTAGTCCTGGTGTGATGGCCGACTGATTGAGTGCTATACTAGTCCTGGTGCGATGGCCGACTGATCAAGTGCTAAAGTAGTCCTGGTGTGATGGCCGAATGATCTAGTGCTATACTCGGCATGGCCGACTGATCACGTGCTATACTGGGCATGGTGAGATGGCCAACTGATCAAGTGCTATACTGGGCATGGTGCAATGGGCGACTGATCAAGCGCTATACTAGTTATGGTGCGATGGCAGACTGATCAAGTGCTCTGCTAGTCCTGGTGCGATGGCCGACTGATCAAGTGCTATACTCGGCATGGCCGACTGATCACGTGCTATACTGGGCATGGTGAGATGGCCAACTAATCAAGTGCTATACGTACTGGGCATGGTGAAATACTACACTCCCGCCTGCGATTCACTTACCAAGAATTGCAATCCAGCGGTCGTTGAATTGCAATTCGTCCGCTCTGAAATTGCAATCTAATTGCGGTCCAATCGCGGTCCCGTTGTTGCGGTCATTCTTTCTCGATACCGTTTGTGCGGTAATTCTTTCGCGGTCCAGTTTGTGCGGTCATTCTTTCGCGATACCGTTTGTGCGGTCATTCTTTCGCTATTTTCGTTAAAAACTTACCGTATCATCGTATAGTACAGTTTGTTTACATTATACAAACGTACTATACGAATATTATACAAAAACATACGATATCCGTTCGTATATACGATATATCCGTACGGATATGGTATGAATATACAGTGGGTCATCGTGCGGTTAAAATATACCGATGCACCGGTTCATTTCGCATGTAAACATCCGGTTTTCATTTCGATCATCGGCCACAATTTTAAGTTTTTCAAAATGAATAAATGTTCAGTTTTACGATACAGAAACAATTTAAAACTGAGGATTGTGAAGTACGCTATCACAGTGCATATACATGTGTGTTCAATACAGTAATTCATCAGTAATTCATCATTGTACTCCACACCACTGCCGGGGACACAAAACAATGATCCCCCACACACACCAGCCATCTACATTTGGCGTCCTAAAAGTTCCGGTCTATATCCCACAGTGGGAACAATGTGTATCACCACCACCACCAGTTTTCGTCTATGACTACACAACACCCCCCACCCCCGACCACCACTAAACTAGTCCTGGTGCGATAGCTGACTGATCGAGTGCTATACTAGTCGTCCTGGTGCGATGGCCGACTAATCAAGGGCTAAACTAGTCTCAGTGCGATGGCCGACTGATCAAGGGCTAAACTATTCCTGGTGCGATGGTCGACTGATCAAGTTCTAAACTAGTCCCGGTGCGATGACCGACTGATCGAGTGCTATACTAGTCCTGGTGTGATGGCCGACTGATTGAGTGCTATACTAGTCCTGGTGCGATGGCCGACTGATCAAGTGCTAAAGTAGTCCCTGGTGTGATGGCCGAATGATCTAGTGCTATACTCGGCATGGCCGACTGATCACGTGCTATACTGGGCATGGTGAGATGGCCAACTGATCAAGTGCTATACTGGGCATGGTGCAATGGGCGACTGATCAAGCGCTATACTAGTTATGGTGCGATGGCAGACTGATCAAGTGCTCTGCTAGTCCTGGTGCGATGGCCGACTGATCAAGTGCTATACTCGGCATGGCCGACTGATCACGTGCTATACTCGGCATGGTGAGATGGCCAACTAATCAAGTGATATACGTACTGGGCATGGTGAAATACTACACTCTCGCCTGCGATTCATAAGTAATTCATCATTGTACTCCGCACCACCGAGGGGGACACAAAACAATGATCCCCCACACACACCAGCCATCTACATTTGGCATCCTAAAAGTTCCGGTCTATATCACCACCACCACCACCAGTTTGTGTCTATGACTACACTACACCCCCCCCCCCCCACCGACCACCACTTCTGTCTGTAACGCAGGATGACGTGGCCGACTAATCAAGTGCTAAACTAGTCCTGGTGCGATGGCCGACTGATCAAGTGCTATAATAATAGTCTTGGTGCGATGGCCGACTGATAAAGTTCTAAAGTAGTCTTGGTGCGATGGCCGACTGATCAAGTTCTAAACTAGTCGTGGTGCGATGGCCGACTGATCAAGTTCTAAACTAGTCATGGTGCGATGGCCGACTGATCAAGTGCTATACTAGTCCTGGTGCGATGGCCGACTGATCAAGGGCTAAACTAGTCTCGGTGCGATGGCTGACTGATCAAGGGCTAAACTATTCCTGGTGCGATGGTCGACTGATCAAGTTCTAAACTAGTCCTGGTGTGATGGCCGACTGATCAAGTGCTATGCTCGGCATGGCCGACTGATCACGTGTTATACTGGGCATGGTGAGATGGCCAATTGATCAAGTGCTATGCTGGGCATGGTGCAATGGGCGACTGATCAAGCGCTATACTACTTATGGTGCGATGGTAGACTGATCAAGTGCTCTACTAGTCCTGGTGCGATGACCAACTGATCAAGCGCTATACTAGTTATGGTGCGATGGCAGACTGATCAAGTGCTCTACTAGTCCTGGTGCGATGGCCGACTGATCAAGTGCTACATGTATACTCGGCATGGCCGACTGATCACGTGCTATACTGGGCATGGTGAGATGGCCGACTGATCAAGTGCTATACTGGGCAAGGTGCAATGGGCGACTAATCAAGCGCTATACTACTTATGGTGCGATGGCAGACTGATCAAGTGCTCTACTAGTCCTGGTGCGATGACCGACTGATCAAGGGCTAAACTAGTCCTGGTGCGATGGCCGACTGATCAAGTTCTATACTAGTCCTGGTGCGATGGCCGACTGATCAAGGACTACACTAGTCCTGGTGCGATGGCAACTGATCAAGGGCTAAACTAGTCCTGGTATGATGGCCGACTGACCAAGGGCTAAACTAGTCCTGGAGCGATGGCCGACTGATCTAGTTCTATACTAGTCATGGTGAGATTGCCGACAGATCAAGTGCTAAACTAGTCCTGGAGCGCTGGCCGACTGATCAAGTTCTAAACTAGTCCTGGTGCGATGGCCGACTGATCGAGTGCTATACTTGTCCTGGTGCGATGGCCGACTGATCAAGGGCTAAACTAGTCCCGGTGCGATAGCCGTCTGATCAAGTGCTATACTAGTCCTGGTGCGATGGCCGATGATCAAGTGCTATACTAGTCCTGGTGAGATGGGAAAAACCTGATCAAGTTTTAAAACTAGTACTGGTGTGATGGCCGACTGATCAAGTTCTAACTAGTCTGGAGCGATGTCCCGACTGATCAAGTGCTAAACTAGTCCTGGTGTGATGGCCGACTGATCAAGTGCTAAACTAGTCATGGTGTGATGGCCGACTGATCAAATCGCATGCCATAATAACTAGATGGCCATGGCCTGCATGTCGTGCCCGCCGAGGCATTTGATAGTACAAACAATTTTTTTTATTGCAACAAAGCTTTAGCCCGTTGACGTAAAAACATGCCGCAACCGCCGAGGCTTTGATAGTATACCCAAAAACTTTAACTAAAAAACACTTTAACCAAAACCTTTATCCTGAATGCACACCAATGTGCCAACTATATCGCTCTGTCTGCAAGCGGGCCCAACAAAAACTTTAAGGGAAATTTCAAAGTAATTTGACCGTGACATTGGGCACATATAAATAATAATGAAAATGTGGGTGACAAATACACCGTATGTGAAGTTTCGAGTGAATTGGTGAAGCGGTTTCAGAGATATAGTGTTCTTAAAGGTACATGCCCACTCAGTAGGCACAAAATGTTCTTTATATCAGAGACATCATCTGAGACATTTTCTGGCAAAATAAACATTAATTCACCATTAATACACATATTTATTGGCATTATTATACATTTTATATGAGACGTAAATTTCCACATTACTATTTATTTTTTGATGTGCAATGATCATACTTTATAATCTGTCGAAAACATTATTTTTTCAGGGAAACACATTTAATTAGTATAAGTAATTAACAAATATCATGCCCCATTTGCCTATGAAAATAGCCTGATATCACCGCGTGTCACTATCAGTGAAATAAACATTACTAAATGATTATATCCATATAACGGGCACTCGTAATGTTTAGAACTGGTGGAATAGTGACAAAATTATACACTTATTTAATTCCTACAAATAACTGAGAATACACATAACTTTAATTGTTGTGCCTACTGAGTGGGTATGTACCTTTTAATTAGCATAAATTATTAAAAACAAGAAATGCGTCTGTCGAACGCGGATGCCACCTGCAGCATATTTGAGAAACTGTGACAAAGTGGTTAACCGAAAAGTGTGACGGACGGACAGACGGACGGACGGTCCAAACACTATATGCCACCCGTTTCTTCGAAACCCGGTGGCATAAAAATATCATGCCTCATTTGAATATGAAAATAGCTTGATACCACTGCTAGTCATTATCAGTAAAATAAATATTACTAAATGATTATATATGGATAGCGGGCACACATAATTTTTAGAACTGGTGGAATAGTGACACAATTATACACTTATTTAATTGCTATAAAGAACAGTTTGTGCCTACTGAGTGGGCATGTACCTTTAAAAACTTTAACCTTAAATCAAAAAAATTTAACCGGACGGATGTACGTACGTATGTAGGCCAATGTGACAACTATATCGCACTGTCCACATGCAGGCATGTCAAAAACTTTGAGGTAAATTTGAAAGTAATTTTACCTTGATATTGGGCACAGGGGTTGCAGGAGTTCAGCATAGAATGAAAATATGGATGATGATAAACACACATGTGAAGCTTCGAGTGAATTTGCGCAGCCGTTTCTGAGATATAGTGATCTTAAAAACTTTAACCTACGGTAAATAAAAACCAGATGGCCATGGCCCGCATGTTGAGCCCACCGAGGCATTTGATGGTGTCGGAGTATATTTATTAGAAGTTTGAATTAACGTATGTAAAAGCTTTAACGCAAATTTGAAAGTCATTTGACCTTGATCTTGGGCATGTGGATCGCATGCGTGGGCTATAATATGAAAATATGGATGATAATAAAGAATTATCTGAAGTTTGAAGCAAATCTGGGTAAGTGTTGTGGAGATATAAGGTATGCAAAAACTTTAACAAAAATTTCAAAGTCATTTGACCTTGACCTTGGGGCACAGGGGCCGCATGAGTGGGACACAGAATGAATATATGGATGATGACTAATAAGCATTTGATGTTTCAAGTCAATGTGACTTAGGATATGGTATTTAAAAACATACACCGATTTCGGACGGACTGACGCACGGACGTCATTGTGATCACTAAGTCTCGCTTTCCGCAAGCAGGCTCGGCCAAAAAAATACAGATGGACGTCAATGTGCAGACTATTCTTCTGATATAAAATGTATAATAATGCCAAACAATACGTGGGTAATGGTAAATGATCTGGCCAGAAAATGTCTCCGATGATGTCTCTGACATAAAGAACATTTTGTGCCTACTGAGTGGGCATGTACCTTTAACGCTAGCTCCGCCCTGTCCAGTCAGACCTATGCATGTGTTAAGTTTCATAACAAATATTGCAAAGGATGTTCGCGTTATGCTCCGGACAAATCAGTGCGCGAAAAAACAAAGGGAGATAACTAAACTAGAAAATGTGTTCATAGAACACGGATACCCCACATATCGCTTTGATAGTAAACAAGGCAAACTTCCAGTGTCCAAAAGGGAGAGATAATCCATGACACGGGGTTCGAATCAAAAATCGAAATAAACTTTCCGCATCTACTCATCAGAAGGAAGCTACATATCAAATTTCAGTGCTTTAGCTATTATAAAAGTTTTACGAGTTACAAGGCAAAATTTTCAAATTCTAATTCAAAAAGAGGGAGATAATCTATGACTCGGGGGTCGAATGAAAATAAACTTTGCAAATCTACTCATCATAAGGACATACCAAGTTTCAGGTGTGTAGCTATTAGGGTTTAAAAGTTTTACGAGCTACAAGACAAAATTGGAAAATTCTAACTTGAAAAGGGGGAGATAATCCATGACCATGGGGTCGAATCAAACATACATGTACCAAGTTTCAGGTATGTAGCTATTACGGTTTAAAAGTTTTTCGAGTTACTAGGTTGGTGACAGACGGAAGAACGGACAAGGTCAAGGGTAACACTAAATGCCCCCTCCTCTATCGTGGTGGGGCAAAAGTTGTCATATACAAGTAACTTACCTTAATTTATCAGTTACACATCAGACGATGAATGAACTTTAATTCTGGTGTAGAATATTAAAGTTATTCATTATATTCAATAGTGCTGCTTTGACATGACGTGAAATTAAAACATGCATGACATGATCTGGAAGAAAACCCACAGACCAAGCACGCATATTCAGAATCACGTCTGTCGGTTCTTATCCAGCTCCGATTTCTGTCACCTGTCCACAAAATCCAGAATCCAACATTGTCGCAAATTTAATCCTCTATGTTGGTGTACGTTAGAACAAAATGTCACTTAGTATATTATCCAATCCATTGTAATCTCTTGTTTCTCTAAATAAATGCGTCCAACAATCCCTGTAGCTGCTATCGTGATAAAAAATGTTAAAGGTTCCGTCAGCGCCTACATATTGATCTTAATATCCACCATTTGATTCCAAGTACCAGAATAATGATGTTTCCATGCGCCGTCGTAGTGTTATCTGTCAGATTCCGTTGTTTATTTGATCAAATTGATGGACAAATTTGTGTCCGCTAATGTCGCCAAGAGCATAATCTGTGACGTTGACTGTAATAATGTGGCATAACTTCTAGCTTGTGAATTTTTGGTTGAATGAAGTGATCACTATTGTGAATAAGTGTGTATTTGTGCCCGGTTTGCTCAGCAGGTAGAGCGATGGTGTGGTAAACCAGAGATCCCCGGTTCCATTCCGGGCTGGTGCACATCTTTCTCACCCTGTGACATTTAGCGCCCAACGTAGTTGCGGGAAGTAACTCTGCAGAATACTCCCGCATCGTCCGTACCGAGAGTTTATAATGGTGCTCTCCGTAGGTTTCCCCTGCAAAGTACCAAATCACATCTGATTTGCACTTCAACTGTTAATTGCGACATATTTTCTGTATTTTTCAATTGAAAGAAATGTCAGTATTATACTTATTCATTCTGTGTAATAAGTACAGAAAAATATGTCACAATTAACAGCTAAAGCGCGAATGAGATCCGATCCGGTACTCTGCAGGAAAAACCTATGGAGCACCGGAACTCTGGGTACGGACGATAATTGAGTATTCTGTTGCCCAACAAAGGACCGCGACTGTATAAATACTCCCAAATTGTACCCAAACATATGGAATTCGGAGACAAAAATTAAACATAGAATTCGAGGACGAATTTCAATTTGGCGGAGAAGAATGTCACAGTACGCAACTGACCATGGGGATGAAGTGTGTATGATCTGTGCCTTGTTAGCTTGCTCGGTAGAGTCATGGGCATGGTACGGTAAACATGAGGTCCCTGGTTCGATTCCGGGCCGTTATTTATCTTTCTCACTCTGTGACACAAGTAAACCGTTTTATTTTAAATAAATGGCTATCACCGGAATAAATATTATCTTCACAAAATTTGAATCGGGCCAATAGAAATCAACAGCTAGAACAGAACGTTTGCAGTAATATAAATCTAATTCCAAAATAAATTTTTAATATTTTAATTTTTATGATCAGGTTTCGAAAATTAAAATATGCTTTTCTTTTAAAATTATTATCAATATGTTCACCATGTTATTATGGTTAATATGCAATTCACAGTCTCCTTGCAGCTTGAAATTGAAATTGACATTATGAAAAGTTGTATTGATCTCAGAAATTGTCATGTCGACTATAGGATCGCGTCGAAATAATGTCAACATAATAGGAAAACGTAATTTGATACCGACGAAAAAGTAAACAAAACGCAAAACAAAATTGATGCTTTGTTTTGCTATATTATACCGTAGACCACACATTATCATTTGATTTTATATGAAAATAAATATATTGTCAGCATGGTGGTGTCTATTAATGTGTTCTTGATATTCGGAACGGCAGTGAGTGAGTGACGACATTTTGTTTTGTCCAAGAAATTGTCAAGGTCAATGTTTCACTGTTTGTCTCGCAATAACCCGCCGATTTATATTGCGCACCAAAAAAACAGATCACAAATACCGCTGACTTTCTAGGGTAGTCACTTTGAATTAGATAGATGGGATAAAATTTTGGATTGGAACACGGATACGTTTGTCAACTATTTCGATTTTATTGCCGCATTGGTTAAGCAGAGCGGTCCGTTGGTTTTACCACAGAGCGCAGCGTAAAGCGGTCATTCTTTCGCAGTTTACAGAAACAAAGGAGCGTAAATTGCAATTAAAAGCGGAGCGCAGCGCGAACTGCGCTATAAGTATTGCAATTCCGCAACCAACTCTTTGGACCGCGGTCACATGATTGCAGTCCGATTGCGTTCCGATTGCGGTCCAATTGCAATTAATGGGAACGCGAATTGCAATCCTGCGCTCCAGGAATTGCAATTCGCCTGGTAAGAGAACCGCAGGCCACTCTGTAAGACCCATATCTCCAGTCACAGCCCAACTTACGTTGATACTGAGACGGCAACTATCACATTGAACTCAATTCATGCTTTGACAGCCAGCTAAGAACCAGGGGCCCGTTTCACTAAACTTCGTACGACTAAAATGTTCGTAAGTGCAAATTTAAGATCGTCTGTAAATTTCAATTGATGTGTTTACATTTATTGAGCATGGGCTGCACATGCAGCCTATGCTCAATAAATGTAAATCCAATAAGTGTTTACAAGAAAACATTGTCAATGGGAAATTTACAGACTTAAGATCATATTTTTGCAATTACGAACATTTTAGTCGTACGAAGTTTAGGGAAACGGCCCCAGGGGCCTGATTCACTAACTTCGTACGAATAAGAAGTTCGTAAGTGCTAAACTAAAATGTACCACAATGTTATTGGGAAACTTTGGTGGACTTGTTCAGATTTAATGGTTCCTACATGTAGGAGGAAAATGGTAATGAACCACGTTAATGTGCGAAATTAATTTATACAAATATTCGTACGAACATGTTTGTCCTATGAAGCTTAGTGAAACGGGTCCCAGGGGACTAACATGTTCGTATGTGCAAAATTATGATAATCTGTAAACTTCACAATAACAATGTTTTCGTGTAAACATTGTATTTACATTTATTGAACTGCATATGCAGTCTATGCTCAATAAATGTAAATCCAGTATTTGAATTTCCAGACGATCCTAAATTTGCACTTAACTACATTTTAGTCGTACGAAATTTAGTGAAACGGCCCCCTGGGCACTCTGGGAAACGCATAACTGCGGTAGATCCTAATCATCACATGTCCTCATACGATCAGAGACGGATCAAAGCTGCAATTCAGGGACATACAAACACGCTCTATTAACGAAACATCAACTCCCTTGCACCTGAATCAGACTGCGCAGATATGCATGCTGATTTGTGGCTACACTGGTCGTACACGTCGTAAGGTACATTTTCTCAGCCGGTGGTCCATCTGTGATTGCGTGTACATGTCTCGCAATTATTGTATCTCCCTGAAAGTGTCATTTGAAACCATTATGACCACGTACCACGCCATGACCAAATGGAATATCTCACTGCCATGATGTCCGTAGTGAATAATATATGTGAATGTAGCTGGAGAAGTATGACATGATCGCGTGGTTACAACAAAAACAACAATGGCTGGAAGAGTTGAAAGCGCGCCTACTCTAAAGTAAGTATTATTTGATATTTCCCTTAATAGGCAACGGATTTTTATGAAATATGGCGCAGCAAACGTGTCATCATAAGATGCATTTGCCGGTCCCGGGAGTTCGCCACATACTTATGTCGTTGCTGCGAAGAATCGATTTCCGTGTGAGTATACACGGAAATATATTCTTCGCAAAAACGACAGAGGTTTGGCGCAAAGTACCGAGACCACCAAACGCAGCTTATCAAGACGCGTTTGATGCGCCAAATGTAATCAACATCCGTTACTTAATAAGGAAAAAATAAAAGAATACGTACTTTGTATCGGAGTTTCAGTACTTGTTGTTGTTGTTATAACCACTTTATCATACACCTTGGCTGATAGGAGCTGCGACTAGAGTAGCTCCTTGTCAAAGTGTCTGTAGCCTGGTGGCGGTCTGTATTCCTTGTTAGAAGCATGTCAGACGCTACATTGGTGGAATGGCGAACAATGCAGGTCCTGATCAGACTGTGCGGATGCACAGGCTGATCTGGATCTACAGTGGTCACAAACCCATATGCCCCATTTATATAGTCATATAATATATTATACTTATACAAAAACAGATTAATCAGTACAGGATATCAC
This sequence comes from Conchocele bisecta, assembly GCA_029237695.1. Classification (NCBI taxonomy): domain Eukaryota; kingdom Metazoa; phylum Mollusca; class Bivalvia; order Lucinida; family Thyasiridae; genus Conchocele; species Conchocele bisecta. The sequence continues at coordinate 101,191,720 of CM055270.1, forward strand.
TGACTATCAGTGGCACATGTACATGTATATACATGTAACACAAGGTGCAAAAACTGGTGCTACACTGTTCAATGTTAGTGGGCTAATCTTGGTTTGGTTCCTGATACTGTACATAACCTTTCTAGAAATGTATTAGTCAACGAAATCGTTAAGCGACTAATGGAAAGTTATACAGGCACCGAATGGTATTCCACTGTGAATATAACGAATAGTTTACGGGGATATGGGGGTAACAAACTTAGGCGTTATAAACTGTTTTAGCAGACATTGGGGGAGGGGGGGGGGGAAACATACTGTAAACTTGTGTTGCCTCGAACACACAGATCTGCTTTCGCTAAGTTTAGATGTGGCGTATCCCCATTACGGTTGGAAACTGGTCGTTATGAACAACTGTCTATTGGCAATAGGGTTTGCCCTTTTTGTATGACTCAAGTAGAAGATGAGTACCACTTACTGTTTAGCTGCCCTATATACAACGACATACGTATTGCGCTATACGAAAAAGCATGTTCTATTGAACCACTGTTCTATGAAATGACTGATGATTCCAAATTTGTTTTTCTTTTCTCGAACTGCAATATAATACGAGTTTGTGCCAAAACCCTTTGCTATATTTTAAATCGAAGATCTGCACTGTTGTACAAATAATACAATTATAGTACCATGTGTGAATTAGTTTACGTGTAAATAATGCAACTATTTCTTATTACAATTTTGTATCCCTTTTAAGCTCTGTTGCATATTGGTGTGTAGTCCTTTTAAAGTTTCAATATAAACATATTATTCAAGTAATGTATTTTATGTATATGCTGAAATGTAATTATAGCTGCTCATTAAATGAGCCGTCTCTTATAATTCTTACATAAAATAATAACGTTCGACCGTGTTCAGCTGTGGGTAAACGTTTGCCGTCTCACTATGGAACTGTTTGAACCCGTGACATACATGTACGGCCTTGGGGTTCAAACAGTACCCTCTTACCACGGCAAACGTTTACCCACGGCTGGGCTTGGTCGAACCTTTGAACAATCATGTATGTCAAGATAAATATTGTTTTTGCAGCAATGATAATGTATACTGATTCGACGAATACATTTATTTTAAATGGAGTATATATGATTTTTTTGTGTAAGATATTAAAATGGTTGAGCACGTACTGTGAAGGATTTCAGGACTTTCAGTCCTTTGATCTGTTGATGTGCACGCACTTTCATACGATGCTGCGGCTCTGTATACATGAATATACATCATATTTCATTAAAGTATGCGTGCCGATACCGATACGGAAACGTGAAATGGAGCAGAATTTTGTAAAATGGGTGAAGTGGGTTTATAATAGACCACATGCAATGTAAAGTGTGCCGAGTTTATTTTTTATCTCACAGACAAATTGTAGCTCCAACATATTATGTAATATACATGTAACTTATTAAATGCAGGACCGGCATATATGCACGTGTCTAGTCCCAACAGAAGTGTGTTGCCCAGACTGACCGTGAACTCAATATTTCTTAACATTTCAACTATACAGACCGCTATCCTGATTTTTGCAAACAGTGTAGACAAAAAGCAAACCATTTCTTATTAATTGAATATATTACAAGTCTAAATTGAATAGTCCATACAAGTTGCTCGGAGGTGAAAGGGTTTGCAAAATAGTGGTTTTTCAGCGCATGAGAATTGCTAAAGACACTCGCATGCAGACATGCATAGAACATGAGGAAACAGAAGTTTGAATGATTCATTGGTGTTTAACGGTCTATCAGAAGATGAGGTCATTTAAGGCCGGGCCAACGCCTTCGATCCCGCATTTAACTTGCTGCACGGGGAGGGGGGAGGGGAGGAGAATGGGGGGGGGGGATTTCCAAAATCAGAACGGAATATTTACATGGAAATAAATATATGTTCAGACCTGAACTTAGAGTAACCTCGCCAGGTTCCTGGGGCCCTTTTCACTAAACTTCGTACGACTAACATGTTCGTAAGTGCAAATTTAGAATCGTCCGGAGATTTCAATTGATGGATTTACCTTTATTGAGCACAGGCTTTACAGACTATTACAATTTTGCGCTAACGAATATTTTAGTCGTACGAAGCTTAGTGAAACGGTCCCCAGGTCCGTACCACACAAAAGTCACATGGCCCCTTCCCCTCAAAATAACACCAGCAGCATTATTCTTATAAGGGGTACATGTATAACCATAACTCTCACATACAAGACAGCCAAATACGTACTAGGGCCAAACATGTAGCCGATTTCACCAAAATGACGGTGATAATGTAATAAATGCAGAATAATAACAATTTAAAAATTGATCCTTAAATTGAAAATTTCTCCTTCAAAGTGTACTTAGCAAAATAAGTATGCTTAGCAATTTTGGTGAAATCGGCTACAGGTGTCCGGTCGGGATTCCGGCAAAATGAATCCCGATCGTTAAATTGCCCATCGCATGCTCCCGATCTCCACCCACCGGAAACAGAAGAGGAAACATAATTTAATGGTAGATACCTGTATTTGTGAATCCGATTGTGTATTACACTCCCAAACATCGCAGTGCAGTAACATTCAATTGTGCTAGTTTTCCCGCCAATCGAAGGGTACTTATTTAATTTATTTAAATTTATTCAATTAATGCTTATAATAAAAATCAATTTCTATATTTGGAATGGTATTAATTTATCTGTTCACAACTGAAACTCGCTATATGTTTTTATGTTTGTTCATTAGTCAAATTTCTTGTTTTAGCACGGGAACGAATTGTTATATCGTGGTAACGAATTGTTATATCGTGTGAATGAATTTTAAATTCGAGGGAACGAATTGTTAAATTGAGGGAACGAATTGTTATTTCGTGGGAACGAGTTAATACAAAACTCATGTCCCCTGCAGGGCTCCGTACCATCATGTCTGCTTTTGTAGTGGAGAAAAGGAGAACCACGACTCAACTCTACTTGCGCCGGATCTACGATCATTTGTCTGTAGCCGATTCCACCCAAAATTTCAAAGTACATGTATGCAGGCTACTTATCTTGCTAAACCGCGGACCATCGTGCGGCCATCGTGCGACGTCGCACGACATTTCAGCAATCGGGGGCCGTCGCAAGCCATCGCAGCGGTTTTTGGACATGTTCAAAAACCTGGCTGCGATTTCTGGGATCGTAGGGTATCGTACGTTCATCGTGCGACGACGGCTAATCGTACGATATTTTTTTTGTTCTCACCTTGAAATATTAATTAATGATATCGCACGACCGTCCCACGATGTCGTGCGATGGTCGTGCGATGTCTTGAAACGTCGTACGACGTCTTACGACATCGTGCGATGGTCGTGCGATGTCGTGCGACGTCGTATGATCATCGTACGACTACGACATCCTACGAGGTCGCACGACCATCGCCTGATTTTATCAAGTGATCCTACGATGATGTCAGATTGTCGGCAGACGGTCGTACGATGTCGTACGACTGCCCTACGATTTCCCTTCGATTGTCCCAGATGCGTCGCAGATCCATCGTATCCGGTGTAATATCGAGACGTGTCGCAGACAATCGTAGCTTTCTAGCATTTCACCCCATCGCAGGTGATCGTACGACGTCGCAGCTTGGTGTAACCGGGGCTTTAGTGCCGTGAATGGGAAAACATATTTGGCAAGGTTAGGCAACGGGATGGGCGTGGCTCTGCCTCGCCCATCCCGTTTCCGTGGCGCGCCAGATATGTTTTCACATTCACGGCACTAACCTATTCTAGTTATCCCGTCAACACAACAAATAGTTTTAAAAAATAACCACAACCGCAACCTCAAAATAGGAGAATCGAACAGCACATATTCATACGCAGTTATTATGTGGTATTGGCAGGATATCAAACATGTTTCACGGCACATACGCACTGTGTTGACGGGATAATTCATGTCTTATCAGTGTCCATATGCTTGATTGATGGTCCAATCTCCCTAACCTGAACACCATGGCAACCACGCACTGTGTCCAGCTTGCTGATGTTTCATGGCACAGTGGAACCCCTCTAAACCGATCATAGAGAAAAGTGAGTGGTGCTTAATTGAGTGAGTGGTACCGCTCTACACCAGACACCCTGGAGATGTTTCATTCATATAACATGTTAGTGTATGTGTTTCATTAACATACATACTCACATTGTCGTGATACAACATTGATTGTTGACACGCATGTTGGTGCCGTTCTTACAAATTACCATATGTGGCTGTGACTCGATAAATGGGGCTTATAGGATGTCTGGTCAGCGTAGCTCCTGATCCGATAGCACGCTCATGTAGCATGATAACGATATAGTGTGCCTGTTAGAAGCATGGCGGGCGTTTCACTGACTGAATGGCGAATGCACAGGCTGATCTGGATCTACACTGGTCACGAAAACCATAATCCCCATATCTCCAGTCACAGCCACATAATTATGCTGAATTTGCAGTAAAATAGATCTAAGCAGCAAAGCCTACAAGCATATACTAGGTTGACAGGAGAAATAGGGGCTTATGCCATAAAACCCAGAGGCCCGTTTCACTAAACTTCTTACGACTCAATAAATGTAAATTCAATAATTGTTTTCACGAAAACACTGTTAATGTGAAATTTACAGACTATCATAAGTGTGCACTTACGAACATTTTAGTCGTACGAAGTTTAGGGATGCTCCGCTGTAGAATGTGAGTGTATATTATAAGCCAAATATAATGTTTTTGTTTATTATCCCCTCTCCAATAGGCAATAAGGAATATAGTCTATGTACAGACGTACGTTAGTAACACATTGTATTGTTCAATAACTCATGAACCGCGTCATCGATTTTGATACTATTTGGCCACAATGTGTGCCTATGAAATGTGCTGTGTTTTGCATACGACCCACGTCCTTCCGTCCATCCATCCGTTCGCGTTGCTTGTAAGGCAAATTTGTAAGGCAAAACTGTTGAATTCAAATTGTTAAAATTATTTGTGTCTTTTTTTTTTTATAATTAAGGTAGCCAGTACGAACCACATTCGAACGCTCAAGCTCAATGTCTCTAAGACATTCTTTTTTATTATTATTTTGTTATTATTATTACTATTATTATCAAGGCTGTCATCCAGGGGATAAGCCTCGGGTAACGATGCCATTTCTTGTTCATAAGGCGTTGTTTGTTTTGATCATTTAGAGAACGACTCGTACATGTATGCCACATATGTGGGTGCCGAGCCGAACACGTTGCCGGCCAGGCTCTACAACGTCCAAGAGGGGACATAATGGCCTACCTCATCACCACCTGCGAGAAAGAATGTATCCCCATAACCGAGGCCGTGTATGGCACAAAAGACGGAGGTATGTGACGATATGCGGCTGTGACTGGAGAAATGGGGCTTATAGGTTTCGAGACCTGTATAGATCCAGATACGCCTGTACATCCGCATAGTCTGATCAGCATCTACACTGTTCGCCATTCCAATAATAAAACACGTGTCACGCTTCTAACAAGCAATATAGAAGGTTATCCGGCTACAGGAGTTTGCTATTTGATCAGGAGCTACACTGCTCATTTCTCCAGTTACCGCCACATATGAAGGGATAACTTGAAACCTCTCTAAACCGGACAGGCTGGGAAGTCCCCAGGGACTTCCGAACGTGTCCGGTTTAGAGAGGTTTCACTGTAAATCGGGCATTTGATCAGTTTGAGCCACAGTTTTGTGCCACGCGATCACAAACAGACATTACCACCTGAGATAAATTTCCAAGCAACTCACTACAATAAGAAATAAGAACACACGTGTTTTATTGTGTCCGGTTTAGAGAGGTTCCACTGTACACGGTTTGAAAAAGCCGAATTGTGCTTATGAGTTCGTATATATGACTCAGACTTGAAACATTATACTGGAATATTAAGGACCGACTTTATAGCACATCATCACTTGTTTCAACGGTAAAAACTTCGTAAAATTGATTTAATATCTGTATAAAGTATATATAACCCTGTTATATTTAGTGTACATGCTTACTATACTGTACATTGCCATCTGAGCCGTCATAGCATGCACATTCTATCGGCAAGTTTACCCCTTGTAGCATTTGACACAAATGTTCAGGCACATATGGGAAATGGTGTTCACTTTATGTTTGATGTCGGATCTAAATCGATTTTTTCTTGCGCACACGATGGCACCGGCCGATGTTTTTAAAAAGGTGCCCAAAGTTGTCCCGCGGGCCATTTAAAGACCACACCCAATGGGCGTGGTTTTCAGCTAGTGGGGATTTGTAAAATTGTTAAATGGTAACCGATTTTAATGTTTTTGATGTCGATTTGTAGGTGTTCAGGTGTGCTGAGGCCGGGAAAACAAAAATCAAAACCAAATATGGCCACAACAAGGTTTAAAATTCAAAATGGCCGCCAAATTAATGCAAATTTGCTTTTATTAATGATAATAGCTGAAATGGGTCATTTAAATTCTTTTGAGATGCGTGTATTCCTTGTTTTTGACATAGGAGCTCAATAATAATAAATACCAAACTTAAAAATGGCTTCCAAAATACTATATACAATTTCCAAATTAATGCAAATTTGCGTTTATTAATGATAATAGCTAAAATGGGTCATTTAAATTCATTTGAGATGCGTGTATTCCTTGTTTTTGACATAGGAGCTCAATAATAATAAATACCAAACTTAAAAATGGCTTCCAAAATACTATATACAATTTCCAAATTAATGCAAATTTGCGTTTATTAATGATAATAGCTGAAATGGGTCATTTAAATTCATTTGAGATGCGTTTATTTCTTGTTCTTGTTCTTGACATAGGAGCTCAATAATAGTAAATACCAAACTTAAAAATGGCTTCCATAATACTATATACAAATCAAAATGGCCGCCAAAATAATATGATTCTGCACGGATGATTGAAACTTGCTTATTACATACATTTTGGAAATTACAATCTGCGCCTATTGGGTGAAATATAGTCACAAGATGGTTAAACAGGGACTCTAGCACTAATGTGTGAATTACTGCCTGCTCCTGTGCCCAACTGGTGTAATATACTAGTGGTCACGAGACGAGTACAAAGGGACTCTAACACTAATGTGTGAATTACTACTGCCTGCTCCTGCGCCCAACTGGTGTAATATACTAATGGTCACGAGACGGGTACACAGGGACTATGACACTAATGTGTGAATTACTGCCTGCTCCTGCGCCCAACGGATGTAATATATACTAGTGGTCGCTAGACGGGTACACATGGACTCCAACACTAATGTGTGAATTACTGCCTGCTCCTGCGCCCAACGGATGCAATATACTAGTGGTCGCTAGACGGGTACACAGGGACTCTAACACTAATGTGTGAATTACTGCCTGCTCCTGCGCCCAACGGGTATAATGTACTAGTGGTCACGAGACGAGTACACATGGACTCTAACACTAATGTGTGAATTACTTCCTGCTCCTGTGCCCAACGGGTGTAATATACTAGTGGTCACGAGACGGGTACACAGGGACTCTAACACTAATGTGTGAATTACTGCCTGTTCATGCGCCCAATGGGTATAATATATTAGTGTTAACGAGACGAGTACACAGGGACTCTAACATTAATGTGTGAATTACTGCCTGCTCCTGCGCCAAATGTGTATAATATACTAGTGGTCACGAGACGAGTACACAGGGACTCTAACACTAATGTGTGAATTACTGCCTGCTCCTGCGCCCAATGTGCATAATATACTAGTGGTCAAGAGACGGGTACACAGGGACTATAACAATAATGTGTGAATTACTGCCTGCTCCTGCGCCCAACGGATGTAATATATACTAGTGGTCGCTAGACGGGTACACATGGACTCCAACACTAATGTGTGAATTACTGCCTGCTCCTGCGCCCAACGGATGCAATATACTAGTGGTCGCTAAACGGGTACACAGGGACTCTAACACTAATGTGTGAATTACTGCCTGCTCCTGCACCCAATGTGTATAATATACTAGTGGTCACGAGACGGGTACACAGGGACTCTAACACTAATGTGTGAATTACTGCCTGCTCCTGCGCCCAACGGGTGTACTATACTGGTGGTCACGAGACGAGTACACAGAGACTCTAACATTAATGTGTGAATTACTGCCTGCTCCTGCGCCCAACGGGTGTAATATACTAGTGGTCACGAGACGAGTACACAGGGACTCTAACATTAATGTGTGAATCACTGCCTGCTCCTGCGCCCAATGGGTGTACTATATTAGTGTTAACGAGACGAGTACACAGGGAATCTAACATTAATGTGTGAATTACTGCCGGCTCCTGTGCTATATTGGGTGTATTATATTCGAGAACACATGTAGGCTATGTCTTGTACAATGGGATGCGTTGAGAGTGTAACAGCGAAATGTCTATCAATGTAAACCTATTCATCTTTCATCGTCAGAGCTGTCCTCGCTTTCTGGAGCTACACAATCCTCATCATAGTCTGTAGCATCAACATCAAACTGAAAACCTTCTAGAATGTCTGGAATGTCTTCTGGGGTGACAGCTGCTGATGTTTCAGTCAGTGGTAGCTGTGGATGCTCCACAGACGGCATGAGATTCAGTTCGTCATTGTGAGGTAATGCGTTCCCTTCGTACCAATTGGCACAGGGATGCCATTCTCAAGTTCCCAGCCATATGCCAGTACATCCAGTTGGTGGTATGTACTGTTCAAACAATTTACCATCCCGTTTGCAACGAGGTTGGCACGCTGGATTGCATATTGCAGAGATAGTCGATCTGGTGGTAGCCTCTTTAGTAGCGTGAATATACGCTTACTTCCCTTCCCGGAATAGAGCATAGCATATCGACTTCTCTTTCTTCGGTCGGTTGTAGATAACATGGAGGACAAAGTATGTGACCTCGTTGACATCGGCCTCAGTAGTCTCCAAGCTTGACAACAGTGACAATATATGTGGATTCTGTTGCATTTTTCTGAAGCATCGGTATTTGGACCGACCGTAGAAAGGCTGTGTAAAGTCACATCCAGTCAGCACATGGAATGCCGGAAGACGTTTACATATATCATCTCCCAGATGTTCTGCTATATTAAAGCTTTGACATTGTGATATGTTATACCACATTTTGATGACGCAGTCCCCTGTCTGAAGTATAAACTGCTATCACATTTGCCAGAAACAAACAATTGCAGTATGTACACATCAGTGTCATCAGCTACAACACATACACCCACATGTCTGGTGGAAGCATAGACTGCGTGATGTGCCAGTCTGGGATCAGCTTCCTTGTGCTGCGAACACAGTTCAGGTACGTCAACTGCGGGCTGAGAACCATCTGCCGCCACGTACATGCAATGATTGCCTTTCGTGACATACACGTCCTTTCTGATCTTGGATTTGCCTGACAAAATGAAATCCGCTAGCAGATGTGTAAGCTGCATTTTATTGCTGTCATTCGTAAGGAAGTCGTTCCAATCTTGCACCTTTGGTAACCTTTGCCCAAGATCTGCTATGTGTCTCTGTCTTCCCCTGTCAGGTCGACCTGTACAAGTACACGTTTCCATCGGCTGGACGATAATCATCAAATACAAGGTGAATGGTAGAGCCTGGCAAAGTTCTCAGATACACCACAACCCTGTTTGCCCATGATTTGAATGTGTTAGGTACAGGCCCAGTTATTGGAATTAGACGCACGACTCTCTCATTGCATCCACTATACTACATTCAATTTCTGTCGGCACAGTGGCAGTTGGTTCTTCTGGGGAAATGTTCTGTAGATTGTTTCTGAACAATGATTTCGCTGATATTCTAATCAGACCTAATTCAGTGCAAATAGCCCATGGTTTGCTTGTAATCGGCCAATTCATGATAGGGCGCAGATTCAACTTTCGAGCATCATAGTCGGCTAGGATTGTTGCAAATGATCTCCCTTCGTCTTCTACTATTGACATTTTCTTCTTCCGTTCAGCGAGTTTATCAAAGGTAAAAACTGGTTGTCGTTTGATTGGATCATGGTACCATGTGGTCGGTCGAGTTATGCAGGGTGTTTCACCTGTTTATATAGATTCAGACCTGTTGTGTGTTGTCGCCTTCTGTGGTTCTGTTTGCAGTTGTTCGTCAACCGCTGTTATTCGCAGGATAAATTATTGCTTGCTTTATCCCCACGTTCTTTTGTGGTCACTACATGGTAATTTAACGATCGGGGTTCATCCTGACTGGAATCCCGACTGGAGACCTGGTTTGGCCCTCACATACGTCTTTGACATTTTGTATGTGACAGTTGAATCTGGTTATACCCCTTATGTGAGTATTACGATATTCGTAATCCTATTTTAGGGGAAGGGGCCAAGTGACTTTGGTGTGGTATGGACCTGGCACCAGGTCAGGTTATTCTAATTTCAGGGCTGAATATATTTTTTCTCGATGTAAATATTCCGTTCTGATTTTGGGATTTTCCCCCCAATGCAGCAGGTTTTCAATGGAATCGAACCCTGCCTTACATGACCTTTGCTGTTGATAGGCCGTTAAACACCAATAAACAAACAAACAAACAAAGAGACAACATTGTTTGCCATTTCTTCTGAAGCTACTATTCCAGTGGATATGAATGGCTTGCTCGGTGACCAAAGGTCGGGATCCCAAGTGTGTAACCCCACTGCAATTCGTTCAACAGCATTTTCATCCTTTTTCATCCGTTTACTACCGAGTTACACATGCTTAGAATGTGCGTCCTTCTTCACTTTGTCATTGAGATGTTGCTTGAGGGCTGCTAGGTAGTGGTTGATCCGGACCCATCGCGCACTTGCGCCAGCATTCTCTGTCTTACCGGATAAACCACCCGTCTCCTTCGAACATCTGTTTATCGTCATCTCTATGATCTGATCCATTGGTATTTTCGTGTGTTTCTCACCACTCAATGAGCCACTGAAACCCCCATCAATGAGATATTGGTATGCACTGGGATTTCGAGTCTTCAGATTTCTTATATCAATGTAGAAGTAGCTCATGTTTCCGGCATAATTCTGGCGATTCAACCCAAAGCACCACGGCAAGAAGTGATGTATAGACTCTAGAAATCCCTCCCAATTGCCTGTGCGTTGGAAATGGATAATGTTCAGGAGGATATTCACCATCTCTATGAACGATTCCATCCACGTGGCCATTCCTCCCATCAGTGTAGGTGGAAGCGTCATGTCTGGGTGACTTACCACCTTTTCAAGGTTACCCGGTGTTTGTTCCCGGCGAAGGTTATCTATTGCTGATGCCAGAGAGTCATGCCAGAGATTCATCCGTCTGCGTATAAGCCTCATGGCATGTATCCCCAATTGTGTGTTTGGTTCTTCATCCATAATCACACTTTCAGCTTCATGTGTGTTACCCATGTCACCTGCATCGCCATCTTCACATTGGACAGTTGTCTCCGTGACAATGTCATCCGATTCATGAATCTCGATGCACTCCATTTGATTGTCAGCCACATTGGATTGTTTCGTCGACAATATACTTATTTGTCCTTCATCCAGAATCACACATGTAGCTCCACGTGTGTCACCCATCCCATTAGGATCGGCATTTTCACATTGAATAATTGATTGTGTGTCATCAGAGTCATGCATTTCCATGCCATCATCACTTTGTGATGCGCCGAATGTACCCTCAATATGTTCCGTAGTGTTCCCTTGTATTCCTGATGTAGATGCACTTGGAACAGAACGTTCCATGAAGTCAAGTTTTGATCACAACATAGCCTCAAATAACAACTTATAGTAACGCATTCATTGCTTGACGTTCGATCCGCTTAAACCATATATATACATATATAATTAAGAATTTTCACAAATCTGAACATAATTATAATATTTCGGCGGCCATTTGTATGTCTATTATGACGGCCATTTTGAATGTCATTGTTTATTATCAGCCAACATGTATGTCAGAAATAACAACGATACACATCTAAAATTAATTGGAATGACCCATTTCAAACATTATAAACAATGTACGCAATTTTACAATTTTTTGGCAGCCATTTTGAATTTTAAACCTTATGGTGGCCATATTTTATTTTGATTTTTGTTTTATCGGTCTCAGCACACCTGAAAACCTACAAATCGACATCAAAATCATTAAAATCGGTTACCATTTAACAATTATGCAAATCCCCACTAGCTCAAAACCAAGCCCATTGGGTGTGGTCGTTAAATGGCCCGTGGGACAACTTTGGGCACCTTTTTAAAAAGAATCGGCCGGTGCCATCGTGTGCGCAAGAGAAAATATATTAAGATCCGACATCAAACATAAAGTGAACACCATTTCCCATATGTGCCTTAATATGAGACCGACTAATACTTATGTCGTTGTTGCGAAGAATCGATTTCCGTGTCAGTATACGCGGAAATATATTCTTCGCAAAAACGACAGAGGTTTGGCTCAAAGTACCGAGACCACCAAACACAGCTTAACATCCGTTACTTAATAAGGACAAAATAAAAGAATACGAACTTTGAATCGGAGTTCCAGTACTTGTTGTTGTTGTTATAACCACTAATTCATACACCTTGGCTGGAGTTGCGACTAGAGTAGCTCCTTGTCAAAGTTTCTGTATCCTGGTGGCGGTCTGTATTCCTTGTTAGAAGCGTGTCATATGCTACATTGGTGGAATGGCGAACAATGCAGGTCATGATCAGACTGTGCGGATGCACAGGCTGACCTGGATCTACAGTGGTCACAAACCCATATGCCCCATTTATCTAGTCATATATACTTATAGAAAAACAGATTAATCAGTACAGGATATCACTGACTATCAGTGGCACATGTACATACATGTAACCGACATTGTTACATGACTGCCGTTGTTTGACACCACTCACAGTCGTGATGTTTGACAATCGCTGTAGACAATGCTCATTCCGGATCCAAGAGTCAAAAGAACAGTTCACAACGGTCTCACTGAAACTTTGAAATTGATGCGGCTGCATCACGCGATGTGTACTGCGGCCCCGGACTATGTATAAGTAAATCAGCTGTTTGAATGAAACGGATTATCAAAGTTCCGAAAGTAACTGCAGATATACTCAAATTACACGATATTTCCGACGGAAATGTAATAATAACGTTCGACCGTGTTCAGCTGTGGGTAAACGTTTACCGTCTCACTATGGAACTGTTTGAACCCGTGACATACATGTACGGCCTTGGGGTTCAAACAGTACCCTCTTACCACGGCAAACGTTTACCCACGGCTGGACTTGGTCGTAACCTTATATATATACGTCGCGAATACATAAATGTACAACGCTAGTCCAACGAAGTTTAGTGAAACAGCCCCCTGATTAACAGGACACGCGATACATGCATATATAAACATTGGTCAGTGATGTGTGACCAATGCTGTTTACAATATTGAATCGAATAAATATCCGATCTGATACCAATATTGGACACGGTATCTCCGAGATTCTGCGCGATTGTCTCGTTGTAGATTCCTGATGGACGCGCAGTGACATAATTGTCATATATGTTTTCCTGACATGCTAAAGCCTGCTAGTGACATTTGTAAGCAACATGTGGGCTGCCGGCTGAAATAAAAGACCACACGGCATTTGCAAACAGCATACATTTTTAACATAGTGCACAGCTGAATACTGAATAGAACATGGCGGATGTAACATTGGCTTTTTTAGTAATAAAAAATCATAATACACGTGTAAATAAGTAATTAAGAAAGTAAGTAAGTAAGTAAGAAAGTAAGTAAGTAAGTAAGTAAGTAAGTAAGTAAGTAAGTAAGTAAGTAAGTAAGTAAGTAAGTAAGTAAGTAAGTAAGTAAGTAAGTAAGTAAGTAAGTAAGTGTAAGTAAGTAAGTAAGTAAGTAAGTAAGTAAGTAAGTAAGTAAGTAAGTAAGTAAGTAAGTAAGTAAGTAAGTAAGTAAGTAAGTAAGTAAGTAAGTAAGTAAGTAAGTAAGTAAGTAAGTAAGTAAGTAAGTAAGTAAGTAAGTAAGTAAGTAAGTAAGTAAGTAAGTAAGTAAGTAAGTAAGTAAGTAAGTAAGTAAGTAAGTAAGTAAGTAAGTAAGTAAGTAAGTAAGCAAGCAAGCAAGCAAGCAAGCAAGCAAGCAAGCAAATTATTTATTATAGTGACAAGTGTAAATTGTTTACATCATATAACAAGAATATAAATACATTAAAGTACGTCTGTCAAATTGAATGTGTATACATTAAATTAAGCAGAGATGATTTGATTTTCTGTTGATGTGCGCGCACTTTCCTACGATGCTGCGGCTTTGTATGCTTGAATATACATCAGATTTCATTAAAGTATGCGTGCTTCTAAGACACTGTACCGATACGGAAACGTGAAATGGACCAGAATTGTGTAAAATGGGTGAAGTGGGTTCAATGTAAAGTGTGCTGAGTTTATTTTTATCTCACAAACAAATTGTAGCTCCAACATATTATGTAATATACATGTAACTTACCGGCATATATGCACGTGTCTAGTCCCAACAGAAGTGTGTTGTCCAGACTGCCCGTGAACTCCGGCGGACATTTCGCTGAACTAATTATTTCGTTCGCTATTGTGCTCGTATTGTCAATATTTCTTAACTTTTCAACTATACAGACCGCTTTCCTGATGTTTGCAAACAGTGTAGATCCGGGTGATCCGGCTCGTAACGAGCCGGATCACCGGATCTGCACTGTTTGTGGATATTGCCAGATATTTGACAAAAAGCACACCATTTCTTATTAATTGAATATATTAAAAGTATACATTGAATAGTCCATACAGGTTGCTCAGAGGTGAAAGGGTTGGCAAAATAGTGGGGTTTCAGCGCATGAGAATTTCTAATGACACTCGCCTGCAGACATACATATAACATGAGGAAACAGAAGTTTGAATGATTCACTGGTGTTTAACGGTCTATCAGAAGCTGAGGTAATTTAAGGCCGGGCCAACGGCTTCGATCCCGCATTTAACTTCCTGCACGGGGGGTGGGGGGGGGGGGGTTTCCAAAATCAGAACGGAATATTTACATGGAAATAAATATATGTTCAGCCCTGAACTTAGAGTAACCTCGCCAGGTTCCTGGGGCCCGTTTCACTAAACTTCGTACGACTAACATGTTCGTAAGTGCAAATTTAGAATCGTCTGGAGATTTCAATTGATGGATTTACATTTATTGAGCATAGGCTTTACAGACTATTACAATTTTGCTCTTACGAACATTTTAGTCGTACGAAGCTTAGTGAAACGGTCCCCAGGTCCGTACCACACAAAAGTCACATGGCCCCTTCCCCTCAAAATAACACCAGCAGCATTATTCTTATAAGGGTACATGTATAACCATAACTCTCACATACAAGACAGCCAAATACGTACCTGAGGGCCGAACATGTAGCCGATTTCACCAAAATGACTGTGATAATGTAATAAATGCAGAATAATAAAAATCTCCACCCACCGGAAACAGAAGAGTAAACATAATTTAATGGTAGATACCTGTATTTGTGAATCCGATTGCACCTATTACACTCCCAAACATCGCAGTGCAGTCACATTAAATTGTGCTAGTTTTCCCGCCAATCAAGGGGTACTTATTTAATTTATTTAAATTTATTCAATTAGTGCTTATAATAAAAATCAATTTCTATATTTGGAATGGTATTATCCGTTCACAACTGAAAATCGCTATGTTTTTATGTTTGTTGATAAACCTCATTAGTCAAATTTCTTCTTTTAGCACGGGAACGAATTGTTATATCGTGGGAACGAATTGTTATATCGTGTGAATGAATTGTCAATTGGAGGGAACGAATTGTTAAATTGAAGGAACGAATTGTTATTTCGTGGGAACGAGTTAATAAAAAACTCATGTCCCCTGCAGGGCTCCGTACCATCATGTCTGCTTTTGTAGTGGAGAAAATGAGAACCACGACTCAACTCTACTTGCGCCGGATCTACGATCATTGGTATGTAGCCGATTCGACCCAAAATTTCAAAGTACATGTGTACTTATCTTGCTAAGTATACTTGGAGGAAGAAATTTTAATTTTTTGCATACATTTTTTTTTATTAATTGAAATAAAATATATTCTGACCAAATTATTATACTGAATTTATTACATTATCACAGACAGAATGGCTGTGATCATGTAATAAAGTCAGTATAATAATTCTGCTTACTTTTCATCATCAAATATATGCAGTCGTTAGTTCTATATGAAATAATGCATTTCGGGAAAAATAAATGATTACTATCTCAAAGTATACTTAGCTAGATAAATATGCTTAGCAATTTTGTGAAATCGTCCACCAGGCTTTCATAGTTACGATGTACGACGTTAACCTTCAGACGGCTACACACAACACTTATCGTCTGCTGTTGCTTTTATATCTTGCCTTATTTCTCAATAAAAAACATGGTTTGACAGCACTTGAGAACAATGTAAATCCATCAATTGGTATTTCCAGACGATCCTATCCTTGCACTTACGAACATTTTAGTGGTACTAAGTTTAGTGAAACGTTACATCGCGAATCGCCAGACATACTTCGACGAAACTTGGCAGGAATGATCGATAGTCGATGCTCTTACAGATTTATTTAACTGGCTGCCCTAGGATCATAAAGTCCAGGGGTGGGAGTCCAGGGTGTGGGTGGGGTAAAATGTCATTTTTTACCAGACATGGTCAAGTCATGTATCAAATTTAAGGTACCGACGAAGCGATCGTTCTTGTGCGAGTTTTGTCAGGTGAGCCGCTCAGGCCCATTTGTGCCTCTTGTTAATGGGATATATTTACAGAAAATGTAATATTTTCTGCAAATGACATCGAAATTTGACGAAATTTTTCCTAGCAAATGCGGAGTTATATCCTGAATTTGCTCTGAACACTTTCGACGCCATTTACGAAAAATATCGCACACTTTGTAAACGGTTATAATGAGATATCGGACATCTTCTTAACCCATTTCATGCTGAGAAGATGAAAATTTGATTGGGGAAAATCTTAAATATTTTGTTTAAATATGCTTAGAAGTATATGTCGCGACCACCATTTGAACCGTCTCATCGAGTGGTCGTAACATATTATACTTTCATTGAGAAATAACAATAACAAAAATAAAATATTTAAAAAATGCATTCCCGTTAAGGTGTATTCTACGGAGCCCCGCGGGGGACGTAGAATTTTTTTTGTTATTAATTCTGTCCCCTCGTTCCCCTCAATTTAACAATTCGCTCCCATGAATTAACAATTCGTTCCCATGAATTAACAATTCGTTCAATCAATTTAACAATTCGTTCCCACGAAATAACAATTCGTTCCCACGGGAACGAATTGTTAATTCGTGGGAACTAATTATTATATCGTGGGAACGAATTGTTAATTCGAGGGAACGAATTGTTAAATTGAGGGAACGAATTGTCATTTAGTGAGAACGAATTGTTAATTCTAGGGAACGAATTGTTATATCCTGGGAACGAATTGTTAATTCAAGTGAACGAATTGTTATATTCTGGGAACGAATTGTTATTTCCAGGGAACGAATTAATGAAAAATAAATCCATGTCCCCTGCGTTGCTCCGTAGTATTCCGCATGTAATGAGTTCAGTGCAAAAACACATGTCATGTCTCATATTACAAGTACGGTCGAGTTACGCGTTATATTTTCATCCATGCAAAGATTTATATACAATATACAATAACAGCAGCTGAAACTATTATGATCAGCTCGGACTCTTGAATTAATTCATGGAGCAGTTCATACAGTATTTCCGCTGAACTGTATGCTGCACACAATTAGGCAGGTGTAGCTACATATATAGTAGTTGGTAAGTTGCATATCGAAATTCGGTACTGCACTATTTTGCGAAGCCTAAGAATGTTATTGAGAAACGAATGTTATGGAAAACAATGGCGTTTCTGAATTTCTTTGTTGTTCAATTTTCAAAAACAAAATGCCGTTTCTTCCTTATAATTCTGACCCAATTATATTGCAAAGAAATTAAAATGATTTTATATCGATTTTTTGCATAGCATTTCCACATTCAAACTACGTGTACGCCACTCATGTAGCCTATTTCACCAACATTGCAAAATATACTTATCTAGCAAAGTAAACTTTGAGGAAGAAATTTTCAATTTAAGGATATTTTTTTATTTTTTTATTATACTGAATTTATTACATTATCACAGCCATTTTGGCTGTGATAATGTAATAAATTCAGTATAATACTTTTGCATACTTTTAATCATCAAATATATGCAGTGGTTAGTTCTATATGAAATAATGCGTGTTGGGAAAATAAATGATTACTCCCTCAAAGTATACTTTGCTAGATAAGTATGCTTTGCAATTTTGATGAAATCGGCTACTGATGTGGATTTTTCTTATGACTTTTCACGTCAAAACCAGTGACATAACATCAAAACTAAAAATAGAATAGGCTAGAACACAGAACATGGAAAGTGAACGAATTCTGGTAATTTCCTCACACCGTTGTGGTTATCCTCATTTGAAATTTTCTAATTGATACACAATTTCACCTTTTCTGGAATTTGGTTTACGTATTAACTCTTTTTCCAAGTGCCAGTATGCGATTTCTCGATGACAATACAATCGCAAAGGCCTGTAAATCATAATGAGTTAACGTTTTTTATCAAACATGTTATGATCTACTTCGTATGTAAAGTGATATTACTAGTAGTGTGCATGTACACGTAATGATCTACTTCGTATGTAAAGTGATATTACTAGTAGTGTGTATGTACATGTAATGCTGGGATACGAGGTCATGTACATGTATAGATGTGCACATTCAGATGGCACTTATGTGTTATTAAGTTTAAGTATAGCCTGATAACGATCTGTATTGCTTATTAGAAGCACAACGGGTGTTTCATTGATGGAGTGGCGAACAGTGCAGATCCACACTGTCTGATCGGGACCGACACTGGTGGCAAAACAGAAGAGCTCAATTTATCCAGGCATAACCACATCCTATGATATTCATGCTATGTAAAGTGATATGATTGTGCGCGTGTACCTGGTGATGAGATACGAATAAGGTCGCTTGTAGATCTGCAGGCTCATGCAGCACCCTTCATATATGAGACTAGCCATGTAATTTTGTACCTTCGGACATCAGCGAAATATCATGAAATACGTTTACAAAATTTACAATATTTCCGTTCAAAAGTTGACAACATTTTCAGAGTACATGCGGATTATTCCGCATGTACTCTGAAAATGACGTCAACTTTTGTGTGGTTGTGACTGGAGAAATGGGGCTTACGGGTAATGCGACCACTGTAGTCCCAGATTAGCCTGCGCCTCCATGCAGTAAATTTAGATTGTGCACAATTCGCCATTCAGTCAATAAAACAGCATGCTTCTAACACGTTACTATAGATCTGCCCAAATGTTACGGCTATATAAATAATGCATAATATTAAATTAGCCTTTTTTATTTCGTGAAATTTGGTCCAATATTCATTTCATTACGAAAAGTTGATTTGTCTATGGCAATTTAACATGGGGAAAAGGAAGCGCAGGAGCTGGGGGAGGAGAAAAAAACAAAAAAAAAACAGTATTGGAAATTTACTCTGAAGCCTGGCTAGATAGCTTGGAAATGATCTAACTAAGAAATCAAAACTTAAAATTTGATAATCGGCTAACTATTTCTGACATTCGAAAAACCATGTGAAGATGTCTAAGGCGATTTAACATAGGGAAATTGTTTTTCGCAATAAAATCAATATTGGACCAAATTTCAAGAATTAAAAGAAATCTTAATAATAGAGAACATTTTGTGCCTACTAATTGGACATACCTAAGCTTAAAGTAGTACCGTAGCATATCACTATACACAATAACACAATGTAGCAGAACACTGTGGGTGGCGCTAGCTACACTGTGCAGTCTTATAAACATGTTTTTTATCAGTGACAATTTGTTCCCACGATATGACAATTCTTTCCCACGAATTAACAATTTATTCCCGTGGAACCGAATTGTTCATTCGTGTGAACGAATTGTTAAATTGAGGGAACAAATTGTTATTTCCTGGGAACGAATTAAAACAAAAGAAAGTCTACGTCCCCTGTGGGGCTCCGTACATATGTACCCAGAAAAGCGATACAGATCGACAATTACATTGTTCTGATTTTCCTTTAGTTATATTCTTTTCGGACAAAAATGAGACACGCAATGCGAGTTTGTACCTTCAGACATCTGCGTAAGTTCATTAAATATTTTTTACAAAATTCAGAATATTTTTCATAAATAAAATCAAAAGTTGACGAAATTTTCAGAGAAATGTTCTGAAAATTGTGTCAACTTTTGATATTGGGTACAGCCATTTGACACACGACATGTGCTTTTGCACCTTCGGACATCTACGTACTGCGTAATTGCAGAAAATACGTTTACACAATTTACAATATTGTCCGTAAATAGTGTCAAAAGTTGACAACATTTTCCGGAGTAGATGCGGAATATAATTGTGTAAACTTTTGACATGGCGTGTCTCTACTGGCTGTACCCAATATTATTTCCCATTATATAAGCCAGTGTAACTTTTACCTCCCTTTACTCCTTTCTGTACGAAGGGTGTTCGAACAGTAATCTAAATTGTGTTGGGATTCAACTGGGGGCGGTTTCACTAAACTCCGTACGTACGACTAAATTGTTCGTAAGTGCAAATTTAAGATCATCTGTCAATTTAAATTGACGGATTTAAATTTATTGAATATAGGCTGCATATAATGTACATCCTTAAAAAATCGTTCACATTTATTACGTACATTTTCTGTTTTAATGTTAACAGAAATTAAAAATGTTAAGCAGAATGATATATAAATTGGATGCGTTGGCTATATTTGTTGTGCACCGACTGATGCACATTGAAAAGTAGAGGTCTACAAACAAACTCATATTCCATTTATAGAAACAAATACCCTGTAAATCATTGTTATTGTTATTTCGATCATTTGAATGTCAATGTCAATCTTTGTACATTGTATCCTCTCTAAACCGGACACCAAAAAAACACAAGTGAGTTTCCTGGTCATTTATCTCAGGTGATAATGTATGTTCGGGATCGCATAGCACACAGCTATGGCTCAGAATGATCAAACGCCTGATTTGCAGTGAAACCTCCCTAAGCCGGATACCATGGGGACCTCCCAGGGTGTCCGGTTTAGAGAGGTTTCACTGTAGTAAACAGTTTTATTTATTAACTGATTATTTGTCTTCAGGTTTGGAAAGAGAGGTGTGCGGATTACCATACATAGTTACTGGCGGCGTGTGCAATGGTAAAACAACCTCCATGTTATTTGATGAAATACAATGGAACCCCTCTAAATCTGACACTCGGGAAGATATGGATGTTTAACTTAGATATGTTTAGCTGTGATATATCTCCGATGACAATGGCATGATTGTACAACACTAAAATGTTTCATAAAGTGCTCACATGTCTGATTTACAGTGGAACTTCTCCAAATCGGACACCCTGGGGACTGTACGTGTATGACAATTATTTGTTTACCAATCCAAAAAAGTCCGATGATTTGGCGACTGTAACAACCGTAATTGCAGTACATTTCGGACACCCCTCGTGATCCCGCAGTTTCGATGATACAGCACGCGGGTGTTGGCCCGTATTCTGCTTTTCATTGAATGAGAATTCCTAATGCGCTTTAATGATTGGCTGACCGATTGCGCTTTAATGTTGCGTAAACTAAACCCGGTGATTCAGTTTTGTTTACAAATGTTTCAGTATTTCTATTGAGTATACAGCGCCTAATTGTCGGTATTAGTGTGCTATCCAAGCGACTTGAATCTATAGTATTATGTCCACGGGATAAAATGTGCGATAATTGCTAACTCATTTAGGAATGTAAAAAACAGCAAAAACACACAGACGTTTTGGGATTTAAAATAACGCCAATCGTTAAAACAATGAAACACTTATGAAATATGACAATGTGATTTTGTACGTAAGAAGATATGTGATTTCTTTACAGAAATATGTTTTCCAAATGTTTGATATTTTCCGTAAATGACATCGAGAGTTAAAGGAGAATAACACCCCCAGCAAAACCGATATATTTGCATTATATAGCTATTTTAATGACAAATCGTTCTTTTAAATGACTTGTATTTATTATAATCCCACAGAAATTTGGTTTTAAAGTTCCCATATTTATGCGCTCTCCACTCCATGGAGATTTTAGGCTGCCTCCATTAAATCACGTGATACGCATTACAACTACGTCAGAGCGCGGTTGCGCGCGCAACTTGCTACTTCCTTGGTAACCGGGAAGCATTCTGATCAGCTGCTTCCAGTTTCCTTTTGTTTCTCTTCGACATCACATCGCGACCAATAATTATCTATTGTTACCTTTAAAACGCGCATTTATCTGTTAATATGCCTTGCTGCATAGTGAGAACGTGTAAACATGAGACTGGCAGAGAAGGACAGGGGTTTGTGACATTCCATGTTATTCCAAGGGACGAGGAATTACGGTCGAAATGGTTGAGGAACGTTCAGAGAAGTGATCTTTTTGGGAGGGCGCATCGCGGTGTCGTTTGCTCGGAACATTTCTCGCGGAGTTGTTTTAAGTTTGACAGTGTGGCGAAGCTTATGCTGGGTACAGAGAAATATCGTCTTATTCGAGGATCTGTGCCCGAAGTGATCGAGACAACCAGCAAGAACGACGATCCACAGATTGAGGTAATTTTCCTAGCGAAATTGTATTAGGCGTATAAAAAAAAAAGGGTTTGTTTCCTGTTACCCGACCGACCGTCTAGTTTTACCCCGACTGTAATTGTCAATTTTACATCGGTCCCGGAAAAAGGAAAATTGTTGGGACCACGTTTTTACCTGTCCCGTATCGAACATGGCTGGCGAGAGCAACAAGATTTGATTGCTCTGCGATGTTTTTGGTGCAAGGTCAACGAGATTCGGGTGGTAGACCATGGCTCGTCGATAAATGGCATTTACAACATGGTCCATACCAGATCAACGCCATTTAAGGCCACTTGCTCTAAGTATTGGCGATTTACAGCGTTAGAATTGTGTGTCATGTGTTTTCGCGGCATGAAATTTTTGACATGAAATTAAAAAATAATAGCCGTTACAGTTGTGTAATTGTTTACTTTAGTGTGTCTATCAATTGATTCTAGATACACTATGACTTTTGACTATTTTTCCTGTCAAATATTAATGCTTCAATATTGGACTATTCCAGTAAATATACATACTCCCCTGTGGAAGAGATATTCATGTGACACAGTCCATCCCCTGCATTTCTTTTGTTCGTCACCCTCCCTACATTGTGACTTTGGTGTGGTATGGACCTGCCACCAGGTCAGGTTATTCTAATTTCAGGGCTGAATATAATTTTCTCGATGTAAATATTCAGTTCTGATTTTGGAATTTTCCCCCCAATGCAGCAGGTTAAAACAGGATCGAACCTGTTTGCCCGGCCTTACATGACCTTAGCTGTTGATAGGCCGTTAAACACCAATAAACAAAAACACGCCCCCACCCACCCCCCTACATTTTGTTCTCTTCCACAGGGCAGTAGGTATATTAACAGCGGTGTCAAAATTTGATTCACCCGACCCGGTCTGACTAAATTACAATGATACATACTGTAAAAAGGAAAAAGTAAAAAAAAAATCCTTACCTACATGTACCGACCCTATCTTTTTCGGGCCCGTAACAGGAAACAAACCTTCTTTTTTTGTTTAGGCCTTATCAAACCTACACTGGTCACAAGTCCCATAAGCTCCATTTTTCCAATCACAGCCTCTAATTACAACAACAACAGCAAAAACGGTCTCAATTGTCCGAATTATGGTAATTGTCGGCTACTGGTAGGTTTGTTTGGGGTTGTTTACATGTAAAATATCACAATTACCATAATTCGGACAATTGTGACCGTTTTTGCTGTTGTTGTTGTAATTAGAGGCTGTGATTGGAAAAATGGAGCTTATGGGACTTGTGACCAGTGTAGGTCCTGATCAGACTTGTGCGCATGCACAGGCTGATCTGGATCTACACTGGTCGCATATCCCATGCCAGTCTTAGCCACATTCAATGTGGTTGTACAAGAAAACAAGATTTTAACACATATTTGATATCCTTGAGATGGGGTGCAGATGTCAGATGCGGAAACGCAACACTTATTTAATTTATAGATCTGCTCCTGTATTATTGTACCATCCTAACATTTTTACAATTACATTTTATTTCTGCTGTCCACCGTGATAGTGTTTTTTAAGGTACCTATAAACCATTGGCGTCCTGGGTTTTTGATGGGTTTTATTCCTTCCTTCAGAGGGGCGCCAAGGGGGTACATGTAGGTCCAGTCTAGACTAACCTGCCATGTCTATATCATGTTTCACTTCTATTTTTCATTGTCCGATTGTTATCATTTATTTTGCTATATATTGATAGTAAAGCCAAAGGCGGCATAGTTCTATGTCTATGTCCAGTCAACTTCATTTCCGGGTACGTACGATACGGGAGTTTACTTCCCGCAACTAGACAAAATAGTAATGTATTTTTCCCAACTTTTTCTATGAACACAAATGTGTTTGTCACTGGAGAAATAGGGCTTGCGGGTTTTGTGTGACCAGTGTAGCTCCTGATCAAATAGCACACTCATATAGCCTGATAACGATACATATAGTTGCGAACGGTAACTCTTGCAATCTACTTCCGTACGGTCCATAGGCAGATTTACGATTCCACTCATGAGTTGTAGGATTTCTCAGCAGAATAGCGAATCAGATCTGATTCACACTTTAGCAGTTAATTGTGAAAAACTTCTATATTTTTAACTGAAATGAGTGTTAATATTATGAAAATAACATATTCAAGCAATTATGACATACATTTACATAATGTAGATGACCTGATAAAGTAAATTTAAGCTAGAATCAACAAGTGACACAGTCAGTGGCAGCCAAATTCAACATGTAAAAGTTAAGATGGGGCCATTTTCTGTAAAGGCAACAAATAATTTTCTAAATCTTCTACAATGGTAAAAATTGTTTCAGAATAATTGGTTTGTATTACTTTTACAATACTAACATTTTTTCAGATGGAAAACGTCACAATTAACTGCTAAAGTGCGAATCGCGTCTGATTCGCTATTCTGCAGAGGAAATAATAGGAGTGGAATCCGCCTACAGAGGGTAGGGGAGTAGATTGCAAGAGTTACCGTTCGCAACTACGATACATAAAGTAACATATTGCTTGTTAGACGCATGACACATGTTTCATTGATGGAATGGCGATCAGTGCAGATCCTGATCTGGATCTACACTGGTTGCAAAACACAATAATTTGTGCACACACTTGATAACAATACCGTACGGGTAGACATAGCACTATGGCCTCACTATCGATAACAAATGATAAGTCAGATAATGAAAAATAAATGTTAGAAATGATATAGAGACATGGCATGTTAGTTACCCTACAGGCTGATGATACATTACGTATCAAACAGTTTGGTGAATTTGTAATGCACACCGTTGGCCCGGCCTTAAATGTCCTTAGCTGTTGATAGGCTGTTAAACACCAATAAACAAACTGTCCACACTATCAATGTAAATATTCCGTTCTGATTTTAGGATCTCCCCAATGCAGCAGGTTAAATATGGGATTGAACCCGTTGGCCCGGCATTAAAGGACCGTAGCTGTTGATAAGCCGTCAAACACCAATAAATCAATAAAATACAATTTATATAATTACAGCCGTCTCCAACTAAGAGAATGAGGGTTTCGAGGTCCAGGTGTGTGACAGCATCTACGCAGACAGAACCGTTGATCCATCACATTCACCGACCTGCCAGCATATCGACAGAAACCCAAACACAAACAACAGTTGAGACGAAGGAGTGTCAAGCGCCACAAGATTTGTTCGATATTGGCAAGGGGCGATTATTGGAACATTCCTATTGTAAGGCACACGCTGATGAAATCTCAAGCACCTCCATCAGCAACAGCGACAGTTGTGACATCTTGAATGATCTGAACACACAGATGACGTCAACACCGCGTGTAAAAGTAATACGAAACCATCCAAGTTACAGGACCTGTTTAACTTCACATAGAAGAATTGAATCGCCAATTAAGAAATGCATAATAGATGACATTCTGGAAGAAGAAATAGACACATCGTTTTCATCAGTAGGCACTATGGAGGACAACGAAACAATGGATCCCACATTCACACCAGATAGCGATTCGCACTCGTCAGAGTCATCCGACAGTTTGGACGAAATTTCTGACAGAAAATACATTGTGTATGGGTGCCAGTTTCAAGAGCTATTTAGTTCCATAGTTTGCCGAACGTGCCAGTCTCCAGCTATGCCAACACACTTCATGACAAAGGGCTCAGAGCTGATAACAGAGTTCCAGTGTATAAATGAACATGATATCGTGTGGAAATCCCAACAAATCAACCGAATGCCAATGGGGAATCTACAAATTGCTGCAGCTGTCCTTTTTGGTGGGTGTACATTTAGCAGCATCAGGACATTCGCCTCTCTATTGAACCTCAAGTTTATCCAGAAAACAACATTCAACAACCTTCAAGCAGAATACCTTTTCCCAGTCATCCATGAAACTTGGGAGAATCACCAAACAACTATATTGGCGAAACACAAAGATGTTCCCGTATCTCTGGCAGGCGATGGACGATGCGATTCGCCCGGGTTCTCTGCTAAGTATGGCACTTACACAGCCATGACCATGGACACTGGTCTGATATTAGATTTTAATATCGTCCAGGTGACAGAGGCTGGGAATTCTGTGGCTATGGAGAAGCTTGGCCTACAGCGTGTGATGAAGAAACTGGAGGATTCCGAAGTCGATGTCGGCGTTCTGGCCACTGACCGACATACCCAGATCCGCAAGTATCTGAGAACAGAGAAGCCGACTGTCGACCACCAGTTTGACGTGTGGCACATGGCAAAGTCGATTGGCAAAAAAATATCAAAGAAAGCGAAACAGAAGGACTGCAAGGTGCTGGGCCAGTGGCGGAAGTCAATCATAAACCATCTGTGGTTTTCATCTGGCACATGTGGTGGAGATCCAGATGTTCTGACGGAGAAGTGGACTTCCATCATCCACCACACAGTGAATAGACACGTGTTCCCGGGGAACCATATCGACAGATGCGGCCACGAGCAGATGACGGACTTCGACGAGAAAAAGACAAAATGGATGACGGAGGGCAGTACGGCACATGAAGCCCTAAAGAATGTCGTCTTGGACAAGGCAACGTTGAAAGATGTACGACAGTTAACTAGATTCTGCCACACGGGAAAGCTGGAATCATACCACTCCCTCATGCTGAAGTATTGCCCCAAGCGACTCCATTTCAGTATGAAGGGAATTACGGCACGGACGGAACACGCTGCGTTGGACAATAATATGAATGTAGGGAGGCCACAGGCAACAATAAAGAAAGGGAGACGGAAAGGCGAACCGCGTTATAAGACAGAATTTCCCAAAATGAGCAAGCAGTGGGTTGCAAAGCCAATTTATGAGGAAAAGTCGTACGAGTATGCACATGAAATGGTGGAACGAGTGGTATCGGGGAAACTTAATAATGACATTACAGCAATAACCAAGAGAAATCTACCAAGGAATATTGCTATCATTGACCGACCATCGAAGGCCGACCTTATTGATGCACACACATCTAGATTGCGGTGATGCACATTTGTTCACCAGGTGATTTTTAAATGTTCCACTGACTGACACATTTGTATGTAGTACACATGCAGTAAGTACAGCTGCAGGGTTTTATAATCTAAATGGCAGTGAGAAAAACTCACACATATGTATGATACCTATATAATATACCTGTACCCATAGTAAGTAGAAAATACACAATTTAATCCCACATGTGTGTATATTTTTTCATATTAACGAGGCTGGCCGAAATTTGGTTATGCAAAAAAAAAATATACACACAAGTGGTATAAATTTTATATTTTCTATACACTATGGGTATAGTTTCTGTATACCATATCTAGCAACTTTTCTGAGTCAGCAAGTGGACAGTGCGACTAGTGAACACCCAGACCAGATCGGTTATCAATACAGTCTGATCATGGTCTTCACTGTTCGCCATTTAACCCATTAACATTGATGATCATCAGTCTGTTTTTGTGTTAGAAATGTGACATATGAACATTTTGACTCATCTATGCAGTCCGGTCAAGGTCTACACTATTCACCATTATCTGAAAGAAATTGACGTTCATCATTCCGTGTATGCGGGAGAAATATGACCAGTGAAGACACGTACCAGATTGTTCATCCACACGGTCTGATCTTGGTCTACACTGTTCACCATTTAATCTGTAAACAATTGATCATCATCATTCTGTTATTGCGGCAGAAATTGGATGGTGTGACTAATGAAGACTCTGACCAGATTGGCCCCAATACTCATCCATTCAATCTGATCATTGATTGGTGTTTAACGCCCTATCAAAAGCTAAGGTCATTCATACATGTGACTGAATATCTATACAAAGTATATCTGACCCTGTTCTTCTTAGAGTATATTATACAGAGCATTGAGTTGCCATCTCGCCATTTTTGTTTGTACATGCTCTCGGACAGTTTCACCACTTGTAGCGTTTGACACATACATCCAATAATATGGCAGCAAATATAATAAAATTTGGTACAATATGTATCAGAACAACGTTCTATTAATATTATTTCAGCAGACTACACAAAACGCTAGTCTGATCTATCCCCATCATGTTGCAACAAATTTTATTCATGTGTTCGTCATATTATTAGGGGTATGTGTAAGAGGTAAAACTGGCTGATGGCTTGTACACACTAAGATGGCCCTTATCATACTGATATGGGGCTATGCTGGTGTCAAACACTGTCCTTTCTTGCTGTAGAATGTGTATGGTTCTCTATGATTATAAAGAACGCATCTGTTATTTGCCTTGTTCAAATCGCAATCAGCCTGTGGTTGTTGTACATGTATATATCCTGTATCTATTGTACATACATATAAAATATAGGCATATGTGACCAACCAAAATGGTCTCAGTTTATGAACAGTGCAGTTCGGAATAATCCAGTAGGGGTGGTAACGTTACGGTCACTATAGGGGCACTATGGTAACATGGTCAGTATAGGGGCCGAATAATGGCCACTATAGGGGCACTTATAAACATGCCATATAAACACTGACATCTATTTGTAACACTGATAAGTATATAAGGGGACACTTGTATGTCTACCAAGAGTTGAGATATAGGATCTTACGGCATTTGTAACCAATATGAACACAGAACAGCGTGCCTAACAGTACTAGTGTAACACTAACGCTAACGCCATGTAAAGGCTAACGTCGAGCGATAACTTAGTATAGTGAACGAGGGAACCATTGTATATGTACCACAGTTATAACAATGGGCATTACGACATTTGTCACCTGTGTAGGTCAAGATCAGCCTGCGTAACAGCACAATCTAAAACAAATATATGACAATAATACTGCGCTGTATGTGAAACATATTGGCAGTAGTTTCTCTGATATTTAGTTACTTTAATGTGGTGGAACTAGTGTTATGTAATGTTATTTCCCTTCTAACTGGGCCGTATAGGGGCCCTATGGTTACATGGTCAGCATAGGGGTACTTACATGGTCACAATAGGGGCACATGTGTACATGTAGTATATCATACAGGAGGCGACGGGTGGGAACCATACTGGTCTGTATAGGGGCCTTCGGGTAACCTGGTCAGTATAGGGGCACTTAAATGGTCACAATAGGGGCACATGCGTACATGTAGTATATCATACGGAGGCACGGGTGGAACCCATACTGGTCCGTATAGGGCCCTCGGGTAACATGGTCCGTATAGGGCGGGGTCACAATAGGGGGCACGTGTAACATGTAGTATATCATACAGGAGCGGGGAATTCGTCTGACATACTGGTTGTTAAAGGGGCATCGTACATGTCAGGGTATGGGGCACCCTAGGGGTCATAGAGCACAAGTGGTACTAGTGTATCATACAGGAGACAACGGGTGGGAACCTTACTGGTCTGGACAGGGGCCCTCTGGGTAAACATGGTTAGTATAGGGGCACATTAAATGGTCACAATAGGGGCACATGTGTACATGTAGTATATCATACAGGAGACGACGGGTGGGAACCTTACTGGTCCGTGTAGGGGCTCGGGTAACATGGTCAGTATAGGGGCACTTAAATGGTCACAATAGGGGCACATATGTACATGTAGTTATATCATAGGGAGGTAGGCGGACGGGTGGGAACCTACTCGGTCCGTATAGGGGCCCTCCGGGTAACATGGTCACTATAGGGTACTTAAATGGTCACAATAGGGGCACTGTGTATGTAGTATCATTACAGGACGACGGGATGGGAACCTTACTGGTCTGTATAGGGGCCTCGGATAACATGGTCTATAGGGGTACTTAAATGGTCACAATAGGGGCACATGTGTACATGTAGTATATCATACAGGAGGCGACGGGTGGGAACCTTACTGGTCCGTACAGGGGCCCTCGGGTAACATGGTCAGTATAGGGGCACTTAAATGGTCACAATAGGGGCACATGCCTACATGTAGTATATCATACAGGAGGCGACGGGTGGGAACCATACTGGTCTGTATAGGGGCCTCGGGTAACATGGTCAGTATAGGGGCACTTAAGTGGTCACAATAGGGGCACATGTGTACATGTAGTATATCATACAGGAGACGACGGGTGGGAACCTTACTGGTCTGTACAGGGGCCCTCGGGTAACATGGTTAGTATAGGGGCACTTAAATGGTCACAATAGGGGCACATGTGTACATGTAGTATATCATACAGGAGGCGACGGGTGGGAACCATACTGGTCTGTATAGGGGCCCTCGGGTAAATGGTCAGTAGTATAGGGGCACTTAAGTGGTCACAATAGGGGACACATGTGTACATGTAGTTATATCATCACAGGAGACGACGGGTGGGAACCTTACTGGTCTGTACAGGGGGCCCTCGGGTAACATGGTCAGTATAGGGGCACTTAAATGGTCACAATGGGGGCGGGCATGTGTACATGTAGTATCATCACAGGAGACGACGGGTGGGAACCTTACTGGTCCGTGTAGGGGCCCTCGGGTAACATGGTCAGTATAGGGGCAGTTAAATGGTGACAATAGGGGCACATATGTACATGTAGTATATCATATAGGAGACGGCGGGTGGGAACCTTACTGGTCCGTACAGGGGCCCTCGGGAAACATGGTCAGTATAGGGGCACTTAAATGGTCACAATAGGGGCACATGCGTACATGTAGTATATCATACAGGAGGCGACGGGTGGGAACCATACTGGTCTGTATAGGGGCCCTCGGGTAACATGGTCAGTATAGGGGCACTTAAGTGGCCACAATAGGGGCACATGTGTACATGTAGTATATCATACATGAGACGACGGGTGGGAACCTTACTGGTCTGTACAGGGGCCCTCGGGTAACATGGTCAGTATAGGGGCACTTAAATGGTCACAATAGGGGCACATGTGTACATGTAGTATATCATACAGGAGGCGACGGGTGGGAACCATACTGGTCTGTATAGGGGCCCTCGGGTAACATGGTCAGTATAGGGGCACTTAAGTGGCCACAATAGGGGCACATGTGTACATGTAGTATATCATACAGGAGACGACGGGTGGGAACGTTACTGGTCTGTACAGGGGCCCTCGGGTAACATGGTCAGTATAGGGGCACTTAAGTGGTCACAATAGGGGCACATGTGTACATGTAGTATATCATACAGGAGGCGACGGGTTGGAACCTTACTGGTCTGTACAGGGGCCCTCGGGTAACATGGTCAGTATAGGGGCAGTTAAATGGTGACAATAGGGGCACATATGTACATGTAGTATATCATATAGGAGACGGCGGGTGGGAACCTTACTGGTCCGTACAGGGGCCCTCGGGTAACATGGTCAGTATAGGGGCACTTAAATGGTCACAATAGGGGCACATGCGTACATGTAGTATATCTAATGCGCAGTATATATACAGGAGGCACGGGTGGGAACCATACTGGTCTGTATAGGGGCCCTCGGGTAACATGGTCAGTATAGGGGCACTTATGTGGTCACAATAGGGGCACATGTGTACATGTAGTATATCATACAGGAGACGACGGGTGGGAACCTTACTGGTCAGTATAGGGGCACTTAAATGGTCACAATAGGGGCACATGTGTACATGTAGTATATCATACAGGAGGCGACGGGTGGGAACCATACTGGTCTGTATATGGGCCCTCGGGTAACATGGTCAGTATATGGGCACTTAAATGGTCACAATAAGGGCACATATGTACATGTAGTATATCATATAGGAGATGGTGGGTGGGAACCTTACTGGTCCGTATAGGGGCCCTCGGGTAACCTGGTCAGTATAGGGGAACTTGGACGGTCACAATAGGGGCACATATGTACATGTAGTATATCATACAGGAGGCGACGGGTGGGAACCATACTGGTCTGTAGAGGGGCCCTCGGGTAACATGGTCAGTATAGGGGCGCTTAAATGGTCACAATAGGGGCACATGTGTACATGTAGTATATCATACAGGAGGCCACGGGTGGGAACCTTACTGGTCCTTAGAGGGGCCCTCGGGTAACTTGGTCAGCATAGGGGCACTGTAATGATACACACAGGGGCACTTATGTACATGTAGTATACAGGATGCGACGGTGGGTACGTTACTGGTCAGTATAGGTGCCCTCGGGTACATGTAACAGGCTCCGTATAGGGGTCTTGTCCATAAGATTAACTTCCTTTTGGCCT
The DNA here is from genome assembly GCA_029237695.1 of Conchocele bisecta. Lineage (NCBI taxonomy): Eukaryota > Metazoa > Mollusca > Bivalvia > Lucinida > Thyasiridae > Conchocele > Conchocele bisecta. Next base: position 101,224,597 of record CM055270.1, read on the forward strand.
ATATTAACCTCATTCGGCATACACTTATGTCGCGACAGGCTTATTGATTTTCCGAATTGTATGACGAGTTATCGTCCGATGGCGTCCGACGCAGATTTTCTCCATGTGTATCATTGTGTATTCTTGTCCACGCGATAACTTAACTTCTACTTGGCCGATCTAACCCAAATTTGGCATGGAGCTTTGTCGCAACAATTGGAGGAACCATATCTATTTCTTGTATCTACTGTGATTTTATGGTGGGCATCTACTATTCCTGTATGATACCAATGGAACAGTGAAAAACACATAGGCCTATATGTACAACCAGCGTAGATACTGGCCAGTCTGTATCTCAATGCAGGCTGGCTGGTCTCAATTACATTTGTTTTAACTAAATAGCCAAATAGTAATTGTCAATGTACATACATGACCACGAAATAAATACCAAATATTGACAGGTCGTTTCTAAGAAAGGATTGGTTCACCGTGCCACCTAATTGGCTTAGTCAACGTGCTATAACTTTAATATTACTTTACGGATTGCTTCAATATTTGGATACATTTAAACATTCGGAACACACTTATGACTCTATTCACATGACCTTGATGTTCTTGCTGAAACACTTAGCTTTTTTGTACTTGCTATAACTTTCATATTACTTGACGTATTCAATGGTTGGACACTTTATTCATGCAAGCATTTGGAACACTATAATGCCGCAATTCAAAATAACCGTGGCCTTTTTTACCTTTTTATTTATTTTCTGACACGATTAGCCCTTTCATTGCGTCACAAACTGTGTACAAGCTTTCTCGTTCTGCTATATCTCGTATATTACCGGGACTTGAATGCGGCAGACATAAGACTCATCCAGCAGTATCGAGAATAAAGCCGACATAATACATATATAGCAAACTTGAATATTGCAGACATAATGCTTATATAGAAGACCAAAGAGCCAGCAAATCAAGACAAAACAAACGGGTCATAGCAAACTACTACACTTCGTCTTGCGGAGAAGTTTGCTTCTAAAATGTATTAGAAATTGAATGTATACATCCAAAATGGAGGAGATATTCCATGCTTGGAGGAGTATTAAAGTGGAGATAACACATTTCAGTACTTTGATTCATGGATCTTTCGTATTCTCGTGAGTTTCATTGCACCAGTAGCAAGTCTTAAATACACTGGCTGCGTCTCAACACAATAGCTACGCTACATGTAATGTGATCCGCCTGGGTGTGTCGAGTTTTGGGAGGCCAATACATTGTTTTAATCAACATTTTAAAGTCTTGCGTTATTTCCTTATCAACAGGTGAGATCTTATTTGAACGCACAGACACAGTCCCACACATTGTGCATGCATGTTTATTGTCACTTTTTGGATGTGTATTATCGCTTGAAAAGATGTCATATTCGTGCGATACATTGATTAAATTTGCGGCTTTGGCGCACGTTGTTTAATTACTATGTATATATATATATACATATATATATCGCTTTATTAGAGATAAGTAGCCGTCATTAACGGGTCATCGATAACCATCGATAGTTTAACAGTTGAATATGCATCGCTATAGTATTGATTGTATGTTAAATTATTAAGATGCAGGCATTGTGAGCCGTGATTTGATAACCGAGGTATGTGGAAAGTTATTGGGAATACACGTAAATCGCTCGTTAACAGATGCTTATTAGCTGCATGGACTGTATTCGTCTGAATGACGGAGAGTGGCCGCGATGCTTAATTAAGGTAGTGGCGAATATCAAGTTTCGCTTGTAGGTAACACGGACGTAAAGATTTTCCTTCTTAGTTTCATACATTTAAGCACTTTTGTCGGATTTTTTTAAAATACATTTCAAAAAGTCCACTTTTATAGAGAGGTATACCACTTTCCTCATCAGACTCTCTGCTAAAAAAAATTATGAATAAAGAAAACAATAGGTTGAACGAGTTGTTGGGGGGGGGGGGGGCGGGGGGGGGGGGGTTATACTGAAGTCAGTTGTCCGTCCATCCGTCCGTGCATCAGTGCGTCCGTCCGTGCGTCCCTCCGTCACTAAACTTAACATCAAATAAATATTGTTATAACTTCTGCTTTCTTCATCTAAAATGCTTGATATTTCACACATGCATTCTTGTAAGGCTCTGCTACCATGATGTGCCAAATCCACGACCGTCCAACCCCCGCTGATCCCAGGGTCAAGGTCAAATACTTAGTCTCTTTACAAAACTTAACACCAGAGAAATATTGTTATTACTTCTGTTTCCTTCACCTAAAATGCTTAATAGATCACACATGCATTCCTGTAAGGCTCTGCTACCATGATGTGCCAAATCCACGACCGTTCCACCCCCGCTGATCCCAGGATCCAGATCAAATACTTAGTCTCTTTACAAAACTTAACATCAAATAAATTGGTTACAACTTCTATTTCCTTGCTCGGATCTGCTTCATTTTTCACATATTTAGGGTACCTGGGCCCACGCGGGGGGTATTCCGTAAACTTCGCTTACTGACTAGTTAATGTATGGAATAGAATTTTAACAATTTCTTCTCCATATATCTGACATAGTCGGTTATATTTCCGCATTGGATTGTTCCATTGGTCAGGACATTTATATTTATAGAAAACTGAATATAATGGCAAGCACTTTAGGTCCTGATGAGGCGGCTTTGCTACGATCTGGTATCTGGATCTATGATGTTTGCAAATGTTAGCTTTCGGTCAGGGGTGTTGAAAGAGTTAACATCTAGAGCTGGCTCCATGAGTATTACGGCTAATGATTTGTACGGACGCTGGCAAAGGACACTGCCAATAACGAAAACATCTTTTCAATATTTAATAATGCTTGAGTATTTACTGAGGTGGATTAATGCAAATATTCAGTTCGATTGGACAACTGTGTTATATACATGTACACATACAATGTACCATCTAACCACACACTATGAATCAGTGATTAATTCGGTATTCACATATTATCCGATCATATTAAACAGAGCGGTATCTCTCGTGTATCGTATTTACTAACGTACAATGGATACTTGATTCTGCACAATCGTTAATTGACAAGTCAGTAATGAAAGTTGCATTATACAATACATTAATTCAATATTTGTTGACTGAGAATGATCTGTTAATCGAGATTATGACGATCCGATAACAACATAAATCAGTATCAGTAAGTGGCGTACATGTATATATGTCTAACAGTGTATTCATTGGAGGTCCTGGTCATGCTGTAGCCGTGTGCACTGTCTATTCCTACACTGTCCATGTATGTATCAGAGATATCAACGGTGTGCATAAATAAATATAAACACATCAGTAAACATCAAACATGTCGAAATCATAATGCAACAACTCATTCGTTTTAGGATATATACACTGTATACCATAATTATGACCTATAATTAACGGTTGTCTATATGTTGTCTTATGATGGTATGCCTAGTATGCAGAATGCTTAACGCATTTTCCTTCGTCATCGTCTACGTCGTTTTCGTTCTTGTTTTGCACCGACATTAGGGTCTATATGTATATGTAATGGTCAATGTTGGTAACAAAACAGTGTGAACAGTGTGTATATGCCGTTATTAAAAAAACAAAATTGTCGTCGAACATCGTTTTATTAGCAGTACATGTGTATTGTGCATTGTATACTGAGCCAAAAAGAATGTTAATCTGTTTCAAGTCTCAATTGCACGAGAGGACTGTGGTAAAATGTTGCAGACATTTAGTCTGTTCAATTATCAGTGACATTCATCATTAATAATAAACAACTTACATGCACGCGTTCACGTCGCACCCGTGGTGAAAACAGATGGGGTCATAATCGAAAATCCCACGATTTAAAGTTATGTTAGTTACACTTGCATTCCACTTTCAGCTATTATTATATCCATTTATTGTGTCAGTCTGACTGTCCGTCCGTCCGTCCGCCCGGGGGGTACGAATGGGTATATATGTGGCCACATAAGTATCCATTCGTGAGAACGTCCGTCCGTCCGTCCGTCCGTCCGTCGCGTTTCATGTAACTCGAAAAAAATCACCTTAATACCTACATACCTGATATTTGGTAGTTAGCTTCGTTATGATGTGTAGATAGTACTAGATACGCAGAGTGAATTTCTATTATTGATTCGACCCTCCGTAATGGATTATTCCCCCCTTTGGTACATATAATTTCGTTATTTTTCGTTGTAAGTCGAAAACGATTATCTGTTGCGTATACATTTATAAATACACTATCGAAATATACATGTGTTATTGTTACATTTTTGTCGCGCCTGCATTAGCAGAAGGCGCGACAATAGTCTGCGCTTTTTTCCGTCGTCGTCGTCGTCCACGTCGTCCGAAATGTCAAAGATTGTGTACAGTCTTCGTTATCATGCTATAACTTTAACAATACTTTACGGATTGTTTCAATATTTGGTCAATTGATGCATGTAAGCATTAGGAACACACTCATGACGCTATTCACATGACCTTGACCTTTTTTGCTTAAAAGTTTTGCTGATACATTTAGCCATTGTGGTGTGTCAAAAACTTTGTACAATCTTCCTCATCCTGCTATAACTTTCAAATTACTTAACGCAGTCCTTCAATATTTTGACACTTGATACATGTATGCATTCGGAACACACTTATTCTGCCATTCATACGACCTTGATCCGTTTTACCTTCAAAATTGGTGATTGGCTGGGAGTATGCGAAGGGTAATTTAACGCTCTGGTTCATCTTTACCGGGAAACCGACTACATGGTTTGGCCCTCATGTACATGTTCACCCCCTGAAACTTGAGAGCTAAATCCTGTTATGCACCATTACAAAGTATAATATTAAAGCTGAGCATGTTACTTTTGGGGCTGGAACTAAGTGACTTTGGTGAGGCATGGACCCGACACCATGTCAGGATATTCTGATTTCAGGACAGAATATATATTTTATGTAAATATTGAGTTCTGATTTTGGGAATTTCCCTCATTGATGGCAGGTTAAATGCCGGATAGTCCAACCCGTTGGCCCGGCCGTAAAATGATATTAGCATTGATAGGCCGTTAAACATCAATACTCAATCATTCAATTTACCTTCACATGGGTTAATCAATGTATGAGCCCATGATATGCATCATGTTCATGTCAAAGTAATGCAGAAAATTTAACAGGAATCCTGCTACAACATTGTTTTGTACCGACAAGGCATTTTCAGGCGCGAAACCGCTTCCGTCGCTCAATTCTTGTTTTCTGTAACACATCTGTACCAATAACTTTTTATTCCAGGTTACAGATATGGAATATTTCGAAAAATGTAATGAAGACGTGCACACAGATTGCAAAGTACATAAACATCACAAACATTGCATGTTATGCAGCAAGGTATTCGTGACCAATTATGACTGTACAAGGCATTTTAAACAAAGTCATGCTTCGCGAGTTATAGTGTTTGATGATACACCATGTTACCCATGCAGACAGCAACACGACACTACCACACGATGCTCAAGATCTCATTACCATTGTCCCGCGTGCAAAATGATGGTGCCTCGCCGACATAGATTTGAGAAACATTTGAAAACACATTCATGTTTACAGAATGCATCTACACATACTCTTAAGAATGAAAACAGAAGTTATATTGAGAATAATATCAGAGACACAACCGAAATCGCATTGGATACAGCGCATACGAAAAATCACAATAACTTATCGATGGACAGCGGAGAAACTAATAACGATATTTCCGATCAGCAACATGCAAGTACTGAGGACAATACAGGTGACAAGACGGACATGGCCAACACATTGGATATAGCGGATACGATAATTCACACAAACTTATCGATGGACAGCGGTGGAACTAATAATGATAACGATACTTCAGATCAGCAACACACAAGTGTGCCTAAAATTAAAACAAAAACACAATTCAATTATCAGAAGTACAAAAGTGCCACAGTAACCGATAAGGACGCGAACACTGTGAATCAATCAACCGATAATGACCATGAAACAAAAAACGGTCCAGGAGGAAGAGTACACTTTGTTGAAACAATGTGATTTATGTGGAAAAAGGGATGCACGGCAAAAGCGTAGGGAGACACATTCGACTAGTTCATGGACACGACAGTGAACCTACTGCAACGTGTGTTGATGCGTACAATGGTATTTTCTTGGTTAAAAAAAGTTCACATGGCGGTGTAGGTTATCCCCTTCACGTACAGAAAGATTTATCAAAGGGTAAAGTGGACGTCCAATGTGAAAATCAACAATGCATGGACTATATTCGAGTGGCGTGGAGAAGTGGCATTAAATCCGCCGAGTGTGAGCATCTGAAAAAGGTATCCAACAACCCAGTGTTTCCGGAGAAAGTCATTTTAACAGAAACATCTTTGAGTCACTTATCCCCGACCGGATGCTACAAAATGTTAAAGGACAAAACTATCCAAACGTGCAAGGATTTTCGACATCATTTACAGAAAATATGACTGTTATATTTCATAAAACATCGCACATGTTCGTAGATATACAATCACATGGAGTATCTCATAGGCATTTACAACTTGAACAATTCCATGACACCTTCTTTGTTTCATCTCACCATATCTTGCCTTATCTTGTACACTACACACTTCCGATTATTGGCTAGAACATTTTATTTAATGTATGTATGCATGTATGTTTAATTGTATAGCATTGCATTGTATTACACCACCGCCTGTGCTAATTTTTCTAATATTTGTCTTTTGTTTTATTTCCAAATACTTAAATAGTGTGCTTAAAATCAAGCATCTTGATTGGCTGAGCCTGAGCTGTGCTACAGCTCAGAAACAGCCAATCAAAATGCTTGTTCGCTAGTTGATATCGCCAATTATTAAATAGATGTATTTGAATAGTGTGCTTACAATGAAGCAGCTTCATTGGCTGAGCCTGAGCTACAGCTCAGGTACAGCCAATCATATTGCTTGCTTGCAAGTTCACATCGCCAATAGATGTTCAGAAACGTTGACATGTTGACAAGATTAACGCAGGCGGTTGTGTACGGGTTTTGTTTGCAGGGGGCCATTTCACTCAACTTCTACGACTAAAATGTTCGTAAATGCAAAATGATTATAGTCTGTAAATTGCACATCAACACTGTTTTCTTGTAAACAATTATTGGATTTACATTTATTGAGCATAGGCTGCATATGCAGCCTATGCTCAATACATGTAAATCCATCAATTGACGTTTACACACGATCTTACATTTGCACTTACGAACATTTTAATTGTACGAAGTTTAGTGAAACGGGCTCCAGGGTCCTCCGGGACAAGCAGCAACATTTTGGGCAGAGTGATTGTCCCTTATATTAGCTGCACGTTTTCCTCTTTATAGGCAACGGGTTGCATTATATCGTTACACCGCAGTCAACGGTATAAATTTGCGAACATTTCCATTTCGGGCTCTACAATATAGCAATACTCTGAATGTCATTGGCGATCATACAGTCACAGTCACATTTCAGCCTAAATATTCTTTAATTGTTTTCATACGCTGGCAAATAGCAAACTACTAGAAAATAAAGGTTTGTATTATTCATATGTCAAGTCATCAATGACAGTCCGTCTACATACACTAGTGCTAATCTTGCCAATATTTGTAAATTTCAAAATAGTTGAATATTGTGCTTTGACTCAAGCAGATTGATTGACTGAACCTGAGCTATGCCACAGCTCAGGCTCAGTCAATCAACTTGCTTGATTGCGATTTGGTATTGTCAATAGATGTCGACAAACGTTGATAATATTGGCCAGATTACCGCCGGCGGTTGTGTATGTACTCGTGCATGTAGTAGGTAAGAAGAATCGTAATCACTCACCCGTGTCATCTGCACGTTTTAAACCTACCTGGTGAAATGTGTGGTCAGCATGTCTTTACAAGTGTATCAACACAGTGAGCTGACGAATGCATGTTTATACACATACGTTTCTGAGCCACATGCACTTTGTGGTATGAACGAACAAAGCCTCTTTAAATCATACCCAATTTTACTCTGATTCTAAATATCTAGAAGATAGGACACTTTTCATTTAACGGAAGTGGATTATTTATCTTGGGCCGGGCTCGCTCATTCAGTAATTGTAACGCGTGAGAAGGCCGGGACCCTACTAGTTCCGGCCTTCTAGCTCGTTACAATTACTGAATTAGCGAGCCGGGCCCAAGGTACACACACTAGTACCATTTATGTTGGTTGAAAAGATGGCGGGTGACCTTCTAGACATTTAATATCAGGGTAAAATTGGGTAAGATTTAAAGATCGTTTTGCCGTTCATACCACAAGTGCCTGTGTTCTGAGAGGCTTGTCAGTTATCCACCGCTACGAAGCCAGTGTCATTATACTTGTTGTTTACCCTACCACGTTCGAGTATTCCAACTTCAACGACTTACCTATGGCTACCAGATACGGTATTGTGCTAGTTCTGAGTACATAGCTCTAATTACATTTCATTACACTGCATTACATGATAGTTATGACGGAGTAGTCTTTCCAAATGTTTGAAGCGTTCTTTGTTTACTTCGGGTAATACACACTTTATTAGGTAAGTTGATGATAATATGTTGTGTCATAAAGGTGCCAACGTTGCCTGCATCTTGCGCAATCCATACGTAGCCAAAACCGTTTCGGTTTTGGCTACGTATGGATTGCGCAAGATGTTGGCACCTTTATATAACAATTTCAACAAAGAATCACTGATTGTTTAAAACATGATTGGAGCAGGGAGCTAGACTCATAAGGAAGGTGCTACCCGTATAAAAACTTCAAAACTTTTCTTAATGTTGAACGATACCTAACCTTTGATGTACCTTATGTTTTACGTAAAGCAATGTCAACTTTTAGATGCTCGAACCATAGTTTAAATATTGAGATTGGAAGACATTTAGGAATAGAACGTCAACTTCGCTTTTGCCCATTTTGCCTGATAAATCAAATAATAGAAGTAATTGAAGATGAAGTGCACGCCTTTTTTGACTGCAAGTTTTATTCAGAGTTACGTGTACTGTATTTATATCCAAATCTATATTCGTCTAAAACGCAACACGAATATTTTAGACTCATTTCAACAGAAAATATGCAGACAATCAGAAAAATTGCAAATTTTATTTATCACATTATGAAAAAACGAAATTCATATACCGCTTGACATTTACCACATATGACACCAACCGACAGGGGACCACATGTCACTTGCGACCAGCGTAGACCTAGATCAGCTGCGAATCTGCAGCATGAATGATTAGTTTTACACTGTACGCAAATCCAAAACTCTTCTCGAAATGATGAGCTGACAAATTTGGCACACGGTCTACAGGATTTATACGTATTTATGTCCCTTCTCGGTCCGGTTACATACTCATAACGATACATTTAGTAGATTTGGCGCTTGTTTAAAATTTTATTATACTTGTTATGTGTTATGGGCCTATGACCTAATTCACTGAATAAAACGTATCGTATCGTATCATATTGTATAATTGTCTATCAATAACAATACAACGAAGTATGAACGTCAAGGCCGCGCGTGCTTTTCTCTATATTTTAGTGCGCGAAGTGTAAATGCTCTTACGTGCAATTTTACTGTGTAGCGTGGTGTAGCGATATAGTGCAACCTGTTGTCAGTAAAGCGGAATACGTGCAACTAAGTACTTATGAGTAGTATATAGGGAGTCAAAATGATACCACCTAACGGTGGTATCATTTCTCCACCCTATATACTACTCCACCACCCCCCGAAAAATCAAAAATTGGTTAACGAGGAAATTGTCTCCCACCAACCACAAAAATCCAAAATGTGTGTCATAAATACATCATGTTGTTTTCACGTCCAATTGAACATATAAAACTATAGTCTTAAAAAGGATTTATTTTTATCTCGTTGTCATAAATACATGATGTTTTTACGACAGTAAATTTATGAATTTATTCTAATAAGTTTCCGATTTAAATGCGTCCTCGCGCAATAGTCTATATTCCAACACCATATTTTCCTCCTCCGATATAGCTAATTGATTCCGTAGATCAGCAACTAATTCTACCAGCTCTAGTCTACCACGTTCACCTGTAGCCACAGGGCAGCGTAGTTGCTTATGTCTACAACGAGAGTTTGGGCACTAACGAATTTACAAGGGCATCTGGGGCATTGAAATTGTGGGGGGGCACAAGGAAACTTTCTACGTCTCGCTAGATGCCTTCGTAGATAGTCTTTACGCGTAAACGTTTTACAACAAGTCTCACACTCCATTATTATATGTATATGTTTATGTTTATATTCAATTAGAAGTGAAAAAAAACATAATGTTTTCAAGACAATTGAACAGATAAATTTCATAGGTTATACAAAAGTATATTACAGAAAATATGATAACGTCAGAAACTAGAGCAGAAATAGAAAGTTTGAGAAGAGAAGCCGAATCTCTAGGGATTACTTATAGTAAACGGTTGAGAGTTAGGGGGTTGACAAAGCTGATAAATGCCACAAAGAATGAGGCGTTTATGAAGCGGTTTACCCGCGCCCACAAACGAGGAGCCTTTAAAGATATATCCAAAGCGGATGAAGTTGGTAACAGAATTCAAAAAGAAAGTATTGCGTGGTTAAGGGCTAGTGTAATTAATTCTAAAGAATTACCTTCAAGCACAAATAATTTGTCCCAAATTAGACGCCAAAATAATAATAAGAAAAAATCTATCGTTAGCGCGATAGTGGAAAAAGGTGAAGAAATATTGGGGGCTCACGATGAAACATTGGAAAAAGGTAGAAAATGGTAAGATGGAAGACGGGTAGTTACATTATCCTTTCGTAAAAACATTAACATTAACGAGTCTGAACGCATGTCCGATAAACTCGCTCCGTATCTAACAACCAATTTTTATTTGAGATATTCATATTCTTACAAGCTAGAACATATGGAGGAAATTAAAAATGGAAAACCTAAAACTATAATATTTCACAAAAATCTCGGTGGTAGCGAACCACTATCATCAATGAAAACCGTTAAAAAATGGCTGTCAGATAAGGAGCAAACACGAATAATGTCCGATAAAATAGACAGACCAAATACAAAGTGGAAGTTTGTAAGATGGGTAGAGGTTTTTGTAAAGCTAATACAGGGTAGTAGGGGAATAGATTTGGGACTACAATCCAAAGAAGCAGCAGGAGGAGAACTTCCAGAATGGTTGAGGAATAGAAAAGGTATGTATTCTTTAGATAAGTATAATTGACGACCTTTGTCTGTTCAGGTGTCTAGCTATGCACCTTGATAAAAAGATCAGACCTGACAGATGTACAGAAAAGGGCGAAAGAACTTAGTAAGCAATATTTCGGTAGTAATGTGGTTTCACCAATTTCTTTTTCAGATCTGAAAAAGGTTGAAGAGTTTTTTAAAATCGGTATAGAAGTATATCAACCCACCGAATGTAATGTATGGTGGTTGAAAAAGGTACCAGCGCACTATAATGAAATAGGTAATAAACCAATGACAATAGGATGTTTAATAATCACGCATTTCTGATAAAAAACCTTAAAAACCTATCTAAAATTTACGCCTGCAATAATTGCAAACAAAAATTCACGACAGCGAGTAATATGAAGAGACACGGACCAACATGTATGAGAGGTGAGACAAAAGTAATATGCGATGGTAATTATTTAGAGCGCCCGCGTTCGTCGTTCGAGAAAGCGTTCTACCCAAAAGGTTCTAACAGTTATGGGGCGATCGATTGGATGTATTCTGTGGAAAAGCGGGAGGGAATTCACATTCACCACGAACAGTGCGGACACGGAGGTGAAAGATGGATTTTAGGAGCTCCGGTAGATGGATACTGTCCAGAAACCAATACCGTATATCAATATCACGGCTGTTACTGGCACGGGTGTGAGATTCATGCAAAGCATTAAAAAAGAGAACGCGCATCCACAATGAGAAGAGATAAAGTTATTAGAAAAAGCAAAGAATTCAACCTAGTAGTTATGTGGGAATGCGAATTCCAAAGAACGGGTAAAGATATAAAGATCGGTTGTGACATACTCTTTATCCATATCAGATAGTATACGATTTTGAGGCATATCTCCAGCCAGAAGTTGAAACTACCGGTAATAGTTTAGAGTACGAAGCTGAGCACGTTCGGCAAGCGTTAGTATAGGAGATAATTTCTCAGGAACAGTAACTCATATTTGTGATAAAGATCCCGCAAAACTTATAGAAAAATTCGTAGAAGATTTGAAAGTCAGGGGAAAAGCTATAAGAGAAGAAGTGTGGTCAAGATATAGGTTTAATACAGAACATTTACGTAAAAACCAAATCGCCAAGATCGAACAGTGGATAGAGCAAGTACCGGTTATAGGTTTTAACAGCAGTAAGTACGATATAAACTTAATAAAGAAATACCTAGTAGGCGAACTGACATCAACAACAAAGAAAGTAAAGGTCGGAAAACGTGCAAACGCAACAATATTTCTATTTACTCCAGAATTTAGATTTCTTGATGTAATACTTTATCTAGGACCTGGTGTGTAAGTTACGATAGTTGGATAAAAGCCTACGAATGCAAAGGACAGAAATCTTTCTTTCCTTATGAATGGTTCGATTCTCCAGACAAACAGGATTACCCAGGACTACCGGATAGAGAATTGGTATTCCAAACTATCTGGGAAATGTTAATAGATGAAACAGAATTAAGTAAATGTCGTAGAATTTTCGAAGAAAATAATATGAAAACTTTCAGAGATTGGTTGAAATATTATAACGATTTAGATGTAGCACCGTTCCTAGAAGCGGTGGAAAAAATGTGTGAATTTTATAAACACAGAGGTGTGGATATTTTCAAAGATGCGGTAACACTACCTGGAGTAGCTATACAATATTTATTGAGAGGAACCATTAAAGAACAAAAATCTTCAAAGACGATTATACCGGAGGATGCACCAAAAGAAGAAACATACGAAATGATGAAGGACGCTCTAGTTGGCGGTCCATCAATAGTATTTACACGATATGCAGAAGCTGGTGTTTCAAATATTAGATCTAATTCCTCAAATGAAATTAACAAATCTTGCAAGGCTGTTTTGGGGTACGATGCAACGCGTTATATTTATCTACGTTAAATAAAGAGATGCCGTGTGGGAGAGAAAACTATACACCATATAGATACCCCACATAACCCTAAATTTATTAAAAAGTTTTGTAAAAGAGTTTTATCTGGAGACTGGTTTGGGTTTGCGGAGGTGGATATAGAAGTTCCACACAACTTAAAACATAAGTTTTCTGAAATGTCCCCATTTATAAACAGAGAAGTAGAGGTTGATGAAGTTCCCACACACATGTTAAAATATTTGGAAGATATGGAAGAACAAGAGGAAATGGAAGAAAATTGGTGGGATCTATGACCGCCACTAAAGTATTGCTGTACGCGCCACTGTTGAAATGGTATTTAAACACGGCCTAGAAATAACGGGGAGTTCATCGTGTTATAGATTATATTAGTGGTAAACCCTTCGAATGGTTCGCAAAAGAAGTTACAGCCGCAAGACGAACAGGCGATGTAGAACCAAATAAGAAACCAGTAGCGGATATAATGAAATTATTAGGCAATTCGTGTTGTGAAAAATGATAGAGGCAAAAGAGAGACATTTAAATACGACATATACACAAGACGAAACCTGTGTTGACAAAGCGTTAAGATCTGCATTCTTTGATGATTTGGAAGAGATAGGAGATGCGTACGAAATATCTTCCCGAAAACGCCGGTGTGCAGTAAAGAGCCCCTTCCACTGTGGAATAGCGGTTTATCAACTAGCTAAATTGAGAATGTTGGAATTTTACTACGAATTTCTAGATAAATACGTAAAAAGAGAAGACTTTGAATTAATACAAATGGATACAGATAGTATGTATATAGGAGTTAGTGGAAAAACGATAGAAGAATTGATTAGACCTAACTTACTAGACGAGTTTGAAAAAGAAAAAAATAAATGGTTGGCTTGGGATAAATGGAGCGAAAGAGAGCCCGGACTTTTCAAAATGGAATTTCAGCGGAGATAGGGCGATAGCGTTATCTAGTAAGTGTTATTTCGTAGAAAAAATTAATTCTAAAGATGGAATTTGGAACAAATTAATAAAAACTCTGCGAAAGGAATGTCCAAGAGAACTAACAATTTAAATTGGGATAGATATAAACGAGTACTAAGTGAAACTACAGAGATGGAAAACACATTATAGATGTAACGCAAAATAGAGGATTTATTTAAAATGAAAGACGGTGTTATGAAAACGTACTGTCAAAAAAAATTAGGACTCTCGGCGTACTACGATAAAAGACGCGTACCCACCACGGAATACATACCGAACATCTCTAAAGAATCTGACGATCCGGGAGGGGGTAGCTGGGTGTCAGAAGGCACCATAAGAAGTTCTTCGCGAACAAAACCGCGAGATGGACCATCAGCCAAATAATAGAGCACGGGCTCATCGGTTTGGTAATGAGCGATCCAGATGATATACATTCATTGACCACACGGGATCAGTCGCGCGGCGGCTGCCACCTTCGAGCTCTCCCGGTTGATAGAGGTACCGGACGTCAATATCTGATGGAAGCCGCTGCTCCTCTAAACCAACGGGTCGCCCGCGCGAGACGGCAGATGGTTGCTCGTCACCCTTTTAAACTTGATAGCATCTACAGGCTTCTTACCTATCAATCTGGTCACCTCTCCGTTCAGTGCGGAGACCACGGCGGGCAGTCTGGCCACCCACTCGGTCGATCGCGAATGAGGGTTTGCAAGTTCTTTAGCGTATTGGTGTCCGAACAGTCTCTCAGCCAGGGTTCGATTGAAGCGTTCCACGATCCCCTGGTCCCGGTGGATGTTGACGCGGCCTCGTCTGATAGAAACTTTATGCTTAGACAATAGATGAGAGACCGCGCCCATGAACTCGCGGCCGGGATCGACCTGGAGAAGATTCGGCCATTTGAGAGGACTCCTCTTATATATTCGGGAAAGAGCCTCGGCCACTCCCTTAGACTCTTTAGTGGCCAACGGCTCAGCCCCCTTGTAACGACTCGCTACGTCAACGATTGTCAGTGCGTACTTGTACGTCTTGCGACCGACGCGATCGTGAGGTAGAAACAGGAGGTCCGCTTGGTGAACTTGGTTCGGCACCGGCACGTCGAATTTTGGGCGCGGAATATTGTGAGGCGCTGGTAAATAGATCTGCCAGATGGCCTGCTTCTTGAGCCATTCCTTGACAGCGTTTTCTGAAACCTTGGTTCGCCGCCGCGAGGTTCTTGATGGCCGCGAGTCCCTTCCAGTATCCGCGTGGGCTATAGTATGTATTCGACAGCTTGCGCGTTAGTTTGGTATCAAGTTTGCGCGTGTTCATCGTATGCGAAGTATTCTAATATATCGGACAATCTCCAACATGCCCTCGCCAGTTCGTCCGGTAACTGCGTCGTTAATAATAAACCTTTGTTGGAAGTTTCGCTGCAGCCCCAATCGCGTTTGGGTTGGAACAGGAGAGGGGAATCTAATTCAACATTGTTGATGGAGGAATCTAACATCCGCTTTGCGAAAAGGGTGGCCGCTTTTTCGTCCTCGCGCCACGTCTCGAGACAATCTCGGGCCAGACGAATCATACTCTTTGCAACCAGCGGTAAAACGATTGTTTTTGGCAGTGTAGCCTACATCGATCATAGCGTCATAAAGTTCGTCAACTAACATCGTTCTATATATATATATATAAAAAAAAAAATGTTTTTTTAATTAATTAATTTAAAATCTCGATTGGATATAGTAGCCGACGAGACCCACCACACCCATTCCCACGACGATGAACGCGATCTCGCGGTCCTTTTGGGGCTCTGACGGTACATAGAAATCTGAAAGTTGGGGCTCGGGATCCATTGGATCGAGACTTTTGTGCGGATATGCCAGCGCGTACTCGCGGTTGGCTTCTTCAACGTTCTGAAAAGTTTGCGCGGCGTGATTTTCGCGGCGAAGCTCTTCATTGACCCAGTCCAGATGGGCGGTTCGTTTTTTCGACCACGCTTCCTTTGCGCTATTGAGTTGTTCTACAGCTAAATCATGGCGCTTACGCTCCTCATCCACGTTCGAGCTTTTCATTTTAGAGAATATAAAGTTGCTACCGCTGAACGCCAATGCGTTTACAAGCGCACCACCTACTATTACTGCGATTGAAGCCTTTATTTCCATATAATTAACTGGTAGAATTCCAGCTTTAACTAGATAATCTCGGGTCCAAACTGCGGCGCTACATCTAAGGTCGCAGAGCCCTACGTCTCTCACAGTAAAGTCCAATTTGGGAGGAGGTTCCTCCTAGGGCCATCTTTGATAGTCGAGCATACCCGATACTGAAACCCGATATCACCACGGCGTGATAAAGCGCATTCACTAACATTTTACCATCTTGTTCAGCCATTGTTATAATTATTGCATATAAAAGGGGTCGCGATCAATGTTTAAATGGGGCGCATCCAAATTCAACATTGTTGATGATTGGTGTTTCGTAACTTTCTTCTGAACACTGGCTGGTTGTTTTTTGGGGTATTTCCAAACGCACAGGGCACCAACAACTGCCAGACCACCACCAACAACCCAACTCCAATTCACGAATTTGGGTTCAATCGGATTCGCCCAACCTCGATTGGGTGTTGAGTGTGCTTCCAATTCGTGAATTGGGGGTGTTGTTGTACTCAACTCTGTATTCAGATGTTTTGCTGTCTCCGTCCCCGATTGTAACGACTGTTTAGCCTCTCGAAGCTCGGCGAGTATTTTATCTTGTTTAACTTTTCGGGTGGCAGCCGCCGCCCGCCCAGCTGCCTGTCTTTTGGGATTTTTTATATGCGGTATGTCATCCAGTGGCGGAGTAACACTCTGGTTCGATTGTGTTGGAGCAATCTGGTTCAACTCCGTCACTCTCGTGGGTGTGTCTTGTGTCATTCATTTTCAGGGCTTATAGTTCGTGGGCATATATGTCCAAATTGACAGTGTTACCCGTGGTCAACGCGTTGTTAGTGGAGCTAAGTACATTCCAAACTTGTGATAAATTGAGCAGCATGCCGTTCTAAGAGTGTGTCCTATAAAAGGGTCAGTCTCTAGATCATCAATCAACCCCGCAGTGTTTGGTATAGAGAGTCTACTAACGGCGGTAGCGTACAAATGAATAGCCGCCGATCCAAGAGTTTTTGTCATCTCTGCTCCCAATTTGGATTCGTATCGCGCATACATTTTATCGATCTCCGCATCTGACATCTTATCCACCTGAAAAACTGAGAGACGCCTACCGAGATAATGCTCCGATTGTCCCCCAGCAACCAGCGCAGCTAGCCGCTCTCGTCGCGCCGCATTTTCATTTTCATTCGGAGTCGTTGCACTCAACCCAATACCAACCCCGATTCCGATTGCTCTGTCGGATCATTATTGTTGGCAGTCGGAGTTGAGGTTTCTTCTATTAGCTGATCGAGAAGTTCGTCGCAGTTCATTTTTCTTAAAATTAATTTTAACTATTCTAACAAGTCTCATCACTTTAACATATTTATTTATTACAAAAATAATAAATGCGCACCACCCGATACTTATGATCACCATTATGCTCGCAACAAAGCTCGCAGCGGAGCACCAAATTGTTAACATTGTTAACCATTTGTTAAGCATTTGTTCAGCATTTGTTCAGCAATTGCTAAGCATTGTTCAGCAATTGCTAAGCATTGTTCAGCAATTGCTAAGCATTGCAATAGCTTATTACTTTGTAATTTTCCTAATTTTTTCAAAATTATTAATTAATTGATAACTTTATAAGCAGTTGGTTGATCAGTCTTTAGCAGAAGCTTGGCGTGCTTAGTTTTCGAAAGCATCTGTCGAACTCCAGGCGCTCCTCGCGCGTTGGGATAACGTCATTCTCTCGAAGACAGTCATCGAATGAGTCTCGGTCCTTGCAGTGAAAGAGGGCGACCCATTTCGTTTGCTCGCGCAGATCCTTGAGGACGGCGTTGTACTTTTGAGTGGATATCCATACGCTTTGCCTAGCATGGCGGCCAGAAAATGCGAGCTCGGAGAGCATGTCCTTCTTTTTGGTCATCGCCGCCTTGGCTGAGCAATCATCAATCACGTATAGGGTGGGCTCACCCTGGAATTTTTGGTATAAACCACGCAACCAATCGTGAAGCCTATCACCAGGGTCAATAACGTATACCTCAGGGTCGGTCCATATCCACGGGCACCGCTGATAAGTATCGTTGTGCCGCACAGTGGGACATAGGATCACAATGTGACGAAAGGCATCGCGGTAGGATCCCTCGAGTAAGTCGAGGATGAAAACCGTTTTTCCACATCCTGTCTGCCCACATATTATGGCAGAGTGAGCATCTCCAATCGTGAATTGGTATTGATTGTTAATTTTCTTAATTAATTCTTTAGAATTATCAAAATTAGTAGATCTCTGATACGTATCGACCATCTTCGATGTTGAGTTGTGCGTCTGTAATTATATATAAGTACACGTTTCAATGGCCCGGCTCCGTCCGCCTCTTTGGTTATCTGGATCGTCACACCCTCACTAGCGTTCTCAACTTGGCGTCCGCTACCGTGTATTTGGTCATCGTCGCTGGCTCGCATGTCTAGCCATAACGCGTATTTGGTATTCAGGAACTCCGCGAGCGAGACGGCCGAGAGATGCAGGTCTTTGGCAACTGCTGCAACCTCCGGAGAGCGCTTAGAGCCGGCAGCAAACTGCTTTCTTACTTGTCCCACTGCTGGTGCGCGCGAAGACCCGCGCTGTAGAGTTGATTGGGGACTCCCTCGATCGTCACCTCTACCTTCGTGATTTTGGGGTTATAGAATCTGTCGGTTTTTCTAGCACCGAACGCGAACCGAGCATCCTCGAACAACATCAGTATACCTTTCATCGAGCGGGCGGGTACGTTGACGTTAATATTCCACAATGTGTCGCCTTTGTCTTTCGTCATCTTGCGATGGCGAAGAACTCGGTCGTAAAGTATGGCAACGCGCCCGGCGTACTGGGTTCTGATCAATCGTGCTAGTTCGGGCATCGTGACCATGTCGTACTCCAGCGAAACATTATCGATCGCATACGTCGATAACATGTCGCTGGCTATGATAACTCGGCCGTAGTCGTTGAACGTTAGTTCGTATTCGAGGCGGTCAGCCAAAGCGCTCTGATAGTAGGGCATGTGACTCTCCAGCAACTCAAAGTCGAGCGGGATGTAGAAGCGGTTGCCGTAAGCGCCCGCGACCGCGTTGTCACTAGAGTTGTTATCTACCTTGTTAGCAGCCCCGATTCTAAGTTTGGTTACGTTCTTATTTTTGCTGGTGTCAATACCTTGATAGACAGCGTTTTCAAGCTCGTGTGACGTCTTCCACAGGTCCTGATAGCAATGGTAGACGTCGCTGTCATCGATCGACATCACCTCATTACCAGAAATCTTTATCATAGTCTTCTTGACTATGGCGCGACCCAAGTTCTGAACGACGGTTCGGTCCGCGTCCGTCGACGTTAGCGAAATAGTGAAAGCGAGGCGAACAGTACTCGGAACAATGACGTCGTTAGCTCCGAGGTTGGGGAAGCGGACTAAGAGCTGCTGGTTCTGGTCGATCGTCGATGGGTTGTTCGTAATAACGACACTCTGTCTCACGCCTTTTGCCCCGAGGGGCTCACGCAGTCTGCGGTATGGATTGAGTTTGCGACCGTATTGACTCGAAGACATAATTAATTTTATTGAAACTATTAAACCTGTATTGTTTTGTCTTTAATATAATAATAATTATTAAAGATGGCTGGTCTCGATATTGGTATGGACGAATTCGATCGCACTACGGGCGACCGAGACGATTACCTCGATGATGATGATTATGTTGATGATCTCTATCCATATAGCCGCGGAGAGGGCGTGGACGTTGATGACTACCTCAATGATGATGATTATGTTGATGATACCTATCCATTTAGCCGCGGAGAGGACTTGGACGCTGATAATGAGGACAAAACGTCCTTCATAGAGTACCCGCCCGATGCGAGTACACATTTCGAAACGTGGGAGGCCAAATCCAAAACTCCGGCATGGGCGGGTGGTGCCAAGATTCCTGAGGGGATCTCCAAGAATGAGCTGGCGTCTACCAAGGAAACGGAAACTCTGGTGAAACGGTGGGAGCGTATAGTGTCTAAACGCGGCATCTCCGCCACGTTGGAGTTTCGCAGCACTAAAAGAGGAGACCTGTGGGTTAAATGGGGCAATACCTGGATGTTGCTGACGTACAAGAACAACCCAAACAAGTTCCTCAAACCCTCTTCATTGAAGCGATATGGAGCACTACTCGCTCGAGCTCTCGGAGTGCTCGACGACATTCAGGGCGCCGCTGCCTACAAAAATGGTAAAAAAACCCTACAGTCTACCGACGAAACGCTGGAGAAGACGGCCCGCCACTATAGAAACGATCGAGTTCAGCGAGATCCCTCGCGTAACCACCGACGTTATTAACACGATTGTAAACCACGGTCAACGAAATAAACGGCACGAAGTTTGACCCACCGTTACCTCTTCGCGAACTCCGGGGACTCGATAAGGTTCTGCAAACAACTCGGGGCGAACTAGTCAATAACCTCCTCCAAACTCTCAGCGCTGGATAAACATATCGCTCTAGGAGAAAAAAAAATAAAGCAAGCACGGGGCGATAGAGAATCTACCGAGCGGATCAACAAACTCCTGCGGTCGTTGCGGGACGAAAGAGAAGCTCGATTGGAGGCTGCCTCAACTAACCGTGAGACGCTTTCCGGTCAATTAAGTCGTAGCCGCGAAACATCTCGAGGGTCCTGCACGAGGACACTACACTCGGTGCGCGTATTCGCACTCTGTTCAGAGAGAAGGGCGTCACGATAATAACCGTCATCGCGGCTTTCAGCATGATTATATCGACCCTAATTATATCTATATCGTCTCTAGTTCTATCTATCACAGGTGGTTCAGCACCAGCTCCATCACCCGCTCCAGCACCAGCTCCAGCTCAGCACCAGCACCATCCGGTGGGGTAAAAGAATGGATAAAAAAAACAACTAAAAGCCCTCGCCGCCAATCTCCTGGCTAAATTAGCAGGAAAGTTGGCTGCCGCACTACCTGGTACTGATCGGAAGTATCGTTTCTTACTTGCTATCTATTATCAAAAACGGTCGGATGGCTAGCCAATAATACTTGGGCTTTAATCGTGGCAATCGCCGGTCTCCTATTATTCTCTGTCAGAGAGTTCCTACAACCAAAGCGTAAATAATCCGATCGCCACGAGGGCGACGATGAGCGCTAATTTAATCCTCCTCGTGTGTTGTGCTTCCAATTTCACCCAATTTGTAATTGATTGGTGTTTCTCCAATCGCGATTGGTCTGTTGATGGATTTCGATGGTTCATCCAATTTACGAATTTTGGGGGGTACTTGGTTCGATTTACGAATTGGGGGAGGTGTATCCATTTTGTGTTTTATGAAATCGGTTCCACTGTTGGGGGTGCGCTTGATGATATCCGTGTTCACGTTACCGTTGTGGCCTATTTTTTGATTGGCGGTGGCGATTACGATATGATTATTGTAACCGTCAACCGGGTCGTCTCGTAGTATCATATTGCTCGGCGCCATATAAAGACCTATTCCAAATACATAGTCCTACTGGGGTGCTGGCATTCTGTAAAACGTCTTGATAATTCTGGATCGCCTTCTCCAGATCCACCCTAGCTGAGATGGCGTCCTCTACAAGTGCAAGAATTGTTTTTGTGCATCAAACGCCGTTCCCGTGCCCAGTATAGAACTGCGAGTTTGCTTCTGTGCGCCGAGGATGGCCCAGACGTACGTGCGAATGGAGTCGTTGACGCGAGTAACCCCGGCCTGCGTGAACCCTATACCCTTATCTAACATAAATGTACCCACGCGTCCTGAACCTCAGCAGCCTGCTGTATGTAATCGACGTGAGCCCGTTTCGGAGGTAACATTTTACAAGAAAACACGCCACAGTGCCGACCTCCAGACACTTCCGGCCCGAATGTCATAGTCGCGGGGGGGTCAAAATTCCCGGCTTTCCGACTGACGATGTGGTCACCGGAGTGATCGTGTCTAAAATCAGTCTGTGTCCAATTTCCGGACTGGCCATGAATGAGAACGTCCCGAGGCCGGTGCTGGTAGGAAATGCTTTCTGTCTCCAGTCCGCGTCTTTTGAAACGTTAAAATTCGTTACACAGTTTTTCAAAGGCCATACGGTCGTATGCGTTGGAAATGGGATCCCAGGCGTCGTCTTGAGGTAGTGAAATACCTAGTTCTTTGAGAATCCTCCTAATAGTATAATACGTGTGAAAGTTGTAGACACTTTGGAGCATGACATTCTTGGATGTCAGATGGTCTTTATATGAAACTCCACACCCGGCTGTTGCGCACCATACAGCGAAATTTATTTTGGTTTTGCCAAAACTGCATAGGTGTTGCTTTCCACCCGTTTACCACCTCCATTGTAGTAATCTTGGGCAGCCTATATTGTTCAAAGATATTAGGGAAATTGGTGGCAAAGCCGCTGTCCGGTCTAACCGTTACGGTTGGGTGTACAAGGGGGTTAACAACGTCTTTTTGTGTGTATTTACCTCCGACCGCGTACTTTACATTAGAGTTAAAGCTAAATGCTTTGGTATCCATTGAAAGATATTATTATGTTTGTCACTATAACTAATGTTCAAAAAGGGAGTTGTGAACTTCAAAAATTAATAGACAACTGCTGCGGACAACGCCGGGTAGGCCTTAGATCAATCACCTTCACGGTTGGATGGAAAAACATTGAACTGTATAAGGATATCAACTCAGTCGGGCAGGTAATAGAACGGCCAGAGGTTATCTTTTCCGCAGATGGTCTAGATCTAGAGACCGCCGATAGTCCTGTAGAAGTAGAGAGACGCGTTCGGGAAGCAGCTGTCGTATTACGTCCTGGTCCTGGCCTTTGGGGTTTCAGAGATGTCCAAGCTTTAATCGCAAGGAATATGCCTGATAATGTCACTCTCACAGTCTCAAAAGCCACGGGGATTGCGACATTGGACGTTGATAAAAAAATAAAGATCACTCCGGGGTTGGCCTCAATGTTAGGATTTAAATTTGCACCCCCTTACAACGAGGATGAAGGGCGAATGTTCCCGTTGCACTTTGTCTTCCCCGTGGATTATCACCGCGGCGATACCCCAGTAAACTTCGCCTTCACGAAAACTCTCAGGGTGCACCTTGATCGGGTGAACACATCGTACAACACGATAGACGGATCCCCCAGCACATTACTGAAAACTGTGCCCGCCAGCGATTGTTTCTATGGCGAGACTGTGACCTTAGACTTCCCACACCCCGAGATGAAAGTTTTGGAATCGGGGACACATCCACGAGTTGAAGATTTATATTCTTGATGATAAAGGGAGAGAGTTGAAGAACGATTACCCGATTTCGGTCGTCCTAGAAATTTCAAATTAATTGAAAATTAATTTTAAGAAAATTAAGAAAATTATTTAGAATTAAACGCATGTTCGTAATATATATTATCAACATTATGAGTATATACGGACCAGGTAGTTCTTCCGATTGGGTGACAAATTCAAATAATTTGGAACCGGCAGAAGGGGGATTCATCCCGACAGAGGTCGACTTTTTAACTACCCAAAAAACAAAGGCCTTGATCAATAGAACTATATCGAGGGCCACGGACGAGATTCACAAGAGTCTACTATCACAACTTAGAGAATATGCCCTGGCTGTGAATACACAAAGTCGTGAAGAAACGCATACGGAACTAAACGAACTAGGTAAAAAAATAACCAAATTTAGAAAAGAGGCCCGGTTGGGGATTGATAAAGCCCGAGAAGACCGTCAGGCTGACATTACGGAGGTTTATGGGTGTTGCGCTTAGAAGACTCTCTCAGCAAAGAAGCTACACTTGCTGAATTAGACGGGAAAATAATCGATTTTCGAAATGAGGCCACGTCGGGTATTGAGAAAGCACGAGAAGACCACCAGGCGGACCTTACGAAGGCTTATGAGGTGTTGCGCTCAGAGGACTCTCTCATCAGAGAAGCGGCACTTACTGAACTAGATAAAAATATAACCAAATTTCGAAAAGAGACCCGGTCGGGTATTGATAAAGTCCGAGAAGACCACCAGTCGAACCTTGAGGAGGCCATTGCGGAGGCTTATGATGCGTTGCGCTTAGAGAACTCTCATAGTAAAGAAGCGACACTTACCGAACTAGACGGTAAAATAGCCGAATTTCTGAAAGAGACCAGGTCGGGGGTTGAGGGGGTCCGAGAAGACCACAAAGAGGCCATTGCGGAGGCTTATGGGGCGTTACGCTCAGAGGACTCTCTCAACAGACTTACTGACCTATACGAAAAAATAACCGAATTTAAAAAAGAGACCCGGTTTGATCTTGATGGAGTCCGAACGGGTATTGAGAAAGCTTTAGAAGACCACCAGGCGGATATTACGGAGGCTTATAGGGTGTTGCTCTTAGAGGACTCTATCAACAGAGAAGCGACACTTACTGAACTAGATGGAAAAATAACCGAATTTCAAAAAGAGGCCCGGTCGGGTATTGATAAAGCCTTAGAAGGCCACCAGGCGGACCTTACGAAGGCTTATGAGTGTTGCGCTCAGAGGACTCTCTCAACAGAGAAGCGGCACTTACCGAACTAGACGAAAAGATAACCGATAAACTGAAACATGATCGTATAGCCGCGACCAAAGCTCTTGAGGAGGCCTCTTATGAGATTCGTACTGAGGCATATAACGCAAACAGGGCGCTTGCCGGAATAGTGAAAACAATGAAAACACCAAAACGTGTCATAACAGTTTGGGCTGAGAAGCGGGGCCCATTGGTTGAGGGGCACTATGAATATTCGTTCGGTGCCAAAGCGAGTAATAAATATGGGGGATACACTATGACAGTGTAGGTGAAGTTGTCCAAATGGCGGTCTGCTCGGTTAATGGTAGTGGTAAACCTGTGGGCGCTGGTCGCGTATAAATATTGTAGTAGATGGGAAAGAACGGGGGATTGGAGTCACTAAAATCTCTGGAGATAGTTCGACGGTGGTTTCGTTCTCCGGTGATGATCGAATTAGACTTTCCCAAGGTAGTGTTATTAACTTTGTTACGAAAATCGGTGACCCAGGGAGTTCTTCCACTATTGTCTCATTGTTAATTGAACTTATTGTGTAAATACTAATATATTGAAATTAATTTAACTATGAACGAATCACCATATCCAACTCTCAATACCACTCCACCACCAACACTGTATCCAATTGTCAATACCACTCCCCCAACACTATATCCAATTAACGAAAGAAGTTCAGATTTTAGGTTGAATAATATCGTCGCTATGCAGGATATTTTAGTTAGAGAATGTGCAAATAGAAAAAGACACGCTAACAAATATAAGCGCGCGGCAAACATAGCTGAAGCATCTAGTACGGTTCTGGCAAGTGTTTCTGTGTTGTGTGGGGCGGGGACTGCTGCAACGCTATCTACAATTGTAATGGTTCCACTTGCAGGGGTTTTGAGTGGAATTACCGTTTTATCTGGAACACTTTGTATGGTAATTAGGGCGGCGGGTGGAAAACTCGAGAAAAAAAGTAGAAAACATGATAGAATATCCGTTCTCGCTAGGTCTAAGAAAAAATAGCATCGACGTTATGGTGTCCAAAGCGTTGGCCGATAAGAAAATATCAAATTTAGAGTTTGAATCCGTGGTGGAAGAAATGGGGAGATATGAAGAATTAAAAAATGATATAAGGATCAAGGCGTGCGCCACCATGCCCAAAATTGAGTGTACTGATTGGGATAAATTTAGGGTAAAACTTGGAAATAAAGTCGGAGGAAATGTTACAGCACCATTATAAAATTAATTAAAAAAAAAAAAAACAATTCTTAATTTTATAATTTTCCTAATTTTTTCAAAATTATATTGATGCAGTAAACAAATTTACATACCTATACAACATGTGTTTTTCACTGAGAATTACAAATTCAGTCGAGGATTACACTGTACACACCGTCTGTGTAATTGATACACTCGGCTCTGTTTACCTTGGTTATCAATTTACGCATGGGCCATAACCCGTGTAATTGAAACATTGTCGTTACAACATAAATTAATTACTATGTAATAATAGGGGGTGTTCAGCTTTAAATTATTAAATATATAAAATTAATTATTAAAATTAACAAAATAACGAACCATCACATGTTTTCTTTCGCCAATAGGTATTAATAAATAATTATAATATGCACACCATTTGTATGTTGTATAGGAAACTGATGAGTATATATATGTTTGTTGACCTTACAACAATTGGTCTCATCTCGTGTGTGCTATGTTGTTGATCCGGTATGACGTCCGTCTCGTCTGTTTAATGGTAGCAGTCTATCCATATGTGTGTATTTGGAGATATAATTGTGTAGCTCAAAGGTGCCGGCCTAACAGATTTCTGCCTAAGAGCTTTGCAATTTCGGAAACCAAATTCACACATAGGCTCTCCTTACTTCGCTGGTTTCTCTTAATTAGAGGAATTGGCAATGGGGTTCAAGGCGACCCGTAAAACCAGACTGTGAGCCAACAGATGCGTGGGTCTTAAGAAAGGTCCCAACACCCCAGTGGCTGGGTGCCGGCTAGAAATCTGCCCAGTCGCTGGGGTGTTGTGCACGAGTGAGGCTTTTGTTATTTTTTTTTTACAAATTATTAATATCTTTATAGCGATATCGTAGAAATGTATATTCGTAAAACGAATCGTTGGGTTTTAACAATTTTATATAATACACCTTAATTTCATATCCGATACGCATTATCCGTCTTAATGTTTGTATTTGCCTATTGTATAGTTGACATATTGCCGGTATAATATTGTAAATGCAACGTTTTTATCGCAGCGTAATAAATTACGCTGATATTTCATGTATTCGATATCGCCTAGTGTTCTCATTTTATAGAATTTATATATAGGATTATAACCCCCGTATTCTTCATAAATTTCTTCAACACAGTTATTAAAAACTTTCAATTCAATTGTATTGTATTATCCATTTTCTCTAATAGTTTTTTTTTTCTGTTCAATAATTTTCAATTTCTTCTAATAATTTTCCAATTTCTTTGTTAAAAGTGATATCGTAGAAACGCATATCCGTAAACGAATCTTTGATTTTAAACTGTTTTATAAATTAGTTTGATAATGTTTCGGTAGTGTTTCTCCGATCCTATTTAGTCGCTTCATTACATAAATTTGATACTTATACCGGCGACATAATTGCCGGTTTATATTGTAAATGCAACGTTTTTATCGCAGCGTAATAAATTACGCTGATATTTCATGTATTCGATACCACATAGTATTGTCATTTTACCGTGTTTTAATACTGTAGAAACAAAAAAACAGCGTAAAATGCTTCATCCAAGTCATTACAAACGTCCAATTCGTTGTGTATTTTATTATTCATTTTGTTATAATATTTTATTATAACCTATTAAATTTTATCTGTTCAATTGGACGTGAAAACAACATGATGTATTTATGACACACATTTTGGATTTTTGTGGTTGGTGGGAGACAATTTCCTCGTTAACCAATTTTTGATTTTTAGGGGGGTGGTGGAGTAGTATATAGGGTGGAGAAATGATACCACCGTTAGGTGGTATCATTTTGACTCCCTATATACTACTTTATGTATTCTGTATGTATTTGTGGCTGAGACTGGAAACACGGGTCTTATGGGTTATGCGACCAGTGTAGCCAGATCAGCCGTATAGTCTGATCAGGGTCTACGGCGTTAGTAATTCCAGTAATGAAACCCCTTCACGATTCTAATAAGCAACACATCGTTATCAGCCTAACTAAGTGTGTTATTTGATCAGGAGTTGCACTGATCACAAATCCGCTGACCCCATTTTGTCCCAGTCAGTCACATTCAAGGTGCATGATCACTTGTTTACAACAACAACAACAATGGCTAAAAGTATTGAAAGCGCGCCCACTCCAAAGTAAGTATTATTTGATATGTCCTTAATAGGTAAAGGATTTTGATAAAATATGGCGCAGCAAACGCGTCTTCATGAGCTGCATTTGGTGGGGTCACGGGAGTTCGGCACATACTTATGTTAGCAGGCACGGAAATCGATACACCTTGACATTTGCTTCTCTGAGAACGAAAATGTTGTGAAGAAACTGGTTTCATAGTGAATGCAATACATGTATATGATTGACATCGGTAGTTGCACTTTTCATTGCAGTTACATGTCTTTTAAGAACATTTTCATAACACTTGGACGCAGTTAATGTTTTCACAGTGAATAATGGTTGTCTGAGAACGGGAATGTTATGCAAATGTTCATGGCGACTACAATATGTGACATGGATGGTACGCAGGGCTCCAGATAAGGAATTAGTAATTTAGTATTTGCACTCCATCATTTCAGAAGCAAATGAGTATTTCAAAATTTTAATTGGGTAAAGTAAAATCTCACTACTGTCTACATATCAACAGATAGCAATTATTGAGTAGCTTGCTTCAAAATGAAAACATGTCTTGGCATTTCATTAGAATTGTCTCCTGGGAGACAATTCTAATGCAATACCAACATGTGTTTTCATGAAAAATGCTGTATTTGTGGTCTGTTTATTGTTTTCTGCATCATGATAAAGGTATCACAAAATTGTTATTGCTTTTTGATACTGGCTACTTCTGATTTCAATTGGGTTTTTGACAATTTTAATTCGGTAGTTAAGCAAATCCGCAGATTATCTGTAGTGCTGGGTACGTTTTATGAACATTTTCATAGCGACTAATGTTTGTCTGAAAACGGGAATGTTATGAACATTTTCATAGCGACTACTTTTTGTCTGAGAACGAGGAGGTTGTGACAATTTTCATTCTAACTGCACTATGTGTTAGTAATGTTACGGTTTATGTTTTTACCATAGCTACTAATGTTTGTCTGAGAACGGGAATGCTATGAAACTTTTCATAGCTTACTATTCGAGAGGGATGGTTCGTTTTATGAAACTGTTTATACAGTGGAACCCCTCTAAACCAACACATGGGATGTCCCCAGGGTGTCCGGTTTAGATAGGTTCCACTTCACAGTCTAAAAACTGACGAATTTACTTGATGCACATTTCACACCACTCGATTAACAGAAATGACATATTCGTTGCAAAACTATGAATATTCTCTATATATCAATAAGAAATAGGGTAGTCCGGTGCCAAATATGACATGTGGTATTGGAAGTATTGGTAATGCAATGTGTATTGCACTCTGGGTGTAGAGTTTCTGGATGTCCGGCTTAGAGAGGTGACCTTGTATTAGGCATAGAAAGGTCGTGTGGACAACCCGACCCTACCTATTCCACCATATGGGCACATACCACTGTCTAGTAGTGTTTTAAAGAAGCACACCCTCCTTACCGATATTCTTCTGGACTGTTGCCCGCAGCCCGCACCACAGGTTTGTATACGACTTACAGGGACGGATCTAGAGGGTTCCGGGGTTGCAACCCCCCACCCTCGTTCAGCCACGGAGTTTACATAGATCACAGTTTACCACCAGTTGGAGTCTGAATTTAAATGCCGTAAAACACAGGAAAGTGCATTTCGAAGAGCTCACAAATAGGACAACCCCCTAGTTGCGAACGGTAACTCTTGCAATCTACTCCCGTACCGTCCGTAGCTAGCTACAGACGGTACGGGAGTAGATTGCAAGAGTTACCTTCGCAATTAGACAACCACCGTTCCCCAAATGATGGGTCCGGCCCTGCCTTAGTAAGCTCAAAAAGTGTCAGGTATTGAGTGCAGTACGGCAGAGTATTTCGTGTTCGTGTGAAGACCCTAGTGAAAATAATACATAATCAACACGTTATTGAACGTAGTTCTGAGTATACAACTCTAATTACATTACATTACATTGCATTACATTACAGTGATGACAAAGTAGTATTTCCAAATTTGCGTTTGAAGCGTTATTTATTTACTTTCTACTTCATGCAGAGTGACCTAATAATTTTGCTAATACACACTATATTAGGTGAGTTTATGGTAATAGTTTTGTCTCATATTGTAAACGTTTCTCCCTATAATACTAATATAGCGAAGTATGAATGTCGACGCTCTGTATAGTGTTGCTATATTTTAGTGCGCGAAACAGAAAGGTCATTCCGCAAAGTTATACCAGATATACAGTGCAACATATTGGCCTTAAAGCGGAAAACGTGCAGCAATATTGAACGATGTTTTACAATGCCGTTGATTTTCATTATGTAACACAGTTTGCATTGACTAATATAGAAAATATTTAACTATGTGAATAAAGAATACATTTGATGCAAACAGACAGTCATACTTGTTTCACCACAAATGCATGCTTAATATAATTACTGGGAACAACTAGAATAGCTGATTATACATATAAAGGACGCATGCGTTTGATTGGTTCATCGAACATATCATATCATATACTATCATATATACATGTCCATATTCATTCCAAACTAACTACAGTGGAACCCCTCTAAACCGGATATTTGATCAGTGTCTTGGTAATTTATCTCAGATGATAATGTATGTTCGTGATCGCATAGCACACACGTATGGCTCAGAATGATCAACTGCCAGATTTACAGTGAAACCTCTCGAAGCCGGACACCCTGGGGACCTCCCATGGTGTCCGGTTTAGAGAGGTTTCACGGTAGTATGGTTGTAGCTTGATTTATATGACTTACCAGTGGAGTTATCATATGCATACATCATTCAACCACATTCGTGTGTGGCTTTTATTTATATCCAATATGGACGTTGGGGACGTACAAATAATATTACTGGGTACTTATTCTACAAAGCAAACTTCATGTGTATTAGAAAGTCTTATATTGCACAGCATCGGGACTGACCAGGACCTACACTATTGAGTTATCATAGTTCAAACTGATATGCCGTTCCAGGCCCGTACGCAGAGCGGGTGCGACGGGTGCGTACGTACCCCACTTAACCCGGTCAACACCACAGGCCTGTATAGTGGTTAGTGGTATTTGCAAAAAGTGTAGATCCGGATGAGCCGGCTCGTGACGAGCCGTCTCATCAGGATCTGCACTTTTTGCCAGTAACTTTCATACTTTTGAGAATAAAAACACCACATGTTCATAAATGGACTGGTCTGAAAATGTGTGATGATTGGATTGGGTTGCAATTTTAACATATCAACATCCATTCCAGTTACTTAGGGATGAAATGGTTAATCTGCCGAGTACTGTCCGTCGATGTGCAAACACAATATTTAGACCTTTGCGCCGTCTATATAACGCACCACCCCCTCCCCCTAAATTAATACTGACAGCACGGTGTAGTAGTTAGCACTGATTAGGTACGCACATGCCGGGCACAATATATTCAAAACAACTTTACCTTACGTCTCATTGGTCAACCGGCGTCACATGACGTTGCCGAATGACGTCAGCGTAATGACCCAACGTCAACAAGTACGATTTTTTTGCAAGAAGCCACTGTTATATCTGCCCATTCATTGGCACACACGGTCACATGTACCTGATAAATAGATTAAATGTACAGCTAGTTTATTTTGATATATTTTATCAGAACCTGCTTAGGCACGGTAGGAATTTATACGCATTTCCTAGCCTTGCCTGATAAACCCGGTATCAAAATGGATTTGGACATGGATTTTTTTCAATTATTCGTTCCCACAAAATAACATTTGTTTCCCTAAATTTAACAATTCGTTCCCTCGATTTAACAATTCGATGCCACGATATAACAATTCCTTCCCACGAAATGACAATTCGTTCCCTCAATTTAACAATTCGTTTCCTCGAATTAACAATTCGTTCCCAATATATAACAATTCGTTCCCACGAATTAACAATTAGTTCCCGTGGGAACGAATTGTTATTTCGTGGGAAAGAATTGTTAAATTGAGGGAACGAATTGTTATTTCGTGGGAACAAATTAAAGCAAAATAAAAAATACTTCCCCTGAGGGGCTCCGTACTAACCCATATATTACATGTATCTATGTTTTAGTTATTCAATGCTAAGACACCTGTTCAAGTGTTGGTTTACATATTGCGACTCCCATGAAAAAATAAGGTTCTTGCACACAGTGTAGACGTGTAATTCAGCTCAACCGCTGCAGTCTGACCACGTGATGTGATGTCAACCAATCAGGAATGCGTATTCATGCCACTAAATGATGTATTGCAACACGGTATAGTGTAGCACAAACACGACTCACGTGATCATCAGGATCTATGACTGATCAAAAACAACAAATAATTCATTCAAGTACTAGGATGGGTGAAATGGTTAAAATAGTGTCCGCCAGCGGTCATGTATATACATCTACAGACCAACAGAACTATTCGTTATCTAGAATCTACAATCAAGCGGACAATGCTAACAAAGTTATGTTAATAAATACAATAACTGTGAACAAATAAAGCAATATGCTACATTATTATATACATTTACGTACTTTCGTTTCTCACTGAAACACAATGGTACGCAAACCGTCAATGCATTTATGTTTCCACATTGACGTCTCGTGAGTCCGTAATGGTCAGTGACGGGAACAAAGTTTCAACTCGCAAAACATTTCCTTCTAAATCACCACTGATTGTTTGATTGTATTATATTTTGTATATTTAGGCGAGTGCGGTGATTTACGTATATTATTGAAAGTTTATTTGATTTGTATGTGGATATATGCCACTCGTTATGCCGCGCAACGATATTGCGCTCTAAAGTCGCACAATATCGCACGCTGCGGAACTCGTGCATATATTCACATACAAGTCAAATAACCTATAACTATTATTTTACCGCATTTTAAGGGATATTTCTACAATTTGTATATTTTATTTATTTCACAGCACGGTATATGACCAGTATACGTGTGCTATTCAATATACATTTCATGGTGACGATTCGTGGTTTTATTATTTAGCATACACGTAAATGAGGAAACGTTGTAAAATATCCCTTTACAGTTTAGTATGACCCGCTATGAGAAAAGTTGAAGCATCGCATTCTGACAAGCGGCAAAGCTACTCTACTACTGCCACTGTCTGTTCCACGTTTTTCTGCCGACGAGCTTTTGGCTATTAAACAAACTATGTCTATATTTAAATGTAAGTACTTTTTCACCAACAACAAACAAGTCACCCTCCCCAATTTTGTTTGTTGGATGACATTCCATCAACTATTGATTTTACAGCAAAACAGCGATTTTTCTATGGGAATTTAACATGGAGGGAAAAGAGGTGGAAACAATGGGGGGGGGGGAGTAAAAAGAGAGAACAAAATGGAAATTGACCCCGAAACTTCTCTATATAGCTTGGAAATAATGTAAATAAGAAAACAAAAGTTAGATTTTGAAAATCGGTCCACAAATACAAATATTTTCAAAAAATCTAATTTTAGCCCCATGTTAATTTCCCATAGGAAAAATTGGGGAGGGCTAATTTGTTGTTATTGATTACTTACATTTACATATCTTTTAGACGTAATGTGTTCAATAACCAAACGTTCTTCGGCACGGAAACGTGGAACAGACTGTAGTAGTGTCGCCTGCTACAGGTGTGATGGTTATTTGAAAACATCGGCATTGTTTCATCAGCTCCATAATGAATAGCGTATGCACTGACTGATAAGACCAGAACGTCGCGGATACAGTGCAGCCTCGCTATCCCGACACCAAGAAAACACTTGTGATTGTTGGTGAGTTTCTTGGTCAGTTATCTCAGGTGATAATGTCTGCTCGTGATCGCATAGCACACAGCTATGGCTCAGAATGATCAAATGCCTGATTTACAGTGAAACCTCTCTAAAGCGGACACCCTGGGTTTCACTGTACGTGCATACACTGTTTACAAAGACAATACTCCCTGTTTTCTCATGGCTGGTCATAATGTATAGTAAAATGTTAGTGTAGTAGAAAGTCAGTTCTAGAATTGTAGCTTGAAGCAGAACTGCCATTTTGACATTTCACTAATTATCATTGACTAGTCCCTTGTAGAATGCGAATTCGTCATTACAATATTATATTAGAACAATATATACTCATAACTTCGCCGTGCTTGTGTAAATAACTGGGGCCCGTTTCACTAAACTTCGTACTACTAAGATGTTCGTAAGTGCAAATTTATAATGGTCTGGAAATTTCAATTGGTGAATTTACATGAATTGAGCATAGGCTACATATGCAGCATATTCTCAATAAATGTAAATCCAATAATTGTTTACAAGAAAACATTGTTAATGTGAAATTTACAGACTATCCTAATTGTGCACTTACGAACAGTTTAGTGAAACGGCACCCTGATACTTGTATATAATGTATGTGCATATTTTCCATTCCTCCTGATATAATTAATTTCCGCTTGTAAGGTTTCTTACATGTTTGTTAATAATACATACATACATGTAATGAAACATACTGTCTGTTTCATAAAACTTGCCCAACTTGTACGGCTTTCAAGTTTAAAACAATGCAAACAAAAATTATAATGTTCAATAATATTAAAGTTGATCAAAATGTATGATTGAGCGTTTTCAATTCATGACATTTTGTTCAATATTGATGTCATTGCGACGATACAAAATCAACATGTTAAATCCCCCTAGGCATCTTCAAATATGGGAATTTAACATTGGAACATTTGTTGTAATTTCAGAAATAGTGGAGCGATTTTCAAAAGTTAACTTTCCTTTTCTTATTTAGGTCATTTACGAGCTATCTAACAAGTTTCAGAGTTAAAATTATTTTCGTTTGTTTACTCCTCTCCCATGCTGTTCCTCATGTTATATTCCCATAGACAATTGTTCATACTAAAATCAATAGTTGACCAAATTACACGAAATAAAATGTATATTAATTCTTAAATTTTGATAACATCTATACTTTCTTTTTATCTTTATACACCCATATAATAATAAACATCCACCCAAGGTATTATCAATAAACGTACATGTTACTTATGTAGAATGTCGTGAAATGTCATTGAACAGTTCGGCTTGAAGAAACAACACAGTAGTAGTAAGTAGTAGAAGTTCACAACTAAATCTCGCTTCAACTGGAGAAATCCGGCTTATAGGATTGCTATCAGAGTACATCCAGATCATGCGCAGTCTGATCTGGATCTACTCTGATCCTCATTCAACACATGTCCTGCCATAAACCGATAGAAATGAGACTTAACAAGCTGAACAAATGCACTACTGTACACAACCGTCGGCGTTAATCTTCCCGATGTTCACAACGTTCTGCACATCAATTGACAATGACAACTCGTAATCAAGCACATTGATTGTCTTGGCTAAGGCTCAGCCAATCAAACTGCTTGATTTGAAACGCAATATTCAAGTAGTTATCTAAATAAATTGAAAAAAAACGTGAATTGGTGTAACGCCCTAACAACCGCTAAATAAATGTCATTTTGGGACGGGACTGCTTGATTTGAAACGCAATATTCAAGTAGTTGAATAAAATAAATTGACAAACGGCATGTGTTTAACGCCCCCAATAACCGCTAATGTCATTGTTTTGGGATGGGACCTCGGTTTCAAGTCTCATCCGAAATACCGGGGGAATGAAAATACTATGACGGCACATATTGTTAAGATTAGCGCAGGCGGTAGTGTGGTACATCTGTAGCCGATTTCACCAACATTACTAACCATACTTATCTAGCTAAGTGTACTTTGAGGGAGTAATCATTTATTTTTCCCGAAATTCATTATTTAGTATAGAACTAACGACTGCATATATTTGATGATTAAAAGTATGCAGAATAATTATACTGAATTTATTACATAATATGATAATGTAATAAACTCAGTGTAATAAAAATTAATAAATATATCCTTAAATATATAACTTCTCCCTCAAAGTGTACTTAGCAAGATAAGTATGCTTTGCAATTTTGGTGAAAAGCTATATGGATCATACTGGTCACAAAAGTCACAAGCGCCATTTCTCCAGTGACAGCCACACATCACATACGGGAGACAAGCACACCTAACATGCCGTACTGTGTGACAAGTGATTGTGCAACTTAGTTGCAGAAAATAACATTTAAAGCTTACAATGTTGCAAATATGAAAACATTTCTCTAATTTCAAAATCACTCATTTTACAGATATTTAAATTGCAATTCACCGCAATACACAGCCTATCACTTGCTGCATTTCACCACAGGCACTTTGTGGTATGAACAAGAAAAGCCTCTTTAAATCATGCCCAATGTTTCTCTGATATTAAATATCTAGAAGGTAGGACACTCGCTATTTTTCATCCAAATGAAGTGGATTATTTACCTTGGGCACGCCCTGCTAATTCAGTAATTGTAATGGGCGCGAAGACCGGGACCAGCAGGGTCCCGGCCTTCTCGCGTTACAATTCCTGAAATTTGCGAGCCGGGGCCAAGGTACACTAGTACCACTTCCGTTGATTGAAAATGGCGAGTGTCCTGCCTTCTAGATATTTAATATCAGAGTAAAATTGGGTATGATTTAAACAGCGTTTTGTCCTTGATACCACAAAGTGCCTATGCATTTCACGAAACACTGGCCACCAAGCACTAGGAGCAGAACTGTAGTCGATGGAGAAACTTTGTTAATGCTACTATATCGGACTCGTCTTGTTTGTCTTTGCCGCCATACAGGAGACGATGGTGAAAATGATGAGCAGCAACTGGAATGGATACGTGGCATGTACATGTACATGTAGTCACAATCGGTCGTGAAAATGGTGAAACTCGCGCTCACGAAGGTGTCGCACTCCGAGTGAGTTATCCGGGTGCAGATTGTATTGAACCGTAATGTGTTGGGTGCTCTCTTGGCGCTTGCGTTTTTAACTAGGTATTTGTGTTTATTCACGTCACCTATTTATATATGCTACTTATTTAATACTAGCTCTAATAATACCTATTTGAGTTTATGTAGATTTGGCGTTCCATGTGTTTAATGCGGGCGGAGAGCGGGACATATACCACTAATGGTAGAGAGCACATCGTTGACTGATGTTGTCGTAAATGGTTACATTGTTTACGTACAATCTGGCGTTTCGGTCTCCATTTGGGTTTACTATATATTCCTATGTTTTGATGCTGGTTGCCTGGGCAACAGTCAGCAGTCAATCTGGTGATAATTCGTCAAATGCATTTATTCTGAATCTATGCTCGAATAGCAAGCCCAGTATCAAGCAGCTTGATTCGTTCAGCCAGCGCAGCCAATCACAATGATTCATTTGTAGTTCATTTTCGGATATATGCTCAGAACACGGACAATGTGTACGGTTGGTCCATCTGTATGTCTGTCTGTATGTATGTCTGTATGTATGTCTGTATGTATGTATGTATGCATGTCTGTATGCATGTCTGTATGTATGTCTGTATGTATGTCTGTATGTATGTTTGTATGCATGTCTGTATGCATGTCTGTATGTATGTATGTATGTCTGTATGCATGTCTGTATGTATGTCTGTATGTATGTCTGTATGTATGTCTGTATGTATGTCTGTATGCATGTCTGTATGCATGTCTGTATGTATGTCTGTATGTATTTTTGTATGTATGTCTGTATGTGTGTCTGTATGTATGTATGTATGCATGTTTGTATGCATGTCTGTATGTATGTCTGTATGTATGTATGTATGTATGTCTGTATGTATGTCTGTATGTAATGCATGTCTGTATGCATGTATGTATGCATGTCTGTATGTATGTATGTATGTCTGTATGCATGCCTGTATGTATGTCTGTATGTATGTCTGTATGTATGTCTGTATGCATGTCTGTATGTATGTCTGTATGCATGTCTGTATGCATGTCTGTATGTATGTCTGTATGTATGTCGGTATGTATGTCTGTATTTATGTCTGTATGTAATGCATGTCTGTATGCATGTCTGTATGCATGTATGTATGTATGTCTGTATGTATGTCTGTATTTATGTCTGTATGTAATGCATGTCTGTATGCATGTCTGTATGCATGTATGTATGTATGTCTGTATGTATGTCTGTATGTATGTCTGTATGCATGTATGTATGCATGTCATGTATGTCTGTATGTAATGCATGTCTGTATGCATGTATGTATGTATGTATGTATGTATGTCTGTATGCATGTCTGTACGCATGTTATGCATGTCTGTATGTAATGCATGTCTGTATGCATGTCTGTATGTATGTATGTATGCATGTCTGTTTGCATGTCATGTATGTCTGGATGTAATGCATGTCTGTATGCATGTATGTATGTATGTCTGTATGTATGTCTGTATTTATGTCTGTATGCATGTCTGTATGCATGTCTGTATGCACTGTATGTATGTCTGTATGCATGTCTGTATGCATGTATGCATGTGTGTAGTTGCATTGTATGTATAAACCACAAGACCGGTAGGGCACGACCGCAGAAGTGGCTAGTTAGCTGCGGACAGTAACTCTGCACAACTCGGGTATGCTACTAATCTGGCAGTGTATTAGTTTACATTCCATCATTGATTGCCACTATATAATTAAACAGAAACCTGTGTCACCGGGATTTATTTAAAATACACATAGAATTGAATAGTTTCTGTCAGACTAGCATTTTCATAATGAACTAGCTTGTGGACAGTAAAATATGAGGAGAACAAAAGTTGTTGACAAGCATTTAGAAATTTTCATGACTCGGAAGGCATATTTTATTAAAAAAAACAGACGCTCGTCAATGGATCAGCGAATAATAGGGTCATGTGACGTATGAATACGTGACAGGCAGTGAAATGAAAATGATTTCAATATATTTGTTGCAGGAGTATATGTATGTGTACCTCTAATAATTCTTATTCGAAATTCACCAGTAACCAGAAACGGTTAGCTCAAAACATGCAACATGTTTAGCACTATTTCTTCATTATGTACTACTTTCGGCTGCAACACTAAGGAACACACTCCATTTACTGGAATGAAACCTGTTAGGACGGTTGCCTCAGGGCATGGACCATATGGCATTTGAAACAATTGCAAATTTTGATAGTTTGTGGCGTCACTCGGTATGATTAGACGATAATCGTTTTTTCTGGTTGAAGGAAATTCACTTCAGAGAAAACAAGGTGATCAGCATAGCGCCTCCATTTGTGCCAAACAATATGGAACATAAACTTAAATAATTATTGCTAGCTCTAAATAATTAGAGCTAGCATTTACTATTTAGGGCTAGCATTAATTATTGGAGTGTATGTAGATTTGGCGTTCCTGGAACGCCGAATCTACATTAAGTCAAATGAATATTGCTAACTCTAACTCTAAATAATTAGAGCTAGCTCTGAATATGTAATGCTAGCTCTAATTATTGAGTAGGCCCTGGTCAGGCTGCATGGATACACATGAAGATTTGAGACAACGCTGGTTCCAAATATCGTAAGGTACATGTACCTGTCGCGGAAAGGGATCGACACATACTAAATATCAATACAGACAAAAAGGGCATTAAAGAAGACATCTAAATGTATCAGACACATTCGTTTAATAAATGATACAACTACAGCTACTAAACGACGAATTATTGAAATAAATTGAAATTAATATATATTTAAATATTGAAATGTGTTGGCTAAGTACTAAACAACGAGAGATTGTATTAAATCGAAATGTGTTAGCTAAGCACTACTGTCTTTTCCACGTTTAGCTTCCGACGAACTGTTGGCTATTACACATATTAATTATAAAAAGTATTTAAATGTAAGTACCTTTTCATCAATAACAAAAAAGTCCCTCTCTCCAAATGTTTTTATTTGATGAAATTCCATCAAATATTGATTGTTTTGCGAGAAAAAGATTTCCCTATGGAAAATTAACCCGGGGTATAAAGGAGTAGGATGGTCTCCAGGAGGGTCGAAACATGACAACAATTGGAATTTGACTCCGAAGCCTGGTTAGATAGCCTGGAAATGAGGTGAATAAGGAAACAAATGTTTAAGTCCACAAAATATATTTTAGGCCCCATTTAGGAAAGTCGTGTTATTTTCGCAATAAAATAAATATTTGATGGCATTTCATCAAATACTATTTTTGGGGGAGGGTGACTCCTTTGTTATGGATGAAATGTTCATTTAATGCGCTTAATAGCCAAAAGTTCGTCGGTATCAAAACGTAAATGATGAGATAGTGTAATACATTGGAATATAATTCTAGCACAAAAATATTTACACAATTCCCTAACATTTGATTGGCCCGTAGCAAGTCTCTGTCCATAATTTATATCCCAGTAAGCTCCCACGCCGAACTACTTTCCATAACCGTGAGGCTCAGTTAAAATAATTCTTAAGAAAACGGAAAATAAACACATTTTCTTGATAAATTTATTTCAAATGCTGGAATTATAAGGAATGAATAGCCTTTTTGTGGAATTTAACGGTGATATAAACTTGGAAAAGTCGCGGAAATACTGGACGAGGCCTTCCGGCCTTCGTCCAGTATTCCCGCGACTTTTCCAAGTTTATACCCCGATAAATAAGGCCTCGTCCAGTATTCGCGCGACTTTTCCAAGTTTATATCCCCGTTAAATTCCGCAAAAAGG
The DNA here is from genome assembly GCA_029237695.1 of Conchocele bisecta. NCBI lineage: Eukaryota > Metazoa > Mollusca > Bivalvia > Lucinida > Thyasiridae > Conchocele > Conchocele bisecta. Next base: position 101,265,267 of record CM055270.1, read on the forward strand.
CCATTCATTCCTATAATAATACAGAAGAATATAGTATGAAACTAAGGTACTACAAATCTACAAGAACTGAGGACTAGAGAGTCCGTTGTATGCACCTACCTGGAACACCCCGACTCCGACTAGGGGGCCGACCATAATTGCTGTGTTCCCTATAGTCATGTCCCATATTGTATACGAATAATGAATACGAAAAATTTGAAAGAATTAAGGAATCTCTCGAAATTTGTATCTCTTATAATGAAACACTATTGTTCATATTAAGTTAGTTAGTAGTATATTTATGATCAGAAAGGACATTATATGGAAGAGTAATGTTTTTTATTAATATTGGAGTGTGTGAATTGTACATTTATGATCAGAAAGGACATTATATGGAAGTGTAATGTTTTTATTAATATTGGATTGTGTGAATTATACATGTACATGGGCCGCCGTTCCAGAAAAAGGACCTGACGACATTTACGACCGCTATACTCACAGATCATACTGTGCACCCGCGCAGTCTGATCAGAGCATACGCTGTTCACCATGTAGATATTTAAGTTGTAGGGTGTGAATGTGCTGGACGAATTATTTCCCCAATATTAAATGTTGTTGTGCTCCTTTTTGGCGGCCGGCGACCCACATGAAAACATTTTTGAATAGTAAGTTCAAATAATCTGTATGTATTGTTTTGATGCCAACATGCATTTATTAACATTACTGTCTCGTGTTTTGAACGCCATGCATAACACGTGTATGGATAATAGCTCGTGCAATAGTATCATTATGTGCTTCACAAAGACGGTATTTAAAACTTGTATCTAGATGCAGAGTATTCGAATTGTATACCCTCAGCTTTCGATTTCGTATCCTGAGAGTAACAACATATTCGGAATCTACATTCATTATACACCATCTGCCATAACTCTATTTCCGACCGAGGTCGGAGGTGGAAACGAAATGGCCTGTATGTAGACAACTGATAAATGTACTGCTTAAACTGCCAGCAACATATCATCCTGAATACACATATCTATAATAATACTATGTAGGTAGACCATGTACATTTTTGTTTAAGATGTCCATTGGGTCGGACATGTTCTTGAGAAAACCATCTAAGAATGTTGTCCTCCCAAAGATATTAAATCGTAATTAAACATAAAACATATATTTCCAAACCAATGTTTATGTTTTCAGATATTTGAATTAAGTTCACCGTCACATGGTCAGCTAGTCGTTATATTTATACATTTGAATATTAATTTATCTTGAGTAGCCATTGTGTCATTTCATGATGTTGTATTGTATTTACCTCATGTTGTCATAACTATGTGACCTGAGTGAATAAACGAATAATAAATCGTAGTAGCTCTGAAAATGGCGGATAATTGGATAATGGGGGATTTATTTATAGAAATCCGGTCCAAATTATGTAGTTTAGTGGCTTATTTCGTGTGAAAAGGGCGTACATGTATGTCGCATGATTTGTTGTGAAATGGAGCAATCATAGTGATTTCCACTATTCTCTGTTTCACGAAAGCTGCCCAAATGTTACGGCCATGTAAACAATTCAAAAACAATATTGTTTTCGATAATATTAAATTAAAGGAAAATTTAAGAATGAGCCTTTTTTTCTTTCGTAAAATTTGGTCAAATATTTTTTTTATTGCAAAAAAACAATTTTCCCATGTTAATTCCCCATAGACATCTTCACAGAGTCTTCACATTTGGGGAAATTTTTGAATTTCAGAAACACTGGGCCGATTTTTAAATGTAACTTTTGTTTTCTTAATTAGATCATATCCAAGCTATCCTTAGCCAGGTTTCGGAAGGTAGTCAAATTTTACCAAATGTTTTACCGTTTTCTTTTACTGACTCCTCCCACACTCCCCATCTCCCTTTCACCCAGGTTAGTTTCCCATAGACAAATCAATTTTTCGTAATCAAATAAATATTTGACAAAGTTTCACTCAATAAAAAGAAGGCTCATTCTTAAATTTTGATAAAATCTTTCATGAAACAGACAGTAGTGTTGATCCAGATTCACCTATATATCTATGCAATCTGATATCGGGCTACATTATTTGACACGTGTTCACGCTTATTACTGCTATCGCAATGATTGTAGATGTGCAGTCTAATCTGGGTCTACTCTGTTCTCCAAACTATCTCTGTGTGCCGTTCTATAATAACTGAAATACAGCATATAAATAGATTTGCAAAGAGAAATAACTAGCTACGATCCCACATTGGATTAGGCATTAAATTTTCATCTCTGAATACGAAAATAATAAATACGAATATGTTTAATGACCATTTAACATTTTATATCAGCATTTAAATTTGGTTTAGAGACTGGATTTAGTTGTTTGAAACGTACAAACATGATTAAATTATATAAGAAACGCGTCAGATGTCCCCCTGCGCTCTTCGACAGTGGAGCTAATTGATAGCATGCAGGTGCGCGAAATCCAACTTCCGGAATGGAAACTTCCATATTATTTGTCAGACTATTTCATTTTTAGAAAGGGGCATTGTGGTTTAGAAATTAGAAAATATCCACAACTGGGGGCCGTTTCACTAAACTTTGTACGATTAAAATGTTCGTAAGTGCAAAATTATGATAGTCTGCAAATTTAACATTAACAAAGTTTTCGTATAAACAATTATTGGATTTACATGTATTGAGCATAGGCTGCATATGCAGCCTTTGTAAATCCATTAATTGGAATTTCCAGACGATCATAAATTTGTACTTACACACATTTTAGTCGTACGAAGTTTAGTGACACGGGCGCCAGGTTCAGATCATGATGAGACGGCTCCAGTATGATAGACGTATGTCGTGTTGCACGGGTTAACGAATGTACAGTAACGTATACGACAATTATACATAAAATTATATGATATCGGTGCGTACACGAGTTGCCGGACTACAACTAGATTCTCAGTAAACGTGGCTTTGATGAATGGCTTTGATGAATGACCTCCGTGCAGACACTGACACTAAATGTGACCTTGTCATTGGCACTAGTAGAGTCGGAAGGTCATTGAATTGACACCATATGATAACAGGTGACTATGTGTATACAAAATCACTGATTTTCAGGCCCGTTCGCAGAAATTAAGTTAGCGGTGTGCGTTAACGACGGCGCGAAGGGCCAAACATGTGTGTGTACATCCACGGACAGATCTTGCCAGGTTAACCCTTTCACCCATAAGTAACTGGAATGGATTTTGACCTGTATTACGCAAACATTGTATTAGCGAGCGTACCTCACTAAACCCCCAGTTACCTATGTAAACAGGGGATATGATGAGGCACCCGCGCAATAGGTAATGCGGTCAAATAGGTCACGCTGCAGTGACTATTTTCGATCAATAACTTATGTTGTAAGCGATTGTAATGTGTATTTTCAATATTTATATTATTAAAATGTATCATATCGGTACCCCTTACCCCTTTAAGTATTATTTGTATATTTTAAATGTATTGATGTTCTCATGAAGCGCATGAATATAAGTATTAATTAATCCAGCTTATATTGAGGCAAATCACACAGCCTTAAAACATAGTGCTTGAGTATAAACCATAGTATCGTATATTATTCATAAGTATATCACTATTAAACATTAATTACAATATGTATGCATATTATTAAAACAGTAGATGCTACCGCTGTTTCGCTATATGTGATATTTATAACAAAATATGTTTTGTATTCCTCCGCGTACGGATTTCTGTCACACAAAGCGCCATTTTCAGTTCATATTTTGACCTGTGCATATGAACCGGAATAAGTTTAAACAACGTTCGATTCCGTCCAATTCAAATTTCTCTGCAGAATGTTCAGACTAACTACATAAGTAATGCTGCTAAATAAGTGTTAACGGCTGGAACATCGTCATCACTAAAAGGAAGAAACCACAGTCGTATTATTGAAAAATAAGATTTACCTGATACCTCATGGGGGCCGCCATTAATCCAGTGTAAACAATAGACCGTGTGATCCCATTCCCCGAGTTGCCCCAGCTTAGTGAAACGGTGTGCTAATCATGATATTATGTTCCCCAATAATAGAAACGGTTTGAATTTCTCGGTAAAAACTACGAAAGTCATAAAAAAATAACGATGTATAATTAACATTGGATACGCGTAAACGGTATTACTCTCTCTCTCATCGGATCGTCAGTTGTCGTCTATAGCGATTTAACGTACTGATCTGGTCTTAATTTATTGTCAACTTTCAACGCCATTTACAGAATATACGGCTAATTTTGGAAATAAATAACGGCAAATTACGATGACGTGTGCTCTGAAATATCTGTCAACTTGCGGACGTAATTTACGGAAATCGATTATATTTTAAGGCTACATCTGTGACTAATTACGAATTTATGTATGGTCTTTGGCTACACACGACACATTACACATATCTAGTTGTAAATACACGTCGCTTTGAGCGGAAAAAAATCGATAATGCGCAGTCGTGTGTGACGAGGTGTTGATCTCATGACACCACACAGCTGTAAATGTTGACTGACCCTTAGGCAATGTTTTGAAATTGACGTGTCGTTTTGATGTGTGCCGCAACACCTCACTGTCGGAGACAACATGACAATTAACGATATACTCTCGATTATACACATATCTATTAGACGGCTTGTTATTTAAAAAAAAAGTAGTTTAGTACACCTTCGCCGATATTGTTTTTAGAAAATCAGTAATAATTTCCGTAAATGGTGTTGAAAAGTCGACAAAATTATATCACCGTATTTAGTTGTGCCGATATTGTTTTAAAAAATCAGTATTTTTTTTCCGTAAATGGTGTTGAAAATTGACACAAAATATATAGCCGCATTTCTCCGATATTCGTTTAGAAAATCACCATATTTTCTGTAAATGGTGTTGACACAAAATTCAGCGCTCACGCGGAATTCAAATAAAATAATAATTTAATAAATAGACGCCGAATTCTACTGTGTTTGCGGCCAGTGAATTCTGGTCGTGGTAGCCACATGCGCAGTTCCAACAGTGTTGTGATCAGATGGAGGACAATAGTTATTTCAAATTCATAAAAAAATGTTTGCTGTCAGAAAATTAATTAATTGTGACAGCCAAACAAATAGATTTTGGGACAGTACAAAATTATATGGTATAGACAGTACCTCAAACTTAAAAAAACATATTCATAGCTTTTTTTATTAAAATCTTAAAATTGTGAATATATTAAAATCACAAAAATAATATATATGGATAAAAAAAAAATACCAAGTCGAGGTTGGAACCGCCGACCCTTTCGGGAATCGGTAATTAAATCATAGAAGTCGGCGACCTGAACCTCGCGACTATTGCGCCATTTACGACAATTACAGTGCTATCAGTATTACGCAACCATTTGAACGTAATAATTATTAAATTATTTTGCAACTCCATCTACAACGATACCGTTACAGAGATACGCTATTGCAACAACATGTATTAGTACCCATAACATATCGAAGTAATGTATCATTATATATCACAGGAGATAGATTAAAACTATATATACTAATACACATAACAATCCGCTTGGCTCGTATGAAAATATTTATTATCTCCCTTGCCGAAAGTAGTTAACATATTTATTAATTCCAAATAAGACGTGTTTGCGTAATGTGTTAATTTTGCAACCAATCCAATCATCACGAAATTATTTTCAGACCAGTCCATTTATGCACATGGGGTATTTTAGTTCTCAAAATTATGAAAATTATTTGCAAAAAGTGCACATCCTAATGAGGCAGCTCATCACGAGACGGCTCATCTGGATCTACACTTTCTGTTAATACCACTATACAGGCCTGTGGTGTTAAAAGGGTTAAGGGGGGTGCGTACGCACCCGTCGCACCCCCTCTGCGTACGGGCATGAGTTGCAAGAATGGAATCAGAAGTTACAAGAAACGTACGCGCAATGTTAAGTTTGGTGATGGATGGTGGGCCAAAATGAAACGATTTTACTCGACGCGAGATCTTTACGACAGTGTCGCATACCAATACATTACTTTATTACTTACACTAGTCTCTCGACCAATGGAAGAACGGCATTTCGTCTCAATTAATCGCAATTTGCGACGCTTTCGCCAATATGTATTAAAAAATATCTGGCAAGGCTTAGGAAACGGGATGGGCGAGACTCCGCCGAGCACATCCAGTTTCCGTGCCGCGCCAAAGTTTTTCCCATTCACGGCACTAACCAACTATTCTATTTATCCCGTCAACACCTACACATGGCTTTAAAATGCAAAAACAAATAACCCCAATCACCGCACATATTCATACGCAGTGATTAGGTGGTATTGACAGGATATCAAAAAAAATTCACGGCACCGTGTTTCACGGCACATACGCACTGTGTTGACAGGATAAAAGTACGTTATAGTTCACATACTACTTTTTATAAATTAATTTCTAGCTCGCTAGCGCTCGCTACGGACTTAATTTATTAAAGATTCCATATGTGAACTATTACTTACAAATAGCATGTGAACGAACTATTGGATTTTGGAAAAGGTGAGAATGCACATAAAATTATATAATACTTCGAAGACACACCAACTATTATGAAAGTATGTGAATGGTTAAACGATTACTGTGCAATTAAAATAACGCACAATGTGAACAAGTTGACAGTTTGCTAGACGCATATGGAGGGCATACCAACATATCTAGACTGAAATGCATAACAAATATATTATAAAACGAAATCTGAAATTAGTTACAAAATAGAAAGTGGGGAAGAGATTCGTGTAAGCATGCTTTCCATCGAATCCCGTTTGCATAGTACAGTAGCAGCGCGTACGATTACCGATGAGTAATGACGAGTACGTACGATTACTGATGAGTAATGACGAGCACGTACGATTACTGATGAGTAATGACGAGTACGTACGATTACTGATGAGTAATGACGAGCACGTACGATTACTGATGAGTAATGACGAGCACGTACGATTACTGATGAGTAATGACGAGTACGTACGATTACTGATGAGTAAGACGAGTACGTACTATTACTGATGAGTAAGATGAGTACGTACGATTACTGATGAGTAATGACGAGTACGTACGATTACTGATGAGTAATGACGAGCACGTACGATTACTGATGAGTAATGACGAGTACGTAATATTACTGATGAGTAAGACGAGTAATGGGTAAACGATATGAAAATACAATATGTTACATGCAAGATAAAGAAAAGTAATAATTTGGCATTTCGTCACACGAAACTGCGGAGCCCCGCAGGGGACGTAGAGTTCCATGTGCCATGAGGGGCTCTGTACGAAACACCCCGCCGGTAGAAAAACAGAGGGCACATGTGAAACATAAAAGGCCGGAGGATTGTGGAGTCGTCTAGACTAGAGGATTGCATGTGTGACATATGAGGCAGTTACGAAAACATAAATTATAAGACATTTACCCGAGCTATAATGTTTTGAATGCAGTAAGTATGCGACGTTGACCTTGTGATTAAGGAGGTCACAAGCAATACATGTGAGAAATATAAAGCATCCACGTGAAAGGAAACAGAAATTATAACAAATATACATGAGAGTTATGTTTGTGATGGATTGCCCGGGACGGGACATACGGACGTACGTGATGCAAGAACGCCGACATCGCTATACGCATCTCCAAAGTAAGATTATTTCATATTTTCCTTAATATGAAACGGATTTTGATGAAATATGGCGCAGCAAACGCGTCGTCACGAGCTGCATTTACTCGTCCATGGAGTTCGGCACAGACGTATGTCGTTTACCGTCGTCTGCCGACACGGAAATCTATTCTTCGCAAAAACGACATAAGTTTGGGCCAATGTACAGAGACCACCAAATGCAGCTTAACAATACGCGTTTGATGCGCCATATTTCATCAAAATACGTTACATCATCGGGACAATATAAAAGAATACGTAATTTTAATCTAATGAATTTAGGAAGTTTCAATACTGGTTGTTGTTGTTAGTACCACGTGATCGTACACCTTGCATTCGGTGGCGGACGTATAAGAAAGCAAATCATAGTTACCACGGACTGGTAGTTATTGGTGTCGGTGACGCCCATTGTGCTGGCACACGAGTAATCCAGGCTGCTAGGCAACTGTATGCAGCAGGCGAGCGGGGTCTTGAGCTTAGTCACGCCGTAGTTCACTATCCAGTTCGTGGCGCCCGTAAAATCGTCATAGCTGATCGGGCCGCAACACTCCATCTACCGGTCAATGTGGCCACAGTAAATGTATTACAGTGAAACCTCTCTAAACCGGACACCCTGGGAGATCCTCAGGGTGTCCGGTTTAGAGAGGTTTCACTGTAAATCAGGCAGTTGATCATTATGCGCCGTATTTGTGCGATATGCGGTCACGAACAGACACTACCACCTGAGATAAATGACCAAGAAAAATAAGATCACCGCTGTTTTATTGGTGTCCTGTTTAGAGAGGTTACACTGTACTAGCAGTTTAGTGTTAACCCTCTCAACCCTAAATAATTAAAATGGGTGTTGATATGTTGACTCGCCGATCAATCTAATCGTCACAATATGAGTTTCAGACTACTGTCTGTTTCGCGAAACCTGCCCAAATTTTTCGGCCATATAAACAATGAAAAAACTATATTGTTTTCGATAACATATAATTTTATCAACATTTAAGAATGAGCCTCCTTTTAATTCGTGAACTTTGGTCAAATGAGGTAGAGGAGCTGTGAGAGGAGTCAACAAATGAAAAAAATGGAAATTGACTTGCTAGATAGCTTGAACATTATCTAAGAAAACAAAAGTTAAATATTGAAAATCGGAAAAAATGTTTCTGAAATTAGAACACATTTCCCCATGTTAAATCCCCATAGACATATTCACTCAATAAAATCAATTTTTGGACAAAATTTGACAAAATAAAGTCTCATTCTTATTTTTATACAGTCGAACCCCCAGAACGGCCACCTCTCTACAAGAACACCATATCTATAACAGCAGCTATTTTTATATCCCAAATGGATGATTTCCTTAGTATATACCCCTTAGACTGTTGAGCACGAAAATTGTCGTCTGCTGTTTATTTTGCCTTCTTTCTCAATAAAAAAATGTCTTGACAGCATTTTGGAATCATTTCCATTGGAAATGATTCTAAAATGTTGCCAAAGCATGTTTTTGATGAGAATTATCGAAGAAAATAAATAAACAGCGGACAACAAAATTAAATTCAGCATTAACCTCCTTAAAAACACCAAGTTGCACATCTTCAATATGTGTTGAAGACGTGTGTATAGTTTCAGAACGATCGACTAAACTGTTTCGGATGTGTTGTGTACACAAACTCTGTACCGTATATAGAATTGTATAGAAAAATGTAGAACAAATGGCTAAGTTAAAAAGGTGATATTTTTGTAAACAATATTTTTTTCGGCATAAAAACACCAAGGTGCACATCTTAAATATATGTTGAAGACGTGTGCATAGTTTCAGATCGATCGACTGAACGGTTTCGGAGGAGTTGTGTACACGAACTATGAGCTTTTTCTTCAGCCGCCCGCCCGCCCGCGGTAAAACATAATACGTACCGTGGAAATGAGGTGGAGAACCTGTGGGACGAGTAAAAAGATAAAAATAAATACTCCAAAGACTGTCTAGATATCTTGGAACTCATATGACTAAGAAAACAATAGTCAAATTTTGAAAATCGGTTCAATATTTCTGAAATTCGAAATATTTCCCCATGTTAAATCCCCATAGACATGTCTATGTGAAACGGAGAGTAGTCATTATACATGTTGACAAAACAAGCCTACTGTTCACAGTGTGCGCCACAAATAATGGTTAATGCCCGTATAAAATAGGGATTGTTTTCTAATTTCAGAAATAGTTGACCGATTTTCAAAATGTAACTTTTGTTTTTTTAATAGTTAGATCATTTCCAAGCTATCTAGCTAGATTTCAGAATCAATTTCTAAAGTTGTTCGTCTTCCGACTCCTCTTCCAGGTTCTCCACCTCTTTTTGTCCTTGTTATATTCCCATAGAAAACTCATTTTTCGTAATAAAATCAATATTTGACCAAATGTCAAGAAATTAAAAGAAGGCAAAACATGTTTTTAAATTTGCATTCTTTATATGGCCGTACAATTTGGGAATGTTTCTTGAAATAGACAGTAAGTACTGAGCTACATATTCGCGGATATACGTACGCACCTTTTGCATAACGATGTTCCATGCCATGGAGTTCAGGTTAGTGCCATTCAGTCCCATGTAGTCAGTCTGTATGTCAGCTTTCAAACGCTTCTTGGCCGGATCATGAAACTGCAATACCCAGTGTATTATGTCGTATGTTCATTTATCTCAATTATCCAATGCCAAGATTATACAACTTAGTCTAGTAATTTGGAAACCGCATATTGACATCAAAACATTTGGGGGTAGAATCCGGAGCTTCGATAATTGAGATAAATTAACATTTGACCATACTTAACTAATTCCGAGCCGATGTATATGTAGTGTCTGGTATATATGTATAACTTTATTTTCTCCATCTTAGGAGAGTACAGAATATGAAGTATAACAACATAACAACATGAGTTTACAATACAATACGGCCATACAAGTAAATGTTCATTGGCACACTGACCACCGCATACCCCGTACAGCTTCATGTAGAGAATACCTGGAGACACTGTCCCTTCATGAGACCAGACAGGTTGCCCAACTGAGTCCGAGGAGCCTCGAGCTGAGTCAGATCAAACTCACGGGAGAGGAGGATGACAACCAGCCAGGTACACACTCAATGAAGCTTCAGCATAATGACGTTTAAAACTTATTTTCGTCAACTATGTACACTGTATGCGTCTATTTTCCCCGAAATGGATTACGTCACATAGAACTAACGAGTGCATATATTTTATGATTAAAATTATGCATAATTATTATACTGAATTTATTACGTTATCACAGCCAAAATGGCTGTGATAATGTAATAAATTCAGTATAATAAAAATTAATATATTTATCCTCAAATGGAAAATTTCTTCCTCAAAGTATACGTTGCTAGATAAGTATATTTTGCAATGTTCGTGAAATAGGCTACAGATATCGTCGATGTAATAGGAATATTATATGTACTACATGTATCAATAGGGTACAACACTAAACATCTTCTTTTTACAGTTTTGAAGATCTGAAGAAATGATTCTGTTGCATACTGCTGCATGATGGGTAGAGCTGCATTTGTATGACCCGTTTCTGGGAAGTATTCGAATGAGAATATCACATGTGACACATTTGCACATTATATATAAAATTAACATAAAACGTCACTTGACAAAATCTGTTTTATCGCATTTGCAACCAGTGAATTGAATACCCTGTTAGCAGACTAGTGGTGTGTATATTCTTCGTTGCGGGAAATAACTCTGCAGAACACTACCGTATCGGTAGTATTCTGCAGAGTTACTTCCCGCAACTAGTATAATCTGTGGTCGCCTACTCCACCGAACATTGTTACATGTGGGAACACTTTTCACGGACAGTGCACATGTTCATTTGATAATTATTGTTATCTTGCTAAAATAACATACATGTAGTTAGACATATTTATACAAACAATATCGAATTACAGCTCCTTTTCCTAGATATGTCGGACACAACCTTGTAGCATAACAAATGAAATACTGTGTTTACGGCTCTAACGTCAAAATTGTAGTGGCAAGAATATAATAATCATTTGATAAATATTGATATCCTGCATAAATGCATAGAATGCATAGAACATTAAACTTTTAAACATGTTATTGTGTTATGATACGAGGTCGTGTCCGACCAAAGTTAGCCTTGTTCATATCTATATAATTATACCGGTAAAAGCCGAAACACGCCGAATGTCAGTAAAATAACACACGTGATTTTCGCTACAGGCTTTCGGAGTATTTTGGCTTTCATCGGTATAACTATATACTTGTGAACAACTATAAACAACAAAACAAATGGTGTTTATTTTAATATCAAGGGAAATAATCATTGTAATGTATTCAGTATTACCAGCGCCGTTCAATTAAAGCAGTACCGACGAAAGCCAGTGCTTTTCTCAGAATCTGGCACAGCCTTCAGGGGCCCGTTTCACTAAACTTCGTACGATTATAATATTCGTAAGTGCAAATGTATGATCATCTGGAAATTTCAACTGATCAATTTACATGTATTGAGCATAGGCTGCATTATGCAGCCTATTCTTAATAAAAGTAAATCCAATAATTGTTTATAAGTAAACATTGTTAACGTGAAATTTACAGACGATTATAATGTTGCACTTACGAACATTTTAGTCGTACGAAGTTTAGTGAAACGGGCCCCTGGACCGCCGGCTGACAAAATGGTCACATAACCCATAAACACAATTCGTTTCTGAAGTCACAAACACATATGTTCAATACTCACGGTCTCGGGGGAGCCGTGCAGTATTCCGATATTGATTACTTGTCCCACCAACAGCACCACGCATACAACTAAGTACTGGAACAGACGGACATACACACTATACAGTGGAACCTCTCTAAACCGGACACACTGGGATGTCCCCAGGGTGTCCAATTTACAGGGGTTCCACTGTAAAACAGACTGATGACTACTTCAAAACGAGGGTGGGTGCTGTGTGATCATGAACAGGCAATAATATACTGGAAATAATGCATTTCATGAAAAATAAATGATTACTCCCTCAAAGTATACTTTGCTAGATAAGTATACTTTGCAATGTTGATGAAATACGCTACAGAACTATGAAGTTACTGTCTTCCTGCGGAACGATCATGTTATACCACACTTACTGTCTGTTTCACGAAACTTGCCCAAATTGTACGGCCAAATAAACAATGTAAAAACAATATTTTATTCGATAATATTCTTGAAATTTTGTCAAATATTGATTTTATTACGAAGTAATTGATTTGTCTATGGTAATTTAACATGGGGGAAAAGGGTGGTCGGAGTAAAACAAATGATTTGTTTTTGGAATTTATGTCTACATGTATACACAGGCTTGTAGAAGCCAAATTATATATGTAAAACACCAAAATGTGCTTATTATTTTGTAACTACAGCATATGGTGCTGATTTCCTTGCTGGCAGCATCTGCATAAAGACGCAGTGAACACATACATTGTATATATGGTTTAGTTCTGTAAGTAGCTGTCGGTTTATGAGTAGCGTTTTTGATTTGTGTTCAATAGACTTTACAAGGGTTCAACCACCTTGATATAATGAGCAGAGTATGCGGTTTGTTGGAGGTAAATATGCGTGATGTTGTGATTGCCTGTCGATCCCACGTCTATAGATCGATAATAAGCGATCTAAAGGTGTGAACATATCCTTCTACGGGGAACGTTTATAGCCGTACTCCATTATAATTATTAGGCAATTTTGAATTCAACACCGGTATTTACATATGCTATTATGCTAACATTTCCAAGAAAAGCTTTTATTAACAAGGATGTTTGGTGAAGCAGTTATCGCTATTAGCTTTCTGTACCACCTAATTTTCCAAATGGATTCTACAACAAATGTATCACGTATGACTCGAACGTTGATATGTGGAACAGTATTGTTGCACAATTTTTTATTATATGCGGCTGCTACTGGAGAAAATGGGTTTTGCGACCAGTGTAGGTCAAGATCAGGCTGTGCATCCGGACATTCTGATCAGGATCCAGTTTGATCAGGATATGCACTGTTCGCCATTCAGTCAATGAAACAATCGCCAAGCTTCCAACAAGAAATATAGCTCGTTATCAGTCTCCATAATTTGCTATTGAAAAACGTCATATGTTGATGTCATTTACGGAAAATATCGTTGTAAATATTTTGTATGAGATATTGCACATGTTCTTAGGTACAACATCTCATGGGGCTTCTCATGTACTTTGCCTATTGTTATATGACTGAGAATTCCAGCCAATAGGACTGCCCACTAGAGGTTCACCCAGAAATATATGGTATTCTCCTGAATATCCGTCTCGGACTTGTCTCGCTTATGGTGATATTCTACATGCGATATTGAACTGGATGCGCGAATCACTCACGGTTCAACGACGAGCAAATTGAACGAAACTACGCAAAAAGTATCATCCAATTAGCAACACAAAGCTGACAAATGTACAATGTAACAACAATGGATGCAAAGTGAAGCAAACTTGTACATAAATCTCAGTCGGGTTTCAGCAAAACTATAAATCATATAATACAATAATTATTGTATTTTCAGTTGGTGTACACAAGATTTACGAACCTCCTAAAAAGTCAATAATTGTATATTGTTTGCGTGCTGATTTTATTATAGGGATGGGAGGGGGGCATACACCACTAGCCCGTTTTAATTACCGGCGTATGCTTGTCTGTTGTAGTATTAGTAAGGGAGTCAAAATGATACCACTTACCGTGATATCATTTATAACCCTTTATAATACCCCCACCACCCCCGAAAAATCAAAAAATTGGTTAACGAGGAAATTCTCCCGACAGCAAATTTATGAATTTTTTGAGAAAATAATTTTGAAAAGAGGGAGTCAACATGAGTCCCAATTATATTGGTAATTGACTTTTGAAAAAATATACTGGTGTCATAAATACATCATGTTTTTTTCAAGTCCAATTGAACAGATACATTTCATAGGTTATAAAATATTATTAGAGAAAATGGATAATACAATACAATTGGAATTGAAAGCTTTTAATGCCTGAAGAAGTTTACGAAGAATGCTGGGGTTATAGTCCTATATATAAATTCTATAAAATGAGAACACTAGGCGATATCGAATACATGAAATACCAGCGTAATTTATTACGCTCCGATAAAAACGTTGCATTTACAATATTATACCGGCAATTATGTCAACTATACAAGAGGCAAATACAAACATTAAGACGGATAATGCGTATCTGATATGAAACTAAGGTGTATTATATCAAAGTATTAAAACCCAACGATTCGTTTACGAATGTACATTTCTACGATATCGCTTATAAAGATATTGAAAAATTATTATTGAACTGAAAAAAAAACTATTAATTAATTTATAGCCGAGTGTATTTTCCTTATCGAAGGTATGTAAACGGGCTATCTGGAATTATTTTTCATCAACCTCGAGCGGTCTTATAGGAACACCGTTGTCATACTTTGAGTGTATTTTTCCTTATCGATGGTATGTAAACTGGCAATCTGAATTTATCAATTTTATCAACTTCGAGTGGTCGGATAGGAACACCGTTGTCATGCAGTTGTTTACCATAGCGACCACATTTATAGGGATAGAAATAAAAAAGATTTAGCTCCCACCGAGGCTCGAACACACGACCCTCGTCTCTATACATTATCGCCTTAGCCCACACGACCACGAAGACTGTTATGATAAACATTACCTTGTGTTGTACAATTATCGATTTACACAGGCGGTGTGTACACAGGTTATTTATAAACACTTAGAGGTTAACGAATTTACGGGTTGGTTCATTATTTTATTAAATTTATAATTAATTTTATAATTTTCTTTAAATTAATTATAAATTTAATAACTTAAAGCTGAACATCCCCTATAATTACATAGAAAACATAATAATTAATTAATATAAGAAAACAAATAAAACACAACTATTTTCACCAACAAAGTCAGGGATTTGCTGGCGCGGGTTCGAGCCTCGGTGGACCCAAAAAAAAAAAAAAAAAATTTCTTTTTAAATTGTTAATAATTTTCCTAAAATTAATTAATAAATTGTTTACTGCACCAATATAATTAATTATTTAATAAAAATATTAATTTCCTCCGACTTTATCTCCAAGTTTTACCCTAAATTTATCCCAACCAGTACACTCAAGCTTGGGCATGGTGGCGTGTGCTCTTTGATTCTAATATCATTTTTTAATTTTTCTTATCTCCCCATTTCTTCCACCACGGATTCAAACTCTAAATTTGATATTTTCTTATCGGCCAACGCTTTGGACACTATAACGTCGATGCTATTTTTCTTAGACCTGGCGAGAACGGATATTCTATCATGTTTTCTACATTTTTTCTCGAGTTTTCCACCCGACGCCCTAATTACCATACAAAGTATTCCAGATAAAACGGTAATTCCACTCAAAACCCCTGCAAGTGGAACCGTTACAATTGTAGATAGCGTTGCAGCAGTACCCGCACCACTCATTACAGATAAACTTGCCAGAACCGTACTAGATGCTTCAGCTATATTCGCAGCGCGCTTATATTTTTTAGCGTGTCTTTTTCTATTTCTATATTCTCTAACTAAAATATCCTGTATAGCGACGATATTATTTAACCTAAAATCTGAACTTCTTTCGTTAATTGGACACAGTGTTGATGGAGTGGTATTGACAATTGGAAGCGGTGATTCGTTCATGATTTTCAATATTGCTGAGCATATGTGATTAGTTTCTATGGTGACCGAGACAACCATTTTGTTGATGAATCAACTGATATACCCAAAGCTTGGAAGATAGCTTTTAACGCAATGAGTGCTAGTAATTCTTTGTTAGTAAGAAGTACTAACAAGCATGCTTTTACGATAGGCCCAGGTGAACTGACAACCATACATGGCCTCGTACGGAAGCATGGCAGAGTCACCACTGCAATTACAGAGCACACTGATACGTCACAAGCGGGTAGTTTGGCAATTTGTCCCAGGGTTGTTTCACTTGGGGAGGCACATGGTAGTACTGTCCGTGTCCCAGTCAGGGTATGCAATTTATCGGCCAGTCCAATAAAGATTCGCCCAAGGTCCAATTTGTGTCGCCTAAACGAGGTCAAGGTCATAGACTCGTTAGAGTCAGGCACAGCACAAACTAAGTTGGTGCAAACCAACACCACTACACACGACACAGTCAGTAACGAGGTGCAGGATACAGACTTTAGTTTGTGTGATCTGGGAGTCAAGATTAGTGAAGAGAATCTCTCCACTGACCAAATCTCACAAACTAAACAGTTGTTACAGAAGTGGGAAGGCATATTCTTGAGATCGTTCACCGATTTAGGTAACACCGATTTGGTGAAACATGCAATACGTCTAGTGGACGATACACCAATTAAGGAACCATATAGGCATATCCCACCAGGCATGTTTGAGGAGGTACGCCAGCATCTCAAAGAGATGATAGACGCTGGTGCAATACAACACTCTAAGAGTCCATACTCTTCGAATGTTGTATTGGTCAGGAAGAAAGATGGATCGTTGAGGTTTTGTCTGGACTTTAGAAGATTGAACAATAAAACTGTGAAAGATGCTTACAGTCTTCCTAGAGTCGATGACACAATGAACACCCTCCTAGGCTCCAAATATTTCAGTAAGCTGGACTTGCGTTCAGGTTACTGGCAAGTGGAAATGAGGGAAGAGGACAAGGAAAAGACAGCATTTTCGGTTGGCCCATTGTGTTTTTATGAGTGCAACATAATGGCTTTTGGGCTTACAAACGCACCAGCCACATTACAAAGACTCATGGAAACCTGTATGGGTGAACTGAACTTGCGAAAATGTCTTATATTCCTTGACGATATTTTGATTTTTTCATGTACATTCGAAGAGCACTTAGATCGTCTGGAACGTGTGTTTGAAAGGCTTCACCAGCATAATTTAAAGCTCAAACCCTCAAAATATCGGCATTGACTACTTGGCCAGAACCCAAAACAATAAAGGAACTTCGATCATTCCTTGGGTTCACGGGTTATTATCGCAGGTTTGTACAGGGTTACGCGAAAATAGCCAAGCCTCTTAATGACTTGTTAGTAGGTCATGAAACCAACAAGGCGGCCATAGCATCCAAGAAACGGAGAACCCCGTGGGTTTGGGGTGATGAACAACGTAAGGCATTTCAGTCACTCATACACTGTCTCACATCACCGCCTGTTCTTGCTTATGCTGATTTTGGTAAACCATTCATAGTTAACACCGACGCTTCCGGAGATGGGCTAGGTACAGTGCTCTATCAGGTACAGGAAGGTAAGGAGAGAGTTATAGCCTATGCGAGCCGTGGGTTGAGGCCGAGTGAGCGTAACTATCCAGCTCACAAGTTGGAATTTCTTTGTCTGAAGTGGGCATTGTCGGATAAATTTCACGACTATCTATATGGCAATGACTTTGAGGTACGTACGGACAATAATCCCCTTACATACGTCACAAAATCGGCGAAGTTAGATGCTACCAGCCACCGATGGTTATCTTCTTTGTCAAACTACAACTTTAGTTTGACGTACAGGTCTGGTACGTTAAACCAGGATGCTGATGGGCTATCACGACGTCCTCAGCCCGGGGAGACGAAGGAGATGTTCAGAGACGTCGTAAAAACTGTGTGCAACGCGGCACTGGTAAGTAAGTCAGCCATGCTATTAGTGGAGAGTCTAGTGGTATCTGATGCAGCGTCGCTGGAAGCTCTTGCAGACCAGAAGGTAAATGCGTCCAACTTTGCAGACGTTTGCTGGGATGTGGCCCAGTCTGACGATGAGACGTTGGCAAGAGTAATCCATTTACTTACCAGGGGCGTTCGACTCAAAGCAGAAGAACTACACAATGAACCCGTAGAGGTAAGAAAGTATCTCCGGGAGTGGAAGAAACTGACCATACAAGGTAAGATTCTTTACAGATCGACAGAGATCGACGGCAATCCGGTAACGCAGTTAGTTTTGCCTGTCGCATATCGTGCATTTGCATTGAAGAGCCTGCACGATGATATAGGTCACCAGGGCCGAGACCGGACCCTATGGCTGGTAAGACAGAGGTTTTATTGGCCCGGGTTGGAGAACGATGTCACCACGAAGGTCGCTCAATGTGGTAGGTGTATCCGCCGGAAGAAGTACCCTACACCGAGTGCTGAGCTGGTAAACATTCCGAGCAGTCGACCAATGGAACTCGTATGTATTGATTTCCTTTCACTAGAGAGGTCGAATGGTGGTTCTGAGGATATCTTGGTTATAACGGATCATTTTACAAGATATATGCTCAAGCCATTCCTACGCGTAATCAGACTGCGCATACTACAGCGAGGGTTCTCTATGAGAATTTCATCTGCCATTACGGGTTTCCAGCACGTCTTCATAGCGACCAGGGTAGAGATTTTGAAAGCCGGCTGATTAAGGAGCTCTGCAGCATTCCACATGTGGATACATCACGTACAACATCATATCATCCCATGGGCAACGGGAAGGTATAGCGCTTTAATTAGACACTTTTGAAGATGTTAGGAACACTAGAGGATTATCAGAAAACGGATTGGAAATCCTATGTTGCTCCGCTAGTCCATGCATACAATGCTACCTGTAATGACACGACTGGATTTTCACCACACTATCTCATGTTCGGATGGCATCCCAGACTTGCAGTTGACGCATATCTTGGCATAGAAGGTAAGTATGAGTCCGGCATTAGTCATGAGAACTATGCTCAAAAGTTGAGGAAGAGGATGGACTTTGCGTACGAAGTTGCCAGTAAGGAGGCACAGAAGCAGTCGGCGCGATACAAAGGACAGTACGACAGCAAGGTAAGAAACTCTACTCTTGATGTGGGGGACAGTGTTTTGGTGAGAAACGTGGGGTTACGCGGTAAAAACGAACTTGCTGACAAGTGGGAGCATGATCCGTACATTGTTAGAGAAATTCCTAACAATGAGGTACCGGTTTACCGTGTGAGGAAGGAATCTGGAAAGGGCCCCGTTCCCCGTTCGTACACTTTATCGTAACCTGTTGCTACCTTTCATGTCCATTCCTTGTTCCGATATTAATCCTCCAACAGGGAGAACAATCTCAGGAAAGCACCATCGTGATTGTGATCAGTTGAACACGACACATCACGTGGGTTCAATGTCCGAGTCTGAGACAGGGTCATCAGATGAATCAGAGTCGTTGACGGGAAACAAATATGTAATACCCGCTCGACGAAACAGATACGCTAGAAGTAGAGCTTCCGTAGTACCCAGTGTTAATGTAGCAGGGAGGGCTAGTTCTAGCCGCAGTGGCGAGTCGCAACGCGATGTAGATCGGAATTTGTCGTGGCGAACTGGTGAAACTATATACGTCCCCAGTGAAAGCAGAAAGTCAATTTGTACTCTCAGTATACCGAATTCCGAACCACTACAAAGTAGTGGTATATTATCGCTGAACACCGGTGCGTCCCTAAACAGGTCTAGTACAGCTAGCACCCCATTAACACGTACACAAAGCATCCCTCACGAAAGTGTTAGCATGACAGCCGATAACACGTCAATCGGCCAAAGTGTTAATTCCCCCGAACCTGTTCCGGTGGCCACACAGTCGCCACTTTCGCAACGGACACGACCTACAAGGGTTCGGAAACCTCCTGACAGGTACGGGGAATGGGCAATGCCACACCTAGCTTTTAATGACGGAGGAGAGGTTTATGTATAACAGTGTACACGGTGTAAAGGTTCGACGTACATAATACATACTGATTTACAGATATGTACAGTGATTGGTCCATAATTATATAGCCATATAGTTATATCAAGTAACCGCAACTGTATAGAAACTTATTGTATAATTATATAGATAATGATATTATGATGTGACTTTTGTAGAGAGTTGAACGGGATAGTTGTATACGTAAGTACATACGGCATTTCACACTGCATGTATGGTATACTTTAGAGCAGAGTCCATGTATGTTCATTGGTAGAGTGGTGATAGATAACGTAGATATATAGTGATTGTGCTGTAGAGTTTACATTATCAAATTTGTATTCAATTACATTTGTATAACAAGAATGGAACGCACTAATGACTTTATCAAGTTACAGGTACACTAATCTTTATCTAGGTACCACCACGGAGGATACAGCTGTGACTGATACAACGAATCAGGATATCCCATTGATTTTATTTCCTGTACATGTTGATTGTCTTTATATTTGAATATATTGTATAATTATGCATATAGCTTCATGCAAATATGAATGCCGGAGACATTCTCTCTTGGAGGGGGAGTATGTCACAGGGCCTATATCTCATGAATGCTATATACTATTTACATTCATGCTTAAGGCGTCGGCATATTTGCGCGCCGATTATGTCACGTGATTCGTACGTCGTTGTCGTGTTGTCCAACTTGTGGCGTGTATGAATTTCATTCGCCCACATGCGTCATGTGATGTATCTCTTTGTATGTTTGTCTGCCGTGCTGTGACGTCCTAGATTGTGTGAATGCTGATTGGCTGTGTGCGTGCATCCGAACAAAACATGTCCTGCGCAAGCGCTGCGTACATGAGCCCAGACCGGTGATTCCATGCCGAGACATCATAGCTATCACAACGTAATAAGTAATCATTTCATTTACATGAATAGTTACAACAGTTTATACACTTGGTCGCCCTAAAATTAGATATATTCATTCAATGAATAAACTGCCAAGACACGGACATTGACCCACTGTGTGGATTGTTATTGAAAACCCACAACTTTGATATGTGATTCGTTTCTATGGTGACCGAGACAACCATGCTGTTGATGAATCAACTGATATACCCAAAGCTTGGAAGACAGCTTTTGACGCAATGAGTGTTAGTACTTCTTACTAACAAAGAATTACTACACTCATTGCGTCAAAAGCTGTCTTCCAAGCCTTGGGTATATCAGTTGATTCACAAACAACATGGTTGTCTCGGTCACCATAGAAACGAATCACATTCGTCCCCACTAAAACTGGGACCTTCTGATTATAGTCAGTGTCTGGTGTGACTAACTCCGGAAAATAATCAACTACATCTGTCTCCGTTGGAGTCAGGAATGGTAAACTGATTTCTGCCTCTATGTAACCTAAATATGGCAGAACATTACCACCTGCACCATGTACTTTGAGATCGAAATCATCAATGCTCAGCAATCGGGGCAATGGGTCTAAGCTGTTATAAAAGCATTCTGATATACAAGTAATCATAGACCCACTGTCTACCAATGCGTTAGTGTTTTCACCACAGGAAACAATCTGAGCTTCATTTGATGACCCAACAAGTCGATCGTACAATTTCCCGTTTTTGATAGGGCTGGATTGAGCATCCAATGTCACAACACCATCTCCTATTTGCCCTTGCCCTACAATAGGACAGGTTGATCTTTTGGCCCTTGCTCTGTTCTACTTTGCCCATCTCGGTTACTCTGGGACATTCCGCGTCCGGAACCCCCATAGTAACCCCTACCTCTACCGCGATAGCCCCTGGTACCCGGAGCACCACGATAATAATCACGACCACGACCCCTTGTGTCAGAAGTGGCAGTACTGGATCTGTTATCAGGCGATGAGGTACAATGATTGTTTTCGTATGATTCAATCTTTTTCTCCATGGTCTTTAACTTTTCCATCAAGTGTGTCATCTGTTCTGACATTTTGTCAATCTTCGTTGACTGGTCGGGTGTATCTAACTGTACAGTGTGGTGTTGCGCATGTTTTTGCTTTGTATGATTGGGAGTGTGTGCCAATGCATCTGTTGCTTTGAGCTCAATGTCCACGACCCTTATCTCCCTAAGCAAAGCATCAAAGCCTTTCAGTGAGTCATTTTTATGTCTCGTCTGATTTTTCAGTCTCTCACTCTCGAGACTTGTCCAAAATTTAGATCTCAGCATATCATTCTTTGCTTGAAGGCTCATGTGTCCATTGTCAATTGCCAACTGCAGAATTGACTCAAGTCTACAACCAAATGCAGTGACAGATTCATTATCCCCTTGTACAGTGGTGTAAAATCTCTGCATAACAGCCTCATTGCTAGACACATTACCAAATAGCCCATCCAGTTTCTCAAGAATCTGACAACTGGATGCAGATTCCCCTAGAGGGATTAGCATTTGTCTGGCAGTGCCTCTAAGTGATTTACGAATGGCCTGAAGTAATACAGGTTCAATCACTTGACTGTCTTGCATAAGACACCGTAACTCAAATCGCCACACCTCGTATGTGACATCACCTTTCTGTGCCGGTTCATCCCCAGAGAATTGTGGGATCTTTATGTTATGCAACTGGGTTGCAGGCATCGAAGTCACATTCAGATTCGATTGCGGTGTGGTTGGATTTGCATATGCATGTATAGGTGTGTGTGCAGGTTGCAACATCCCTTGCATTGCCATGTCAGTACTGGGAAACTGAAATCTGGGACTGGCTTGTGTGGGAGAATGAACATGTGTCCCTAACTGGCCTTGTGACATATGTTGTATGTCATGTGCTGCTACCCCTAAAGTTGCATTACTACCAGGGATGTGAAACCTTGGTTGAGGCTTAACTGATGGCAATGATGCACTAAGTTTCTCAGCCAATGTCACCTTAGGGGTTGAAGTAGTAGGCCATTTCAACATATCATACTCCTCGTGTGTTAACACAACATATGTGCCCTCGTTTCTCAATGCCTTTAGCATCAAGTCATATTCGGGTTTACCCAACTCTTCCCCACCGGAAGCCATGGTCAAACACTTCAATATGTTTCAGTAAATTGTCAATATATTGTCAAAGTATTTTTTGTTTGTATTTTTTTATATATTTTTTTTTCGACAATCTGCGTCAGTCAAATAGCTGTCCCTATTCGATATATATGTATAGTATTGTTGTCTATATGGTATAGTAGGCATAAGTAAAGTGGAACTTACTTAAAGTTGAATAACATACCTAATATTATACACCCAAATGAGTGTCACTTCTGCACTCCTATACTACTACTCGGTTGCAATTATTTGCACCAAAACGGAATTAACATAATTCACTATACAGTGTAGTTGCCAAATATTTTCACTTCACAGATCAACTGAAATATAATCACATATGTATAAATGTATACACATGTACAATCTACAATGGTACTGGAATGTGTCCACAGAAAATCTGAAGAAAATAAACACTTGTTGTAAACGATTAATTTGAACGATTATATCAAGCTGTAAGTAAACGTGTCAGAAATTCAATTTAATTCCTATCATAAATGAAAATTAGAAAACAAAATCAATGTAAATTAGAAAAAAAAAACCAATGTCAACGAACAATTTCGAAAAAAAAATCGAAAATGTTCTAAGTGTTATTCCCAGTAGCAAGCAAAACTATAAACAGATCCGAATTAATTTTATATTCAGTGTTCACAATTGAAAATCAATCCACGTTGCCTGATTGTAGCTTACTTCAGTTTATTTCAGTCTCCAAATCACATAGAACATTTAACATTTAACACAGAACATAAAACATGAAAATATCTTACACAAAATGACATGTAACATACACTCGCATACATACGTCACACATACAGAGAACGCGCGCCAACTGCAATGCAAAATGCAGTGTCTATGTGCAGGTATTATACTGTGTGAAAAACACAGCAGCTGTTGCAATTTGAACCTTCATGTATGTGTGTGCATGCGTCTACCCACTGTAGCTGGATTGTGTCAACATGTGAATAATCCCTAATTAGCACGGCAAATACAACAAGGTTAAATTGTTTATAATTCACAGAAAATGTAACACCTGTATATATAGTGTAAGCACTGAATTGTGTGTGTCTGGCTGTCTATCAGCAACAGTATGTCATCATCCGATTGTCAACAAATGCACGCTGGGCAAACTAATTAACCACATATGTATTATAATTTTGCAGTAATATAGTTCTAATGAACCGAATAGCTCACTTGATATTCACAAAAAAATATAACTGAAATATGTCTAAATGAAAAATAATCACAAAGGAGTGTACACTATTCAAATAAAGTCAATTCAAATTCACTAAATTTCAGCAAAAAAAAAATCAAAGAAAAATCAAAATAAATTTCGCATGAACAGTCAAATCACCTTACTAAACGGCTAACTTGGTACAAAAGTGTGAACAAAACCGGACAATCACGAACAAAAGCGGTAACTCCCAAGTTCACATTAACGTCTGCTAATGCATGCTAAAAATACGCGATCGGTCACTCACGCTACATAGCCCATGTATACGCTTCACATATACATTGGCATAGATCGCATAAGTAACAGACATGTTTTCCAACGTATAAACCACGATACAGTCTCACGTCAGCTTACCACGTCTCGCGTACATTCATAAGTTCCGAATATTTATTCGCGTCACGTCACTAAACCATGTCACTGTTCTAAACAATGTCACACTCGCGTTGCAATGTTTACATTCGCGTAGTACATGTACGATCAATGATCTACGATACACTATTCGCTTAGTGTAGCACGTGCGAATCCATCATATACCTGGACAAGCCGGGTACAATACACAACGGTGCGTGTATTCACGACAAAACAAACGCGTCGCGATTGTGCACAATATAGGAAGTCAACACACATTGTTTATCGACAGGGCCCTGTTATGTTGTATTTCCAATTTATTCCGATCTGGGGTACTCGTTTTTTCGGTGAATCCAGGAGGAATGGCAGAAAATAATGTTGACCTCGTCACTCAGCCACCCAAGTAGACAATCGATCACGTTTGGGCGACTTTATCAAAGTTGTGGGTTTTCAATAACAATCCACACAGTGGGTCAATGTCCGTGTCTGGGCAGTTTATTCATTGACTGAATATATCTAATTTTAGGGCGACCAAGTGTATAAACTGTTGTAACTATTCATGTAAATGAAATGATTACTTATTACGTTGTGATAGCTATGATGTCTCGGCATGGAATCACCGGTCTGGGCTCATGTACGCAGCGCTTGCGCAGGACATGTATTTGTTCGGATGCACGCACACAGCCAATCAGCATTCACACAATCTAGGACGTCACAGCACGGCAGACAAACATACAAAGAGATACATCACATGACGCATGTGGGCGAATGAAATTCATACACGCCACAAGTTGGACAACACGACAACGACGTACGAATCACGTGACATAATCGGCGCGCAAATATGCCGACGCCTTAAGCATGAATGTAAATAGTATATAGCATTCACGAGATATAGGCCCTGTGACATTAGTATTTACAAATTAAGTTCAATTAGTAATGAGACAATAGTGGAAGAACTCTTTGGGTCAGCGATTTTCGTAACAAAGTTAATAACACTACCTTCGGAAAGTCTAATTAGATCGTCACCGGCGAACGAAACCACCGACGAACTATCTCCAGAGGGTTTAGTGACTCCAATTGTCCGTTCTTCCCCATCTACTACGAGATTTATCGTGACCGCGCCCACAGGTTTACCATTAGCATTAACCGAGCAGACCGCCATTCGGAGAAGTGTACCTGGAGCTGTCATGGTGTATCCCCCACATTTATTACTCGCTTTGGCGCCGAACGAATATTCAGGGAGCCCCTCAACCAATGAGCCCCGCTTCTCAGCCCAAAAACTGTTATCACACGTTTTTGCGTTTTCATTGTTTTTAACAATCCGGCAAGCCCCCCGATAGAGGTATGGGCCTCAGCACGAACCTTTTCAGCGGTCTCCTCAAGCGCTTTGGTCGCGGCTCTACGAGCATGTTTCAGTTTATCAGAAACTTCGTTTATTTTTCCATCTAGTTCGGTAAGTGCCGCTTCTCTGCTGAGAGAGTCCTCTAAGAGCAACGCATCATAGGCTCCGTAATGGTCGCCTGGTGGCCTTCTAGGGCTTTTTCAACACCCAACCTGGCATCTTTTTGAAATTCGGTTATTTTCCCGTCTAGTTCGGCAACCGCCGCTTCTCTGATGAGAGAGTCCTCTGAGCGCAACACCTCATAAGCCTTCGCAAGGGCCGCCTTGTGGTCTTCTCGGACTTTATCAATACCCGTTCGGACCCCCTCAACCCCCAACCGGGTCTCCTTTCGAAATTCGGTTATTTTTTCGTATAGGTCAGTAAGTGCCGCTTCTCTGTTGAGAGAGTCCTCTGAGCGTAACGCCCCATAAGCCTCCGCAATGGCCTCCTTGTGGTCTTCTCGGACCCCCTCAACCCCCGACCTGGTCTCTTTCAGAAATTCAGCTATTTTCCCGTCCAGTTCAGTAAGTGTCGCTTCTTTGCTGAGAGAGTCCTCTAAGCGCAATGCATCATAAGCCTCCGCAATGGCCTCCGCAAGGTTCACCTGGTGGTCTTCTCGGACTTTATCAATACCCGACCGGGTCTCTTTTCGAAATTTGATTATTTTTTTGTCTAGTTCAGTAAGTGCCGCTTCTCTGATGAGAGAGTCCTCTGAGCGCAACACCTCATAAGCCTTCGCATAGGCCGCCTGGTGGTCTTCTCGGGCATTCTCAATACCCGACCTGGCCTCTTTTCGAAATTTGGTTATTTGTTTTCCTAGTTCGGTAAGTGCCGCTTCTCTCTGATGAGAGTCCTCTGAGCGCAGCGCATCATAAGCATCCGTAAGGTCCGCCTGGCGGTCTTCTCGGACTCCCTCAATACCCAACCGGGTCTCTTTTCGAAAATCGATTATTTTCCCGTCTAATTCAGTAAGTGCCGCTTCTCTGGTGAGAGAGTCCTCTAAGCGCAACGCATCATAAGCCACCGTAAGGTCCGCCTGGTGGTCTTCTCGGACTTTATCAATCCCCAACCGGGCCTCTTTTCGAAATTTGGTTATTTTTTCACCTAGTTCGTTTAGTTCCGTATGCGTTTCTTCACGACTTTGTGTATTCACAGCCAGGGCATATTCTCTAAGTTGTGATAGTAGACTCTTGTGAATATCGTCCGTGGCCACCGATATAATTCTATTGATCAAGGCCTTTGTTTTTTGGGTAGTTAAAAAGTCGCCCTCTGTCGGGATGAATCCCCCTTCTGCCGGTTCCAAATTCTTTGAATTTGTCACCCAATCCCGATTTGAATTGGAAGAACTACCTGGTCCGTATATACTCATTTTCAATAATGTTGATAATATATATTACGAACATGCGTTTATTTCTAATTAATTTTAAACAATTATAAAATTAATTAATTGGAAATTTCGAGAACGACCGAAATCGGGAAATCGTTTTTCAACTTTCTCGCTTGATCATCGAGAATAGAGACCGTAAATTCGTGGATGTGTCCCGTTTCCAAAACTTTCATCTCGGGGTGTGGGAAGTCTAAGGTCACAGTCTCACCAAAGAAACAGTCGCTGGCGGGCACAGTTGTTTTCAGTAATGTGCTGGGAGTGCCGTCTACCGTGTTGTACGATGTGTTCACCCGATCCAGGTGCACCCCGAGAGTTTTTGTGAAGGCAAAGTTTACTGGGGTCATCCCCGTGATCGACCCCACAACAAACCGTTCACCCTCGTCGTAAGGGGGTGAACGGTTTAATCTTAACATTGAGGCCAACCCCGGGGTGATATCGATTTTTTTATAAACGTACAATGTCGCAAGCCCCGTGGCTTTTTCGATTTCGAGAGCGGCTAAACCAGGAATCTTCGCCGCCATTAAAGCTTGGAGATCTCCGAAACCGCAAAGGCCAGGACGTAATGTGGCAGTTGAATGAATAGGGTCGTCTAAATCTAAAGGATCTACGGCTCTGATTCTCTCGCACGTTTTGATGTTTTTCCACCCGACCGTGAACGTGATTGATCTGAGGCCTACCCGGCGTTTTCCGCAGCAGTTATCGTTTGACTTTTGAAGTTCACAACTCCCTTTTTGAACATTAGTGATAGTAGCAAACATAATAATATCTTTCAATGGATACCAAAGCATTTAGCTTTAATTCTAATGCAAAGTACGCGGTCGGAGGTAAATACACGCAAAAAGACGTTGTTAACCACCTTGTACACCCAAGCATAACGGTTAGACCGGACAGTGGCTTTGCCAACATCTTTGAACAATATAGGCTGCCCAAGATTACTACGATGGA
Source organism: Conchocele bisecta (assembly GCA_029237695.1). NCBI lineage: Eukaryota > Metazoa > Mollusca > Bivalvia > Lucinida > Thyasiridae > Conchocele > Conchocele bisecta. Next base: position 101,294,041 of record CM055270.1, read on the forward strand.
GGCCCTGAACGGGTGGAAAGCAACACCGATGCCGTTTTGGCAGAACCAAATAAATTTCGCTGTATGGTGCGCAACGGCCGGGTGTGGAGTTTCACATAAAGACCATCTGACATCCAAGAATGTCATGCTCCGAAGTGTCTACAACTTTCATGCGTATTATACTATTAGGAGGATTCTCAAAGAACTAGGTATTTCACTACCTCAAGACGACGCCTGGGATCCCATTTCCAACGCATACGACCGTATGGCGTTTGAAAGACTGTGTAACGAATTTAACATTTCAAAAGATGCGGACTGGAGACAGAAAGCATTTCCTACCACCACCGGCCTCGGCGACGTTCTCATTCGGGGCCAGTCCGGGAATTGGACTCAGACTGATTTTAGACAGATCACTCCGGCGACCACATCGTCAGTCGGAACGCCGGGAATTTTGACCCCGCGACGATGACTTTCGGGCTGGAAGTGTCTGGAGGTCGGCACTGCGGCGTGTTTTCTTGTAAAATGTTACCTCCGAAACGGGCTCACGTCGATTACATACAGCAGGCTGCTGAGGTTCAGAACGCGTGGGGTACATTTATGTTAGATACGGGTCTAGCGTTCACGCAGGCCGGGGTTACTCGCGTCAACGACTCCATTCGCACGTACGTCTGGGCCATCCTCGGCGCACAGAAGCAAACTCGCAGTTCTATACTGGGCACGGGAACAGCGTTTGATGCACAAAAAACAATTCTTAACACTTGTAGAGGACGCCATCTCAGCTAGGGTGGACCTGGAGAAGGCGATCCAGAATTATCAAGACGTTTTGCAGAATTCAAGCATTCCAGTAGACTATGTATTTGGAATAGGTCTTTATATGGCGCCGAGCAATATGATACTACGAGACGACCCGGTTGACGGTTACAATAATCAGATCGTAATCGCCACCGCCAATAAAAAAATCGGCCAAAACGGTAACGTGAACACGGATATCATAAAGCGCACCCCAACATGATCGGGCGCGGAGTTGAAAATTCAAATAAATTTGAAAAAGATTTCATAAAACCCCCAAAACACAAAATGGATACACCTCCCTCAACACAATCGGGATTGAAGTTGAACCCAGTACCCCCAATTCGTAAATTGGA